>JALGPY010000009.1:23451607-24684524 GCA_023055425.1 Linanthus parryae | reverse complement strand
GTTTGTCGGGATCACTGACTATTTCTATGGGTTGGGTGGCATGGATGTGTTGCTAGACACCGCTCCATGTTAGTAATAGTTACTACCAACTATATAGAAACCTATGGGGTCACACGTCAAATAGAGTAGAGCTAGATTTGGGATTAATTAATAAAGATTAATTAATAGAAGGATCATTGTGCAACACCTTGCAAACTTAGTAGGACTAATTTGCAAGGAAGGGAATAGTTCTAGTCCTACTAGAACAAGAAAACTCTAATATGGAAACAACAAGGAGTTGTTGGAGTATATATATAAGAGGCTCTAGCTTCCTTCCCACAAGATTGTTATTAGTCATAACATAAGGAGTGTGAGAGAGCAAAAGAGAGAGCAAGACAAAGAGCTAGGCCGAAGCCTAGCCCCCCGTCCGCCCCCTCTACCCGACGGCAAAAAGGAGGCCCGAGCCCCCCTTTTTGCGCTTGTTGCTTTGATCTTCTTCCCTCTTCCTCCGGGTTCAAGCTAGCACTTGTTTGAAGGAAGAATCTAGATCTCACCTCTAGACGTGGATCAACCGTAGAGACGAGGACATCATTCTTCGTAGGATCTCACAAATCAAAAGCTACACATCTTCTATGACCTTAATCATGTTATGATGTCTCTTCCTGTGATTCTTGGTGGGCTTTGAGTAGGATTAATTTTTGTTATTCCGCTGCGTTACCTACGTCAAAACCCAACAATCAGAAGGTTCAATAACACTTGGTGACAAAGGAAAATTCAACATTCTTGGCATAGGAGAAGTTGGTAGAAACTCTGAAAACTCTATCTCTGATGTATATCTGGTTGAAGGTTTAAAATTTAATTTGCTTAGTGTATCTCATCTTTGTGATAATGCTAACAAAGTTATCTTTGATAAAGAGAAGTGTGTGGTGAAAGATGAAAAATCAGGAGATTGCATTCTCACAGCCTCTAGATCAAACGATGTTTATACTTTTCAGACTAACAAAGTTGCAGGTGAAAGTTTGAAGTGTCTCAAGGCCTTGAAAGAGGATTCAAAGCTTTGGCACAGGAAACTTCGTCATATCAGTTTGCATACTTTGAACAAGTTGATTTCCAAAGACTTGGTAAGAGGATTGCCATCCATCAAGTTTAAAGAAGAGGAAATGTGCAAAGCATGTGCTCAAGGCAAGCAGACCAGAAGTTCCTTCAAGCTAAAGAAGTTTGTAAGTACAACTAGACATATTGAATTACTTCATATGGATCTCTGTGGTCCTATGAGGACTCCTACTCCAAAAGGTAAAAGGTATATGCTAGTTGTTGTAGATGATTTTTCTAGATACACTTGGGTTATGTTTCTCAAAGAAAATCTGAAGCACTCTCTGAATTTTCAAAGCTCTGTAGAGAACTTCAAAACTTGAAAAACCTACCTGTAGCTTCAATCAGAAGTGATCATGGTAGAGAATTTGATCAGTTAGAATTTGATTTATTCTGTGATAAGCATGGTATTTCTCACAACTTTTCTGCTCCAATAACTCCTCAACAGAATGGTGTTGTTGAAAGAAAGAACAGGACTCTTGAAGATATGTCAAGAACAATGCTTCTTGAGAACAAGTTGCCCAAACATTTTTGGGCAGAAGCTGTGAATACAGCAAACTATATTTTGAATAGGTGCTTGATCAGACCTATTCTAAAGAAGACCCCCTATGAACTATTCAAAGGGAGGAGGCCAAACATATCTTACTTCAGACCCTTTGGATGCACTTGTTTTATCCATAACAATGGAAAAGACAATCTTGATAAGTTTGATGCAAGAAGTGATGAAGGTATATTTCTTGGTTACTCTCTGAATAGCAAAGCTTATAGAGTTTACAATAAAAGAACCAAACTGGTTGAAGAGAGCATTAATGTTATTTTTGATGAAAGCTATGATGGTTCTTTGAGAGAAAGTTTTGCAGATTTGAATTTGAACAAGCATGAATCAGAGGAAGAGACTGAGAATTCACTTGGATTCAAGAAAGGCTCAGAAGAGAATAGAAGACATTTTCAAGACCTTGAAAATAGTGCTCAAGGCCTTGTAAGTAAAGCTCAAAGCCTTGAAAAAGATGATCAGAACGAGTCAAGTGACAAAGCCACTACTTCAAGACCATAAAAGATCTATGGAGAACCTGAACCATGGTCTCCAGGAAAGAGATTCAAATATATCTCATCCCATCCAGATGATAATATCATATCAGATCCAACCACCGGTACACAAACTGGTTCACAGTTGAAGAACTTATGTGCCTTTAATGCTTTTATTTCTCTTGTTGAACCAAAAACTGTGAAAGAATCTTTACAAGAAGCAGATTGGATCAATTCTATGCAAAGTGAACTCAATGAGTTTGAAAGGAATAAGGTTTGGAACCTAGTTCCTGCTCCTTCAAACCAGCTTGTCATTGGTACCAGATGGGTATTCAGAAACAAGTTGGATGAAAGTGGCAATGTGATCAGAAACAAAGCAAGGTTAGTTGATCAAGGTTACAATCAAGAAGAAGGTATTGATTATGAGGAAACTTTTGCTCCATTTGTCAGGTTAGAAGCAATTAGAATTTTTCTTGCATTTGCATCTTACAAGAACACGAAACTATTTCAAATGGATGTGAAGTGTGCTTTCTTGAATGGATACTTACAAGAAGAAGTTTATGTTGCACAACCACCTGGTTTTGAAAATGAACACTTTCCAGACCATGTCTACAAACTTGACAAAGCTCTTTATGGTTTGAAACAAGCTCCAAGGGCTTGGTATGAAAGATTGTCAAAGTTTTTACTTGAAAATGATTTCAAAAGAGGTTTAGTAGACAAGACTCTTTTCATTACGAATCATGAGAAATATTTACTTGTAGTTCAGATACATGTTGATGATATACTGTTTGGATCTACTAATGATCAATTATGCAGAGAATTCTCAAGTATTATGGGCAGGGAATTCGAGATGAGCATGATGGGAGAGTTGAACTTCTTCCTAGGACTTCAAATACATCAATTGAAGAAGGGAATCTTTCTGCATCAAAGCAAGTACACAAGAGACTTACTAAATAAGTATAGAATGGCTCAATGTAAGGAAGCCAATACTCCTATGAGCTCTACACCATCCTTAGACAAGGGTGAATCTGGTAAGAGTGTCAACGTAAAAGAGTATAGAGGCATGATTGGATCATTACTCTATCTAACAGCAAGTAGATCAGATATTATGTTTAGTGTATGCATGTGTGCTAGATTTCAAGCTGAGCCAAAAGAATCACACTTAACTGCTGTGCAAGAGAATTTTCAGATATCTCAATGGTACCAAAGACTTAGGGATTTGCTATCCAAGACAGTTTAACTTCTCTTTGAGTGGTTTTTCAGATATTGACTTTGCAGGTTACAAGGTTGATAGGAAAAGTACTTTAGGAACCTGCCAATTCATTGGATAATCCTTTATTAGTTGGCATTCCAAGAAACAGTATTCCGTTGCTCTATCAACAGCTGAAGCTGAATATATAGCTGCATGAGCATGTTGCTCACAAGTGTTATGGATTGCTCAACAGCTAAGAGACCTTGGATTTTGACTTCAAGGGGATACCTATTAAGTGTGACAACACTAGTGCAATTTCAATTACAAAGAATCCAGTGCAACACTCAAGAACCAAGCACATTGATGTCAGACACCACTTCATCAGAGATCATTCTGAGAAGGTGATATTGTTCTTGAATTTTTTTCCACTAACATGCAAATTGCAGATATCTTCACCAAACCATTAGCAGATGAAAGGTTCTCAGCTATAATATTGGAATTGGGAATGCTAAATAAGACTGCACTGGTTTAGGGGGAGCATCAGGTAATAAAGGTAAGTTGTATGTGCTTACAAATGTTTCAACTGAGTTTCAAAGCCTTGAAAATCAGTTCAAAGCCTTGACCTTTACTTGTGACAGTGTTACAGTTTTTCAAGACCTTGAAACCCTTTTTAAAGCCTTGAAAATAAGTCTGCTACACTGATAGTCAATAATCCTGGATCATTCTATGTTGGGTGATATCTCTGTAGATATTTGTCTAATATAGCCCCTACCCTTTTCAAAAATTTGTTTTAGCCAAAAATAGTATTAGTATATTCTATTTTCCAACGGCATACAAGTTTTGAAATCTCTTTGATCATTGCTAATCTTTTGAGAATCAGAGAGATACTAGTTTCCTTTTGAAATTCAAACTCTTTCAGTATTTATCCTCTTCTCTTCTCCTTCACTCCGTATCATTCCAACTCTCTCCATTCTTATCCCAAACCCTAATGAGCCCAAGAAGAGCCTCAGATAGAATCAAGATGGTTGGATGTTCGAAACCTGTCTCAGAGAAGAAAAGAAAAGCAGCAGTGGAAGAGGTTCAAGAAGTCAGTGGAGACTCTAGCTCCAAAACTCCCAGTGCAGAGGCAGTCCAAGATCCTCTTCCACCAAAGAAGAAGATCAAGAAGGCTACAACCTCCTCTTCAGAAAATCAAAAGAAACAGAAGGTTGTTACAGAGAAGCAACCAGAAACAAAGTCTACCAGTTCAAAGAAGGTAAAGAAGAAAGCAACTCAGGCAGAAAAAGGGAAAGGGAAGGTGACAGAAGCACAACCAGAAGGACAATTGGAGAAGGCATTGCAGAACTATTCACAAGCCTCAACAAAGAACACAGCACCATATGAGACATGGTTTGTCTCAAACATCTCTAAAGGTCAGTGGTTAGCTGGTTTTGCTTCAAGATCTATTGGTTTCTGCAGTTTGGTTAATAAGTATGTGTTGGAACACATGAAACTTAAGTGCATCTCTATGTTGAAGAAGAATTCTTTGTGGTGTATGCTGAATCCTAAAGAAATAGCCTACCCTAGACTCACCAGACTCTTTTACCTAAACCTAACCCAAGTTAAGAGAACTTCACACTTGGTGATAAAATCTAAAGTTGCTGGGAAAGTAATTGAACTGGATCACTCTGAGTTTGCCAATGTGTTAGGGTGTCCAAAGAGGTATGATACTAGCAACCATCCACCAAAGTCAGAAACTTTGAAGCTAGCCAAAGCAGAATTCTTTCTTCCAAACATCTCAACCTTAGCCAAACAGTTAACACATTCTGTGTTGAATGTTGAAGCCAAAGTTCTTCATAATATACTGGTGAGATGTGTCTTTCCCAGAGAGCACTCCAGAGAGTTGGTGACTGAGAGAATGCTGCACATCATGTATCTGGTTATGCATGGCTTAGAGATTGATCTTCTAAAACTAGTAACTGAACACATGCTCTTTAGCCTAACCAGTAAGAGGATTCACCCTCTACCCTGTGCAAACCTGCTCACTTTGTTCTTTGAGCATTTTGAGATTCCATTTACTGGAGAGGAATCAGTCACTTCTGGATTTGGGGAACTCAATGAGAAAGCATTTGAGAACAGTGGAGTCGTGAAGACAAAAGAGAAAGTCTGGAAACTTTATTCAGACTTGACTGAAGCAAAACTAGGTGCAAAGAAGTTTTCTAAGCCCAAGACCTTGACTCCCACTTCAAGTCAGACTTCTCAACCTACAGACAATCAAAGACTTGATGGTTTGGAGCTAGAAATGGTCGATGTCAAAGCAACTGTTTTTGGACTAGAAAGTGATTTGGGACATGTAAAGTACATGGTGGAAAGTATCTTCAGAAGCATGACCTTGCTTGATGTTCCTGAGGAGCCTGAAGGAACAAAGAAAGGATATTCAGACAAGGATTTGCCTAGTAAGCATTCAGACCAGGAAGAAGCTACTCCAGTTTCAGACAAGGAAGAGCAGGGTGCAGAACATGCAGAAGATGAAGCCAATAGCCCTGAGTCGGATGAATTGATGATCACCTTGAAGAAGAAAAAGAAATCTCCAAAGGCTGCTAAAAAGGACAAGACTGCAGAGGCAACTGTTGCAGGTGGGACTGCAGAGGAACAGGAAGAGCAGGACAAGTCTGATGAAGAAGAAAATGAGAAATAGGAAGGAGATCAGGATGAAGATGATGATCAAGATCCTTAAATATTGCCTATTCTTTCTTCCACATTCTCTCTACTTTAAAGTTTTTTAAGGTTTCAAAATTTTCCAAACACTTGATCCAACATCTTCTATCTTTTTGATGAAAGTCAAAAGGGGGGAGAAAATTCTAGGTTTTTTCAGTTTCTAGTTCTTAGGTTTATTTGGTTTTATTTTGCTGAAACTGTTTAGGTTTTTGTTGGTATTATGAATAAGTTGGATCTTTTTGGAAATAATGTGTTTTAAATTGTGGCATAATCAGTTTATTTTTCAGATACTAAGGATCAAACAGAATTTGGTTTTGTCTTTCATCAAGGGGGAGATTGAAAGATCAGGTTGTGCAAGACTTGAAATAGCTTGGCTATTTCAAGGCCTTGAACCAGCTTTCAAAGCCTTGAATCAGTTTCAGAGGCTTGAAAATAGTTTGGCTATTTTCAAGGCCTTGAAACTGGATTCAAAGCCTTAAAGCTGCTTAACCTGAATACACATTCTCACGGGGAGTTTTCTGCTGACTCTCTGATTTGATTTACTCTCTCTCTTTCATATGTTTGATTCTTTGTTATTAGATGGTGAAAGACAAATTGTTCTAAAATGTTTTTAATCATAATATATCATTTGTTTGACCATGATAATGCAGGAAATTTTGTTTCTAAGTTTTGCAGAATTGTTTCCGAAAATGAATTGATGCAGATTTGGAAACACTTGGACACTTGAATCCTGTGATCAATCAGACGTATATGACAGCTTCTCATGGTGGTTAAATGCAAGATTACAACAATATCTCTGAAGATTTTGATCATCCAACCGTTGGAGAAGATTTCAAATTAGTCAAACTCTGTTGCCTACAAAACAGGAAGGTTGTTGCTGCAAATCAGGGGAGATTTGCAGAGCTGTTTGAAGTATATATAGAGCTCAAATTCGAAGCAACAAGACACAACACTCAACGGGCAAAAACAGAGAAAGCATTCTGGATTGACAAGCATCATAGAAGTTCTTCATCCTTCCAATCCATTCACAGAAGTTCACTGCATTTCACTGCAGTTTTCTACTCTTAAGTGTTCTTCTGTATAGAGCTATATTGGTAGATCTTTTCTGTATTATCTCTACATCTATTCTAGAGGATTGTTCAAAGTGAACAATATAGAATTCTTAGTTAATCAGTTAGCTAGAGCAGGTACTAGACAGGTTAGGGAAAACCACAAGTTGTAACAGAGTAAGAGAACTCTTTGTGCTTGAGTTCTAGGGATTAACTTTTGATTAATAAGAAATGAGTTGAAAATCCTGCAGGAATCTAATCCCTGAGGTAGAGAAGTAGGTCCAAGTGGACTGAACTCTATAAATCACCTGTCTTCTACATTTTCAGTTCATTTACTTTCATAGCTTTTGCAGTACACAAAAACTGTTTATTTCAAGGGTTTGAACTTGTTTTCAAGGCCTTGAAAAAGTCATACTTGTTCTAATACTCTGCATCTACTTCAAAGGCTTGAAATAGCTTTGAAGGCCTTGAACTGCACTGTTTGCACAAGTTTTCATTTTCTTAGCAAGTTTTGCAAAAAGTTGGCATACTCTATTCAACCCCCCCCCCTTGTAGAATATCTTAGCTGCTTATACAACTGCATACTCACACTTTCACTTAACTTTGATTCTTCACTCAGAAGTTGTTGAGTACTCTTCTATGAGCAATCCATGAGTACTCAGAAGTTGTTAAGTCTTTAGGTCAATATTAGTCTATTGATCTAGAACAATCTTCTGTCATTTTACTTGTGTCTATAATTGATTACTTATTTTTTAGATTAATTAAAAGGTTTTCATGTTTATTTTAATTTGGTTGAGCGTCAGATTTGTGTTTAGACTGTGTCTTCTATATATAACTCTCACAGAATCTAAACACTAGGTTTACTCGCAAAACTGCATAGAGTCTTGCTTGTTTTAAGATATATTAACCTAAACTATTATGCTTAGCTACTTTCATGCCCGAGTTTTCTTTCTCCTTTTTGGGACGTGTAGAGTCAGTCATTTTGCTTGCTCTGTTTATCTGTTAGGTATAGGATTTGTTAGTTTAGAGTCCCCTACCCTGTAGGTGCAAGATCGTATCTTTATTACAGAGTTGTTCACTCACGAACTAACACGGTGATAGAGTTTTTCACATAACGAACTACCAGAGTTAGTATACTATCATCAACTAGATTCAAGAAAGGCTTGGATAACCACATGCGCGGGGTGCTACACAAGAGGTTGCAGAAATTAGGTAGGCAAAAGGTAGTGTGGTGAGTAGTTGGTCTGAGGGACAACTTGTTATCCACCATGTATCTGATGTTTCGTGCAATAAAGTGTGTAGCACTTGTTGATGCTAGCAGATGGGGTTTTACTCCTAACTGACATTCTCAGTAGGAGAACATAGTGAATGCAACAACCCCCTTATCCAGCTCGCGATAAGACCGGGAAGGCGATGCTTAATAGAGGCGGCGGAGATCAAAAGAAATACATGCCACAACACATATTTATATATTTAAACAACTACATAATGTCTCATACACGTGCTAGTTATTATTAAACAATAGTTAACTAACATTACTAATGACTAGTGGTGTCGTTCACGATCTAACTGAGCCTCGCTGACACGCTTTTCTTGCGTGTATGCGCAAATGCACGATCAAGTAATATAGGGGTGGTATTTGAACCCCGTGTTATCGATCCCATGAGGACAGTCTTGAGATTATTTAGCTAAGCGATTAGATTAGAATACAATAACTGGGAGGAAAGAGTTTTGATTTAAGAAGTCGTCACCCTCAAAGAAGTGAATAAAATGAAATAAATAAGCTAAACTAATATTTTTTTTGAATAAAACAATTAAAGAGAACAACTATGCAATCTATGGATCCCCTAGGGTTTTAAACAGTTCTGGAAGTTGTAATGAAACACTCTACCATCCAATTAGTGTGTCGGGTAATAGCACTGAAAATCTCCTCTCAGTCTCATGTCGCTCTACCTATTAGTCGACTACGGGTCACGTCGGTCCACCAACGTCTACTGATATGACTATTCCTACTCATCTCTCCTTTCAGTCTCAACGATTCGGGACTAATTTCTTGCTCACGTTCGTATCAAGGTAAAGTCTCCGTTGAGCACCCCCTCGAAAGCTAGCTTAACCGGTTTGGGACTCCGTTTACGCTAAGTATTAAGTTTAGAACAAGTAATCCAACTAATACGATGACAGTCTTAAAGCTCGCGATTCATCTAACCTATTGATTCATCATCCCAACGTTGTTTTTGTCACCCAAAACGTGTCAATTACACTAAGTGATCAAGATATACGATAATGAAAGAAGAACAACACAATTAAAAATAAAAGAAACGTGAATCAATAACAATAATCCAGAATTTTTTCTAGTTCATAAACCCTAGTTTCTTCTCCATAGAAACTAGCAGAAGTATGTAGCTATGCAAAAAGCAAATAAACAACAAGAGTTTCTCCATAAGATAAGTGTCACAATCTCCTGTTTCCATCTGACGACTCACACACAACATACAACCTATATATCAAGCTCAATCTTTATCGCCTTCTTCATATTTAAACCCACTCCACCAAGAGTTCCCCCCCCCCAACTGCAATTGTGCTCAAACCTCCCTCTCCTCTCAACCTGCTGTCACTAAAGGTTCCCCCTAGCATTACTTCATATTCAGCACGTGAAAGCTAAGATGGAAGTGGCACAGTGTGTCAAACCATCCTCGTGAGGTGGCAGAGGTAACTTGGTCGGATCGTCGACCTTAAATTACAAGCGCTCGTTGGGAGACAACCCAACCTAGGAGTAGGATTTGATTGAATTTAATTTAGTTTATATTAGTTGTATTTTTAAAATACAAGTTTCTATAAAAAATTTAAGAGGTGAGAGAGAGATACTGATGAGTCATCTAGTGTTTGCGGGTAATGTTTTCGTGAAAAATCGACCTCGATGTGTCGTGGCACTTTTGACCCACATGGGGACTCGTGAGTGAATTGGGTATTTTCAGTGCCCATTATTCGGCAGCATGGAGCAATAAACCCTGGTGTGCAAAGGCACATTCGATCGTAGGGAGCGCATTGTCACGTAATGTAGCTTGGGGATTGCTCAAGTGAGCTCAACCAGCATCTATCGGTCGGTTGCAAGTATACATGTCCCTTGTTAGGCCCAACTAATATTATGAAATTCTTCGCAAAGACCCTTAAAAATTTGCATGTGTGGGGGATTTCGCTTTGTGCTGGTTGCCAGAGTACTTGATGGTTGTACACATCATGTTACGTGCACTCAGCTTTAGTTGATCTCTAAATTCACGAGCTACCTCTTTGTGTGCGTAGAGTAAAGAAAGATCTAATTTGACCCACCGACCTCCTACACTGAGAAATCGTGTCCTCCGGCATACGCTCTAACTTCATTGAGGATAATGAATATCTTAAGTGTGGGGGAGGGGCTAGCTATTTGCCTGCCTGCCAAAGTCTTGCATCGTTACATGTGACGTAGAGTGTCGGTGTTGCATATAGTTGTCGTTAGGTTGCATGTGCATGTTTCAATACCTGCATTGTTTGCACGTTTATTTATTGAGCCCCCCTACCAAAACCAGAGTTGTTAATCAAGTTAGCCAATGCATATAGAATCTAAACAATGAAATTAAAAAAAAAATCTTAAAATTCAAAATTTGAGAAATAAGGGCAATCGAGGAGCTCGAAGTCGGAGAGATTTCGATGAATGAGTTTTTGCGAGTAGGAAGCGTCGTAGTAGGAGAACATTATCTCTAGTATTTTGTGCACCAGTTTCACGAAGGGATGTCCCAGAATTTTTGGAATTTTTGGAAATTTGACATGTTAGGGTATACATGCAGCTCCTTTAGTGTGCTTGGAGGATTAGGTCTTATAGTAGTTGAATATTCTGTTTTCAAGTTGAAACTTGTGGTCTCTTGAAAAATTGGATGAACCTTCGTGTTGAGTTGGTTTCATGTGGTACAATACTTCGGCTTAGTGAAGTCGGGGAGTGCACCACCATCCTTTATGGTTGTTTCACGAGTTGACCGAAAAAGCCCACACTTGTTTGCTCTAAGTGAACGGTCGAAAAATGTAAGAGAAAGAAAAAGAAAATAAGTTAAAATTTATATTAGATCGATACGGTGAACAACATAATGTGTCTTCACTCACGCTGGAAATTTTGATTCAATCATATTAGAGCGAATAAGGATAATTAAATTCAGGTCTTACTTTATGGAGTTGTGTCTCCCTTAGTATGGGACGATTTTCATTCAAATGCAATCGAGGCTAAGAGATTAAAATCTCACATGACTTGGCGAAGAAAGACTACTATAGTGACTTGAGACAACTAGACCCTCATAATTAAGGAGGTGTACGTGTCTTGGTTTGAAATGGTGAAGGAAAGGGGACCCCTTAGTGAGCTTATGCATATCAAGTAACGCTAGTGAGAGCTTGCGGATTTCGGTTGAAGACAGTGAGATTGCCCAATCTCGTGAAAAAGAACAAAAACTTGTTGCTTTCAATACTTGCGCTGTACATAATTGAGTTGCATTGTATATAACATGTAGATTGCATAGCCGTTTGTTTCGTGTCGTGTGGGCTAGTAAATGGATTGTGCAAAACAGTGGGTTGAAGGTTTGAGAATGTGAGCGAGAGTTTTCTTGGGACGCGCAAATGGTAAGTGTATGGGTATTTGGTAACTTTGTCTAAATGTTATATTCTTGGAGAGTTATCTATCTATTTGCGTGATAAGTAAGTGAAATTTAAGTAGATCCGGGGAAATATGTGCTTATATTGGGAAGAATGAGCCTATGCACTTTATTGTTCGTCCGAGCATTTCTATGTATATTTCGATGTTATTTGTCAACTATAATCCCTTTGTATGGTTGTTCATGTTGTCTTGATAGGAACGGATCTTAAACGATTGCTATGAGGTATTGGGAAGAATGAGCTCTATGCGCTTTATTGTTAGTACGACCATTTATATGCACATTTCGATGTAATTTGTCAAATATAATTGCTTGGTATGGTTGTTCATTTGTCTTGATAGGAACGGATACTAAACGATTCCGAGGAGGCATGAAACGAACTTCGTAAATAAAGCAAGCTCAATAGGAAGCAAGAGAAGCAAAGTGACCAACCTTCACTATTTTGATTATATCTTGAGTTCTACAAGGAATTTCGGAGTGAGACCGGTGGAAAATAAAAGTATACTCAAAGTGCTTTCCAACAGTAGGTTGTGGAGCTAAATCGGAGATCGGACGAAAAAATTATATGGTCCGTCGAAGTTGGAGTTAAGAAGCTGGTGCAGTTATACCCAGCATTCCGCTGGTCATACAACCACTTTCCCTGGTCATACGACCAGTGGCAACTGGCACCAAAAAGTGGGGGAAAACATGTAATTTTTAGTATTTTTGGAAGGGGTAGCTCCTAAACCCGTATAAACACCTTACATACAAAACTTTATGAGATCCACGAAGAAGACGGAGAACGAGAGCCTCGAATTGAAGTTTGGAGCGCGCCGAAGCTCGATTTTTTTTTTGTTTGATCTCTTCTTCCTCTCTTTTTATCAACTTCATAAAAAAACTTATGTCGTTTACCTACACTCTGAGTAGCTAAAGACGTTTGCTAGGCTCTATGGAAAGCCTATAGTTTTGTTAGACAACTCTTTCGAATTTTTGCGATTGGTTCATGTTTATGGATTTTCTTCGGTTATTCTAGTGTATTATTTAATCAGGTTTGTTGGCACACCCTTGTGATGATTTGAATGACTAGTATATACGATTTTGATTTATGATCTCGATTCCTACACAATGCTTTTATTAGTTTTGTTATTGTTCATGTTCTGAGCCTAATTCTTAGGAACTATGGAGTAGCTGCTCGGAATTGCTTGTTAATTGTGTGTGGGGTGCTCGACAGATACTTGCCCAAGTCTGACAGAGAACATGAGCACAATCCCGAATCATAGAGATTGATAGGTAATTTGACTAGGATTGGCCATTTGGACAGATTCGGTAGATGTAGAGACTGTTTCGTGCAACAGTGGGCCGACATGACATGTTGTCGTGCACGTTGTTAGTGAAACATCCCGGGATCTCGGTTCCGGGTTAAAGAGACAATCGACAACCAAAAGTAGATTATTAACTATTAAATTTACATTTCGCTTAATGTACATAACAAAATTTCTATAATAAGTACAATCTAAAACAAATCGTGTGTGATCTACTAAGTGATCTAAGTTAAGCTATACTTCTTAGTCTCGTTCCAGCGTTCCCATCCCCCACTTTCATTGACGACCTGCGGTTTTAAAATGGCAAAAGCTGACGCAGTTTTGAAGAAATTGATCAGTAAAAACTGAGTAAGTACACACTACGACATGTAAAGCAACGAGTGGCACGGAAGCATGAGTTGAAACAAATCAGAAGATTTAAACAGTAAAACTATCATATTGGAGAATTTGGATCAACTTGAAGTAACCGAGTAACAAAAACCTCTCAATTCAATAACATTGAGAAACCACGAGTAGTTGGTAAAATATCCAGAGTAAACAAGTTCATTTGAACTGATAACGATAGTAGTTCATGAGTAGCCAATATTTACAATTCATTTCAATCGATTAGGGCATATCAAGAGCCACAAACAACATTAATAAGTAGTCAATTTTTCATTTCGACTTCAATCAACAGTTTAATTTAGCTGAGGCGTGTCAAGAGCCACCAGCAGGATCGATGTAAACAGAGGGATCACGAAATAATCACTAAGGGTTCCTTCTAGGGTCTATCAAACCCTATTTCTAAAACGACCCGGGATCTCGGTTCAGGGTTAACGTGACAATCGACAACCAAAAGTAGATTATTAACTATTAAGTTTACATTTCGCTTAATGTACATAACAAAATTTCGTTAATAATCTACTTTTGGTTGTCGATTGTCACGTTAACCCTGAACCGAGATCCCGGGTCGTTTCAGATGGTATCAGAGCTTCGGTTCTCTGGTTAATGAGATTTTTTGATTTCCTTAAGCAGATAAAAAAGAAAGATAACACGTTTTCAAAATTTTAAAATTGATTAGGATATCTCAATTTGGTAATAACAAAGTAAGCAAGCCGCGAGGGATTTTGGGGTACTTACGTATTCTTAAACACGATTTGTACCGTACTTGTTGATTAACTGTTACTTGCTAATTGGTATGTGCTCCATGCGGAATCTACTTGCTTATTTATATGTTTGGTATCCATTGAGCATATTTGCTTACCCTATAGAAATGATTTATCATTGTCGTGTGATCCGTATCCGCGTTCGCTTTATTTGTTATGTTATTTTGTCGACGAGAGAGTAACGACGATTTGACTTAGAAGAACATGAGACCATTCGTTTCATACCTTTGAGTGCGACTTTTAAGATAATACCTTATTTTGTTTCATTTTGAGTTAATTCGACTTGGTCGTTTCCAAAATTAGAAACTTTTGACCAAAAAAAAAAGGTAATATTTTTTAATAAAAAAAAAAGTTTTGGAAAAAAAAACGTTGGGTGTCGAGATACCAAATGCCAAGTGATGTGGACCACTTTGTTTAGCAGTCCGCTGGCGTGACTCTGAGTACGACGGTACTATGAGTTGTACCCGCTGTGTAGACTAAGTTGGAACATTTGAAACACATTCGAGTTGTGATGGATAGACACATTGTGTGACGACACATAGTGTTCTTTTCTCCCTCGTATGCGTGGAACACTTTAGGTGATTGGTGTATCTTATCCTATAAAGGTAAGACAATATTTTTAACGCGGATGAGCCAAGTAAAATGACATGGTAGTTGCGATCAAAGTATTTTGTGTCTATAAATTTCAAGATTTGTTTAAACGCTAGAAAATTTTCGGATTGACTTTCTAAACGTGATAACTTGTATGTTGGTCTAGACCTTTCAAAATTTGGTGTCGACCTTCGACTGGAGTTATTTGTATTTTAACCCCTACTATAATACGAGAGAGTAGAGACTTTACCGACCGAGAGCTCGTTCTCGTTAATATAAGTGTTGCATATGCATCAGCCTTGCATACAATTAGCATGTGCATTGGCATTGCAAAATACTCTCATGTGAATTAGTTGCATTCTCGTGAAGCATGTCGTAGTTTTACAAAAAAGTTTTTCTTAAGCTTCGGGGACGAAGCTTCATTTTAAGGGGAATATAATGTAATACCCCGTATTTAAGTTAAGGTTTATTTGGTCATTTCGAAAAAATATTTGAAAATTTTGAGAAATTTATATTTCAAACTTATTAATGACTTTTCTTAATTTTAAAATATAAGGATGTCATTTGACTTCTATGAGGATATATATTTTTAATTTGGGGTTATTATGTAGTTTTTGAAACATAGATGATACTATGTGAAACTCATTTTGTATATCTAGGACATACTTGTAGTTTCTAAAAGTGATTTATACAAAATGTTTTATTTAAAATAATTTGGATATTTTATAATTTATGAAAGTTATCTTTTAAGTGTTAGCTATTAATTGATTTTTTTTTTCACCCCTCAATTTTTGACTTTCATCATCACCCATCAACTCTTTTATTTTATATTTACATCCCAATTTCTTCATACACTACTTTGGTCAATCCCATTAAAATAAGAGATCATAGTTATGTATGTATTCATCCCCTTGTTGCATCAACACCCCATCACCATCACTCTTTGCCTACATCTCTCATTTTTTTTCCATCTTTTCATTCTCCTCAAGAACAATCAATGAAACTCTCACCAACCTCCACCATCAAGGCATCAACCCCATCTTTCTTTCACAATTCCTCATTTGTTTTTCTCTTCAAGAGCACTCATACTAGCTCTATTCTCTCTCTCAAAACCCCATTCCCGTTTTTGGGTGTTGACTTCACAAAAACTTCATCAAAACTCAATTTTATGGTCTCCAAATCATGAAAAACTTGAGTCCAACCTTAATATCATCATGGAGGGGGGTTATTCCACCATTCTACTCATGGATTGAAGCCCAATTTCACCATTTCTCTCCAATTTCTTGAATCTTGGGGTAAATCTTCCTTCTAGTCTTGAATTCATACATGCATGTTTATGTTTTTCTTTGATTGATGAAATTTCACATTAGTTTTCTTCATCTCCATGCTTGATTCTTCATTTCCATGGTTAGATCATGTGATTGACTCCAAAATCTTGACTATTTCATGAAACTCACACTAAAACCCATATGCACTTTGTAAATTTCTTGGTAGTTACACTTGCATGTCAAGAAAATTTTGATCATTTGTGTTAAGAGCATGTGAAAAATCTTACTTCATGCCTAAAATGATGTTATTTGTGTGAAAATCAAGTCTCCATAAGTTGCATGTATCTTTTGAACCAAACTTGTTGATTTTTGGGAAAAATGCATATTGACACAATCTGACCAGTTTGTAAAAAACGTATATTATCTCAAAATTTTGTCTCTGTGAAATTTTTAACTCTTGCATATTTTGAAACTATACTCAGAGGTGGTCATTTTGAGAGAAAAACCAACTCCATAGCCATTTTGGTTAGGGAGATATGCTCATTTTAAGTTGCATGTTTTCTGAAACTCTGTTTCAGTACCAATCTTGCCATTTTTATTAAAAAACCTATTTTCAGAAACCTATGGCATCTCATCTTTCTTGTGATTAAAGTAGACACATAGGGGATTCATTCTGGAGAAGATGAGCTTTATTTATATTCTCCAAGTGGTAGTAATCTCCTTGCAAAGTTGGAAGTTTTTTCAAAACTCTTCTCTGCATAGCAATGTTTGTTATTTTTGTAACTTGAGTTTTATAATAGCTGTGCATGATTTTCTTGATGTTTCTGAAAGTAGACACATGTAGGTTCATCATACATTAATTTTAAAATTTTAGGAGATGATTTGATATGGTAAATATGGCTCCAAAGTCAGAGCTACAATTCTGTCCAGAATTGTAGTTTCACATTTTTTAGAAAACTTGAATTTTTTTAACTTCTAGGTGTTTTGTTGGAATTATTTTGATAATTAAACATCTTTATATGTTCATTAGGGACATATAGGACTATGTGACATGTAGGTTTTCATTGTTATTATGCATGTGTAAATTGGTTATAACGAGTACGTCATACGTGTGATTGTAGACATCGACCTCGTAGGAGAGAGCGGGTGTCGTCGGAGTGCTAGGCTTAGTTTCTTGCTTTTAATTGTGCTTCATCTCAGTGGTAAGTACATATGTACGACCTTTTCATATCAAAATGTGCGTATGCGTTCGATGTTTCAAATGAATGCTTGTTATATGAAAAAGTATGAGAATGCATGTTTTCCACTCGAATGTTGTTAAACTATTCTATTCATCTCCTTTGAGAACTTTCGGAAATTACTTGTGAAATGTTTATATTCCGATTCTGGTTATGTGAAAGAGAAGAAATAAAATACCTCTAATAGACTTAGGACGATGTACAGAGTATTGTTATTAATGGGAGGCGTCAAGCGATCCTCCATTTTCTTATGGCTAAGACCATGGAAGCAATGCTTCTTATTATTGGATAGAACGTTAATGTTCACAAATCCGCCCCCGATGAGCCAAAATGTATCAAGATATTGAGGTCAAGGGGTTTATAGAGCTATAGAGTGCTACTTATACTTGTAAGGGTCACTACGGTATACGGGTGTCGACACTTAAGGCCTTTTAGCTAATGTTGTGAGCGGGGTTGACGAATGGGCTCCCTTAACGCTCGGGTGAAATAGGGTTTGATAGACCCTAGAAGGAACCCTTAGTGATTATTTCGTGATCCCTCTGTTTACATCGATCCTGCTGGTGGCTCTTGACACGCCTCAGCTAAATTAAACTGTTGATTGAAGTCGAAATGAAAAATTGACTACTTATTAATGTTGTTTGTGGCTCTTGATATGCCCTAATCGATTGAAATGAATTGTAAATATTGGCTACTCATGAACTACTATCGTTATCAGTTCAAATGAACTTGTTTACTCTGGATATTTTACCAACTACTCGCGGTTTCTCAATGTTATTAAATTGAGAGGTTTTTGTTACTCGGTTACTTCAAGTTGATCCAAATTCTCCAATATGATAGTTTTACTGTTTAAATCTTCTGATTTGTTTCAACTCATGCTTCCGTGCCACTCGTTGCTTTACATGTCGTAGTGTGTACTTACTCAGTTTTTACTGATCAATTTCTTCAAAACTGCGTCGGCTTTTGCCATTTTAAAACCGCAGGTCGTCAATGAAAGTGGGGGATGGGAACGCTGGAACGAGACTAAGAAGTATAGCTTAACTTAGATCACTTAGTAGATCACACACGATTTGTTTTAGATTGTACTTATTATAGAAATTTTGTTATGTACATTAAGCGAAATATAAATTTAATAGTTAATAATCTACTTTTGGTTGTCGATTGTCTCTTTAACCCGGAACCGAGATCCCGGGATGTTTCAGTTAGCCTGCTAAAACAGACCGGTAGAACTGCGTGAGATCAACGGAAGAGCGTAGTGGATCAATTATAAGTGTTGTTGCATGAGACCGACATGAGATTGTAAGTGTTGTTGCCCGACATAACTAAATTATGATTAGGGTGTTTCAATTCGGTATCCCGAATTGTCTAACAACCCTAGGTGATCTATAGATTGCATAGTCATTTCCATAATTTGATAAGAAGTTAATTAAACAAAAACTCAAAAATATAAGTTTAGTTTGTATTTCAAATTGAAGTAACTTATTTGAGTGGACAAACTCTTAAATCACAACCAACTTCCTCCTCCGATTACTTCAAATATAAATTGATATTTTCACTCAATAATCTCCGGATTGTCCTCCTGGGATCGTTAATTCGTGGTTAACATACTACCCTATATTACTTGAGCCGTGCACTTGGAATAACACGTAAAAAATCGTGTTAGGGGTCTTCTGGTAGATTTCTTCAGCTCTGAGGGATGAGGGTGTTAAAAGAGAGCCATCAGAGTTAAACGCAGAGGCAAAAAGATCCATCATAACATCATGCATAGAAGAAGATTGGACATGCATAGAAGGCAATGGAATAATCAAATAAAAAACATCACACTAACCAGGCGGATTAACCATATGAGGTGCCTGAATGCGCTGTTTCTTTCCCTTTGACATATTATCACACGACTTCGATTGTAGTAGCCTCATTTTTTGTTGCACGATCACTACATCAGCATTCAAACCCCTCCTTACTTCTAAATCCTCAATGTTCGTTATAATATTCCCCAAATCCAAATCGAGACGAAGGTCCTTTTCCTCACTCTTGTCTGAATTCATTAAATTTTTGCCTTTATTCTCTTATTTGCCGATTAAAAGCCCTAATATCTAAAAGCTGGAGCCTTCAATGCAAAGTACGGAGCATAATTAGGTATATGAATAGGCCTTTGGACATCACTACCATCAAAAACCTATTTTCCTTTTATCAATGTTGCTAGTAACATTTTGTTCCTCATTTTGACGCCATTAAAACATCCCAACTCGGCATTAACGTCCAATCTCGGATCATCCTTTGCAAACAAAACAGACGACAGTACAGACAACGCTTGGGATCACCTGCATTAATAACAACAAGGTCATGGGATAATGAAAGGATTTCAGTTACAATTAAAAGAGGAGAAAACTGCGATGCCATATCTTCATTCACGCGTTTGATTGCATCGAATGACGCATGCAGTGAGAGATATTTGGTTATAATTTTTGGACGATCCCTTTCCAGGCCCTTTACAAAGCACACGATTTGGAACGAAGTAGGGGAGTTGCTTAGAGCATCTCCAACCATTTCCTCAATTATCAATCTTTGGTGGTTAAAATGGAGCAATCTCCAACAATTCAGCATATTTTTCTTCATTTCTCCATTTTTGGAGGGGAAATGGAGATTTTAGCCTCCAATCAATTTATATTTATATATATATATATATATATATATCACACACCTATAGAGAACGGAGATTTTGGTCTCCAATGATTATAAAAAAATTCCTCAAAAAATAAAAATAAAAATGCCAATTCCGACATAGTTTTAGACAAGTTGATATCAATATGCTAATCTCAATTATCAATATAATAAAATCATACATCAAAGAAGATGATAACAATTTCATATACAGTTCTTTCAAGAGCAACACAATTATAAAAAAACATCACACGGAAATTATGGTGGTTGCGTAATAAAGCTAGCGATGAAAAAAAATTAAAATTAACTCGAGGAGCAAAAATAAAATTTTGAGGTTATGAATAGACATGAATATTTTTATGTGTTCGTTGTAATTTTTATGATAAAGATGAATCATATGAAAAAGTTAATTTTTTATTTATAAGTTAAATAGAATAATAATTATATACTATCATTTTTATTCTAATAGTTAACATTGCTAACAATGTTGTTAATAATAATTATATGTAATATTCATTTTTTTTAAAATTATAAATACACACAACTTGAGTTAAAATATTCATTTGCACATTAATCGATGAAACGGAGGAGAGATGGAGGATGGTTGGAGATGAACATATCCACCTCTAAAGATGAAAAACAAATAGAGAATGGTGAAATCGATTTTTTTTTTTTTTTTTTTTTTTTTTTTTTTTATCAAACATGGTTGGGGGCCTAAAAGAATCTCCATAAATTGGGTTAATTATACACCATCCCATCCCGACCGATCCCATTCAAAGCACACGGCTTGGAACCCACATAGGTCGGTTTGTGCTAGGAAGCAAAAAACCCGCGCGCAGGCCGACCTCTTCAGCATTAACCTGACTCTATTCACCCTCGACCCAGGGTTTTTTGACCCGGCTTGGTGTACGACTTGACAACTCTAAACTAGGTCTCGCCATCAGCCCAGTGACCCGACCAACCCGCCCAACCCAGCCCATTGTAGGTGCGTTTGGGTTCGGGAAATTTCAGCCCCGTACAAGCTTGGGCTAACAAAACGAGCCCGAACCATGAATGGGTTGGTCCTCAGCCCATGCCCAACCCAGCCCGACCCGATGACGTAATAAGTAATTAAACATTTAATTATTAAATTACACATACATGTTATACATGTTTGGAATAGTTTTACTTTGTAAATGTGTAATTTTGTAGCTTTTACTAACACATAGATGAAGTATTGAATTGTCATAAAATGATATGTACTAACATGTCAATCGCATATACTTACAAGTTATAAATCATCCAAACTTAATTCATCTTCTCTAGCGAACAATTCTCAAAATCAAAGTACAAATCAAGGATGGCCTGACCTTCCTCGTCGCAGTTATCAGGTAAGACCCTCGGCATCGCTTCTTTCTCGTCGCACTTTCAATCGTCGCAGTTACCGATTAAGCCCTAATTACTTGATGTTTATATTCATCTCAGAATCTCTGAAAAACGTGAAAACATAATTTCACCAGAACCCTATTGACTAAGTGGACGTGAAATAGAAAAAAGTTGATAAAAAATTATTAAACTTCCGGCGTGAAATTGTTGAAGGGCTGGCAGTGAAGGAAGGTTTGCTAATAGCGTGGCGTTTAAACTTTCGGCGTGTTGAAATTCAAACTGACTTGCAGTGCATACCAACTTACCTAGGTTCAAAAGGGAGTACAATAGAAGACCAGTCTGTATTCGCTTCTATTATGCATGATTGCAGGCTCTTAATGCGTCGTTTCGATGTTGCTTGTTGCACCTGGTGCCCAAGGAAGTTGAACAGAGAGGCTCATTTGTTAGCAAGTTATGGTTTGTCTTTAAATTCTATGGAAGTTTGGTTAGGATTAGTTCCAGATTGGATTTTGAATTGTACTGATTCGTTGCCAATTGAGCAGTTTATGAGTTAATGAAAAGTTGTTTACTCAAAATAAAAATAAAAATGTACTATTAAGTACTCTTTAATCATTAATATTATTATTTAAAATAAATATTAAAATTATTTTGGCCCACGCGTTGTGTTTGGTTTTAGAGTTTCTTCGAATGGGTCGGACTTGGGTTCGAGTGTTGGCCGGGACGATGGGTTGGGTTGGGCTTGGGTTCACCTTTTCAAAACACTGACCCGGCCCAACCCAACCCTCTAAACCCACAAGTAGACCGGTGTGGACCAGTGCCTTACGGTTTTGATGTCCGGTCCAGCTTAAGAACAATATAACGTCGTCAAAGTGTGGGTGATCCTCTGTAATGCACTATGGTACATTCGTGTCACTCGGTGTCATATATAAGCTGAATAGTAGGGTTTTAACGCCTCTCTCCCTTCACCCTAAGCCGACATCTCAGGTTTTAGCAACTGTGTGAGAGAGAACGATTGAGCTCCAGAAATACACACAGATTTGCATCTATGCACTGATTTCGACATACAACAAGAGATCGATTTCCGATTTCTGATAGAAATCAGGCGATTTCTGCAAAACCCAGTTGCGGAAACGTCCCATGGCTGATGCTCTGATCACTCCAGCTGAACCCAATCCGATACAACAAAATGGGTCGTTGTTGTTGACGGAGGCTTCACCGGACGGATCTCTGTTCCACCGGAGAATCGAGTTCCACAAAGAGAGGAAGCCCTTCACTGGGTTCACCAAGAGCAATGGCGGCGGGAGTTTCCGGTTGGAGGTCCTCAACCCCAGTTCTTCGCTTGGAGATCCTCATGAATCTTCTGGGTCGATTTCAGGAGGTGGCCTACAGGGTCTGGGTGGCAAAAGACAAGATGGGTCGGTGTTGATGGATCCTGCGGGTGGGTCTGAGCTCATCTCTCGTATCACTTTCAAGAGAATTGTAAGTCCTTCGCACATTTCCAGTGTCCTTAGCAACGTTTAGAATTTGTAGGTGTATGTATGGTCTCCAAACAGAAATGAATTTTATTGCAGTCATGTGTATGTATCAATTCAACTGGTATATTGATAAAAAAGTTAAGTAACAGGGAAGGCTGCAGTTTTATTTGAATCTGGTACATAACTTTATAGAGAAAATAAATACCAGTATGCCTGTTTAGACCTTTTTTTCCTGCATTTCTTTCTGGATTAATGGGATGGAGTCATTATTGTAAATGGCTTCGTGCGAGATTACTAATGTTTGAAAGAATAACGGATCGAGCCCATCTGCTCAAGTGACACTCTCTCCATCTAAAGAAGCCAGGAACCCGAAGACTTGTGTTGTCGTGGAAGACACTCCATGGTTGGAGAAAGGGAACATAATTATTGTTGCACGTCTGGTTTCTTTGGATTCATCTGATGGGTCTGTTCTGTGACGCATGGGAACCCCATGTAGGGTGTCGTCCCCGTTGCGGTAACTACTCAAACTCCGGAGCTCCGCCAGAACTCCCGGAATGCTCGCGGAATACCGCATGGAGTTTCCGTGAAAATGTCGAGTCCGCAACTTTTGATGAACATACCTGAGACACATTCCCCCTTTTGAAACGAATGAGGAAGGCCCCCGGGTTAAAAAATATAACTCCGGGGTCTTTCTATAAATAAAAAAAATAATATTTGGTACATGTAAATCAAATATGATGTGTGTAGCTACTCGTATCAGATCCACCACCGATTCTAAACCCTTGCCACTTATGCATCAACGGGTTTGGAGACTTACAAAACTTCTGAACAACCTCAAACACTTTACGACCTCCGATTTCTTAAGTGCCTCCACATGGCTATTAAGTATGTGTTCTTATTGCCTTTCAGTTTTGTCTATTATACTTTTTAATAAGTATGTTTTTAGGTACATTACAATAAATTTGTGTATAAATATTTATCACATATGTACTAATGATAACGGTTTCGAGACTTTATCTGTTCTACCGGTGTTTCGTCTCCCCAATTTCTGATTATTGCCAATCCTGTGTCCCTGTTTGTCTCGTCCCCGTTCTGGCATTACAGTTTAGGTGGGAGTCAGCTAATACCAACTACCAATTGACTTACTAATTGCATTGCAGGTGCTAGATTGGTATGAAATGCTCCTGAACTTAACATACAATGTGGATTATAATTGATTTGACCGAAATATTGCTAAGAGGATAATTTAATACTTATTATAAACTATGGATACCATGTTTAAGTCTTACATTTTCTAAAGTGCTAGAACGGCATTCAAGTTCTGTTCCGAAAGCTGAAATAATGAGTTATATTAATTTTTTGTGGACTTACATTTTCTAAAGTTCTGTTATACCCCCTGTAATTCACTGTTAAGTACATGTTTGCCTTTCAGTTTATTAAATGTTTCATTTATCGCTTTTTCCGAGTCCTGTACTATCACCTTGAAGGAAGTGTAACTGCTCTGGAATATCTAATCTAAGGAATTAGACAAGATATAACCTATGTTATGCTTTTCTCTACTGTTACCTATTACCTATTACTAGAAATAGAATTCAAGCAGGTACCTTCGCAATCTTGTATGCTTATATAACGAAAAATTGGTTTGTATCAGCTTTTGCTCCTAATAAATGCCCGGAGGGTATAGGAAAAAAAGACTTAACGGGTAAGTGAATCCTTAAAATAATATAAATTAAGGTATATGGGCTAAATTATTTGGTTGCTCTTGCACATTTCTATTGAGATAAACTACAGCTTAGTAATAATGATGAACACGTGTATTATCCCTAAAAAATTAAGTCATTCACTCAAATAGTACCTGTCATTTCCTAGGATATTCTAATGTTGCACACTGTTTACATCTAATTATTTATCTCATTTTGCATTGTCAATCCACCTGATATTATGACAGTTATGTCAGTCAATACCTCGTTTTGGAACCATTGTTGCGCTTTATTGTGGTTGATAACTTTATTCTAGATATCTCTTAATAGTTTTGCGGTGTTACTATTTACTATACATGTTTTTATGTTTGGTTGATCCATCTGTCAAATTCTACTTAATTTGAAGTTGTTGCGTGCTCATAAGAAAGATGTAATTGTTTTGCAGGGTGCAGGACTTCAAAATCTTGGAAATACCTGTTTTCTCAATTCAGTGTTGCAATGTCTCACCTATACAGAGCCTCTAGCAGGTTACTTGATGGGTGGAAAGCATCATCAATATTGTGAGTTTATTCTTACTGCTCCCTCTTACTATATATAGCTCAATGTACTTAATATGTCGACTTAAACAATGTTGACCTTCATCCGGATCATAATGGCCTTGATTACTCGATGTGTCAAACAGTAGAAAATGTAGGTCAGTGGCCTCCAAACCGAAATTTTCTTAATGAACTAGTTATTAACCTTTCTGCTCTCCAGGTTCGTTACATGTCTTGGTTAGGTCATTTGGATGATCAGCTATTTAGGTCGCCCATAAAGGGTTGGATGTGAGGAGTAAAAAGTTGATGGTTTTGCCACTATACCTGGAACAATTAATGGTATAGCATGAAAAGACAGGCAGATAATTTGATATCGCGAATAGCACTTAGTCTTTATATAGTTTTCAAATTTTTTGTGAAGTGCATTGGTGGTATTCGGACTAGATAAGTGTATGAGAAGACATGACAATTGTTATTTAGTGAATCAATAGTCTAGAAAAAAGAATATGGTTTGTTACCCAATCAATAGGCAAGTCATACGTGGCTTCTAAAGAATAAATAATTTATCTATGCGGTGCGCTGATTGCACATGAATTCGGGGATGTCCAAAATACTCTTTATTTATCCATGAAAAAGCTCCTTGCTTTGAAGACGGCTGTGTTCGGTGTTAGAAATCTGGGGTATATTTTTTTCTTGAAAGATAATCTCAGTGATACATTATTTTCTGATTGGAGGAGATAAGTTCTTTGTTATTTTCATTTACAGAAACAGAGTAATGTCTCCCTAACATCATTCTTTTAACTGCAAATTTGCACCCATGTCGCAAATGGAGCTTTTAGATGACTTTAATGTCTTTTGGCATCCTTAAAGTTTTAATCCCTTACTAGTTGACATTTCCTTTGGGTGGCATGTTTATATCCCGTCCTTGTCTTGGTTAACTGGTTCCTAGTTCCACTTTAATTTTTTTGCAAGTGTTCCTATTAGATCTTAAAATTCAGGTCACTCACTTCTAGATTCAATTGATTCGTGAAGGTAGCACTGCCGGGTTTTGCGCGTTGTGCGCCCTCCAGAAACATGTTATCCGTGCCATTGAATCAAATGGGAGAAGTGTAGCTCCGAAGGACCTGGTCTCAAACCTGCGGTGTATCCTTTTACTGCTTCATGATGTTTTTTGTTTCAGTTTTACTTCAAGATGCAGAATATCTCTTCATTTTGATTTTATATTCTCAAACATGCTGTCTCGAACCTGCGGTGTATCCTTGACAACATATTAGGCATATCTCGGAACTTTAGAAATGCAAGACAGGAAGATGCTCATGAGTATATGGTAAATCTGCTTGAGTCTATGCACAGATGTTGCTTACCTAAGGGAATACCAAGTGAATCACCAATTGCTTATGACAAAAGTTTTGTCCACAAGATATTTGGTGGTCGTCTCCGCAGTCAGGTAATACTGCTTGCTTACATGTTGGATGTGTTGCCTTAAGTGAATGTTATGTTTTATCGCTTACTAGTCTCTCCTAGGTTATTGAACTTTTATAATACTTAATTCACAGCTTTCACTTTGAAGAGTTGGGGGGGGGATAATATTGACCCTGCAAATAGAGATTCAAGTACTTGTTTAAACAGAATATATATACTTTCTAAGAGGAACATGTGGTAAATTGCTAAGCATGAACATTTTTTTTTTGTATACTATGGGAAATACACATTCCAGTACTGATTGTAAATTCTGGTTGAATGCTCTGCTTTGATGTGAACCACAATCCACCGAGATATGTTATAAGTTGACCAGAGTTTCTGTTACTCAAAGCAATTGCGTGAATGAGTATGAAACAAGTGCCAGAAGTATTTTTAGCACGTAAATTCTTACAAACTGCAACAAAATTGATAACAAGGCAGTAAATATATCAATGGTAATATGAAGAGTCACTGCTTCTTTAGATACCCGTAGTACTGCTGCTTGCTTGACCACAAGCCTGCTAGATCTTCAAAATACACTATCGGATGAAAGTGGAAGCTGCGGACTGAATATGACAAATCTGGTGAAGCAGAGAGATTGTGGTCGAGAAAATAGTCGTGGGGCATGACTAACTGAACTGGAGAGGGTCCTGTCTGATTTCCAATGCCTCTTCGTAGCATTGCATATGATCATCAGGCCCTTTATCTGCCGTTACAAAATCATCCTTCAAGCATCTTCTCATGTGGAGCAGGCTAAAGGAATACGTGATTAGGAGATTTTTTGGTTTGTCTTATTTCCTCCAAAATTGGGTAATCTTATTGCCTGGTTCATATTTGCTAATCAATAATTGTGTGTTTGAGTTAGTCACACGAGCTGGTGCTTCTTATATGCTTCAATCTTTGTTTTCTTGATGGGTTTTATAGGAAGAGAAAAATCTATTGATTTGGTTTCTTTGTTTCTTCCATTGACACTCTTTCACTATATTTCAGGTGAAATGCATGCAGTGCTCCTCATGCTCCAACAAGTTCGATCCATTCTTGGATTTAAGCCTTGAAATCAACAAGGCAGATTCGATAGAAAAAGCACTGACAAACTTCACGGCAAAAGAATATTTAGACGGAGGTGAGAGGCAGTACCAGTGTCAGAAGTGCAAGCAAAAAGTTAAGGCTCTCAAGCAGTTAACTGTTCACAAGGCTCCTGATGTTCTTGCTGTCCATCTAAAACGGTTTTGTGCCTTTCGCCCTGATAAGAAGATTGACAAGGCTGTTCATTTTGGCTCCACATTGGACTTGAAGCCCTATGTCAGCGGTAATCATGTAAGTAATCTTTTTTGTTGATCCCATTTTTTTAGCAGTTAGAGCTTTATCATCAATTTGTTTTCGTAGTTTAAATGTTCAGATCAGATTGGGCATCAATGCGCATGTTTGCTTAGCCCACAAACTGCTTAAATGTACACACTTTGCATAAAATAGTTAACCCATGAGACATAAGTACTTTCTGTAGAGGACCAACATTCGTCAGGTTGTTGAATAATGTATCAACAGTCTGCTGAAGTTTGCGAATGGTTAATGTATAAGAAATTCGATGTTGGTCATGTGGTGCCAAACGTAATAGGCATACATTTTCCGTAAAGCTGAAGTTCATCACGTGGTTCCAGACGTAATATGGTATTCGATGTTGGCGCATCATGTAGTTGACCTGGTGGTACCTTGTTAGGAAGATAATTTCACTGTATGCTTTATGCTGCTCTAGTGCAATGTCGTCTCGGTTTCCTAACATTGGTGTAGAATATTTATCTCCTTTTGATGGTTAAGTAACAGTTTGTTCCTTCTCAATTGTTACATTTTTGTAGGATGGCAATTTGAAGTATACTCTTTATGGGGTTCTTGTTCATCATGGCGGCGGCACTCGTTCTGGTCATTATTACTCCTTCGTCCGCACATCAAGTGGCCTGTGGTATTTGCTTGATGATCATCAGGTACTCAGATTTTTTTATTGGGATTCTTCATGGGTTGTTTTCAGAATTTCTTCGAATGTCAAGAATCTTGCAAATTCCAAATGTCCCGTGGTTTGCGCATTCTTGTTCCTCATTATCACTTGTTATGTAATGTTTCCTTGGTCTCCGCTTTCTATCTTGGAGTATGAACAACTTGCACAATTCAATAGTAGTGCTTAGTTGATTATCCACCTTTATTGGAACTTGACCTATATTGTCTTAGGTTCCCACCATGGCTGCCCCAAACTTGATTGAAGAAGAAAACTAGTTGAATGACTGTTGCTTAATTATATGAACGTTAATTAATGGGCTTTAATCAGTAGAAGTAAAGTAATTCAAGTTGTACTACTATTTGAATAAATACTTGCCTACCCGATCAGTTTCCAAATTCAGTTTGGATCTGGATAAGCTATATATTGTTAAGTTGGGCCAATAGAGTACTTTTTCATGGATGGCTAAGGAGCAGCCCACCCCTCTCTTTAAGATGGGCAGTTGAGACCTTAGCCTTTTCTTGTTGATATCTTGCCTCTCTGTATTGAGCTGCCTAGAATTAGCCCTTCTATTCTCTATTGGATCGTTTATAGCATTGGAAGACCTATGGTTGAGTCATTGCCAAAGTTAGAGATTGATGAATTTTAAGAATCAATTCAAATTCATAAATCAAAGTTCCTTGCGAAGAAAGTATAGATATACCTTAACTTGTCTTTGCCTAAGTGTAGAGTGTAGACTATAATCCATTACCATGTCTAAGCTGTACATCCTATCTGTCACACCCTTGAGTCCCTATACGAATGCGGTGCACCGGATGATGGTTTGGTGTAGACACTGATTGAGTTGGACGGTTAGATAATACTGTGATTGGCCTTGGCTTGGTGCCTTGGTCAATTGAGTTGCCTCGGACGCATGGATGATGATCGGTTGGGACTGACGTGCTTGGATGCTCGCTGGCTAGGTGGCCTGACTTGGTGTCTTGGCCGCTTGATTTCCAGATTTTGGCCGTGCTCGGTGTTTGGCCAGATTCGTGGACGGTTGGTGCTCAAGAACTGAAGGAATGCTGCTGATTCTAGCTGCTGCAGATTCGCTGTGATTGTGCACGTTTCCTGCTTTGTTGTGCAGTTCGCTGCCTGGTTCACTGTCGTGCAAGCTGGCTGTTGTTTTCACTGCTTGGTGCAGTGAAATGGTCCCTTACTGCCTTGGTGGGTTAGCTGGCTGGTTTGGAGGCTGGATATAATGCCGTACTTGGCGTTGGCTTGGTGCCTTGACCTTGGCTTGGTGCCTCGGTCAATTGAGTTGCCTCGGATGCACCGATGATGATCGGTTGGGACTGACGTGCTTGGATATTCGCTGACTTTGTGGCCTGACTCGGTGTCTTAGCTGCTTGATTTCCATATTTTGGCCTTGCTCGATGCTTGACCAGATTCGTGGACGGTTGATGCACAATAACTGCAAGAATCCTGCTTGAATGCATCTGCTGCAGATTCACTGTCATCGTGCACGTTTCCCTGCTCTGTTGTGTACATCCGTTGCCTGGTTACTGTCCTGCAAGATCGCTGCTGTTGGTTCACTGCTTGGTGCAGTGAAATGGTACCTTGGTGGATTAGCCCGCTTGTTTGGTCGTTGGACTGTTCAGTAGCTGATGGACGGATAGATAACACCGTGACTGGCCTTGGCTTGGTGCCTTGGCCTGACCTTGGCTTGGTGCCTTGGTCAATTGAGTAGCCTAGGACGCACAGATGATACTCGGTTGGGACTGACAGCTCGGATGCTTGCTGACTTTGTGGCCTGACTCGGTGTCTTGGCTGCTTGATTCCAGATTTTGGCCTTGCTCGGTGCTTGACCAGATGTGTTGATGGTTGATGCACGAGAACTGCAGGATTGCTGCTTGATTGCATCTGCTGCAGATTCTGTCATCATGCATGTTTTTGCTGCTCCTGTTGTTGTGCACGTTCCCTGTCTGGTTCAGTGTTGTGCATGCTGGCGGCTGTTAGGTTCACTCCTTGGTGCAGTGAAATGGTCCCTTATTGCATTGGTGGGTTAGCCGGCTTGTTTGGTGGCTGAACAGTTCAATGGATGATGGACGGTTAGATAACGCTGTGATTGGCCTTGGCTTGGTGCCTTGGCCTGACCTTGGCTTGGTGCCTTGGTCATTGAGTAGCCTCAGACGCACATATGATGCTCGGTTGGGACTGACATGCTTGGATGCTCGCTGACTTTGTGGCCTGACTCGGTGTCTTGGCTGCTTGTTTCTAGATTTTGGCCTTGCTCGGTGCTTGGCCAGATTCGTCGATGGACGGCTGATGCACAAAGTGCAGGATTGCTGCTTGATTGCATCTGCTGCAGATTCTATCATCATGCACGTTTTGCAACTCCTGTTGTTGTGCACGTTCCCTGCCTGGTTCAATGTTGTGCATGCTGGTGGCTGTTGTGAAATGGTCCCTTAATGCATTGGTGGGTTAGCCGGTTTGTTTGGTGGCTGATGGATGGTTAGAAAATGCCGTGATTGGCCTTGGCTTGGTGCCATGGTCAATTGAGTTGCCTAGGATGGCTGGATGGTTCAGTGGCTGACGGACAGTTAGACGTGATTGGCCTTGGCTTGTTGCTTTGGTCAGTTGGGTTGCCTCGGACGCACGGATGATGATCGGTTGTGACTGACGTGCTTTGATGCTCGCTGACTTTGTGGCCTGACTTTGTGTCTGCTTATTCTCCTGATTTTGGCCTTGCTCGGTGCTTGACCAGATTTGTGGACAGTTAATGCACGGGAACTACATGAATGCTGCTTGACTGCATCCACGGGTGCTTCTGATTGGTCGCGCACCCGCACCGGGTGCTTCTGGGTGCTTGGGTGCTTTGCGGGTGCTTTGTGGATAAGGCAGGGTCATTTTTGATAGTTTTAGTTGAGATGTCTTCCAAATACAACTAGAATTTAACAAAGAAGTGCATCTATGTGAACATTTTTAACCCCTAGATTACTCATCTCTCCACAGCTAAGAACAACGACATGAAGAGATTATACTATTGATATGGTAACCTTGTATCTTCGAATGTGGGTATGAATTTCTGTTCGATTATAATATGATCCCTATTATTGTCAGTATAATGTATCAGTAATAATATCAGATAAAAATATAAATAATGTGGCCGCACCCCCGCAGCACCCGCACCCTTGATTTTTGGGAATTTGCCGCACCCGCACCCAGTTGCCGAACCAGCACCCGCACCGCACCCACTCGTGCTACATAGACTGCAGATTCGCTGTCGTCGCGCACGTTTCCCTGCTCCTGTTGTGCACGCTTGCTGTTGTTGGTTAACTGCTTGGTGCAGTGAAATGGGTTAGCTGGCTGGCATGCTGGCTTGACAGCTACGTTACCCGGACTCTTCTAAATTGCCGCCGTACCCGTGTCGATACGATATGACACTGGTGTGGGTGTGGGATGTGTGGCGGGTGTGGCTAAATCTCGCCGGACACTTTGACTATAGAGACACGTGTTCCGACAAAGACTTGCTCGCCATCTCTAGCCGTCAAATACATTAAACAGATTATAGTCCTTGAAGTTTACCTAGATTACATTATAATGTGACTTTTAGTTGAGTTTTTTATAATTCATTCTATACATAATTATATAGTAAATACATTAATGCAGTATCCCCGTACCCGTATCCATATTTTGGACACTTTTTAGCCGAGTCCCAGTATCCTGAAAATTATGAAATTGGCAGATCCGACTCTAGGATACACACCCGACATGACAACCGCACCCGAGTCCAGTTAACATAGCTTGACAGTTCAGTGGCTGTGGGTTAGACGAAGTAGTTATGGTAGTTATTTCTACGGATGGTAATGGATCACCCTATTTCCAAATCCGATCCACAGGGGTTCGGATCGGATTAGATTCGGATCGAGATCATGGGGGACGATGTATTTAGTTTATCTAACCTAAGAATATCATGAATTACAATTAAAATAGATTGTTTTTCACTTTACAAGTATAATATTAAATTTATCATAACAAATCATGTATACGTAAAATTTATGATGTTATTTAATGTAAATATAGCAAATAATATATTTATATTAATACATGTATATTATTGAACTTATTAGGTATAATAGCCTAATTGGATCTTTGTTTAAAAAAAATAACATAATCCGATCGGATCGGATCGGATTTCACGAATTACAAAACCTGTGATCCGTATCCGATCCATTTGTAAACGGACCGGATCAGATCTGCTCCATTAAGGTTGGTTCATGCTGGATACCCTGTCGGATCGGATCCTGCATACAGTTTTGTGTGACATAGATATTAAGTGAATCAAACAGTATCCTTGCACTCTATCTAAGATAGTATGTTCTGAAGCCAATCCTTGCACTCTATCTAAGATAGTATGTTCTGAAGCCAAAAGAGTACAAAAACATTTTGTCTTTGTTAGAGCATGTACACTCGTTTGGGCATCAGCACGGGTCGCACCTTTTTTGTTATTTTTCCCACGCGTCTGGGCTTTGAGCACCGGGCATAATACTATGATGTTAGAGTGGTATTGTGTTATTGGCGAAACGAGTGGTTTATAATTAATCTTGGGTCTTAATTCCTGGGCACCACGCAAGATTCTGTGCTGATCTTAGGGCACTCCGCTGCCCAGTAGAGGTACTTCTTGCCTGGTGCTTAAATGATTGATGGACACATGAATACTTGACTTTTGTACAATTTCGGGCTAGAATGACACAACCGAGCTACATTAGCATTGGTGGACATGCTGCTATTAATTGCATATCGACCTAAGGAAAACATTCACAGGAATTGACTAGTGCAGGCCAAGAACATTTGATCTAATGCTGCTGCAATAGGTGCAGTATACCTATAGGGCTTTGCAATCATTAAATGGTTCTTTTTTAACTCTCTTTTCTCTGGTAGTAGTCCCAGAGGGACAAGGTCATCCCCTAGCTATAACTAATGAGAGGTGCTCAATTGCGACTTGTGATCTTCAGATTTTATTAGAGCTGGATGGTCGTTGGACAATTGAGCTATAGGCGCCCCAGTGTCAATGTAGAGATGTCTTATTTATTTGGTTTATGTGGAAATGACATGTTTTTGCTTAGCTTTTCTACAGTGAGGACGAGACACTAGTACTTTCGTTCGAATTTTGATATTGGTAAATAATTCCATCAAGAAAGAACAAAATGAATGAGTTGATTTGCTTCTTGTTAGAAATAGCTGAATTCGCAAACAACCGCTGATATCGTCACATTGGGATTCCACCCTTACGAAACACTCATTTTACATTCCCATACCAGCATTTAGAACCACGGTGTCAGATTATCAAGTTATGCAATCCGTCTGCCTTTTTCAAAAGTAAATTTGGACCAAGAATTTGTCCAGATGCCAATGTATTACCTGCTGCTTTTGATTTCGTTGTAGTTCTGTTGTACCCTGTTACAACATTCATGTTGTAGTTTGATTGTGTGAGAATAACTGCTTCTATAATTCCCATATGATGAAATCAGGTCCGTCAAGTCGGTCTGAAGACGGTTCTTGCTGAGAGGGCCTACATGCTGTTCTATGTTAGAGAAGGAAGAAATTGTGCTCCAAAGCAGCCTGCCAAAGTTGTTCAGAGAGAAAATACAAATGTGACTCGTGCAAACTGTAGTCAGCTCATAAAGGAAACAGTTCGAAATGGGCCAATTGACAAAATAATGAATGAGTACTCTTCTACGGCTGTAACTCAGCAGGCTGCATCTGTCGTAGATGGTGTCAAGGAAACCCACTTGACAGAAGCATCTAACCAAAAAACTAATTCCCTTGCGATCACAGATAGCTTGATTCTGAAGAAGGATAATACCTTGGATGTTTTATCTCAGCCAACAGAACCCATCGATTCTGTAACTGGGTCTTCTGCCCTGCAGCCTAATGGGAGAGAATTCTCAACTACCTCAGATCCTTTGAAGGATTCTGGCAGGGTTATAAAGAATCCTATATTCCCGGTGGCTGATGGTATAAGTAATCCTTGCAATAGTGAGAGAACTCCCAAGATAGAGCAGAGGTGCCAAACTTCGGTTGTGGAAGGTGGAAGAAATGAAGATGCCAATTTGTCCAAGCACAATGAGGTTAAGTGTACAAAGAAAAACATGGGCGATGCTGCTGAACTCCCTGATTGTAATGGCCACAACAATCCTGCTGCTGATGTGGTTATGGAGAAGAGGTCCCTGAAGGTAATGATTCTGTTTATTCTCCCTCTCCGTTGCTCTTCCTTTCCTTGGCCCTTTGTATATTCCCTGGGTTGGTTCATGTGACTCATCCATTTTGTTATCAGATCGGTGATGGAACTCACTCCCAAAATTCTGATGGGAATTCCCAGAGAACTGATTCATTAAAGTCATCCAGTCATCTCAAAGCTGAAAATGCAATGGTCAGTATTACATTTTAACAAGTTCACCTTACTAATCAAATATTAACCTTAATATATAATTTTTTATTTCTTTTCTTACTGTTAAAGATCAAAGTATCCTCGATGGAAAACAACCGTAGCGAAGATGGGGAGACGCCAAGAATTTCGGAGTCTACGGAAATATCTGGCGTGCAGACTGCACAGACCTCAGGCAGTGTCAGTCATGATCAGAAGCGTCGAAGAAGATTAAGAAAGAAGCCAAAGTGCCACATTACCAGCATCCGCCTCAGCTCAGGCATTCTTCTTGGGGCATCCTTATGCATCCGGAAGAAGAAACATAAAAAAGTTAAACGGCGCGCTACAAAGGTCAACAATCTCACCCAGAAGGACCTTTTGGGCGAAAAATCAAATTTGAAAGAAGTGGGGCCAAGTACATCTGAATCTACTAGTTCAGTGCCCATTGATGGTCCTAAACAGACATCACGATCCAATTCAAGTGAGATTGAAACAAAGCCAACTACTAATGCCATTGTGGTTGGAGGTAGTGACGAGGAAGTTAAAAGTCGGCTTGGTCAAAACGGGGCTGTGCTTGCAACAGACAACCGATCAAAGAATATCAGCTCTTCTTTGGCTGGAACCCAGTGGGGAGATAGAGTTGATGGTTCACATTCAATGCAGAATGGTCCAATGAGCATGCTTACTAGGGGTTTGGAGGAGACAATTGGTGAGTGATTATCTGATTCCTATCTTAGTTCTCAACTTTTAATCTTGTCATTGGCGGCACTTCTGGATCATGTGATTTAGAGAGATGCGTTCATTTAGTCATTGGTGAAATAGTTTGAATTGGTGATTGTTGAATGATTCCCACTTGAATGTCTTACCGCAGTTGCACGCTGGGATGGGGTAGATTTCCCTTCATCGCTGGTCCCAGGATCAAGTGGTGCAGATGCTCTTAAAATTGGTTACGTAGCAGATGAATGGTGAGTTTCTCGTATCTTTCAATAAAACAGCATCTTCATGTGTTTCATTGGGCTGTTAATGTTATACGATCGCATTCATGGCCTGACAGCTGGTGCTTACTGTTGTATGCATACAAGCAGAACCAGACTTGGGGATTGTTAATACCAAATCGAAGTAATCTGGTTGCTAACACAACCCTGGACTTGTTCTGTCCACTTTTCTTCCCACTTCCTGGCTAGTATTTATGTCTTATTGTAGCCCGGTCAGTCGCTTTTGGTAACTTAATAAACTTTTCCATCTGAATTGTAGTAGTAAACAGAACCTTAGAAAGCACACTTATTGTAGCCTGGTCAGTAGCTTTTGGTTGTTGGACCTTTTTCATCTAAATTGTAGTAGTAATTGTAACCTTAGAAATAAATTTATTTGTTGCAGGCGGCACTTCATAATTTTATAATTAGTTGAAAGTAAAGGTGTTTGCTTCCTTTCAGAAGCGGTTGCCTATTCCAAAATAAAATAAAGGACAAATGACACTAAACCTACCTGCACTCTGGCACTTGTTACAATAAAGCTCCCTAACTATCAATTTACTCTCAAACCCTCGGCACTTTCAATATTAGGGTAATTAACCCCAATCCCCTAACACCGTCTAATTTTTTGGACGGAATTAGGGGAAAAAGGACATCTCCCACCATCCATGCGACCACCACTACCAGCCGCGCGACTACCACCACACGCCCACCCACCCGAACCAACCTTCCAATCTCTCGTAACCTCTCTCCCTATCTGTTCCCACCAGACCAAACACAACACCATCCGGATTTCCACCACCATCACCACTGCAGCACCAACCGGATCGTCTCAGACCCCGATATCAACACCAAAACACTCTCCTACCTACCTGTTTCAGCCCAGAATATAAATCAGCAAAACTGATCCAACTCACACTGTCATACCTCAGAACCTTGGTCATATATATCCCTATATCTATTTCGGTCCCGCAATTGACACAATCCAGTGAACCATTGGCGAAAACGTGTTCTCATTAGGGGAAAATATGGCCTTAAATGCGCTCCAATTTTGCAAAGGGCGGATTATGGGACTAATTAACTGTTTCTGCCATGATTTGGATCGTTTTGTAGTTATATTGCCGTAATTTAGTAGGGTGAGCAAAATCCACCTCAAACCGGCACCCAAACTATGCGCCCGAAACCTCTCCGAGTTTAGCATCCATCGATGCTACTTGATTGGTTGCGATTATAGAATCACCAGCTCTAACCAAGTCGGGTTGATCATGGTCAGGGAGTTAGGTGAAGCTGTTTAGGGCCAAGCCGGTCCGATTAAAGTCTGCACGTTAAAATACATATTTTAATTAAGTACAATGTCCACAAATTACATTTTACAAGGCCACAAAAAATCTGCTTCCAAAATTTTGAACATGTGCCCCGGCTACACCTTCTTAACTCCAAATACCCAGATTCGTTCTGTGGGAACTGGGTTGGAACGTCAAGTGGGTTTAGATTCAGGGGTTCTTACGATAGCCGATTCCTCGATTCACTCATCTTTTCTAGCAAACCTTGTGTATTTAACTCCAAAAAGTATTCATAGATATATTTTATTTTTTTTAACAAAATTAGTACTTTATGCAAATGTAAGTTTCAAGATGACCAACCCATTTAACCCGGTCCGAACTGACGGAGTCGATAAGTTGTTTTGGTTTGAGTTCCAAAGACAATTGGGTAGGTTTGGGTTGCACATTCTCCAACCCAGACCTATTGGGGTCTGAGAATTTTTTCGGGCGAGACTCGCCCAAACCCATCCACACTCACTAGTAGTCCAGGCCCGATAAGAGACTAAGCTCTTTTTAGCTATTTGGGCCATAATTTGGACTGTTACAGTCCAGGACCAATGCAAGATTGCCCGACTAACCATTGTTTATAATAGCATATTCCCCCCAACACTGAAGCAGCACGCACACATTTGAATAATGTTCTGGAGTCCAGAAGGTTTTTAAGCCCTTGAAGGTGTAGGACTAAAATGTTGTTCATCTCTTCACATATACACAATCACATAACCTTCAATCTCTCTTGTTTGGTTCAAACTTGTATGACTGTTAGTATCGTTTCTGTGAAGTTATGGTATAAATAAATATTATTTCTGGGCGCTCTCTAGCGCTCTCAAATTCAGTCCTTCTAGACTTAGATCCTTTGGCTCTCGCAAATGTTTCAGCTCCCGCTCTAGGTGACCTAATACACTATTAGGGATTGAGGATTTTGTTGTCATTCACTGTAGTATATGAAATCATGCTTGTTATTTGTGTGGTGAGTGTATCTGAAAAGTCAAAACTTTGCTGTATGTCGTAAATTCATAATCATCACCCTTAATGCTGCGGCGGTTACTGGCTGTGGATTGGCTACTTACACTTCCTTTTTGTTTGCTGACTACTTCAGGGATGAAGAGTATGACAGGGGGAAGAGGAAGAAGGTGAGAGACACGAAAGATCTTTTCGGTGGACCAAATTTATTTCAACAAATAGCGACCAAAAAGGCCAAGACGAAGCATACACAGACAAAGCAAAGGGACTCCGGGAACCAACCTTTCAGGATATGATTCCAGTACAAATGCATATATACCTTGTGGCCCTTTTGCTGTCGAGTCCATTGTTTCCATTTTTGGCGGAAATTGTTGTCTGAAGAGTGTAGCAGATACTTATCCGGAATGAATGGGTGCAGTAGTAGGGAATAAATTTACTTTGTAATAGTAGTAATCTTATGGTTCTTGTGAAACTGGGAACCTGTATTTTGGGGATATGTGGGCTTTGGTAGTCATATAGCAAAGGTTGTACAAGGCCTGAGGACCTTATTTATTTTCTACTGCTACTCTTTGGAGTTGTGAAATGTATGGAGTTTTGCTTGAATGCTATTACTAAATTTTTTGCTTGTATCCGAGACAACATAACTTTGTCGTGAGTGCAATGTTAAACACTTGTCTTCAGTTTATTTCCACTCCCTCTCTCTCCAGCATTGAAAAGTGAGGGTGGTATTTTTTGTTCTTTTTTCGGTCAGTGAGAGTGACAATTAGCAATGATGATTGTTAGAAGGAACAACATATGTGCTCATGCACTGGGCTTTGAGTTGAATCATGGCAAATGAGACCACGCTAGAGAGGTTTGCGTATAAGTTTGTCTGTAATCATTCATTCCGAGATATCATGGCTCCGAGCTTCTTCCATCATTAGGCAGCTCTTAAGAGATTCCCACACTCATGTCTTAGCCTTCATGAACTTCATCTCACATGCAATTCTTTTCACGGAGTAGAAACCTGGTCTTGGTCCTCTTTGATACCGTTTAAGTGTCACCCAAAATGTTATTTTTACTGAGTTAAAATGGTGATAATAAGAGAGGTACCTCCCGCAAACCAAAGTTGCTTATCATTACGAGTGTTGTTGTTGTGTGAGTGTGACATAGGTTTTAAATAACTAATGAAGGAGCTAAGTTCTATATAGTTTGTCCCAATTGATTACATGTACTCAGAATGGAATCTTATATCTTTCTATTTTGACCCATCTGTCCCTTTTTATTCCCATGACAGTGATTAGAAACAATCGTGTCGGCACAAAAATTCTTGGTTTGAGCTTCGAGTCTAATTAGTGTCGGCACAAATTTTCAAAACTTCGATTAAAGGAAGTTCTTAACGAAGAAATTTCTCCGAGTTAAAAAGGTTACAAATCGAAAGGAGGTCACTCTAATTTTGTCAAATTTGTGAAAATGAAAAACTTGTTACATATTTACTCTATCTTCCAGGATTGCTCTCTTTACAAACTTAAATGTTACTCATATTTGATTAGACTCGTTTGTAGCTTTCAAAGAGTTTTACATGTAATGTAATCATGGGCGAAACCCGGTATTTAAAATGTTTGGAGCAGTTTTGCAATTTTGGCAAAGTAACAATTTACAAATGTTTATACTAAAGAATAAAATTTCAGTTTCGAAAAATTTGACAGGGCATGTGCCTACCCATGCCGAAGATTGGCTCCGCCCCTGAATCTAATCCCACCTTAACTCAAAAAGTTCCTTGAAGGTCAGATGAACTACATGCCTTTTATTTATGCTCGCTGTGAGTTTGATTCATACTGCAAGTACTGGCCGTAATGGTATTTGAAGCTTAAGAAATCATCACGTAGCGGATTTTAAAACCCTGGTTGGAAGTCTTTAACCAAAGGAAGTCAATTTGTTTTTCCTTCAAAGGCAAGAACTTCATAGGAAAAAAACAATGTTGGAAGTACAAATTTGCTGACAATAATGAACATGATTAGTGCCACCATGTGTGGATGATTGAGAGTTGTATTAGTAGTAGTAGCAGTGAGTGAGTGACATTTGTTAAATAATTAAGTGGTCGATGTACTTATTGTGGCAGTAGATTGTTATGTGCGTCGGTTGATTTATTGTTGCTCCATAAATCTCACCACCAATTATTACAATCTCCCTATTTACTGTGATGTCTTAACAATTTGGGAAACCTTTTTCTTCTAATAAAAAAATCGTAGTGAAGTTAACAATTAACTGAACCTTTTAGTAATTTATAAAAATAAAATCTTTATTTTCATTTCGGATGAACGAATCATATAGATAAAATACATGTTTGCAAAAAAATATATATAGATAGGATACCTCTAGAACCAAGGGCTATTAACACCAACCCAGATTTCTTTGGTTCAACTATTGTCTCTCATACACATAACCAATACTTTGTTTCAATCAGAACGACCCCGGTTTGTTATTTCCATGTTTTCAAGCTGTTGTTTCACGAAAACACGGATTTTATTGTTTTCAAAATTATTTATCCTTAAACTAGTATCAATACTCAACAGGTAGAAAGTTGAAGTTATATCAGTGATAATGAAGCGTTGATCTTAAAAGATCTAAAACTATTCCATCGTTGTCGGTCACGTATTGCTTCCCGTGTCAATAATCTATAACTTAATTTAGTTTACTATTTAATTTTCTGAGGGGAGTTTACTAATTAATTGGTAATAAAAGACGAGTGTTTCTCAAATATAAATAAAAAAATATAACATTAGTGGTTAGCAATGTGATGTCCCATGATGCTGTATTACTATCAGGCAGTAAAGGTTACTTGTGAATAGAGGAATGCTTGACCTAAAACACTATAGTACTATCAATTAACAACTTGATCAGCTGTTGGTTAATTTATAGTATTACCTCCGTTTCGTCTGTTTCGTCTGCGTTTGACTTTTTAACCCGTAACTGAGTCACTTTGACATGGTGATTTGGGTACCAAAACGATGTAATTTTTTAACAATTTTTTCATGGTATTTTAGAATAAACTTTCCTCTATAACACCATGCAAAGATTACCAAATTCTTGTATCGTTTTGCTAATCAAATCACCGGATGAAAGTAACCCAGTGAATAGTGACAAAAAGTGAAGTAGGCTGAAACAGGCGAAACAGAGGTAGTACAGCTTAGATTGACATGTAATTTACCAATTTGTAATATTATTAAGAGATGTTGATGTGAGACAGTGAGCCACACTCGAGTTAATATGTTGAAAGTATAGGATTATTGAGAGAGACCCTACCAAAGCCCTTTCTTCTTTCCTTTCCTATGATGCTCGATCAACTTGATCCTTTAAGAGCATCTCCAACAGTTGAATTGTCCTTGGACTATATTTGTACCTGCCCTAAATTTTACACCTGCACTTTTTGAGTTGCTGCTCCAGCAGCTGGCCTAAATATAGGCCATCAGTATTATTTTATTATTTTATAATTTTCATTATTAAATAACTATGTTACTATATTTAATAATATCATACTTTATTAAATTAATATCGAATTAATTATACTATTGAAGCGAGATTAAGGTTAATTTTTAAATTTTTTTGTATCTTTCACTTCAATTGTTGACAAGAATTATTAATTTACCCTTGCAACGGTGCATACGAACGTTTGAGGAGCAGTGGATGATTATGAGGAGGATCAGAGGAGGAGCAGAGTAATAAATCAGAGTTTTTTATTTTTTACACCAGCTTCAAATTGTCCTCAGTTTAGGCCAGAACTGGTCCAATTATAGGCCTGGCTCAAATTTAGGCCAGATTTTGCACCAGCTGTTGGAGCTGGTTTTTGAGAAAAACTGGCCTAAATTTGTGCCAAAGACAACTTATAGGCCATCTCTTGGAGATGCTCTAAGGATGGGCTATGGCTATGTTTTTGTGGGGTACATGCATCACAGTGCTGAGCTCTTGCACTAATTGAAGAAGTAGAGCAGTGTGTCTTTTTCTTTTTTCGGGTTTGAGTATGTCACTAGTCAAGTACTATCATCTACTTGTCATCTCTCAAACACAACTCATTCATTCTTAATCTTGTTAAACTCTACATGCAACTTTTGCTTAAATCGGAAGAGATAAAACGGATACTACAAAACAAGGTATGTCTTCATAGTTGATAAAATTTTACGTTGTCTGTTAACTTAATACAACCCTTCCTTTTACCTGGGGTTGGATGTTTTATTAAGGTTCGGAATAGGGTTGTTCACGGTCCAGGTAGACCCGCAACACTATCAACCCAGAGCCGTGGAAATCAGACTCGGAAGTCGGACCATGTCCTATTAGTAGAACGTCATCGTATTCTTTTTATTTAGTAGCAAAATGACCGTTTTGCCCTTGTTTGGTTTATTTATTTTTTATTTACACCTAGATTGTTACCTCAGGAAGGGTGAAACCAAATTGTTGAGTTGCAAGGGTTATATAGCCGATTGTATGGAGGAGACAAGGAATCTATGAAAAATATCTCCATTGTGTGAAATTATCTCTCTCTCTCTCTCTCTCTCTCTCTCTCTTTCTCTCTTGTTCATGTGGTGATCATAAATCCTAATTTTAATCGAAATTAGGCGTAAATGGTAGCCGGAGCTGAGAACCACAAATCGGGTACTGACAATTTGGTATCAGAGCCTGGTTGTTCACCGGAGCTAGCTTCCGCCATGACACATACTGATGAAATCGAGGCTTTCACAAGGAGATTGAAAAATATGGATCAAAGGCTCATTGCATTCTCTGTTGGGTCCCAGCTTCAGTACGAAGAAATGAAGCAGTACGGGTCTTGACAACGCCGTTGATGAATAACGGTAAGGATAAGGTAAGGGCAGGAGATAACCGAGCAACCCCGTAAACATTGGAGAAAACTCATAAGGATCCTTGAAATTTGCTAAAGAAAAGTTATAGATTCTTTCATTTATTTCTTGCAACCAGTGAACAGAAGGTGGCTCTAGCCTCCCTGTATTTGGACTGTCAAGCTGATGTGTGGTTGAAAAATGCCTATGAAACCACTGATAATTTAACTTATGAAACTATCATGGTTGATTTGTGCGCTAATTTTGACGAGGATGAATTAGACAATGTTGTATGAATGATTTGTAGTCTAAAGCAGGAAGGGACTCTAAAGGAACATGTGCTGAAATTTGAGGAGTTCAGAATGAAGGTGTTGTTAAAACATCCATCACTCAATGAATAATTCTTCATTTATGTCTTTAAAAGTGGACTACAACTTGAACTCAAGCATGTTATTACTTGATGCGCAAATTAGCGTGTTGTCGCAAGTGTACGAATCAGGTAATACCGGGTGTATTTCAACTCGGGTTATCGTTCCCACAAAGACGATTTCAGGTCTTTTCTAGCAGTCAAGTTTAACTATCAGAGTGTAAAAAGGGAGGAGTAGTTGAGATTATGTTTACGATCTAAGTACTGAAATAATAACTGAAAGAAATATTTTTGTTGACGTTTTCTTGAATATTGCTTTAGGTTGTAAAACTAGGGTTTAAGGCACTAGGTCCCGGGATCCCCTAAGGTCTCTTCAGTTTTTCGTTCTTTTCGATATGAAAACACACAACAGCCACTTTTCCGTGCCACGTACCAATTGAGAAGTATCTTTTCTTTTCCTGCACGTTATCACAATTCTGCAGATTTTCAGATCTTGTTAAGCTACCTAAATCTGCAGTCTCGTTCTAAGTCTGTTAGGGTTTCTAAACTGTCCTAAAGGCCTCGGTAAAAACCGTAACAGTTGGTCTAACGTTTTTAGGCTAGTCCTATCTCCCCTTCTCTGGTCGGTCCATCGAGGTAAGTGCTAAATTCTGTCTTCTCTTCCTAACCCTAACCAGGCGTTTTCACCTACCGGGTCGGGTCTGTATAATTCTGGGTGATCAAGCCGAGCATGCATGATAGTAAAATCAAAGACAGAATAACGAAGAAAACTGCTGATATTAGGATCCTGAGATCATGAATCCATGGTCGAGAATAGTAATACGAAACCCTAGGTTCACCGAGAACCTAGGTTAAAGTTTAGCTACTAAACGACATAACTAAACAACAATGTTTTGAAATAAAAGAGAGAAGTGAGATCAAACGAGTGTTCTTGAAATCTGGATCCGTGCTTCGGTGCTTTCCGAGGGTACTCCGATTCGCCTTGGGTGTGTTGTGTGTTAAAAACGAGCTATGGACGTTCCTTTATATAGTACTTGAGAAGCTTCCGGAAAAATGCCTGAAATTACGAAATTGCCACTATTCGAAACCGCCTTGGAAAACGTGTTGTCTGCGTCCCTGCTGCATGGTTGGCAGTTAGCTACGCAGACAAGTACTCTGCTAACACCAAAATCTCTCTCTAACCCCTGCCTGCGCGGCTGTTGCGTTAGCCACGCAGACAGGGGTCTTTTGGCCTGCTTGTATGCAATTTCTCTCTCTTCTTCCTCTCGGCTTGCATGGCTGCTGCGTGGCTGGCAGTTAGCCACGAAGACAGCAGCTTCTCAGGCTGCATTTTGACCCGAAACTTATAAATTACCAAAATACCCCTGTGTCAAAACCGCTCCAAATTCTGCCCCTAGAAAGACTGCTGACTGAATCTGGGCGCAAAAATCCAAACTCGACTTCTGAAAACCTGGGCATGATGCCAAATTGACCAAAATACCCCTGGGCCAGAACCGTCCCGGAAATCGTCACGAACATGAAATAGTTGCTCCCGACTCCGTACACCGGGAACCGAGACTCCTTACTCGGACGTGGCCTGTCTAGGACCCACACTTAACGGGAGTCGGTTCTTCGGCCAGACTCAGTTTCAGCATTATAACCTGTTTTTGGAAAGCCCTTGACGTCTTCTTTCTTCTCCCGCTGGTATCAGTTCAAAACTCCAAGTAGAGCTCAAGATATTGTCAACCGAGCGCATCCCGGTCATTCTCGGTTTTGACGTTTTAAGCTCTCTCGGCTCTCGCCCCTGCAATCCTGCTTCAATCCCGGCTCCTGTACAAATCGTGTTCCTGTATAGACAACACGAACAGAAACCCGTGATCATATCTCGAAATGCATGAAATAACGCAGTAATGCATAAAAAGCTCAAAACAGTAAGTCGTGAATTCTGGGGCTAATCCGGGCTGAAATCCGGCTAAAACGCTCATTTATTACACGATACCCCTCTGGTAGGTCTCACCGATAACTCCCAATGGGGAGTTATCAAATTACCCCCCCCCCCCCCACACTATTTTTTGCTCGTCCCGAGCAAACCTCTTGCATACTGTCCCGATTGTATACTTTTCTGACCCGACTTAAAACCAGACGACTCAATAGAAAACCGACTCAGAAAAGAATGTACTGAGTCAACAAAAACAGACTCAATTATTTTTAGAACAAATATTTTTTCTGGGCGAGATCGGGCAATCTCCTTAACGCAAAACGGTACATCAACCAAACCTCACCTTCTTACCAGGAAGTACCTATCCACACAGGATCGATGAGTCTAACAGATTATACGAGTGGATATCTAGTACTGGCACATAGTACTGTTACTTTCGTGATCAACTTGGGCAAATCCCTAATATACCTATCATCCGAGTTGTTTCCAACTCCGGGATCCTAAGTCTAACCGGCAGAATGTATAAGTGTATATCAAGGTATGGTATGTTCCCACTTGCTATGACATCTCACAGTTTCCCACACCCCTCACCGAGTCCCGAAAAACTGACCGAAACACCTAAGTTTCTGTTCACTCAATTCCCCTGTGCTCGGTGTGTCTTCGCTGTTCTCGCGGCCACAAATGTGAAGCGGCGCAGAATCCAGAAAACCGTGCCACCAACTCAGCTTTGAATCTATCTAATTAAATAACTGAAAACGGTAAACAAATAGAAAATCTCTTTTTTCTTTTCTGTTTCTTTTTGATTTTTTTTACCAATACAATAACGTAAGTAAACAAACAGATATAAGCTGAGTGGTGCAGAAATAATCCAATGTTGCGGGGTACGAAAAAATGTCCTCGTTTGCGGTACCCCCGTACTATAGATGAAGCGTCAATCCTGATGTAGTCGAAAGATAAAATATGTGCAGTCCTACCGAACCTCCTCATCACCAAAGATGTAGAAAAATAGCACGACCGCCAATTACCCCAACAACCCCCGGTACCCAGTTTTGTGCAGGAAGATGCCTCGCACACGACTCCTCCACATGTGATCACTATGTAATGCAGTGAATCACCTCCACAAATCAATGCAGTCGCCTCTAACTCACCTTGTTCAACCCTCGTAAGCGTGAAAATATCAAAACTGCCCACAAAAATATGTCATGAAGCTCTCCTTGTCAGAAATCCTCCCTAACTCACTCCCTCCGTCGTAACGCGCATAAACAGGCAACTACACAAGTGATGTAGGTCACAAAGAAGGCTTCATAGGCTACATGGGCTGTGAATAAAGGGTGAAATGGCTTCAACGGGGTTTACTAAGTGGACCTATGGTTAAGAAACAGGACGTGAGGTCCGTTATGAGCCAATGACCCCACCGAAAGATGCGATGACCGTGATGGCGCCCGTAGGCGGGTTGTCGACTATCTAAGTGACGACGGTGTAGCAACTAGTCGGATTTTTAGCCCAAGCGATAACTACTCGCGGATTCCTAGGCACACAAACTCTCACTCAATCTACTACACCTCAGTGTGGTTTTTTCCTTCCTGTTCAAAAACTATCATTGTTTCTTTCCCATCTCTTTGTTAATCTAATTGCCCTTTATCAAATTTTTCTGATTTTTCAATTTTTTCTAATAACTATATACGATGCAAGGTCAGAAATTTGTGGTGGCTCACTCAAAATAAAAAAACGTGCATACTCAAAAATAAAAATAAAACTGCAAATGTAGCTGAAAAACGTGCAGACCTGGTTAATGCATACATGACTCTCACCCCCACACTAAGGGATGGCCTGTCGTCAGGACATGTACTGATCTAGTCTAAAATTCAGGTCTGACCCGGTCTCCGAAGAACCAGACAGACTGCTAGTGGACCCGCTGCTAAGCTCGGTTAGGTCACCATGAAGCCGAAAAATAAGACAAAAAAAATTGTGCAAAAATTTCGCTAAATTACATGTCTGTGATGCGTGCGTCTCAGCAAATAACCTCCTAAAACTACCAGGGGTTCTACCACAGTCGGCACGGAAACCGAGGAAAATGCAAATATATATATATATATATATATATATACATATATATATATGTGTATATATATATATATATGTATATCGACCCGGGTATGGGCCCGTGCCTTAAAGTAAAGCGAATGAAGGGCATGTGAACCTTATCACCCGGAGCAAGTCTTACGGGTGCAATCTGTAATTTGCGGCATGATGGACCCCGACGGTCGCCGGAAAATATTGCCGGAAAAGTTTTTGGGAAAATTCAGAACTGGTCTAGGTGTAACTCCTCACCCCCACACTTGCTCGTTGCGAACTTTTGAACTTTCCGGGCTGTGTACGTGCACTTGAAATGTGCAATTCCAAGCACCATTGCGTATGACAATGTGCTCCCATACGGTCGAGTGTATTGTCGTACACCGGGGTTGATTGCTCCGGTCTGCTTGAAAACTTTTCCTGAAGAATCCCCAACTCGTATGAGTCCTTGGGATGGTCGAGTGTGCCAGCGCACACCGGGGTCGATTCTTAAAGATTCTGGAAATCTGCATATTCTGCGCAGTGTACGTGTTGCTACATGCGTAGCCGCTGCGTAGCTTCATTGACAACAACTTTTCTGCTCCATTTTTTTCACGTCCAAAAACCTTCTCCTCTCTACGTTGCTACACAGATAGCCACGCACACCGTAAAAATTGGGCAAAAATCTCTTAATTTATGCGTGGCTAACCTCTCGGCTGGCGTGGCTAGAGTTCAATCTACGTGGCGAGCCCTCTGCCTGCATGGCTGGGGTTCTGCCTGCGTTGCTAGCTCCCTCACCCTGCGTTGCTAACACCCTGGCCGCGTTTCTGCACGTCCTGGCTGCGTTTCTGCACTTCCAGGCTGCGTTTCTGCACTTCCTGGCTGCGTTTCTACACTTCCTGGCTGCGTTTCTGCACTTTCCGGTTGCGTTTATGCACTTTCCAGGCTGCGTTTCTGCAAAATGTTTACCCTTTGTCTGCGTGGCTGACAGCCAGCCACGCAGACAGCAGCCTCTCGTCCATGTTTTCCAGCAGTTTTCTCTGTTGTTGCCTGCACATTCTTGCTTAGACGTCAGATCACACTCATCTCACCTCTCTAAATTTCAACATAATAACTAAATTAAATTACACTACTCCTAAGTTGGGTTGCCTCCAGCGCTTGTAATTTAAGGTCGACGGCCCAACCTAGTTACCTCATGCTTGGTCAAGGGACGTCAAAACAATCTACATTGACGACTGATTCCGGGTCCAAATATGGGTTGAACCGATTTCCGCTCACCCTGTAAGGTGTACTGTCATGCAGATTCTCCAATTAAACCGCATCTCATGAAAGTACCTCTTTGATGATAGACGGTCCTGATGACCTGGATCTCAATTTTCCCGGGAAAAATTGCTTGTGAGAATCGCAGAGAAGTACTTGCTGCCCTAACTGAAACTGCTTTGGCTGTGCTGAACTTTGATGGCTCGGGGGCGGTTTCAGCTCTGGGGTTGGTGGCTCTTTGAGTGATGGGACCAGGGCCAATTTCGGTCCACCTTTTTAGTCCAGATGTAAAGTGGTCCGGTTGACAGCTTGCATGACATGCTCCTCGTGGAATATCTCTTCATTCTCTCTCTCCACTATGTCAATCTCTGCCCATAGCTCATCCATCTCCTTGTTTTCCCAACCTTCTTCGACTACCTCCACAACGAATATGTCTTCATGCTCATAGTAGTTTGGCAGTTGCAGATTTTTGAATACGTTGAACTTCACCTTGTCTTCATTAATCTGCATGGTCAGTTCTCCACTTTTGCAGTTTATCATGGCTTCTCCGGTAGCCAAAAATGGTCCGCCCAGAATGAGTGGTACGTCTCCTGCCTCCATGTCCAGAATTACGAAATCTGCCGGAAAAATCAATTCTCCGACTTTCACCAGAATGTCTTCAATAACTCCGTAAGCCTGCTTCACGGATTTGTCCGCCATCTGCAACTTGATTCTGGTGGGCCTGAGTTCACCGATTTTCAAAGTTTTGAAAATCGATAACGGCATCAGATTGATACTGACCCCTAGGTCACACAAAGCCTTTCCTGTGTAAGCATTACCTAGGGTCACCGGGATAACAAAACTGCCAGGGTCCTTCTTCTTCCTCGATTTCCCATTCTTCACACGATTGCTCACTTCTGCCATCAGATTTATCATCTCGAAATCGCTCATACGCCTCCTTCCATACAAAATGTCCTTGAGGAATTCGGCGTAAGTGGGCATCTTTGCCAGAGCCTCAACAAAGGGTATGTTAATTTGTAGCTGCTTGAACATCTCGAGAAACCTGGCGTAGTCTTTGCTATCATCCCTCTTCCGGGTCTTCAAAGGATACAGATGCTTTTTGGAGATAGGTACCGTTTCAGTTTCCTTCTCGTTCTGCACTGCATCCTTCTCAACTGTGCCCTTCGGCTGGGGGCGGTCGGCTGAGCTGTTATCCTGGCCAAATACTTCGTGTTCGGTTTCCTTCGACTTTTCTGCACGTGCATGGATAGGGTACGACGGATCCTATAGTGCCAATCCACTCCGAGTGGTGATGGCATTGAGCTGAGCACGTGGATTATTTACTGTGGTCGAGGGTAAGTTCCCTGGTGCTCTTTCAGTTAGCTGCTGTGCTAGCTGCCCTACTTGTACCTCCAACGTGCGCAGTGAAGTTTTGGTCGTCTGCATGTCGGCTGTTAGAGCGTCCATATTTGCGAACCGTGACTCCATGGTCTGAAACATTGATTCGATTTTCTTCATCAGAGCATCGTATTGTTAAGCTGATGGTCCTGGATGTACTTTCTATGCAGGTACTGCCTGCTGTGCCTGTGGCCTGTGCTGGAATCCCGGTGCATAAATTGTAGAATTCGGGTTTCCGTATCGAAACCCGGGATGATCTCTCGTACCCGGTCTGTACCGGCTCGAATCCCACTGCTGCTGTACGTAATTGGCATCCTCAGTCCTGAGCTTCTCAATGGCTGCATCCAAATCTGGTTCTCCTACCACTGCAACACCCTTCTTTTCCGAGTAGACTTTCTTAACCAAGTCTTGCACGATCTTGGACAGATTATCCATCCGATCGTCTTCCAGTGGCTCGGCTCGGGCCATGATCCTGCGATCATCAAACAGTCGAGTGTCCTGCTTGGTTAACTGCTTCATTAGCTCATAGGCACCGTCTTTGTCCACATGGTAGAGAAAGTTTCCTCCGGCTTCTCTGTCAATCCTGTCAGCACTCTCCTTCTCTAGGGCATGGTAGAATACCTGCAGGATCTTTGGGTCTCCAAAACCATGGTTCGGACATCTCTTCACCAATCTCATCAATCTGTCCCATGCGTCTACCACTGTCTCCCACACCTTCTTCTTGAACGACATGATCTCGCTTTGTAATTGAATGACCCGGAAGCGGGGTAAAATTTGGCCAAAAAGTCTGTAGTGCATCTTTCCTATGTAGTGATGGATCAGGGAAGTCGGGATTCGAGCCAGTCTTTGGCCACTTCGTATAGGCAGTATGGGAAGAGAATTAGCATGAGTGCCTCTGCATCGACTCCCTTATACCGAACTTTGTTGCAGTAGTGCTCGAATTTCTCGATGAAGTCGTTCGGGTCTTCGTCAGCTTTGCCATGGAATGGGCAGAGGGTCTGAACAGTCTGGATAGTGGATGGTTTTATATCAAAGTGTTCTGCGGTGATCTCGGACACCACAGTAGCTCGTTCATGCCCCCGTGGGGAATTCAAAGTTTTCCACCAACGCCTTCCCAGATCTGTTATATGTCCTCTGGTTGTTCCGGGTAGCAAAGCCTGCTGTAATGAGATCTACGATGTACCGAGCCATCTGGGCTGGGGTACGTGTCTCTGGTGCCTCTTGGCCGGTTGCTGGATTTCGAGGACGGTCTCCTTCGTTGTGGGACACTATGGTTTCTCGGTTTCTGCGGTTTCGCTCCGTGTAGAGTTTTTCTGGATTTTCGAGTGGCTGCACCAATTCGCGGGGCAATCTGGGCATTCACTAAAAGTTCCTGAAAAGGTCTCGAGAGCAGTGAGATAACGAAAAATAAAATAAAAATAGAAATAAAAATAAAAGGAAAAACTCTGAAAATTAATTCTGACTACTAAATAAACCCTAAAAAGTCCCCGGCAACGGCGCCAAAATCTTGATGCGCAAATTAGCGTGTTTTCGCAAGTGTACGAATCAGGTAATACCGGGTGTATTTGAACTCGGGCTATCGTGCCCACGAGGACGATTTCAGGTCATTTTAAGCAGTCGGGTTTAACTATCAGAGTGTAAAAAGGGAGGAGTAGTTGAGATTATGATTACGATCTAAGTACTGAAATGAATAACTGAAAGTAAATATTTTTTAGACGTTTTCTTGAATATTGCTTTAGGTTGTAAAACTAGGGCATAAGGCACTAGGTCCCGGGATTCCCTCATGTATCTTCAATTTTTCATTCTTTTCGATATGAAAACACACAACAGTCACTTATCCGTGTCACGTACCAATTGAGCAGTATCTTTTCTTTTCCTACACGTTATCACAATTCTGCAGATTTTCGGCTCCTATTAAGCTACCTGAATATGCAGTCTCGTTCTAATTCTGTTAAGGTTTCTAACCTGTCCTAAAGGCCTCAGTCAAAAACCGTAACAGTTGGTCTAACGTTTTTAGGCTAGTCCTATCTCCCCTTCTTTGGTCGGTCCATCGGGGTAAGGTGCTAAATTCTGTCTTTTCTTCCTAACCCTAACCAGACGTTTTCACCTACCAGGTCGGGTCTGTAGCAATTCTGGGTGATCAAGCCGAGCATGCATGATAGTAAAATCAAAGACATAATAACGAATAAAAAAGCTGATATTAAGATCCTGAGAGCATGAATCCATAGTCGAGAATAGAACTAGATACTGAATACGAAACTTTAGGTACACCGAGAACCTAGGTAAAAAGTTTAGCTACCAAACGACATAACTAAACAACAATGTTCTGAAATAAAAGAGAGAAGTGAGATCAAACGAGTGTTCTTGAAATCTGGATCCATGCTTCCGTGCTCTCCGAGGGTACTCAGAATTTGCCTTGGGTGTGTTGTCTGTTAAAAATGAGCTCGGGATGTTCCTTTATATAGTACTTAAGAAGCTTTCGGAAAACTGCCTGAAATTACAAAATTGCCACTAGCCGAAACCGCCTCGGAAACGTGTTGTCTGCGTCCCTACTGCGTGGCTGGCAGTTAGCCACGCAGACAGGGACTCTGCCAGCACCAAAATCTCTCTCTAAACCCCCTGCCTACGTGCTGCTGCGTGGCTGGCAGTTAGCCAAACAGACATGGGTCTTCTGGCTTGCCTGTCTGCAGTTTCTCTCTCCTCTTCCTCTCGACTTGAGTGTCTCAGACTGCGTTTTGACCCGAAACTTGTAAAATTACCAAAATACCCCTGGGTCAAAACCGCTCCAAATTCTGCCCAATCCTGACTCTGGTCCTATAAAGACTGCTGAATGAAGCAGGGCGCGAAAATCCAAACTCGACTTCTGGAAACCCGGGCCCAGTGACAAAATGACCAAAATACCCCTGGGCCATAACCGTCCCGGAAATCTTCACGAACATGAAATAGTTGCTCCCGACTCCGGACACCGTGAATCGAGACTTCTTACTCAAGTGTGGCCTGTCTAGGACCAACACTTGACGGGAGTCAGTTTTTTCGGCTGGACTCCGTTTCATCATTATAACCTGTTTTCAAAAAGCCCTTGACGTCTTCTTTCTTCTGCCGCTTGTATCACTTCAAAACTCCAAGTAGATCTCAAGATATTGTCAACCGAGCGCATTCCGGTCATTCTCGGTTTTGGCGTTTTTAGCACTCTCGTCTCTAGCCCCTGCAATCCTGCTTCAATCCCGCCTCCTGTACAAATCTTGTTACTGTATAGACAACACGAACAGAAACCCGTGATCATATCTCGAAATGCATGAAATAACGCAGTAATGCATAAAAAGCTCAAAACAGTAGGTCGTGAATTACAGGGGTAATCCGGGCTGAAATCCGGCTAAAACACTCATTTAGGACACAAATACCCCTCTAGTAGGTCTCACCGATAACTCCTAATGATTACACTTTTGAAACCAAAATTCCTTCCGGAAGCTTTTCATTTAGCCAAAATTGAAGCAGTCTACCAAGATGAGCTACTACAACACTCCAGTACCCTAAAAATCACTTAAACCTCCAATACGAGGCCTATAATTACCTATCTAACTTCACCAAAATCCAATTCCAAGGCTCTTACTCTCACCACTTTTCTCATTCCTCACATACCAACCAAGCTTCTACTTCAATAGCCCCTACTACTAGCACAAACATTCCCATACGTACAATGATCATATCTTCCTTTCACACAGATGCAACATTGCCATTTTATGTGGATGAAAGATGAGTGGAAGATATTGGTGGAATGTCTAGCATTTACTTTATGTATTTGTCTTAAAGTGTATATGTGATATACTACCAAATATATACTCAAATAAAATCAAATAATAACAAATATATAAACTCAAATAAGTACTGGTTGATAACATATTTTCATTTTTTAGAACTACATCATATAGCTGGGTTCGAACCCATGACCTCAGACAGGGGGACTTCAAACGCTTTACCATGAAGCTATCCTTTCATTAGTGGGAGCTACTAACTCTGTTCCCTCTCTTTCTCTCCCTATTGACTTTTTCACTCGTAGTTGGGTCAGTTTGACCCGGCGATTTGGATGGCGAAATGATATAATTTTACAATGATTTTTCCATGGTATTGTAGAGTAACTCTTATTCTACAGTACCATGAAAGAATTGTCAAAGATTTACTTCGTTTTGCTATTCAAATCACCGGGTCAAAGTGACCCAGTATATCGTGGTAAAAGTCAAAAGAGGGAGAAAGAGAAGGAACGGAGTGGTATATATGAACATGTACCTTTTTTTAAGGATGAACATGCACTTTTCATGATCAGCTAGAGGTTAAATTTCGCAAAAAAAAAAAAAAAAAATGAATCATGTTCATTACAAGTAAACAAGAAAGAAATGAGTTAAAAAAGAGAGAGAAATAAATGGGTCAAAAACACTTTCACCCCCTCCAGTTTCTTTGAAAAACACTTTCACCCCTTTTAGTTTCAAAAAGGACACTTTCACCCCTTCAGTGTGCCGAACTTCAGTAAGTTACACCCTCTGAATGTGATGCCCTTAGTCTATGAGTAGGGTATATCACCGAAAATAATTTTAGAGACCAATTCGACCACACATCATGCAAAATGTCTAATACGCTGTTGGGGAATGGCTACAATTTTCATAACATGAAGACAAATCCGTCCAAAAAATTATTTTTACTGATGGTTCATAATCCCATATTGACGATGTAAAAATATAGGGTGCAAATTTTTTGGAAGGTCGACACACTGAAGGGATGAAAGTGTCATTTCTGAAACTAGAGGGGGTGAAAATTATTAGCAGATCAATTCAAAATCAGTATCAAAGTCAAAGTCAAAATTGGAGAAGAAGTCAAAGGTCATTGCTGATGAAGAAGTCCAAGTTAACTGATGATCATATTGAAGAACAATTGAAGATTTGAAGACATTTATGCAGTTTCCTCAATGATCTGGTGCAATTTGGTATTTTTCCAGACTTGAGAGATCTGTCTTATATTTCTCAGAGTTGTTCAAAACTAGTGTCAACCTTGCTGGGCTCTACTAAAAATTTTCCAAAGTTTGTAGGTTGTCTTGTAATTCTTTATTTGTGATCTACGACTGAGATCTTTAGAGTTCATCCAACAGTCTAAAATAAGACCGTTTGGATTCCTTCCTATTTAAGCCTTTGCGGCTCTAGGGTTTCTTGATGATTGATTCTCTGAAAATGGCAGCGAAGCTCTGCCGAAATCATCAATGAAATTCTCTTTGTGTTCTTCCCTTGTCTGGGTTTGATTCTGTTTATTCTCTAAGTTGTTTCAGGAATCAAGGATTCCTTTCATGGTATCAGAGCCATGGCTCTATCCACTGGTCAAAATCAGGGTTCTTCATCGAACCCTTTCTATGTTCTCTCTCAAATTCATAGTCTAGTCCCTTTCAAATTAGATAACAACATTATGTTATCTGGAAGTATCAAGTCTATTCAGTTCTCAAAACTCAGTCCCTATTTGGTTATGTTGATGGCTCAAAGATATGTCCTCCTGAATTCCTTGTTGATGAACATGATGAATCGACGGCTAATCGGCATCCATCTTACGATTCTTGGATGACCCAAGATCAGACGGTTCTGACTCTTCTCTCTGTAACTCTCACACAAGAGGCTCTGGTTCAAGTTGTGAGTAAGCAATCTTCTCGTGACGTTTGGGTTTCACTAGAGAACATGTACTCCTCTCTTACTCTCTCTAATATCATGCAATTGAGATATGAACTTCAGACGATTCGTAAGAAATCAGAAACTATTGATGATTACATGCAAATGCTTAAAACCTTAAGGGACAAACTCTCTTCTCCTATGGTTCATACTGATGATAAAGATATGATTCTATATGCTCTACACGGTCTTCCTCCTGAATACAATTCGTTTAGATCTGGTATATGTGTAACTATGTCTCTTGCTCCTGATAAAATTACCTTTGAAGAACTGCATGTCTTATTAAAAGCTGAAGAACAAATGATTGAGTCTCAGTCTGTTATATCTTCTGATTTGGTTGGTAATGCTGCTTATCTGTCTGTTGATTCTCATTCTGAGCCCTACTCTGGTAACAATCTTGGTAGAGCTGGCTATGTCAAGGGTACTGGTAATAGTAAAGGTCAAGGGTCAGGTTATCAAGGTCAAAACCCTAACCATAACTTTGGTCAAGGGTCAAGGTATCAAGGTTAAAACCCTAACCCTAATTTTGGTCAAGGGTCAAGGTATCAAGGTCAAAACCCTAACCCTAATTATGGTCATTCTAACTATTTTGGCAGAAGTGGAGATAACAGAGGAGGGGGAAGAGGTTTTGAAAATCAAAGAGGGGGAAGATTTGGACCTAATATGGGTCTTTCTAAGAGCAGAGACAGCAATGGCAATCCATTAAACTGTCAAATATGTGGTTATGATTACCACTCTGCTATTGACTGTTGGCATAGAATGGATCATGCCTTTCAGGGAAAGAAACCCCCTGCTCAATTGACTGCCATGAACACTGTAGCTGTCCCTGATCCTTCTCCAAAAATATCTCCAAACTATTGGTTTACTGATTCTAGTGTAAACAACCACATGACCTCTGATTTTGCCAATTTATCTGTGGGCTCTCCTTATCATGGTTTTGATCAAGTTGTAGTGGGTAATGGTAACACTCTGCCAATCAATCACTCTAGTACTTCCTTTCTTAACAATCCAAGTCACTCCTTTAAATTAAAAAAAACTTTACATGTTCCAAACTTAGCTGCTAATCTTGTTTCAGTTTATCAACTTTGCAAACAACACAACTGCGCCTTCTATTTTGATGCTGATTCTTTTCATATCCAGGATAAAACTCTGGGCAAAGTCCTGTATCAAGGACTGAGTGAAAATGATCTTTATCTTATTCACACTCACCCTTTCTCTCCTGTTTCTGAAGTCAAAGACCCTGTCAAGCTTGCTTATCTAGGAAAAAGTGTCAAGTCTACTATCTGGCATGCCAGATTAGGACACCCCTCTAAAGAAATTTTGAAACTTGTGTTTATTTCTGCTTCTAATTTATGCAAAGACCTAAAGTCGTGGGATATTTCTTCAATTTCTCTATGTGAACATTATGTGAAAGGCAAAATGACTAGACTACCATATAAATATTCTCTTTCTGTTTCTAAGAATTCTCATGATCTTATTCATAGTGATGTATGGGGTCCTGTTAGCACTAAGTCTTATCATGGTTATAGATTCTATGTCCTGTTTATTGATGATTACTCCAAGTTTACATGGCTGTTTCCTTTGCATCACAAATCTAAAGTTGCCACTGTTTTTGATAAATTCAAAACTCAAATTGAACTTCAACTAGGTAATAGCATCAAAATTTTGAGATCATATGGTGGTGGTGAATATATGTCTTTTGTGTTTCAACAATATTTGCAAAATCATGGTATTGTTCACCAAAAGTCTTGTCCTCACACTCCACAACAAAATGGAGTAGCTGAAAGAAAGCACAGACACATAGTTGAAACTGCTATTACAATGATGATTCATGCTTCTTTGCCAAATTATTTCTGATACCATGCTTTTGCTGCTGATGTCTATCTCATTAACTGTATGCCTAGTAGAAATACTTTCAATCAATCTCCTTGGGAATTACTTTACAAAACAATGCCTGATTATTCTAAGTTCAAAGTCTTTGGGTGTGCATGCTATCCCTATTTGAGACATTATAATTCATCTAAACTTGATCCAAAATCGTGCAATGTGTTTTTCTTGATTATGCTCAAAATTACAAGGGTTATGTCTGCTTTGACAAATCTACACAAAAGTTCTTCATTAGTAGATATGTGATATTTGATGAGCTTACCTTTCCATATCAGAAAACTTTCAATTCCAATTCTGACAAAATCGACACTTTCAAAATTGAAGACATACCAGTAACTTTGCCTGATACTGCATTCAATACTGCATTTAATAACATGCATTCACCTGATATAAATGCAACCTCTGATTCCTCTGACAATAATGTGTCCCCTTCTAACATTAACGTGTCTTCTAATTTTTCTGTCTTTACTGACTTATCTCTTGGTTCTCTTTCAGGTACACTGAATGAGAACAATACTGCATTTGATTCTAGTCACTCTTATGATACAGAACAAAATGCTACTCTTGACTCTGTCCCTCAAACAGATAAGAACAATACTACACCTGTCTCGAGGAGTCTCCTTGCTCAGGCGGAGCTAGATCATGTTCTAGCTATCCATCCCGCAAATACAAATTCAAATGATGCCTCCCAAACAGAAGCTAATGAAACCACAACTACAACAAATTCAGGCTTGGAAACAGGACATGACTCTGGAGCTTTACCAGCTGGAGGCCATCCCATGCAGACAAGAAGTAAGTCTAGGATTGTCAAAAAGAAATTTCTTGGATTCACAGCTACTTCTGGTAACTCTAATATCTCTCCTTTCTTAAGTGATCCTACTTGTTTTAGTGAAGCTAGAAAACATTCTCAGTGGCTTAATGCTATGACTGAAGAATTCTCTAGTCTCCAACAACAAAATACCTGGACCCTTGTACCACCTCCCAACAATGCAAATATTGTTGGGAATAAATGGGTGTTCAGAACAAAATACAATCCCAATGGCACTATTTCTAGATACAAAGCTCGATTAGTTGCTAAAGGATTTAATCAAACTCCTGTCATTGACTTTGAAGAAACATCCAGTCCTGTTGTTAAACATGCTATTGTCAGAACTATTATTGCTTTAGCTGCATCTATGAATTGGACTTTGAATCAACTTGATGTTAAAAATGCATTTTTTCATGGCTATTTGAGAGAAACTGTCTATATGCAACAAACTTCTGGATTTAAGGACCCTCATCATCCTCATTATGTGTGCAAGTTAAACAAAGCTATATTTGGTCTCAAACAAGATCCTAGAGCTTGGTATGAGAGGTTTACAAGTTTCATTCTTTCTCTTGGATTTGTTGCCTCTATTGCTGACATTTCTATGTTTATTAGATACACTGCTCATCCTCAATCCATCACTGTTCTTTTGCTGCATGTGGATGATATTATTCTTACTGTAAATGATAATGTTTACATGAAATACCTTGTCTCCAAACTCAATACTGAGTTCCGCATGACTGATCTTGGTCCCTTGACATATTTTTTGGGATTAGAAATTCAGAGATCTAAGCATGACATATTTGTACATCAACACAAATATATCAATGACTTACTCATTAGATTCAATATGCTATCTTGTACTCCTTGTGACACTCCTACTACTTCTGGGATTAAATATCATGCTCATGATGGTGTGTTACTTGATGATCCTACACCCTTTAGGCAACTCTTGGGTGCTCTGCAATACTTAATTTTCACCAGACCTGACATTTGTTTTGCTGTAAATCACTTATGTCAATTCATGCATATGCCCACTACTCAACATCTTATTGGTGCCAAAAGAATTTTGAGATATTTGAAAGGCACCACAACTGAATGCATTTTTTTATAAATCCAACACTCTTGATTTATATGCTTACTCTGATGCAGATTGGGCTGGTAACCCAAATGATAGGAGAAGCACAACTGGATTTGTTTTATTTCTGGGTAACAACCCTATTCACTGGCCTGCTAAGAAACAACCCACTGTATCCAGATCCTCTGCAGAATATGAATTCAGAGCTCTTGCCACAACTGTATCAGAAATTTGCTGGTTTCAATATCTGTTTCATGACTTACACATTTTTATGCCTCATCCTCCTACATTATTTTCTGACAATGAATCTGCTATAGCTATGACTGCAAATCCTATTATGCATGCTAGAACTAAGCACATTGAACTAGACTACCATTTTGTTAGAGTAGAATGTTTAAAGAAGCAGTTACTGGTTTCTTATGTTTATTCTGCAGATCAGCTGGGTGACGTCTTCACCAAGGGTCTAGCAGCTCTTCCATTCAACTACCTCAAGCACAAATTGATGCTGACTCATCCACCATCAATTTGAGGGAGGGCATCAGCGGATCAAGTCAAAATCAGTATCAAAGTCAAAGTCAAAATTAGAGAAGAAGTCAAACGTCATTGCTGATGAAGAAGTCCAAGTTAACTGATGATCATATTGAAGAACAATTGAAGATTTGAAGACATTTTTGCAGTTTCCTCAATGATCTGGTGCAATTTGGTATTTTTCCATACTTGAGAGGTCTGTCTTATATTTCTCAGAGTTGTTCAAAACTAGTGTCAACCTTGCTGGGCTCTACTAAAATTTTTCCAAAGTTTGTAGGTTGTCTTCTAATTCTTTATTTGTGATCTAAGGGTGAGATCTTTAGAGTTCATCCGACGGTCTAAAATAAGACCATTTGAATTCCTTCCTATTCAAGCCTTTGCGGCTCTAAGGTTTATGGGTGATTGATTCTCTGAAAATGGCAGCAAAGCTCTGCCGAAATCATCAATGAAATTCTCTTTGTGTTCTTCCCTTTTCTGGGTTTGATTCTGTTTATTCTCTAAGGGCATGTCCACCTGTTGAGGCACCAGGGCCAAATGCAAGGGGCTCTGGGGCTCTGACACTGTTCACTAATTTTTGATGTCTGTTACCACCCGTTGGGGGCAGGGGGAGAGGCAAGACATTGTTTACTGTTTTAAAAATAATTTTAAAATACTGCATTCTGTATTGTAATAAAATTTCTGTTATTGATTTTTAATAATATTTCTCACCCAAAATATTTTAAAAATAATTTTTTCAAAACAGTTTTTTTTTTCAAGTTATCTCGAAATAGTTTTTTCCATAGCATTTTTCAAATAAGTTTTTAACTAGTTTCTTTCGATACTTTCTTTTTAAAAACTGTTTGTTTTCAAAACTGTTCAAAACTGGTATTGTCAAAATCCAAAACAGTTTCTTTTACCTAACACTTTTTCTAAACAGTTTTGATAATCCCCTAAAAAAACTGTTTTGATAAAAAAAAAACAGTTTTTAACTAGTTTTTTTGAGATAGTTTTTAACTAGTTTATTTCAAAACAGTTTTATTTTCATATCACTTTTTCAAAACAGTTTTCAATTACTTGATTTCAAATTTTTTTTCAAAACTTTTTTTTTTTTATCAAAACTGCTCAAAACTGGTATTTTCAATTTTTTTTTCTTCTTCAAATCCAAAATAGTATTTTTCCAAACACTTTTCAAAACGGTTTTTTAAAAACAGTTTTTCCAAAAAGCAGTTTTTAAATAGTGTATTTTAAAACTTTTTTTTTACAAAACTGGTTTATTTTTTCAAAACTGTTTTCTGAAAACAGTTTTTCCAAAAAAAATTTTTAATTAGTGTATTGCAGAACTGTTTTTTTTTACAAAACTGTTTTATGAAAACAGTTTCTCAAGTCCAAAACAATTTTTTTCCAACACTTTTTCAAACAATTTTTAAAAAAAAGTTTTCAAAAACAGATTTTAACTAGTTTTATTTCGAAACTGTTGTTTTTGGATACTGTCAAAACTTTTATTTTCAAAACTGTTTTCTCAAAACAGTTTTTTTAAAGCCAAAACAGTTTGTTTTCTTTTTCTTAAAGTATGCAAAACTTGTATTTGAGGGAAAAATTGGGTGGAATGTCTATGTGGCAATGGGAAAGAAGGCAAGACAAGAGGCTATAATTGCCCAACATCTTGCTTTGGGGCTACTCTAGCCTTTGTATAAAAGTTTGAGTGGAGAAGTGAATAGTGAAAAAAGAGGATTGAAGAGGGCTAGGGTAAGGTGGTGCCAAGGCCAAAAATCCTTTGTGACATGCCGTAAGTTGTTTCAGGAATCATCGAGTCCTTTAAAAAATGTCCTTTAATGAAACTACAAGGGATGAAAGTGTCTTCTACCCGAAAGAAATACTACAACTTTGTATGTTCCCAAGACTTGTTTTTCCATTTCGAGCACTTTTTTGGTTTCTATCTTCAACCGACGAAATATTCCTACCTTTGACCTGAAAAGAAGCTACAAAGTACAGTACACAAGCTTGATGCCCTAGCGCTAACAGCTTAAAAAACATGATAATTTAACACTAAATTCATGGTTACAAAAGAAAGATGCCAACACTTTTTGGGAGCTAGAAAGCCGAAAAAGAATGGAAGCTTTATTCCTCCATCTTCAAATACAGAGAAATATTTTGATAAAAATTTACTGATATCAAATCAAGAACGTGAAAAAACAAATCAAACAAGAGTAATGTTTTTCTTTTTGACTTGCTCTTCTATGAATAAAATTTTTCAGTACCACTCTCTTTCTTTCCATATTTCTTTTCTGTCCAATCGTTCCATACTGACTTTTTAACTCGTACCTGGATCACTTTGATCGGATAATTTGGATAACAAAACGAGATGAGTTTTTGATTTTTTTTTCACCGTATTATAGAACAACTTTTATTTTATAACACCGTGAAAATATTATCAAAATATTGCATCATTTGGTATCCTAATCACCTTGTCAAAGTCACCCAGCAAAAGTCAAATTGAAAGGAAAGAAAATGACAGAGTGGTAAAAGAAAAGGAGAGAACTTGACTTTTTTATAAAGTAAATAAATGAATAAAATTACAGAGCTGAAATTGGTAAGAAATTCAACAATGGAGGAAAAAGAGATCAATTACTAGCACACTTCACTCAATGCTGTATCATTGAATTCCACCAACAGTTTTTCCTGATAAATTCACCAACCCACCTCACATTTTCCCCAACCCCCCCCCCCCCCCCCCCCCCCCCCCCCCTTTCATTTTCATTTATGAAGAAACCTCTACTTCTGCCTGCTCCACCTCCCACAGCATCAATCTCCCACTTCCCTTCCCACTTCCCACCCTCTCTCTCCCCCTTTTGTTTATGTCTTGGTTTACTGTAGAGAACAAGGTTTAAGCTTCTTGTTGTTCTTCAACACAGACAAAGAGCTCTCTGTGCATCTGATTTGTTTTCTTTCTTGACTTCCATGTGCCAACAAGGCTCATGCTAGACCAGACAAGGTTAGCTTACACATTCCTTATCTTGAACAACCCTGAAGCTTCCATTTATTCCTTCACAGACCCATTTTTGTTTCTTTGAACAATAGCTATCATCTTTCTGGGGGGTTGCTATTTTCTGCTGTAAAAATGCCCTCTTTAGTAAACCCTAGCAGCTCTTAAATACCCATCTCCATTTTGGTGCTGCAATGGAGTTGCCAAAGCCAGAACCAGTTCTTGGGACTGAGATTTAAGGAAAGTGATAGAACAGTGGGGCTTTTAGAGGGCCAAAGTTTTCAGTCTTTTTCTTGATTTTGACCTTTTTACAGGCTTTCTCTCAAATGGGTATTAGCTGCTTGAGTTCTATTCTTCTGCTATCACTGTTCTTCAGGCCTCTGGTTTGCCAACAACCCAACACTGATGAATACTTTGTCTCTGATTTCTTGCAAAAAATGGGCTTGAATTCATCATCCCAGGGTTACAACTTCTCTTCACCTGTTTGTTCATGGCAAGGTGTGTTCTGTAAGGAAGAGAATGTCATTGGGTTCATAGCTTCTGGGTTAGGGCTATCTGGTTTGATTCCTGATACCACCATTGGCAAACTCAAGAACCTTGAAACCCTAGATCTGAGCAACAACAAAATCACTGGCCTGCCTTCAGATTTCTGGAGTTTGGGCTCACTCAAATCTCTCAACCTCTCTTCAAACCTAATATCTGAGAGCCTCCCCAGCAATATAGGCAACTTTGGTGTGCTTGAAACCTTGGACCTCTCAGCCAACAACTTCTCTGGTAGCATCCCTGAAGCCATGAGCTCATTGCAGAGTCTTCAAGTTCTTAAGCTCAATGAGAACCATTTTGAATCAAGCATTCCTTCAGGGATCATCAACTGTCACTCTTTGGTTTCAATTGATTTGTCATCAAATCAACTCACTGGCTCTCTTCCTGGTGGTTTTGGTGCTGCATTTCCTAAGCTCAAGTCCTTGAACCTCGCCGATAACTGGATTCGCGGCCGCGATTCGGATTTCTCAGGACTGATCTCCATCAAGTATCTCAACATTTCACATAATCTGTTCCAGGGTTCTGTGATTGGGATTTTCCAGGCACCATTGGAGGTCATTGACTTGAGCCAGAACCAGTTTCAGGGTCACATTTCTCAGGTACATTCGAATTCAAGTTTCAACTGGTCTGATTTGGTTTATCTAGACTTGTCTGAGAACAATCTCAGTGGAGAGTTCTTCAGTAGCTTAAGTGATGCCCAGAATCTGAAACATCTTAGTGTGGCTTATAATCGATTCTCTAAGCAAAAGTTCCCTGAAATCAGCATGTTGTCTAGCTTAGAGCATCTGAACTTGTCTGAAACTAACCTCATTGGTCAAATTCCTGCTGAGATTTCTGAACTAAGTAGCCTGAAAACACTAGACCTGTCCAAAAACCACCTCACCAACCAAATCCCTCTTTTAAGCATCAAGAGCCTCCAAGTTCTTGATGTTTCCTTGAACAATTTAACCGGGCATATCCCCATACCACTCTTGGAAAAACTCCCTTGGATGGAGAGATTTAACTTCTCATTCAACAACTTGACCCTTTGTGCTTCAGAGTTTTCGCCGCAGACCCTCCAAACAGCCTTTATCGGATCATTAAACAGCTGTCCGATCGCAGCAAACCCTGATCTTTTTAGGAAAAAAGTGCACCGCCATAAGGGGTTGAAGCTCGCTATTGCTTTAGCGGTCTCCTTGGTATGTTTGCTTGTGGGATTGCTGTTCTTAGCCTTTGGTTGCAGAAGAAAAACTAGAATGTGGGCAGTGAAACAGAATTCTCACAAAGAGGAACAGAACATTTCAGGGCCTTTCTCATTCCAGACAGATTCAACCACATGGGTAGCGGATGTTAAGCAAGCCACATCAGTCCCTGTAGTTATCTTTGAGAAACCATTGCTGAATTTCACATTCGTGGATCTCTTGTCTGCAACTTCGCATTTTGACCGTGGCACTCTCTTAGCCGAAGGAAGATTTGGACCAGTTTACAGAGGATTTCTGCCCGGTGGAATCCATGTTGCTGTAAAAGTTCTTGTCCATGGATCTACCATGACTGATCAAGAAGCTGCGAGAGAGCTTGAACATCTAGGTCGAATCAAACACCCTAATCTTGCCCCATTAACAGGCTATTGCTTAGCTGGTGAACAAAGGATTGCCATTTATGACTACATGGAGAATGGAAACTTGCAAAACTTGCTTCATGACCTGCCATTAGGTGTCCAAGCAGTAACTGAAGAGTGGAGCACAGATACGTGGGAAGAAGAAGAAAACAACAATGAAGGCATACAAAATGTTGGCTCTGAAGGGTTGCTAACTACTTGGAGATTCAGGCATAAAATTGCCCTTGGCACTGCTCGTGCACTAGCATTCCTCCACCATGGTTGCTCACCTCCCATAATTCACCGCGACGTCAAAGCCAGTAGTGTTTACCTAGACTACAATTTGGAGCCACGGTTATCAGATTTTGGTTTGGCAAAGATTTTTGGAAATGGTGTTGATGATGATGTCATTCGCGGGTCCCCAGGGTACGTGCCGCCGGAGTTTCTTGGGTCCTCCCCGAGGGATGTAACTCCAAAATCAGATGTTTATGGTTTTGGGGTGATCTTGTTTGAGCTCATTACAGGGAAAAAGCCTGTTGAGGATGACTACCCAGAAGAGAAAGAAGGTAGTTTAGTGACTTGGGTGAGAGGACTGGTGAGGAAGAGCCAGGGTTGTAGGGCAATTGACCCTAAAATGAGAGGGACTGGACCAGAGACACAAATGGAGGAAGCTTTGAAGATTGGGTATCTATGCACGGCTGATCATCCTACAAAGAGGCCGACTATGCAACAGGTGGTTGGACTTTTGAAGGATATCGAAGCTGTTACTAACTCGTGAAGATAGAAAATTTAAAAGGTCTGGTCTTTTTTTTCATCTTTTTTTTGTTCTATGCTTAGTGTGAAGTCTGGTTCTTCATTTTCATCGAAGGAAATGTACAGGACTTCTGGTTCTCAACTCGGTGTTGGCTTTGGCTTCTTTGTTTTGCGCTATCCCATTATCGGTAGCAAGAAAGTAGCTTAATTTATATACAAGGCACGTATCTTTTTGCAAGGTTTCTTTCTTTTTTGTTTTGGATTTGCTTTTTGAGTCTTTTTTGCTTGTGTTTTTTTGCTCTTCTACCCCTGGATTAATCATCATACTTGAAGTAGTTTAAACTGTTGAAGTTTAGTTTGTCGACATTTTGTTTGCTTATGTTCTGTGTATAGGACTTTGATCACGGGTGTCCGAAAATAAGGGAAGATGGGTAGTAAGTATGTTTTTCCAACACAAGTTTATGATCCAAACACAGCATTAAATATGGCAGCACTATCTGTTCCTGAACCTTGTGAAATTCTAGCAACCATGATTCTATCAGTAGAGAGGTGTATGTAACATGGACCACAATCAAATGAACTTTTACCATGTGTGTTTGTTGTTGGTGGTGGTGTTGTTTTGGGTAAATATTTATGCTTGTTTGTACCAATGTCTGTAGTCTGTACATGTTTTGGAACTCAGGTCCGTGGGAATGAACTGCAGTGGGTGTGCCATACATGTTCAACTAATCTTATGGGCTTATGGTAGCTGGGCATTATGGGGGCGAAAGAGAGAGATTCAAGCATTGGGGGTGAGTCTTTGGTACTTCCCAGGGTCACCCTGCAATTTTTTATTGTTATTCTATTTTTATTTTATTTTTTTGAGGCGAGTAGAAAGCCACACTGGTTATAGCAGGTTGTTAAGCACCCAGATAACAATTCGTAACACTACAACTCTGCACACCTTTTCTGACTTCTCCAGCCTGCGTTTGAATATGTGAAAATCCTCTCTGGTCTCCTGCCCAAACGTCCTTGAATGACTAGTTGATACATTTTCTGTGAATACTTTGATATATCTCACAGAAATTCCGATGAGTATCTACTTGGGTGTAGGGATGGCAATATGGTCCGATCCGATCTGAGATCCGAGCGATCCGAGCCGAATGGATCAGATCCGAATCCGATCCGATTGAAAATGGATCGGATTTGGATCCGGAAAGCCAAACCCGAACGGATTTGGATATGGATTTGGATCTGAGGGCAGATCCACCGGGTTCCGACCCGATTTGATCCGACGTATATGTGTGCTTTACAAATATACATCTATTACCTCTCCCCTTACACTTACAAGATGAATACTATAGTAACTCCAACCTACAAAGCTATTTATTTTGTTTTTTACGCTTCATAACTTACGAACATGCCTTAGCGTATGAAATACTGTTTATTTTTTATGTTATATTTTATATTTTATTGCAAACACGAGTCGGATCCGATCCGAATCCGATCCGACCACGTACTATATGGATCTACGGATCGGATTTGGATCAGCTGAATGAAAATCCGATCCGATCTGATCCGAATCCGGTGATGATCCGAACGGATCTAGATCGGATCTGGATCCCATTTCTCCTGGTCGGATCTGAATCGGGAAAGGTCTGATCCGATCCAGATCCGACCCGTTGCCATCCCTACTTGGACTATATTTGTACATGCCCTAAATTTTACACCTGCACTTTTTGAGTTGTTGCTCCAGCAGCTGGCCTAAATATAGGCCACCAGCATTATTTTATTATTTTATAGTTTTCATTATTAAATAATTATGCTACTATATTTAATAATTATCACACTTTACTAAATTAATATAGAATTAATTATACTATTGAAGCGAGTATAGGGTAATTTTTGTAACTTTTTTGTGTTTTTTCACTTTGATTGTTGACAAGTATTTATAAATTTACCGTTGCAACGATGAATACGAACGTTGGAGGAGCAGTGGAGGATTAAGATGAGGATCAGAGGAGGAGCCGAGTAATGAATCAGAGTCTTTTATTTTTTACACCAGCTTCAAATTGTTAGGTCAGGACTGATCCAATTATAGGTCTGGCTCAAATTTAGGCCAGAATTTGCACCAGTTGTTGGAGCTGATTTTTGAGCATAACTGGCCTAAATTTGTGCCAAAGACTATTTATAGACCATCTCTTGAAGATACTCTAACACTACTATGAACTGAAGTTTAACTAAAAGAAAGAGACAAACTGAGGACGAAGTGGTACCTAAAGTCAAATTGTTGACTTGAAACATGCCATTCGTGCGCTTTTGTCAAAATTTGTGGCTCGTGCAGACTTTCTGATGCGGATAATGACTGAAATTATCCTGAGTTATCAAGGATTTTATGATAGTTTGTTTTATCTTGATTAGGATTTAATTGTTAGCAGAATAAGTTAGTAGTTTATCTTTTAGGAGAGTTTATCTTGTTTAGAGTTTTAGTTTAATTAGGAGTCTACTATTGTTGCCTATTTATAGGCCATCAGTTTTCATTTGTAGGCAGCTTTGATTTATGAATAAACATTGGTTTCTCCTCACGTTTGAGTTGAGCATATTTTACTGAATCAGAGTGATTCAATTTTTCAATTCTTCTTGTCCATCCTGCATCATTTTGGTATCAGAGCCCGACTGCGATCCAGCGCTTCTTCCGTTCATAACCAATCTCAAACTTTGCTACCCAAATCTCAGACGCAACCCACTTCCAGACGAGCAAAGCACAACAACATCAAAGCCAGCAACCTTCCTTTCATTCTCAGTCGCTGGCTGAACAGAAGCAACAGAGAAAGAAGAAAGGCCCAACGGACCACGCCGTCGCGGCGGCGACCGGGTGCCGTGTGAACCAGACAAGCACCAGCCTGGAAGTTTTCGCCATTTCCACCACCAGTAGCAGTCTCACCACAAGCAAGCATGGGATCCATTCACCCCAGCGCTGACTCGAGCAACCAAGGAAATCCAGTCCTTTTTCCGGCGAAACCAGCAAGAAGAAGGCGAGATTGAGAAGAGGAAAGAGTTCACTGACTGATCCAGATTCAGTTGCAGAGCCATTGCTGAGATCAACCCAAGCCAGGATCGCCCCTAAAACTGATTACAAACCGACAGCCGCTGGTGCTCCTTCTCTGCAACGCCTCCCGTCGTCGATTTCGGTGCCATCGTGGACAAGGAGGCCCTTGTTGGTGCTCTGTTCGTGTTCAAGCATCTGTTCTTGTTCTCTCTGTGTGATTCAGCAAGGGGAAAAGACACAAGGGGAAGTCCAGATCCCAATTCCCCCAATCCCATGCTCCAGAAGTTCTCGCTGACTTCCGTCATCTTCTCAGGCGACGACGAACAATCAACCTGTCCTCTACCAATCGCCACCAGCGGCGCCGCAAAAAAAGCCGGTGGCCCTACCACCAAGCGACTTTGCCATCATTTCTCCAGTTTGTCGATCTCGATCAGACAAGCCTTATCCTGTACAGCTTCGTCGGCTTCATCCTCGCCGCCGACCAGACCAGCCGACCCTAGACGTCGCCGGAGAACCTCGTCGTTCTCTGGCTCAACTCGTCGCCATCTCCAACACCATTCAGATCGCACCTCCATCTCTGTTGCAGTCCGGTAACTACTTCATCTCACCCTTATCACCCCACCCCTGTTTCTATCGTACCAGTCCTCGTCTTCTATCCATAACCACAAAAGACCCAAAAAAACCCCATTTTACCCCTGTCTAATCCCGTAAATCCCATCCTCATCCCTTAACCCTATCAGCCCAACAAAAACAGCCAATTACCCAAAAAAAAGCCCAATTAAGCCAATCTATTCCTTATCAGTCTGCAGCCATTTCATTTAAAATCGGCTTCCTACCAACGGCCAGCCCTCCTTGCAGCAGTTCAATCAGCCCTTACCGAGCATTTGATGCAATTCCGACGAGAAAAGTTTAGGAAATATGTTGAATTTGCGACCAAGTTGGTTGAAGCTACGACCTAGTTGGCTTAAAGAAAAGGAGTTTCCCGAGCAACTAGTTGATGTCGTCAACGAACTATATCAACTACCTTCGTCAACTAATGAAATACTCCTTCTACTAAACCGAGTTGAGCATCTTCTTAGGAAAGTGTGTCAATCTCGATACGAGGAGCTGCAAAAGGTATTGTGTTCGTATGCGCAGGCATTTATTCAAGATGGACTTATCAAGCATCCTGACAACGACGTAAAAGTTGTCGTTATCTCTTGCATTTGTGAGTTGGCAAGAATTACTGCCCCAAAGCTTCCATATGGAGATGATCAAATGAAGAAAATTTTCAAATTCATTGTATTCTCAATTGGGGCTTTAGCTAATTCCTCCAGTCCTTCTTACAACAAGGCAATTGACATTCTCAATACCTTTGCAAGGTCCAATTTGTTCGTGATCATGCTTGATCTCGAATGTGACGATTTAGTAGTCGTCATGTTTCATTTATTCCTAACCACCGTAACTTCTGAACATCCTCAATCGGTGTTCGAAGACATGCAGTATATAATGAGTACGATGTTAGAAGAAAGCGATAACATCTCGTTTGAGTTGATTGCTCCTCTTCTAGCTTGCATGGAGGACAGTGATCAAGGAGATACAAAGATTGCGAAAGAATTGGTGAAGAAGGTTTTTGACAATTGTTCCACCAGGCTCAATCCTTATGTGGCAGGAGCTAAATTTGTTCCACCAAAGGTCACTCCTGACGTGCTATTCATAAAAGAAAGATGTTATCGAAAAGACCCCATTGTTCTTTATCCTGGAGCACACAACTATATTACAGAGACTGAACCGAAGAGAACTGTGATGTGCAGTGACGTCATGCCAACTGTGGGAGTTCAAGGAGACGCAAAGGTTGAAGCAACTCATCGATCTTTAAGAAATGACTCGGCTTTCTTCAAGAATTCAAAACAATCTACTGTCGACAACACCTGGAAATACTTGCTATGTTGGACAGACCCCCCGCCCTATTCATTACATGGGAAGACTTGGAAATATCTGAGGTGCTGGAAGAATCGTCTCAAACATCTTACTCATGATAATTTTCCACGATACATCGTTCATTGCTTGAATCGACCAAACCCATGCACTTCTCTTGGAGTTTGGAAATTTCTGGTTCATTGGACTAATCATCCAAATGGTGTAGATCGTGATGGAGTCTGGAAGTATTTGATCCACTGGAAGGGTCGTCCACGGCGTGGTTCACACTTTTAACTCTCCGGAGTAGAGTTTTCTCAGTGGAGGAGAATGATGCGGATAATGACTGAAATTATCCTGAGTTATCAAGGATTTTATGATAATTTGTTTTATCTTGATTATGATTTAATTGTTAGCAGAATAAGTTAGTAGTTTATCTTTTAGGAGAGTTTATCTTGTTTAGAGTTTTAGTTTAATTAGGAGTCTACTATTGTTGCCTATTTATAGGCCATCAGTTTTCATTTGTAGGCAGCTTTGATTTATGAATAAACATTGGTTTCTCCTCACGTTTGAGTTGAGCATATTTTACTGAATCAGAGTGATTCAATTTTTCAATTCTTCTTGTGCATCCTGCATCACTTTCACGGCTTCAAGTTTGAGAAATGATACTTGGAACACTTTCATTGCGCCAAACTATAAGACATTTACACTCCGAGATTGTGATTGGGCTATTGGGTAGAGGGCACCGACAATAGTTTTGGGGCAAATTTAAAATTTTAGATTACAGATGACCATTGCAGACTAATTCGAGGTATAAATTGAAACCCAACATGTCTTCTCATCAATTTTAGAAGAGTAATACCATTTGTTTGTTGTGATTGGTATCATTTCCTAAAATTAATGAATTGGTGACTTTAATGGGCATTTCATATTCAAAGAGTACAAATTTAACCCAAAACTAGTACGAGTGATGGACCCAACCTAAAATAACAACTTTAGAGTCAGGAATATAAGTGTCCTGAAGTTTGACCACAAACTATTACTCGGTTATTCTCTCCCTCAAAAGTAGGGGGCAACTTGGGCGGGTTGAACCCGACCTGCCCGAACCCAGCCCGAACTTAAATAGGGCCCGTGCACTTAGTTTTGGTAATTTGGACGGACTTGGACAAGAATTCTCAGCCCGAATTGCAATTATGGTCAGGCTTGGTCACAAATACAGAACGACGGGCTGACCCGAATTGCCCGATTTGCATGACCACCACGTATAAATATTATATTTTGAAAGAATTATGTAGCATATCTAACATGAATATTCTACTTTTCTTTCAAGTATTAGCGAAGTTTTTCAATCATTGTTTTGTTCTTCAACTAGTTGATTTGTTTTTTTTGCTAACAATTAATTATTCTCTTGTATTTTTAAGAAGATATTAATTTAATGTACTAGCCCGAATTCAACCCGAACCCAAATTGATTTATACGAATTTGGGCTCGGACGGGTTGACAATGTTCTTAACTCGGGTCGGGTTGGGCTTGGGCAGCCACAACAGAACTCGGGCTCGGGCTTGGAGAGGGGTGCCAACCCGTCCAGTCCGCCCGTGTTGCAGTCCTACTCAAAAGCAGCACAACGTCATGACTTACCGTAGTGGTGAGTGACTTAAGCAAAAAGAAGTGGTGAGTGACACCCAAGTAGGGATGGCAATGGACCGGATTCGGATCGGATCCACCTATATCCATATCCGAATCCGATCAAAATAAGTGGATCCATATTCGATCCAAATCTGATCGGATCCTAAACGGATTCGGATCGAATTCGAACCAGATTTAATTTTCAATATCCCGATCCGACAATCCAAATTTTAAAAACGGATCTGATTCGGATCCAGATTCGGATCCTGAGCATTTTTTTACTTCTCATAAAAAATACACAACAAATTCAGAAAAATATGTAAAAAGAGTCACCACACCAAAACTAATATGCCTAAAAAACTAAAAATATGTTAAAATAGTTTACCAATATGACAAATGTATATCTACCAAGAAATATAAGCAAGCTATTCAAAGGTTTAATGCACCAATAGTGTCTAAAACTTTCTACAAATTCAATTAAAACAACACTAAAATTGTCCATATTGTTGAGTCAAGATCCCTGAATGTGATTTGATTGGTAATTGTTTTGAGTGATGAAAGACAAAAGGCTAAGACATTAGAAGCAAAGGCTTGTTAGTCATCTCAAGGCCTTGAGATTGACAGAAACTTTCAAAGCCTTGAGACCGCTTATTCTGCTATGTGTTCTAACATCTTTGTGTTGCAGAATTGGATATCTGATTATTCAAATCGATGGTTTATAGTATATATTTATGGTTTGTACTTTTTATATATCTAACACAATTGCAGATGATCAGAACAGGAAGAATCAAAGTTATCTGGGTTTAATTTTGAAATACTGTGAAACAGGTTCAGAGCTCCAAGGCCTTGAGATATGTCTTGAGCTACTGACAGTTTTTACAAAACTTGATTGATTCTTTCTTGCAGGTTATGATTCTTAGTATTGTGATTATTTACTCACTTCTAAGTGTCTTAAACTTGTTTTTCATATCTTATTTGTTCTAGAGGATATGCAGATTGATGTTCTAAATTTATTAAACAGTTTTACCAGAAACTGTATAACCAAACAGTCTCTGTACTGTTAGTTGTTTGGATTGTGTTGTTGCAGTATTTCTTTGCTGTTGCAGGTTTGTTAAACGTGCAGGAGAAATCTCAACAAACTCCAACGGATATCCACCTGAAAGCTGTTTGAATTTAAGTTGAAAACAGAAGGAGGATTTGTAGGAACCGAGATCCTAAAATCTCTCAATCAGTTACAGCTGTGGATAAAAGAGACTGGTTTGGATTTTCGAAGGAGTGAGAGGCTTGCAGAATACTCTGAGAGGTGTGAAAAATTCGTGGGAGATCATCCATTCAAACACACAATCATTCAAGCTTCATTCCAGACTTCTGAAGATCAAATCAATCCAGTCATTCCTGAAGAACACTTCCAGACTTTCAACAGTTTATCTTTATACTGTGTTCTTCATTTGTACTTCATCTGTGTATCTCTATCTTATCTTAAACCTCACTTAAACTAGTGGTTGGTTGTTCAAGTGAACAACAAGAGATTCTTGTTATCTCAACAGTTAGTAGCTGGAACTAGATAGGTTTGGAACCACAAGCTGTATAGGTGTAAGAGAAATCACTTAGGCTTGAAGATCTAGGGCTGTTTCTGTGTGAGTAATAAGAAGTGTTTGCCCAATCCTGGTGGGATTAGATCCCTCAGGCAGAGATTAGGTCCATTGGGACTGAACTCTGTAAATTGCTTTGTGTTCTTTACTTTTCTGTTTGATTTTTATCTGCTGCACACTACTCAAATCAAACTAGGGTTTAAAAGCTGTTTTGTATTGTTCACAGCTCAAGGCCTTGAAGCTTACAATTTTGCCTTAGTGAGTTTCAGACAGTTTACAAAATCTCAAGGCCTTGAGATTTCAAGTTTCACACAAAGCTATCATGTTATACTTTATGTTTTGCTAAAAGTTTCCATACTCTATTCAACCCCCCCCCCCCCTTCTAGAGTATTTAGGTCCTGTATTTAATCTACACTACACACTTTCACATAACAATAGTGGAATATTTTTTTTATGCTTGAAAACATAATGTGTAGTGATTTGTGTAATGTTTTTATACATATGTAGGTAAAAACATAATTTTTTATAACTCTAAGGGTATTTTTGTAAAACTATGTGTGTTCAGATCCTTTCGGGTCGGATAATATCCTAATATAATCGGATCGAATCCGGATGCGGATCGAATTTTAATTTTCAATATCCATATTCGATCTATTTTAGATCGGATTCGGACTTGATCCATTCAGATCGAATTACTCGGATTTCGGATCGGATCAAACCGCATTGCCATCCCTAGTTCCTCCTATAATGGTATTTTACTACTATAAAAAGGCATCTCTATTTCAGTAGTCAAACACAACATGTGGTCAAAGCTTTGCGGAGTTAGTTGTTGTTAAGATCCTCTCTCTAATAAAGAATAGCCTCCTTACTCTCCACCTACATCAAGAAGGGGAGGGAGATTCCATAATACTAATACTGGTTTGTATACAATACTATTAAAGTGGATTCTGTGCTTTGGCTGTGTGCGTTGTGTACACGAACTCTGTTTGTTGACTGTTGACATAAAAAAATTCAAGGGTTCAGAGCAAGGGAACTTGATACCTAAATACTCAAGGTATTTTGTGGTATTGATGGCAAAAAATAAAATAAAATAGAATGTGGTTTGTGGTCATACTTATCACAGGTCACAAGAATTGATGGGAGAGATGATTATAGATCCACTTGCAGACAATTAAAACAAGTTCCTTCAATTAATTAAGAAAGCAACTAATATCAAATTCTTTTTCAACCGTTTACTAAAAAAATAACGTATTTCACCTCTTAGATTAATTTGGTGGTTATGAGTTATGACTCTGAAGGATCACACGTTAAGGAAAGGTTTATTAAAGTCGGTACAGATTGCGAGGATTATGTAAATCTCCATTTACTAAAAACTAAAAGGAGACTTCAAGGGAGGTTGGACTCATGGAAGAAGCTTTCTTTTTGGAGATCGACAGGCAAGGACAAAATCAGTTTTACCTATAATGCCCACATATACTATTTCCACCTTTCTCCTATGATCAGGGCGGATCCAGGAATTCGTTTCAGTGGGGGCTAAAATGAATAATTTATATACAATATACATAATGTATAAATTTTTAAAAGTTGAGTGGGGGCTAAAGTACAGTTTATATAGAGATAAACTTGAAAAACTAAAAATAATAAGGGCAAAATTTCAATTTCGGAAAAGTGAGTGGGGGCTATAGCCCCCATAACTCACCATGTACATCCGCCACTGCCTATGATGACATTACAAAGGTGACATGAACTCTTACGTGTATACGCAAACGCACTGTCAAAGTAATAAAAGATTGAATATTATGACTTGAGTAATCGTTCCCACGAGAATAGTTTAGAGTTATCGATTAGTCAAAAATTTGGTTCATAGAGTTAAATATGCTGAGTAGTTTGGTTGATTTGGTTACTAAACTAATTGCAGAAGGTAAATCACTAAAAATAAATCTTTTTGTGTTTTTTGGGTAAAGTTTCAGTAAATTGCTTCTGTGGTTTTAATACCTGTTGGAATGCTAGGCCGCCTCAGGATCCCCCTATGGTTTTCTGGAGATTATATGAAAATGCACAGCTTCTTCTCTACTTATGCCACGTAATCTGCTATAATAATATCCTTTTGATCTCATACGCTATTTTCCTGGCTCTGCAGATTTCTATTAAGGTCCTGAGATCTCTTCTCGGTCTCCCTCAATTCTTAATAGTCGCTCATGCTAAATAGAGTAGTCCAAACATCTTATTTGGTACATGCAAAATTGTCCCAATGTGTGGCAAACAACATTCTCATCTGTAACAATCATTTTATCTCTTGATACTCAGTTACTGCAACACACTGCAAAGTTAGAAACAAATTAACACTGAGATCCATAGGTTCAGAAACTCAGTAACCTGCTATTGTTGTAGAGCAATGAAAAGCACGACCAAAACCTCGCCAACATCACGTTTGAAAGATCATGCTAAACACGTGAAAGACCAAGGACCGCATAATGCAACATGCCCTAACAGCACATAACATAGTAACTGAACGAGAGATCATTCATTTCATGCCATTCTGCATTTCTGCTGTGCAAGTAATGTAATCTTCAATATCAATATTGAACAGAGTCCATATTATTGTCTAAGTTGGACATTACAACACATTCATTCTATTACTATCTGACAGTGGAAAGAAATAATAGGGGTAGTAATAATACGATAATTAAACTTCATGAATATTGAATGGAGCTCGTATTATTGTAATCTTCAAGCTTAAGATTGAATGGAGCTCATATCATTGTCTACATTGAACATTACAACACAGGAGGCATTCTTTTACTACCTAACAGTGGCAGGAAATAATAGTGGTAACAATTCAAAAGATTAAACTTCATGAATAGATGACGGCGAAGTAATCTTAGTTGCAGAATAGCTACCATAGATGTAGGAAGTGAATCCCCAGCAAGTGATAACCAGCGACAGAATCTTGAACCCACTCATCGGATCCTTCAACAATATAACTGCAGCGACGCTAGTGATAGGAACCCTAACTGCATTCAGAACACCCGCCAACACTGTCGAAGACAAATAGAGTATTGCAGTTCCTCCAAGAACACCCAACTGGAAAGTTATCGCACTCCACACCAGAACCATCCAATAAGACACATTCCCGCCCTTGAAACTCGCCGCCTCCGACTCCATCTCATTAAAGCCGTTACTCGCGACGAGCCCAATCGTGGTGAAAACAAATCCGAATAAAGAAACCATCACTTGTTGCTCCAACACCACATGAAAGGACCTTCTTCCGAGTAACTTGATAAATACAAGCTCTGAGAGTGCGAATATGAGACCGTGGAGTGCCGATCCTAGTACATCCCACATAAAACCTAAAACATATTGTCTGTGTGTGATGTTACCATATGTGTCTGAATCGGAGTCCAAACCAATGATGACCATAGCTGCAGTGATGATCACGATGGCATTTATGGTGGAGATGTATACTTTGTTCTTGACAATGAAGTATCCGAATAGGGAAGAAAAAGCGAGCGAAGAAGATGCGAGAAGAGACGCGGTTGATGCCGGGAGATAAGCATAAGCATATGCATACATGAGATTATCAGCAGCGCTTAGAAAGCCCAATCCGATATAGGAGAGGGTGAGTTTTAAGGTCAGAGGACTGGGAGAAGTTTTGTAAAAGACATACACTGGGAGTAGCATTAGAGCCGTTAGAGGCCACCCAGCAACAGACACCCAAGAGATGATCCATTTGCTCTTGCCACCATTTGAGAAATAGAGACGAGACAAGAGGCTAGAAGCAGGAAATGCGATGAGCATTGCTCCAGTACTGAGGAATAGCAGAATCCAGTATGAAATTGGCTTGCTTCTATAAGCATCCAAAGCCATAGTTGTATAAGTTGAAAACTTATCCAGCAATGATGTGGCTGGTTTTGGCGGTGGCTCCTCCATGCCTTCGTCTACCATGATCATAACAATGATTAGTATCAGGACTTCCAATAGGGGTAAAACAAAGTTTGAGCACATGCCAAAGATAATGCATGCTATATGCCTTCAGAGAGTTCAGTCTTTACTAGGAAGGTATGGCGTTTAGAAGTTCAAAAATAATGCTGTCAAATCAGAGAACCAAAATTCAGCATTCGAGATTCACAATCACGAAACAGCTGCCCACAATATACCTAAAATGTAATTTGGCAGTTAGGCCTATACGGTTTAATGAACCAAAAGCATATGCAATGTTGGTACTTCAGAAGAAGAAAAAAAAACTCTAATTATCTGAATCTTTTTAGTGAACTTGAAATGAACTTTCAGGGCTTCTAAAAGAAAGGAGCTTTCAGGAATCCTTCACCCAGAGTTATGATTCTTCTCATAACATTTCAATACAAACTGGTATACAGTCAGCCAGAAACTATTGCCTAAAGTTGGAAGAAAACTCAGGGACTCTTCACTAATCCCTTACTTGAAATATTTTCGGTCAGTTCGGGTATAAATCACCCTCTCCTAACATGTGCTCTATTGTTCTATATCCTTAATGTTTGTGTGTCAACGGCTTACTAGAGGGAAGACCTACTAGATGTAATTTAGTTTCAGGAAACCAAAAATTTTATACTGGGAATCTAAAATGGTGAATCCACCGATCTAATGACTATTTAGAATGCTCAGCTAAATCTTCCTCTTTATCCACAAAGGGTCAATTAAAGTTGAAAGGGCAAAAAAAAAAAAAAAAAAAAAAAAAACTTGTGTCTTTACACTGTCTGGCAGGATATTGCTTTCCACGAACCAAGAATGATCCATATCTACAATACTAGTACTTGCATTCTCAAACTGCTCAAACTCCAAGAGTCCGAGCGATCACAACCCTACCTCTCCAACTCGCACACCACGTTATAACTCAAAGTCCCAAATTACCACCGAAATAATAAACAAGCCAATCTTTTTTTCTAACCAGGTTTTGTAAACATAGAGCTAATCCTATAATCCTACATTCCTACTACTAAAGCGATGGGGGAGGATCTGAACTGGAAACATCGATCTCAAAGAACAAAGAGTCTTTAGGCAACCCTTTGATACCATTAGGCCTGTCCCTTAAGTGGCGGTTATTTCAATTTTCTTTATCAAGATTGTCTCCAGAAGCACCATCTCTTTCCCCAGGTGCACTGCTCTCATGAACATCACAGTTCAACTACAAAACCTTTTCAGAATCCACAATATTTTCAAACAAACACAGCAAATGACCACTTCAAAATTTGACCAGAACCCAAATAAGAGATATAGCAGAATTGCCAGGCAGGTCAAGAAAGAAACAAATCTAGTGAAGAAAACCCTCAAGGGTAATCAACCGTTCTAAAGCAGTACTGATCCGAATTAGTTTCAATTAATCAACTAAGAAACACCCTCATAAGTAGAGTAGGAAATTACTGTAATTCAACTGTTTATGGGTACATACGACCCAACCCAGAACCAGAAAGAAGGCAGAAATCACAAATCAGTGAAATCAAACTAAGGAAAACCAAAACAATTGAGGAGAGTTCTGAAATTCTGAAGCAACGGAATTAATCGGAACTCACCCGGTTGAAGTAGGGACTCTTGCATCGACACAAATATTGGCGATTGTGGAAGGAGATGAACCAAGGCAGAAATCACCAATCAGTGAAATCAAACTTGGGTTAGGTGACATTTTTTTTTTTTTGAAAAGTTACTCATTTTTTTTTTTTTTTTTTTAGAGATGGAATTATTATAGTGAAGGCGAGAAATGAGAAAAAAATTACCCGAAAGGCATGAAAAGAAAAATCTATTCTATAAAACACCATGGTTTAACAAACTTTTGAATTTTTAGCCGTTAGATTAAACTAAATCATCCCAGCCGTTAGATAGGACCTTCTTCACCCCTTTTAGGACAAAAAAAACTCCTGCAAAACCCACGAACCCCACGAACCTGGAGAACCCCACGAACCCTCCACCTTCTCCCGCAAATGGCTACCCTCTCTCTCTCTCTCACTTCTTTTGTTCCATCTTCTGCCGCCCATCACCGGTGGATCTGTTTCAGTTCTGAGCAGGGGTCGCCGTTGCCTCTCGCAGTCGCCGCTCTCCGTATTCAGCCGCTAATTTCGCAGGTACGCTTCAGCCGCTAATTTTGCAGGGATGGGACTTTCGCAATTGTCTACTGAATTTCCTGCTAATCGTGGGTTTATCTTCTTCTGTTCCTTCTTCTTATCTTATTTTCAAACTTGCACTCTTTCATCTTCTTACCTACAGTTCTGATGGACTCGGCGAGTTTGCTTGGACATGATGGTGCTGGTGGTTGTGGTTGTGGTTGTGGCTGTGGTTGTGGCTGTGGCTGTGGTTAGGGGAGGGGGTTCATAATTGTTGTTGTTCTTCATTGTGTTAGGGGAGGGGTTTTTGAGTATTTCAATTATTTCTCTCTGCTTAACAGATCTATTGGTCATATGACATGCTTTCAGAAAATTTGGTGAGTTGCAGGAAAAGGAGGTTCCAAATTGGGAGGATTCTGGAGGTTTAGGTATTGCTAAGAGGTTTCTTATGTTGTAGGGTCTTCCTTTTTAGGTTGGTGGCCATGTGCTTAATCTATTTTCAGGGGTCCTTTCCTGTTTCATCCCTTTTGAAGTGAAGTCATGAGGCATATTTGTTTCCTGCTTTGGTCATGAGGCATAAATGTTAATGAAGTCTGGGTTAGTCTGATTCATAAGAACCCTCCCGAGTCCAAGCTCACCGATCTCGGCGTAAGAAGTTGGCCTAAGTACATCCATGTTGCTTTCTTTACTCTCATCGTCTTCCCCAATCTGGGTGTTGGTACTGTTCCAGCGCTATTTTGATTTCCAGGGGCATTTTTTACTTTGATCTAATGGACAAATATGTTGCATATCTTCACCAATTGGTTGATTTAAAAAACTAAATCTGGATGTGCTTTGATGGGATAGTCCAGGTAGCATAAATTTGAATTAACTAATTACATGTAGTCTGTTAATATCTTCACCTTTGGATTTGTAGAAAATTGAGCCAAACCCCCCCCCCCCCCCCCCCCCACCCCACCAAGTTCAACTGTTTTATGGGTATTGAGCCAACCCCCCCCCCCCCCCCCCCCCACCAAGTTCAACTGTTTTATGGGTTTCTGATAGTGCTTACAATTTTTTGAGTTTGAGGTGATATTTTCCAATGAGAGCAAAAATGAAAAAAAGTATTCCAACGAGAGAAATACGACTGTCTTCCACCATCACTTCAAGCTACAAACCTGCTGAGTACTAACTCTAAAATCTACTAAGCCATTTATCATGTAAATTTGAGAGGACGCCGTAATCAACATTCCTATGTTTTTTTTTTGTTTGATAAGGTATACTATTTCATAATGTCTTCTGGCTGTGGCTGTGGTTAGGGGAGGGTGTTCAGAATTGGTTAATTAGCCTCTACTGTCTTTCATCTATTCCCATCAGGGTCTTTCAAAAACATGTTTACACTTCATTACTCTAGAACTTCTTTGAACGGATTGTAGGATTTTAGCAATGCTTGAACCTATGCAAAGGCAGGTTATTCTGTTGCTGTAGACCTTACAGTGACCTCGCTCCACCTAACGTATTTTCTTCTTCGATTTCCAGGTTTCATTCTCAGTTTTGGAGAAGGTTCTCAGTTTCGCCTCAGGAAGACCTCGCGCCACCTACGGTATTTTCTTCTTCGATAAAACACCATGGTTTAATTCTCAGTTGCGGACAAGATTCTCAGTTTCGCCTTCTACTTCCATTTTATTCTCAGTTTCGCCTTCTACTTCCATTTTATTCTCATTTTTGCATTCTTCTTCCCTTTCATTCTCAGGATTCCTTCTCTACAATTGCTGATTCGTTCGGAAATCGGAAACACAGGTTCTTCACATGGGTGTAGCTAACCGTTACTCACCGGAATTTTATTTTCAACCTAACTTATGTGAATTTTTAACTATTTCAGGTTCAACTCCTTAAAAAAATAACGTTGGAGTGAGTTTGTATGGTGAACGGGAATGGAATATACTTCGCATTGCGCAGGTCATCAATCTTTTTTGTTAATATTTCTCATTCTTTTTTTATAATATTTTTTTACAGATATTCATTTAATCGTATAAGCACATCTTAAATATTTTTTGTTTTAATCAGGCAAAAAAGACATTTTCATCAAAAGGAAAGGGACATGACAAGGAAAATCGTCCGTCGACGGCCGTATGTTTTCCTTTACAACTTTTTCTTACTCTTTTATGTTTACAGATACAACTACAATATTACTGTGAAATTTTAATATGTAATCATACACACGATATTTTATACCGTACATTCACATGACAAATAAAACATCTATATAACAATCTAGCTTGAAGAATAACATATCCTAAAAATGTACAAAACCAACCAAACACAAGATAGTTATCCAAACAACAAAAACTTAGTGAAATCTCTCTCTCTTTTTTGTTATCACTCACATCCCCCATCTCAATCAATCCAGATACTATTCTCTCCCTCTCTCTTTGTTTTGAAATTCAAAATTCGCAGCACATTGCGTCTCTTCTTCACTCTACCGTCTCTCTCTCTCTGTGTGTTCAACGGACTCCGGCGTTATCACCCACACAACCTCTCCAGGTAATCTCTTACTCCCTCTCGCTTTCCAACGGCAGGTCAACCCCCAATTATGGATCTTCAAGTTACAATTGCAGAAATTTGTCTTTTCCCGGCATCAAATCTGCTATGCAGTAGCTCTAGCTCGCGATCTGGGCCTGAATCTTCTCCTGTCTTCCTCACACGCACACCAACAGAGAAGGTTAGATCTCCTTCTTTTAGCCTTAGTTTCAGCCTAAGGTTTTTCTCTGTAGCCGGTGAATTTGTCCCTGTCTTCCTCACACGCACACCAACTAATGTGCCTCTGAAAAACGAGGATGGGGTTTTCGAAGTTGTCCTTCACACTCAGTTGTGGGTAACTTCGAGTTTTACAGTAATTCAGTTATGGGTCTGAAGTTTACGCATATTGAATGGGTTGTGGGTTTGAAATTCTCTAGCTATTCTGAATTCTCAATAAACTATCGAAAATAAATAGTAACATAGCTGAGACCTGAGAGTGTTCCGTCCCGATCATGACTTATATGCAAACCACTGTTGACATTTTCAGTCTAATATACTGTTCGTTTTGTCATAGTCATGGTTAAAGTTTTATGGGCACTCTCCTTTTGTTACCTCCTCTTTATAGCTCGGAGTAGAGTAAATCTGTGTTCACTGAATAACTATTTGTCTATCACCCAAAAAATTGTTAATCTCTGAGGTATTTGAGCATTCCTTCTTGCTGGTAGTACTTTGGTGTAGACAATACTAATTATGATATATTACGTGTTTAGTGAGGTAAGAAATGTTTGATGCTTAACGATTGTATTGGTCTGATGATTTGTGTTGCTCTATAAATGTTTCGTCACTGATTATGCACTGTGAAATTGAATGAGCTTCCGCCAATAGGTTTGCAGCATCTCTTTCTTTCTTCATAGCTTCACATATTGAAATTATGTCTGCAATATAACTTCTGTTTGTGCCATATTGATTCCAACTTGATAACGATAATGATAATGGGCTGTTGTTTTTTGTTGGTGACAGGATGAGTGCATTCTACCCCAATTTTTCTTAGTGTCAACTGTCAAGCACCTTGATTTTATGCTCCAGTTGATTAGTTTTTTCTATTGGCTTTGCACCACCTTCACATTTTTCTGTTCACTAATGCAGGGCTAAAGGTGTGAGAGGTGTTGAAAACTAGATGGCTGGCGTAATTTCTGTCACTGTAAGTATCTCCTCGAAATGTTTTGGCGAAGTTTTCTTAATTATCTCAGTCTTACCAGTAAGCCATTTTAAGAATTGTTTTGTCACTTTGCTGATAGTAGAATACATGTACTACTCTGTCAGTGTATTCTAGCTGATATTTGTGGCTTTGGGTCCATAGAAACTGAAGGAAATAGAGCTTACCAATAGCAGCAGCATATAATTGGATTTATCTGCTATAGCGCACTCCAGTCTAGGTCGATTCATGAAGCTGAACAAATAAATAAAGGGTGCTTATGTACTTCAATCTTTGAGCTTTTAAGTGTATTAACTTGAATTCAGTGGTCAAACCACTAATTAATGGACAAAAAATGTATCCTTTTAACATCTGAATCATGTGAAAGCTGAATGAAAAGTCTGACTATAATTTTTGGTCCTTGGCAGTTACTATCTAACCGACATGGACACATTGATTTTCTTATACTCTCTTCTTCTCGATCTACCTTTCGTTCTTTGTTTCATTAGCTCTTTGTATTTGTACCATGCTTTGTGTCACCAATATTTTAGTTAACAGAGGTGGTCACTTAGATAATGTTGTTAGTTGACAGAGTTTTGCTGAGCTGGGTTTGAGTTGTGGATTCAGGATTGTATTGCATTCTAGAGATGCTGTAATATCTTTAGGTGATATTGCATAAACTTTTATGAAGCCCTCTGTAATATTTCTTTAAATTGTACTTGACTATGCAAATAATTCTTTTTTTCCAGATTCTTCCCTCTCTTAGTTGAAGCCATAGTTGAGGTCACCATTTGGAACTTTCAAACTCATAGTAAGCCAACCACACCCTTGATCTTGGGGGATCTGTCATCGTCAACGTTTTCAGTCATAGTGAGACATGTCCTGGATTCTTGAGAGGAAATACACTTGGTTTGATATCGGGACGTTCAGAGGTGACATAATATTATGTTAATTAGGATACTCTACATGTTCTGATGAAAAAGTTTACAAATGGCTGAATTGAAAAAATTGATGTATTTCTTCGGGTTGTATGAAAAAATTGACAGCAGATGCAGTTCTTTCCAAATGACGAGCTTTGTTGCTCTGTGGCAATGAATGGAGTTCCACAGATATATTGTGTTCAAATGTTAATTTTACTTGGCCTCATATGATTTTTGGTACAAGTTCATCCATTGTTTTTTATGAATTAACAATTGTGAATCTTTTTGCTCTGTGGCAATGAATGGAGTTCCACAGATATCTTTTTACTGTTTTAAACTGACATATAGTCGTTACGCTAAGACTGTTTTGCTAGATTCGGTTTATCGTGTCGGTATTCTTCATTCACTTGGAACTATTCGGGTTATCGTGTCCGTACTCTTCATTCACTATGTCGGTTATTCAATTCACTTAGAATTGTCGTTACTCCGGTTATATTTACTCGGGAGGGGTAGTGCCCTGAGGGCACGGGTTATTCACTAGTAATTATTAAAAGAGGAAGTTTTATAAAAGTACTCATTCCGTCAGTCAATTTTGGGAAGTTCTAACCATTTCTTGATATTTTTATAAAATAGAAAATTTCTACACACTAAAATACCATCTTACTCCTAGTAAAAATACGTCATCTCATCTCAATTGGACTTAATTAAATTGAATTAGCAAAGTAATCCAATTTAATTAGGCCCACAACATATTAGCTCTCACTAATGAAACCCATTTGGGCCAATTCCTAATCCTAAGTTCAAATTTCAGAGCCTTTTCTTCTCATTCTTCACAGCCGCTGCTCATGAGAGAGAGAGGGAGAGAGGGGTTGCAGATCTTCATCCCCCACCGTCACCGTCGCTGTTACCGCCGCGGGAGACAAGAAGACCTAGAGATCTACAGAGAACAACGCCGCCTCCTCTTCTGCAGATCGATGACGAACGCCGTCTCTCTTCTTCTTCTTCCGTCTGTCTTCCTCTTCTGCAGACCATCTCTCTATCATAAGGAGGAGGGAGGGAGAGAGAGAGATAGGAAGAGAGAGGCGGACGGTAGAAGCCCGATGCCGCCTCCATCTCCATCTCTCTGTCTCTCTTCGTCTTCTCCAGATGGAAGCGAGCGGAGGCAACGAGGCGACGACTCCTCTCTCTGTACCAAAGGTAGATTTTCTTCTCTCTTCCTCAATTCTTCTTTTCATCTCTTCATGCTGCTATTGTTTTTTATTTAGATCTGATATTGGATCTACTTTTTGGTTTGATTTTGAAAATGTTCTTAATAGTTTAAAAATGTATTCTTGATAGTGCAAATTTGCAAATTCATGTAGAGATGGAGAAATTTGAAGAAGATGGAGAGCCGCAGGGACGGAGAAAATTGCAGATTCATCTATTCTTCATAAAAGTGTGAATTTGTGTTCATGAAAGTGTGAATTTGTGCTCCTGGCCATTGTGTTTGTTGTTGTTGTTGTTTTCGATGTTTTTGTTGTTGTGGTTAATCAATTTAAGAAAGATTAGAGAGGAAGAGAGATAGGGGCACATAGGGAAAATTGTTTGAAGGAGAAGGGGTATTATGGTCTTTTCACCACGTTTTTAATAAAGCAACTCCCCCCATTTTTTCAAGAAGTGGCTGGGACGGAGGGAGTATTTACTAAGAGCATCTCCAATGGTAATATGTAAATTTAATGCAAATTTTAACTAAAATTGAACTTTTGCATTTTGTATATAAAGATTTTCATGCTTCTTCTCCAACCCCAATTAGGCAAAAACTAGCATTTAACCCGTGCGATGTACGTTGAAATTTCAAATTCGAAACAAAATATTGTTGCTATAATGATTACATGCTTCGTACCAAAGATTATTTAAAATTCTATTGTGATATTGATTTTGATACCGATGGGTTGTGTACAATGACGGAATGGGTACATGCCGAAATGCATGTTTCTAATCAACAAAAGTCAGCGATTTCATCTAGTTTCAAATCTTCTTAAACCCATTTGGGGACTTGCTCTTACCATAAAATTTTCAACTACTCCAATTTCGAGCCACTGATTTGGATATTTTTAATTCGGAAAATTTAATCCATCTCAACTTTTTTTATACTCTTATTCAATTAAGTTATTTTTATACTTTTAATAATTTCTTTCAAATTTTAGTCCATTTTAATTTGAAGTTGTAAACAGAATCATCAAAAATTGAACTTTTTTTTATCATTGATAAAATCGGAAGGAATAATCAGTTTAATCTTACAATTTTCTTTCTTGACTTAATTAGTTTTTACTATTAATTTTTTTTAATTTTACATTGAATTTTGTTCCTCATCTTGATCATATTAAATTCGTTTCCCATCTTGGAGACTTTAATCCCGTTAAAATTGTTAATGAGTTTAAATATCAACCCACCTATCAATTTTCTAGCCCATTCGTTTCTTGTTCTTGACATTTCATCCATTTAAATCAATCTTAACAAAAAACTACTATTATTGACCCCAATTATTTTTTCAGCTCATTCGTTATCTCCTGTTGACCATTTCATCCACTAAAAAGAGAATTAATATTAATTTCAAAACTTGCCTTTTTTGAGAAATAATTTCAACACTTGTTTTTTAATCTTTTATAACTGAAAATAAATTGTGATTCATATACACATTGCATACACCCTCCACTACCAGAGGTGCATGATGATCCAATCAATATTGCAAATTACCCAAAAACAAATTCCCGCGAACACATTCAGAAATTCGTGGCTGTAGGGACTAAATCGGAAAATTTTAGAAAAAATAAAAAACCAAAAAACTAAACTAATCTGACCTTGTGTTTGTACTCCTCTAGCTGGAATTACGACTTGCTCTTCAGCAACAACCCTACGTTCTGTTTAGAAACTCACGTGTATATAAATCAAGGTAATACATGATGGAACATTTAAAACTATATAAATGAAGTTCCAATTGTACCTATACGGGACGGTGCGTCAAGGATTCAAAAGTGACTCCTGCACGTATGTGAACTCCTTCGCCCACTGTCCTTAGTACTACACAAACATATAAATGAAGTTGAAGAAGATTTGACACAGAAAGTTGCAGAAAATATTAGGGGAATTGATGGAAAAAAATCATAGACAACTAAAAAGTATGATCAAATCAAAAAACATTCACCAACTTCAGCGATGAGGATGCACATTTTTGTAGCGTAGAATCAACTCATCATGACGAAAACTCACCGGATCCGCGAGCTAGCTTAGAACGGTCTTTCCGTTATTGCATTTTGTCCATTGCTACTAGAGAGGAGTAGAAAATGAGATTTAATGGAGAAAAATGAATCGATGATTTGGAAGGAACCCACACTGGCCGAGAGACTCTTTGAAATGTTGGACGAATTTATTAATGAAAGGTTTAGTACAAATGACGTTAATCAAAATATAGTATGAATGGGTTGCTCAAAAAATATAGTATGAACGGGAACTAAAAATGGTAAGAATTGGACACAAATCAATTATTTTTTATTGATAGAACCAAAAATGTGAGTTGGGTACAATTACAAAATAGGTACAAAGCCATTGATTTGGATATTTCCAATTGAGAAATATTCAATTCACCTCATCCTTACTTTTAAAAATTTAACTCGGCTCTATTTTAAAATTTCAACTTAGTCAGTTTTTAAATTTTTAACTTCGGCGTCATTTTTAAATTTCAACTTTAATTTCTAAATTTTAATGTCATATTAAATTCAGTAATAGTTAAAATGCAGTGACACGTGACAATCTCTCAAAGAAACTCATTCTCAAATTGTAGGGTTTTGATTCATGGATCGCGCAAACGGAAGCATAATCAAACAAACAACCATGCAAAACCCTCCAAGGATCACAAGTCTAGATGCATAACGATAGTGAAGGTAAGAAATCATAAACACACCTTTGGGTTCTCCTTGATGACTTCAAACGCGAATAGTGTCACGTTCTCTATAGTTGATCCACGCCTAGAGTTGTTCCTAGATCTCCAATCACCTTGGTGCTAGCCCGGATTGAAAGGAGGGTGAAGAAATCACGCAAAACGAGACACCAAAAGGGGTTCGGCACCCTTGTGGCGTCGGGGACAAGGGGGCGGCGGCAAGGGGGCGGCGTCCCTCTTGTGGCTTGCTCTCTCTCTCCTTTGTTCTCTCCTACTCTTGTTATGTTCTCTCTAGAGCATAAGTGTGTAGGGAAGGAAGGAGGAGGGTCCTTTATATAGTCCAACAACTCCTTGTTAACTACCTAAAGGACTTATTCTAGTCCTACTAGAATTCAATTTAGTCCCTTCCTTGCAAATTAGTCCCTACTAAGTTTGCAAGGGTTTGCAAAGTGATCCTTCTAATTAATTAATCCAATTAATTAATTCCACAATCTAGTACAACTCTATATAGCGTGTGACCCCATAGGTTCTATCTAGTTGGTAGCAACTCTTTGCTAATATGGAGCGGTTTCTAGCAAAACATCCATTCTAGCCAACTAATAGAATAGTCATCTAGACAACCTTGTACAAGTAATTGTCTCATCCCTTTGCCTCCATATCCGGATTGGACACGAGACATACAAGTCACACTCGTATATCCAATCCCTAGTTTCTCGATCCATGGAATAGCCTTATTCGTGCAAATAACATCAATATCCCATATATTGATTTATTTGAGTCTGGCCAGACATTCTATAAGCACTATCCTCGAGTGGCCTTGGATATTTGCTCCCGTTATGTGGGAGGGGCAAATCCTCTCTACATCCACTACGATCTCTAAGCTTGCTTCTCATTGTATCCAGTACACGCCTTTATAACTACCCAGTTACGGTGTAGCGTTTAACGCTACCAAGATCACAATGATCCACAACTAGAATATCTAGTGACTTCAAGTCTAAGGATGACAATACCATTGTACCCGAGAAGCACTTGTGACTCAACATAACGTGTATGTAGCCTTCTCGGTAATGGGTCAATCCAGTGCGACATTCCGTAATGCACACCTATGTGTTGGATCGTGATATCTCCATATCAATCCAACCCCATACTAGTCTATAGATGATTGTCCCATTTAATCATTATACTTGACTAGGGATATTTAAGATAAACAACACAATTGTAAATCTAAGGACTTCATTATATTAAATATCCAATAAATAATAAATGAATTTCTAGCCAATTACAAATTCATACTAAACTAGATTGCCTCTAGGGCATCTATTCCAACATTCTCCCACTTGCACTAGAGCCAATCTGGCGCATCTCGTATGCCCATACTCCTAGTGTGCCCTTCATGCTTCCACTGCGTGAGAGGCTTCGTAAGCGGGTCTGACAGATTATCATCTGTAGGAATCTTGCATATCCGAACGTCTCCTCTATCGATAATATCTCGAATCAGATGGAACTTCCTGAGCACATGCTTGGACTTCTGGTGTGACCTAGGTTCCTTTGATTGCGCGATCGCCCCAGTGTTGTCACAGAACAACTCCACTGGATCCGCAATGCTAGGGACCACACCAAGTTCAGAAACAAACTTTCTGATCCAAACAGCCTCCTTTGCTGCGCCATTTGCAGCAATGTACTCAGCCTCTGTTGTAGAATCAGCTACCGTCTCTTGCTTGGAACTCTTCCAGCTCACCGCTGCTCCATTCAGGCAAAACACATATCCCGACTGTGATCTAAAGTCATCTCTTTCGGTTTGGAAGCTTGCATCAGTGTAACCCCTTACACGCAACTCTTCCTCACCGCCAAACATCAAGAAAGCATCCTTAGTTCTTCTCAAGTACTTTAGGATGTTCTTGACAGCAATCCAGTGACTCTCACCTGGATTGGATTGGTATCTGCTTGTCATACTCAAGGCATATGACACATCTGGTCTAGTACATAACATGGCGTACATGATGGATCCTATGGCCGAGGCATAGGGAATCCTACTCATGCGTTCCTTCTCAATCTCATTGGAAGGACAACCACTCTTTGAAAGAGTGATTCCATGTGACATGGGCAAGAATCCCTTCTTGGAATCTTGCATGTTGAACCGTTTCAACACCTTGTCAATATATGTACTTTGACTTAGGCCTAGCAACCTCTTAGATCTATCTCTATAGATCTTTATACCAAGTATATAGGCTGCTTCCCCTAAGTCTTTCATTGAGAAACACTTTCCTAGCCAATCTTTCACAGATTGCAGCATGGGAATGTCGTTTCCAATGAGTAGTATGTCATCCACATACAAGACCAGAAAAGCTACAGAGCTCCCACTAACCTTCTTGTAGACACAAGACTCATCTTCGTTTCTGATGAAGCCAAACTCTTTGACCACTTCATCAAAACGTCGATTCCAACTCCTAGAAGCTTGCTTCAATCCATAAATGGATCGTTGCAGCTTACAGACTTTGTTGGCTTGCTTTGGATCTTCAAAACCCTCCGGCTGTATCATATACACGTCCTCGAGGAGATTCCCATAAAGGAATGCTGTTTTGACATCCATCTGTCAAATCTCATAGTCGTAGTATGCTGCAATCGCAAGTAGGATTCGGATGGATTTGGTCATAGCGACTGGTGAAAAGGTTTCATCATAGTCAATACCATGAATCTGTCTGAATCCTTTAGCCACCAATCGGCTCTTATAGGTAATCACATTACCATCCATGTCGATCTTCTTCTTGAAGACCCACTTGCACCCTATGGGCCGCGCCCCATCAGGTGGTTCCACCAAAGTCCATACTTTGTTGGTATACATGGATTCCATCTCGGATCTCATGGCTTCAAGCCACTTCTGCGAGTCTGGGCCATTCATGGCCTCCTCATAGGTAGTAGGCTCATCATCTATGAGCATTGTGTCACCGGAATCTGTTACGAGAAGTCCGTACCTCTCGGGTTCCTGGCGCACTCTACTAGATCTACGAAGCTCTTGTGTCACCTGAACAGGTGGATCCACAACTGCTTGTGATTCCTGTTCATGTTCCATAATCGGTTCAGTAATTTGTGGTTCTTGAACTTCTTCAAGTTCTACATTCCTCCCACTTGCTTCTTTAGAGACAAACTCTCTTTCTAGAAACACGCCGGTCCGAGCAACAAACACTTTGTTCTCGGTTGGATTGTAGAAGTAGTATCCCTTAGTTTCCTTAGGGTACCCCACAAATTTACACTTATCCGATTTAGGCCCTAGCTTGTCTGATTGTAAACGTTTTACATAGACATCGCAGCCCCAAATCCTCATGAACGACAGTGTGGGACGCCTCCCACTCCACATCTCATATGGTGTCTTCATGACTGATTTAGATGGAACACGGTTAATGGTAAAAGCTGCACTTAATAGAGCGTAGCCCCAAAACGATAATGGAAGATCGGTTTGACACATCATAGACCGAACCATATCCAATAGGGTTCGATTCCTCCTCTCGGACACGCCATTCCATTGTGGCGTTCCGGGTGGAGTGAGTTGGGACACGATCCCACACTCTCTAAGATAGTCGTCAAACTCTTGGCTTAAGTATTCTCCTCCACGATCCGATCGTAGAGCCTTGATACTTTTGCCAAGTTGCTTCTCTACTTCATTCTTGAATTCCTTGAACACTTCAAAGGATTCGGATTTTGCCCTCATAAGGTACACAAATCCATATCTACTGTAATCATCAGTAAACGTAATGAAGTAGACATAACCACCCCTGGCAGGCGTGGCAAATGGCCCACACACATCGGTATGTATGAGCGCCAATTGCTCACTAGTCCTCTCACCTTTCTTATTGAAAGGGGACTTTGTCATTTTTCCCAATAAACAAGCCTCACATGTCTCATATGATTCAAAATCAAATGAGTCTAGCAATCCATCTTTATGGAGTCTAGATACACGTTTCTCATTTATGTGGCCTAAACGACAGTGCCATAAATAAGCAGGATTTAAATCATTTATTTTAATCCGCTTGGTATTAATGTTGTAGACAGGATTACTTAGATCAAGGACATAAAGTCCATTAAATAATTGCACACTAAAATAGTGAATATTATTCAAATAAAAGGAACAACAATTGTTCTTTATTGAAATAATAAAACCTTCCTTGTCCAAACAAGAAATAGAAATAATGTTTCTGCTCATAGCAGGCACAAAATAGCAATTATTTAATTCTAAAACTAATCCTGAAGGCAGAGATAGCTCGCAAACGCCTATGGCCAACGCAGCAACCTTTGCTCCATTCCCAACGCGCAGATCTACCTCCCCTTTAGCCAATCTTTTACTTCTCTTTAGATCCTGCATATTTCGACAAATATGAGATCCACACCCAGTATCCAATACCCATGATGTAGAGACAGTTAAATTGACATCTACAACAAAAATACCTGGTGGTGGTGGAATCACTATTCCAAGCCGCTTGTCCTCCAGATATTTTGGGCAGTTCCTCCTCCAGTGTCCCGGTTGACTACAGTAGTGACATTCACCCTTAGTCACGACCTTGGCAATCCCACCAACAGGCTTAAGGGCTTGTTCCTTGGACTTAGCAACTGACTTGCCTTTGCCCTTGGAGGAAGAGGCAAAATTTTTTTTTTTACCCTTTTATGCACCATCATAATGGCCTTGCCCTTACCCTTGTTGATGCTCTGTTCAGCCGTCCTCAACATGTTGAGCAAATCTGGCAGTGGTTTAACGATCTCGTTCATGTTATAGTTCATAATGAACTGTCCATAACTCTCGGGCAACGATTGCAACACGAGATCGGTTGCCAACTCTTGGCCGACCGGGAACCCAAGCCGGGCGAGATTCTCCAAGTACCCGATCATTCGGAGTACATGGGGTCCCACCGGGTTCCCTTCTGCCAGATGACATTTGAACAGTGCCTTTGAGACCTCATACCTCTCTACCCTCGCCTGCTCTTGGAAGAGCTGCTTTAGATGTTCGATCATATCGACAGCATTCATGTTCTCATGTTGCTTCTGAAGCTCAGAGGTCATGGTGCAAAGCATTAGGCAGGCCGCATCATTAGCGTCATCAACACGCTTTTGATACGCCTTTAAGGCAGCAGGTGTCTGATTCTCTGGACCTTCTGGAACTTGCTCCTCTATTGCGTACAACTTTTTCTCTTGCTTGAGAATAATTCTCAAGTTTCTGTACCAATCGAGAAAGTTGGTTCCTGAGAGCTTGTCCTTCTCAAGGACAGATCGTAGGGAATGTTGTGAACTCGATGAGTTGTTTGCCATTTGGAATTCTACAAAAAGGAAAATACGCAAGTTTTAGTATTTGTGAATTTTTGACTATATTTAATAATGGCTAGTTTATTAAATATAGCTCCCACTATTTTACTACGGATTAATAACCCTCAAGATATTAATGCGGAAAATATCCTTATATTTTCTAGTGGGCCAAGATCCATCTTTTTCATCTCCTTATGAGCTTGCTTTGGCAAGTCACCCATAATTTGATTACTTCTTAGGTAGGAACAATTCCAATTGCATCCCATATGCAACTCTTGGTTCAATTGGGCAAATAACTCCTTATTTATCCATCCTTATGGATAATCCCAATTGATTGCCTCTAGGTTTCTTAATCAAATTAATAGCCTAGTTGTGTTCAACCTCTTATCTAAACAATTGCACATTGTTACGTGCCATCGCATTCCATCATTATGAACCAAGTCGCCATGCTTTGGCACGCACGAACTTGATAAATAATGATGATAATGAGTGTTTAAATAACGAGAAGGCAAGAACACAATATTTTAAAATTTGAGGGATTTTTCTTTAATTTTAATTATTTTGTTGATCAATATCAACTAATCTATCTATTTAAGTTTGGGCACAACTCCAAATAATAGATCCGGGTTGTCTAATTATCTTATTATCCTAATTGCATGCATCATCCATACACCAACCACACAAATAATAAGACAATAAATAAACAACCACAAAACAGAAATTAAACGTGATGTGGATATGGCCTTTTCTAGACTAAGATAATTCCAAGCCAATGGAATTATCTATGAACCCTAAACAAACACACATCTCCATGCGTCTTGATCTTTTGGTCCATCCTTCATAGTCATGTGGAATGCTCCATGCTCCATGCTCCATCTTTTGTGGCTCCTTTGGCTTTGGGCTTCTTTTCTCCAATCTTGGCTAACAATCTACTTTATCTAGCACTAGCTAATATCTAAACTAAATAAAATAAATCTCACAAGTTGAGAAAAAAAATGGCACGCAGGCCATAAAACCCTAATTAATTATTACAATTAATTGATCAGCTCGCAGGCCGTAAAACCAAACCACAAAATTAAACATCCACATCAAACCACATCCTAAGGCCATATCCAATCACCATGCGATTTGCACATAAACAGTTAAAATCCAATTTTAACGCGCTTGGTCAATTTTAGTTGATTTTAGGATTTCTAGGGTTAAAACGGTCCATGGGCCCAACAATCCAATTGCCCGGGCCCAAATAAGTGAACCATAAAGCCCTAGGGCCGGCCCGGCCCAAAACCCGCAAGCTAGGCCCGCGGGTTAGGGCCGCCCGCCCCCTTAGGGCGCCAAGCTTGGGCGGCAAGCAAGGGGGGCGGCTCCCTAGGGGCCGAACGTTCCTTGTGGAGGTTGTTTCCAAAACAACCTCCTTGCTTGGAGCCCAAGTTTGGTTGTTTCCTTGTTGTGGGAGAACTCCTTCTTCCCCAAGGATGCCCAAACCCTAGATCTAAGATCCTAAAATTTCTCAAACTCACCAATTCATGCATCCAATGCAATAATTGGGTCTTGTTATGATTAATTCTTTGACAAATTGCATCCAATGCTTGATTTGTCTTGTTTTACGCGATAAACAACAAATTAAGGTGTAAAACAACAAGAATGTAACACATAAACTACGTTTATGCTCTATGACCTGTGGCTCTGATACCACTGTAGGGTTTTGATTCATGGATCGCGCAAACGGAAGCATAATCAAACAAACAACCATGCAAAACCCTCCAAGGATCACAAGTCTAGATGCATAACGATAGTGAAGGTAAGAAATCATAAACACACCTTTGGGTTCTCCTTGATGACTTCAAACGCGAATAGTGTCACGTTCTCTATAGTTGATCCACGCCTAGAGTTGTTCCTAGATCTCCAATCACCTTGGTGCTAGCCCGGATTGAAAGGAGGGTGAAGAAATCACGCAAAACGAGACACCAAAAGGGGTTCGGCACCCTTGTGGCGTCGGGGACAAGGGGGCGGCGGCAAGGGGGCGGCGTCCCTCTTGTGGCTTGCTCTCTCTCTCCTTTGTTCTCTCCTACTCTTGTTATGTTCTCTCTAGAGCATAAGTGTGTAGGGAAGGAAGGAGGAGGGTCCTTTATATAGTCCAACAACTCCTTGTTAACTACCTAAAGGACTTATTCTAGTCCTACTAGAATTCAATTTAGTCCCTTCCTTGCAAATTAGTCCCTACTAAGTTTGCAAGGGTTTGCAAAGTGATCCTTCTAATTAATTAATCCAATTAATTAATTCCACAATCTAGTACAACTCTATATAGCGTGTGACCCCATAGGTTCTATCTAGTTGGTAGCAACTCTTTGCTAATATGGAGCGGTTTCTAGCAAAACATCCATTCTAGCCAACTAATAGAATAGTCATCTAGACAACCTTGTACAAGTAATTGTCTCATCCCTTTGCCTCCATATCCGGATTGGACACGAGACATACAAGTCACACTCGTATATCCAATCCCTAGTTTCTCGATCCATGGAATAGCCTTATTCGTGCAAATAACATCAATATCCCATATATTGATTTATTTGAGTCTGGCCAGACATTCTATAAGCACTATCCTCGAGTGGCCTTGGATATTTGCTCCCGTTATGTGGGAGGGGCAAATCCTCTCTACATCCACTACGATCTCTAAGCTTGCTTCTCATTGTATCCAGTACACGCCTTTATAACTACCCAGTTACGGTGTAGCGTTTAACGCTACCAAGATCACAATGATCCACAACTAGAATATCTAGTGACTTCAAGTCTAAGGATGACAATACCATTGTACCCGAGAAGCACTTGTGACTCAACATAACGTGTATGTAGCCTTCTCGGTAATGGGTCAATCCAGTGCGACATTCCGTAATGCACACCTATGTGTTGGATCGTGATATCTCCATATCAATCCAACCCCATACTAGTCTATAGATGATTGTCCCATTTAATCATTATACTTGACTAGGGATATTTAAGATAAACAACACAATTGTAAATCTAAGGACTTCATTATATTAAATATCCAATAAATAATAAATGAATTTCTAGCCAATTACAAATTCATACTAAACTAGATTGCCTCTAGGGCATCTATTCCAACACAAATAGTATATATAGATAGTGAAAACCCCTTAGACAAACACACGTGGAGATAAATAGTAGAAAGAGAAGAGAAATTTTAAGACAATATTATCATCATGTAGAAAACATATGAAGAGTGAGTGAGTAATTTTAGGGAGGTGGGTTTAAAATTGCGGTAATTTCAAGTGCATGAGACTTAAAATTTCCTAAAATGTAGGAAACAATGATATGGCGAGAGAATGATCTTCGCCAACTTTGGGGAAGTGAAGCCCTGCTTTCTTTACCTAAATTTAGACGAATTTTTATGTGTTTTTAGAAAAAGATAAAAATATTTGTTTACTTTGTGCCTAATAAGTTTTCTAAAACGTTTTAGTTACCTTTTTAGTAGAAAATGTTGTTTAGTTAACTTCTATTTTATCTCGTAAAAAGTAATTTTAAGGAGTAAAAAAGATTAAAAATGAAGTTAGAAAAAACGATTTTTTTTTAGTCTTATAAAAAGGTAAAAAAGTTATGAAGCATAAATTTTAACGAAAATGACCTGAGTAGAACTTTTTTATGACTTAAGAAGATAAAAAGTCGCCTAAATTTAGGTAAAGAAAGCCGGGCCTAAATACCAATTTTGTGTTTTGCGTAATGATATACATAACCCATTAGAATTATAATTTTAAACAACTTCTTTATATTTTGCCTAAAAGTACCCATTTACCTAATGCATTGGAGATGCTCTAACAAGCAAAAAAGATCAATTTTGGTACTGCAAAAGACACTAATACCCATAACTGAGTCAAATAATTAAAATTATGCTTTTACTCTTATCATTCGATATGAAATAGCACAAACTAGCTTGTAACCCGTGCGATGCACGGCGGAATTTCAATTCCAAAACAAAATTGATTCCACTTAAACAGTTGATGTCTTAGGCATTTCAAATACTACATCCAAAAAAATAACTTAAAGTATTGAATAACATAATCCGTTAGATTAAAAATAAATTTAAACAGCTACATATTTTTGTCTCCTAAAATTGCCCGTGTTTGAAAAAGAACGGGTACCATCTACTTTTGTGTTGAATATACCAGTTTCATATTTTTGTTCAGATTAATACTTTGTCTCCTAAATAAATAGATTAATACGTTTTCTTGACTATCATTTTTACTTTTGGATTTGAATTCAACATTAAGTTGGAGTAAAAAATTTAATCTATTTTTTGAGAACGTTTCTAATCTTGGATTTGAAGTCAACATTATTATTATAAAAATAATTTTTTACCTCCAGATCACTACCACTATGAATTTTTCAATCAAAATCCATTGACGCCACTGATTACTTTTGATTACTTTTGAATTTTATCACTATAAATTTGAAGTTGCAGATTCCAATTTGGACATTTTACTGGCTCATTTTTTTGAGGCACTTTTGAATTTTCTTCATATTTTGAATTTTATTTTATTATGTGTATCTTTTTTTGGGGATTCGACTTATAATATTGGATTTGTAGTCAACATAATTATTATGAAAATAATTTTATAATAATAAAAAAGGTTTGTATACTTTTTACCTAGGAAATATTTTTAGATCATGGGGCTAAAAAAAAGAATCTGGTAGTAATAAACTGGATTGAGCTTCAAATAATGATTTGATCATTGGACTCCAAAAATAGAATGGTGTACCCACAAATCCATATGATTGGGTGCGTAAATGATTTTATTAGTTGGCCTGCATATTGTATTTCCATGGACCAAGTTATACCAAGTATGTCACTGATTCCTTCTTATAGAAAAAACAAAAAAAAAAACTTCAGGTCATTACCAATTCGAATTTTTCAATCAAATTCCATTGACGACACTGATTTATTTATACATTTCGATCAGGCAATTTAATTTTCTTAAAAGTGGCATACAACTTTCTTTAGATAGAAAAAAATCACTAAAAATAAATAATATAAAATGTAACAACTAAGTGGCCTTCAACTCTTTTTAGATATTATTTGAAAAAAATATATATGGTTGTGTTGAACTGTGTCCCTCAAAACAGAAGATTCCGCGTGATGAACATCTTCACCTACACCACCTAAAGAAACGATGTAAGCAACAACTAAACGACACAGAAGGAAGGAAAAGAACATTAACAAACACCAAACGACATTCTTTGTATTACCTATACGGGGATGGCGAGTGACTCTTTTCGCGCAAGTGTATTTCTTCGATGGAGGACATTAGAACTTCACATACACAAAGAATCTATCTTGTGATGAATAATGCACATAGACAAAGCATACGACTGTAAATTATGAAGGAAAAACTCACCGGATATGCGGGCTTGTCTTTGCTCATCTAATTTTCTCTTGCGCGCCAAGTGAGCCAACCTACAAAGACCATAATAAACATCAAACACGATTTGAAGGGAAAAGCATACCTCCAAACACCAAACACGAATTTTTTGACTCGAAACACCTAACACGATTCCTTTCACTATGAATGGAAGAGTGGTACCCTCATTATATGGGTGAGATTCTGGTCCATTTTGGAGACGCAAATGTTTGGAAGTCACCATCAAAACTGAACATTCATTTTGGTACAATTTTGGTATTCATTTTCGTAATGTCACTATCAATGACCATATAATGGGGGTCATTTTATATAGCTTGATTCTTCCTTTCATAATCAAGTGTAATTTGAAATTCCACCATCTATTTTGGAGACAAATATTTACGGGATTCACTATTAGTAATTTTTTTGGTGAAAGTTTCCTTACTTACTAATAAGTTTTGCCAATCAACATCAATAACTTTCCTTTCCAATAAATATGAAACGGGCTCAATTAAATTTACACGTTGGCGCCAATATTTTCATTTCAGTTCAAACTATGCAGATGTGAATATAAAGGCGCCAAAATTTTTCATTTTCAGTTCAAACTCAAAAGATGCGATTTAAAATTTATAATATTAATTAATTTTAATATCCACGTGGCAATTCCTCGTGCAATGCTTGAGAGGACATTCTCAAATAGTATATATAGATAGGAAATAGATCACTAAATTTCAAGTCTCTCATACACATTGACGTAGGGTTTGAGGAAATTTGTGTAGAAATTCAAAATTGCGGTTGCGCCCTACAAAAATTGCGACCCTCATTACATATAGACTTCCTTGGCAGTTTTGTACTTCCTCTTGCTCATGGTCTCATTTGACGGACAAATTTCATTGTGGTCGTCCTATTTAAAATGACAAGGGACAAATAATGATAAGATGTTTTCTTTTATGTTTCTTTTTTATCGTTTCGAAGATGGAAGTTCGTAATTTCTGGTGGTATCTAAAAAATGAACCATGGTGGAAGCTTCGCTTGCAGACGTGTGGGGATGTGTATTTGAGTGGCCGAGTCATGATTTCATCTGGGGGGCACAATTCGGTGTATTTGTACTCGTACTTATAAGATAAAGGAACTTTAAATATCAATAAAGTTATTATATGTTATCTAGCTCAGTTGGTAAAACACAAGTCTACTGACTTCGCCCACGAGCGTTCGAATCTTATTGTGAACGTTTTATTTAGCGTCTTTTAATTTTTTGTGGAAAAAATAAATAAATTGCAAACGCGCACATGAGGAATCGAACCTGAATTCGGGTACACTGTTAAATAAGGGTTAGGGTTTCTATGGAGTTGGAACTTGGAATGAGGTCTTTAATTTGTTATCAATTGTTGTGTTGACTGTTTTGTTTTGAGAAATTATTTTGTCGTCATCCGGGTTTGAACTCGATACTTTATGCAGGCACATCCAACGCTCTACCACTTGAGCTACCAATTTTAATAATTTTTTTCTCAAGAAATGTCTTAATGAATGAAAATGATATAAAAATAGATGGTTGAGAACGATAGAAAAACGATTGGAAAAGATTGAAAGTTCCTGTGTATTTTTAATGAAAGGGTGTGATTGTCATTCTCAATACTAAAAGACAAGTCTTTGTCTTATTAAAAGTTCATTTTTTTTGAGAAATTATTTTTGTCGTCAACCGAGTTTAAACCCGTAATTTCATGCAGGGACTTCCAACATTTTATCACTTGAGCTACCACCCTAGCTGCTTTAAAAGTTAAATTTTCAATGATTAATATCCATTTTCTGCCTTTTGAATAATTACTTTTTAATTTACTCCCTTATCTATAATAATCTATTTTTTTTTACAAGAGGAAAACAAACAAATTTAGCCTAACATACCTAGCATTTTGGTAAAACTGCACAACAGGTGCCTAAATTTGTTCTGTCCTGCAAGTGGTACCCAAACTTTTAAAACATGCAGTCATCTCAAACTTTCAGAAATCGGTCAATTGGATACCTTCAGTTAACTTTCATTCATATTCGACGGAATAATGTAAAAAGCTATTGCACCCTCATATTCACTCATTCTTTTTTGAACTGTAAGCTTTACTAACAAATTCAAAGAATATTAAAAATAATAATTTAATAATTCAAAATATATAAATATGATGTCATATATTTTCATAAAAATAACAAGCCTACATATATTTGCATGAAATATAAGTCGTTATAATAAAAACTGTTCAAGAACGTCGTGGGTCAACTCTAGTGTCAGTTGTTAAAATGTGCAAATGTATTTGTACTTTATCGTTTTATTCAAAAAATGCATGTCAAATTATGAGCTTTTGAGAAAAGAAAATTTATAATAACTTTGCTAAGATAAAAAGTTAAAGACTTTAAGATTGACAGATGTATGCTAATGAAAACATTTATTAAAATTTAAAATATGCAAGTTTGTATTTTTTGATGAATGATATTATCTTATATATATCTAATTATTAAAATTTATTATTGTAATTGTTTTAGATTTGTTAGTAAAATTTATAATTTCAGGAAAATATAGAGGTGAAAATAAAAGGTACGTTAGTCTTATTATATTATTCCGTCCAATATGAATGAAAAGTTAATGAAAGGGCACTCAATTGAACGTTCTTTTTAAAGTTTGATACCGTGACTCGTGGTTTTAAAGTAAAAAAAAAAAAAACAAACTTTAGGTACCTATAATGCAATTTTGCCTATAACTTTCTATCGACTTTAACATTGGGGTAAAAGACATTTTCCACCCTTTAATTATGGGGAAAGACATTTTGCTCCCTGATTTATGGAAAAAGACCTTTTGCACCCCTAATAGTTTTTTTGTGATCATTTTACCCTTGTAAGGATGGAATGACATAACTACCCTCACCCCCTTAAAGACCACTTTTCCCTTTACTCTAATATTTAAATAAATACTAATTAAATACATTTATGACATTACCTGTTAACAAGATTACATCACACCTGGTATTGTGAAATGACCATTATATCCCTGGTACTGTTCACATGGACAATTACCACCCCTGGTACTGTTCACGTGGACAATTACCACCCATGGTACTGTTCACATGGACACTTTGCACCCCTTATTTCTGGACACTTTGCACCCCTAATTTTGTGGAAACTTTGCACCCCTAATTTTGTGGACATTTTGCACCCCTCTGTTGTTTTAAAATCACCTGTTTTTTTTAGCTGTGAGTATGATCCTTATGCAATTACTACTTTTCCTCCAATAACTTCCCTCAAATAAACCTCCTTCCAAAAAATTTATATATATAGACATCCCATCTTCACAATGATCTTCACTCAAACTCTTACTCACTTGTAGCTCCAATCATATTTCCCTAACAATTAAGGCAAGGTAATACTAGTAGTTTTTTTAGAATGAAGCTCTTTATTTTAGCTACTATGGTGTAATTTTAGTTATTTTTTTTTGCCTTGTTGAATAATATTTTTTTGTTTGTTTAGGTAGAATGTCTAGCTCAAGCAGACCAACAAGACGGGGAGAAGAATTCCTAACGTACCAGAGGAAGTATTGCTTCTTTGAAGTTCCCCTTACGGCAGATATACGAGTGACATAATCTAACATATACGGCAATCGGGGTAGACTCTACTATGTTTGTAGGAACGATTGTTGTAACTTATGGAGTTGGTGCGACCCTATTGGGCAGGGAGCTACGTCTTCTGATTCACGTGACCTTGAATGGATGTGTAAAGGGATTGAAAAGGTCGTCGAAACTCAGTCTCAGAAGTCAAACCAAGCACCAACAAATTTGACTCGCTGAATTTCCTTGTTGTTGGCACTAGCTCCTTTACTAGTGAAGTAGTAACTAGTAAGATGTAGAGATTAACTACGTGTAAGATGCACTTTTTTGGAGGGATTTTTTTTGGAGGAAAGTTATTGGAGGGAAGCTACAGGAGGAAAAATAGTAATTGAGTAAGGATCCTACTCACAGCTAAAAAAACAACAGGTTTTAAAACAGCAGAGGGGTGCAAAATGTCCACAAAATTAGGGGTACAAAGTGTTCACAAAATTAGAGGTGCAAAGTGTCCACAAAATTAGAGGTGCAAACTGTCCAAAAAATAGGGGTGCAAAGTGTCCATGTGAACAGTACTAGGGGTGGTAATTGTCCACGTGAACAGTACCAGGGGTGGTAACTGTCCACGTGAACAGTACCAGGGGTGGTAACTGTCCATGTGAACAGTACCAGGGGTATAATGGTCATTTCACAATAACAGGTGTGATGTAATCTTGTTAATAGGTGATGTCATAAATGTATCTAATTAGTATTTATTTAAATATTAGAGTAAATGGCAAAGTGGTCTTTAAGGGGGTGAGGGTTTTTAAGTCATTCCATCCTTACAAAGGTAAAATGGTCACAAAAAAAACTATTAGGGGTGCAAAAGGTCTTTTTCCATAAATCAGGGGCCAAAATGTCTTTTCCCCATAATCGGAGGGTGGAAAATGTCTTTTACCCTTAACATTGAGATGCAGCAATCTAAAATTATTAAGCTATAATAGCATTTCTCTATCTGGTGAGCATCACGGTGTTATAGCCAGAGAATCAGCAACTCCATTGCATTCCTTCCAAATCTTTGAGATGTTCCTTCCTAATAGAATAAATCAAATTTTAAAAGGGAAGATTTTCATCACCTTTTAAATAAAAGCAATAACTTCTACAGAATCAGTTTCCAAAATTATGTTTTGACAAAAGATGAGGGTGGTGGTTGCCAAGAGACAAGAAGAGGCTTCTTGATAATCTTTTGCAACTCCAAATTCATAGTGTGCATCACTCTTTTTAGCCCTTGTTGTGCTATCTGCTCTCTCCTTTTTCTCGATCGTCTCTCCCCCAAATCGATCCATGACAAGTTTCTGGCGAGCGGCGATGGGCGCCACCCAACCCACCGACGACTACGACGGCGTCGAGTTTTGGTCCACCCCCGAGCGCGCCGGTTATCTCACCAAGCAAGGCGAGTACATCAAGACCTGGCGTCGCCGCTAGTTCGTCCTCAAGCAAGGGAAGCTCTTCTGGTTCAAGGAATCCACCATCACCAGAGCCTCCAGCCCTCGCGGTGTCATCCCGTCGCCACCTGCCTCACCGTCAAGGGCGCCGAGGCTGTCCTTAACAAGCAGTTCGCCTTCGAGCTCTCCACTCGCTCCGACACCATGTAATTCATTGCCGATTCTGAGAAGGAGAAGGAGGACTGGATCAACTCCATCGGGTGATCCAATGTGCAGCACTCAAGATCGGTGACGGATGATGAGATCGTCGATTACGATAGCAGGATGTAGAGAGGGAAATTAGGGTTTGCTGGGTCGTTGTTGTTTCGTTAACAATTACCTAAGTAAAATATTTGATTTCTCTATTTTCGAAGTCGTTTCATGGAGTGATTGTATATATCATCAGTTCAACACTATCGTTTTTTCTATTGCTATAAGCCATTGTTAAAATAATTCTAGCATCATTGTTTGGCAAAACAAACTTGCTATCATTTAGTCGTTGGTTATTCCATATCCAGATAGTCAAGCTACAATTGTGAATATGATATCCCAAGATATGCCAACAAAATCATTCCCATAATTCTCACTTATATTTTCATCAATCAAGCTATCAAGCTCCATATTGCAAAATTTCTCTCATTTATGCCTAGAAACCAATGACCTCCAAATCCTCTCAGCCCATGGACACTCCATAATTGCATACATAAAACATCCAACAGTTTAGTTCGGTACAACTTAGAATGGGCTCTGCCTTCTCTCCTCTCTCATCCCTTCACCCTCTCCTCTTCCTCACCCTCTCCTCTGTTCTTCTCTACCTTCTTCCTCTCCTCTCATCTTTTTTCTCAGATCTTTCCCTTCTCATCATCCATCGATGCTTCCCTCTCCTCGGTCAGATTTTCGGAAGACGATCCTCGCGATGACGGAGGCTTGGCGGTGTCGTTTGGGCCTTTCGCCGGTGTTGTTTCTTCCTCGTGCCGCCGGCGGCTTGGCGGTGCCAGGTTTCGGTCGGAGCTTCCGGCGTAGGAGATTCCCTCTCTCAGGCAGTAGCCTTTGTTCTCCATCGAAGCTGCGCTTCCCTCTTCTCTCTGGCGTTGTTGCCGAGGCCAAGCTTTCAGCAGCGAGCGTCTTTGCGGCTAGGCTTGGTCCCAGTGGTGAGGCTCCCCCCTTTCCCTCACTGTTGGTTCTCATCCTTCCTTGGTTGGGTCTTCCTGTTTCTGGTTAGATTGCTTCGAATATCGCCGTTTTCCGACTAGGGTTCCCATTTGGTAACTCTTACCAAAATACACTTTCACCCTCAGTGAACCCTAAATTCAACCACATCCTCCCCATCACGTTGTCCCCCTCTGCTCTCTTGTTTCCCAATGCTCTCCCTCTTCTGCATCCTTCATCTTCCCTAATTGGTGATTCTTTCAGTCTCCCGCCGCCGCCCAAGCCGGGGGATCAGGGAGCTCTTGGGACGTGCTCTGCTTTGCAGATTAGCCGCTGATCAGGTCAGGGGAGCCTGTTGTTTGTGTTGAGATTTCGATGATTTTCCTCAACAATCTCCAAATCCACCTTGATGGTTAGGCGCTGGAACTGGCAAGACAAGGGGCCGTCTTGAGCATTTCTTCCAGTAGTTACCTTGCCCTCTTTTCTTCAGTTTTTACCTCTCCCCTGTTCGCTTGTCGTAATAAAGTTGACCTCTTGTTGGGAGTTTTCTAGCAGGTCATCCCTCGCCCCTCACCTAATTATTGATAGTAAGGTAGTCTCAAGGGTTCACTGGGTTTTTTCAACTTCCTTTTGCTTTTGGTCGTCCCATCAAGTGACTGAGTTCAGTTCGGGCGATAGGACATCCACCTCTATCGAAGCATTGATGCGCTTCTATGCCTCACGACATCATGGGTTTCACCGGCCTCTCCAATTCAGGGTTATAATCTTCCCCGACTTGTGCGAATGTCTTTTAACCCAGACCTGGATAATTTATTATCTGTTTCTCCCGTCTTCCTCCCCCTCCCCAGCCTTTTACCCATTTATTTAGGGATTACCAAACTTCTTGATTTGGTTCTGTTGCGATGGTTCCCGTCCTAAAAGTCGGTGCTCAATGGTTGGTTTTGTGTTTTACTGTTATGTTCAAGTTATTTTCTCTGTTTTCCTGAGTTTTGGGTGAATGTATGTAACACTCAAACTCAATATGTTGGTTATGCGTGTTTCAGTCATGATCGTGTACCTTTCCCTGTTTTTTCCGAGTTCTGGGTTAACACCAAAATTCAGTTTTGGATGCCTCTTCTTTAAATATATTTTGCTATTCCTCAAACAAATAATAATAATTGCATGCATAGATGATTCTGAAACATAGTTACATAACAAGCATGAAGGGGATTCAATAACACCTCTAACAACCATCAATTGTTGGGTATAGAGTATGCCATTTTTCAGCAACCAAAGAAATATCCTCCAACTTTGAGGACCCTGCACTCTCCAAATCTTCCTCCAAGATTTATTTGGATTTCTCACTTTGTCCCTCAACTCCTTTTAAGCTGAAGCAACTGTATGCTCCCCATTACTTGAGGCTAGCCAAGTAGTTTTGTTTTCCTCTATAACATCCGTCTGCAATTGAATCTTCCCCGGAATTTCAATAACACTAGATGGGAGCACATAACCCACGAAGGGGAGGTCCCAGCCACTACTATCACTCCATAAATCACTAACAGTTTTCAATAACTTATTGATAGTAGCTATTTTGATCGGAGCAAACTTACCAAACAACTGATCAACCCAGAAAATAGTCTTTTTTACCATAAATGACATTCTTCCCCTTCCGAGCTAGTAGCCTTCTATTGTTTCATGAGATTCAAAACGCTAGAGTGGTAAGATTTTGGTTTCTTACCACCATACTTCATTCTGAACAGCTGAGCACACAACATCATTACCATTATAGATTCTCCACCCTTTTTATCCAAGAACACTGTTGAAGGTAGACAAATTCTTAAAATTTACCCCATCTCCTTTTGAAACTGAGTTCTCTCCCATCCAACAAGAGATAACTTAATTTTCTCGATACAACCACCCCAAGGAAACCTCTCGCAAGCTCTATCAATATAAACCATTGTGATCTAAGGAAGATTAATAGTCTGCATTGTTGGAGTAGATTCCCTATATGAAATCTTATCTTAGTATAAACAGTGTTTTGGCTAGAACATTTATTTATTATTTATGGAGACCCACCACGAGATGACTATATATAAATTATGCTAATGTCACAAGTGCTTCTCATAGTGACAATGGTGTTGTAGTCCTTAGGCTTGAAGTCACTAGATACTCTAGTCGTAAATGATCATGTTTTGATCTCGTCAAACGCTACACCGTAACTGGGTAGCAATAAAGGCGGTAATCGAATATGTTAGGAAGAAAGCTAAGAGATGGTAGTGACATAGAGATGATTTTTGCCTCCCACATAATGGGAGCAAATATCCACGGGCCACTCGAGGGTAGTGCTTATGGAATGTCTGGCTAGACTTAGATAAATCAATATGAGATATTAATTTTATCTGTGCAGATAAGCCTATTCCAAGGATAGAGAAACTATGGTTTGGATATACGAGTGTGACATTTATGTCTCGTGTCCAATTTGGATATGGAGACAAATGAACAATTCAACACGGTAACATCGGACACAAGGTTTGTCGGATCACTGACTATTTCTATTAGTTGGGATGGCATTGATGTGTTGTTAGACGCAGCTGAATATTTGTAATTGTTACTGCCAACTTAACAGAAACCTACAGGGTCACACACCGAAAGGATCAAACTGGATATATATGTTAATTAGTGGGACTAATTAACAATTATATGGATCAAGGATCAAAAGGCAACCACATGCAAAGTTAGCTGGACTAAGTTGCAGAGTGGACTGATCCGTGTATGGACATGATTAGTGTTGGGGCAAGTTTGTAGTCAATAAGGACTTATTAACTATAAAAGGGAGTCCTAGCTCTATTATTTCACAAGAGTTATCATTGAGTGATATAACAGAGCAAGGAGAGAACCCAAGGAGGCCGAACACCCCCTAGGACTGATGACATCATCAGGGCCGGTCCTCCGCCTCCTCGTTTTGCGTGATTTCTTCATCCCTCATTCAACGTTTCTAGCACAAGGCGTAAAGGAGATCGCAGTTCTCAATCCCAAGGTGTGGATACTGTAGCGACGAGGACATAATTCTTCGTTGTGATCACACAAACAAACAAGGTACACAATCGTCTTCCTTTATCACGTTATGATGGCTTAACATGCGATTCATGGAGGGTCTTGATCAGGAACTTATTATTGTATTTACGTTGGATATCCTGCATCATAACCCTGCAGTGGTATCAGAGCCTGGTTGTAGCGCATAACGTGATTTATGTGTTACTGTATTAACAGTTTTACACCGTATCGTTAATTTTTCTGAAAAACTGATATTGGCATATTGATGCAAATCGAATATGATTCAATAGGGAATGAGCCAATTTTACATATCGTGTAAAGTTCGGTTGATTTAGTATACATATGATGTCTGTTTTGGCGATTTGAAAAGCTAGGGTTTGGGCACAATTTGGGTAAAACGGTGTTTCTGACCCAAAATGGGGAATCTGCCCGCAAAGAAAGGGAAAATTTTGGAGACTAGCCGTATAGGGGTTCGGCCATGAGACCCCTCCCCCTCTCCTTGGAGCGCAGACCGAGGCCGGCCGCCTATCGGTTTCGTCCATCCACCGGTTTGACCGTGCAGGCAGGTCCGACCAGTTTGACCCAGCTCAGCTAGTCCAAACGTGCTGGCCAATTGGATTGGCACAACCGTTTGACTATTTTGACCCTCGAAAATCCCAAATTCAACTAAAAATTGACCAAGCGCGATAAAATTGGTTTTAACTGTTTATGTGCTTTGGTGGTTGGATGTGGCAAAGGTTGTGGATGTTTATTTTGTGATTTTTTTTGGTTTTGGTTTTGAATATAATTAATGTAATTAATTTACGGCCTGCATGTCGTCTTCTCCCTTGCCTTTGAGGTATCGCTATTTAGTTGTAGATGCTAGCTAGAATTAGATAGATAGAATATAGTCAAGGCATGGAGAAGAAGATCAAAGACTAAAGAAACCACAAGAGGATGAAGACCCACAAGCTAGGACGCATGGAATAAAGATGGAGGCACATGGAGATGAACTTGTCCCTTTAGGGCTTATAAATATTCTCATTGGCTTGAAAATATCTTAATTTTGGGGGCCACATCCATACCATGTTTTGTTTGTTTATTTATTTATTGTCTTGTTATTTATTTTGATGTATGGTTGATGCATGCAAAACTTAACAAAATAAGATTTAAACAGTGGGATCTTTTATTTGAGATTGCCCAATCGTAATAAGTAGATCAGTTGATAAGATCAACAAAACAATTAAAATTGACAAGGAAATCCCTAAAACGGTAGATATTGCGTTTTTGCCTTCCCTTGCTTAACACTCGTCATGATCAGGGTCTATTAAGTTCAGGCTTGCCAAATCAAGGCGACTTGATTCATCATTGTAAGTTCAGCTAGTTTCAATGGCTTCAAATAGCTTGGCCTTGAAACTTTTTTCAAAGGTTTGAAACATATAGTGTCGTGTACAAGATGAACTTAGGGGGAGCTTATCTTCCTAATCTGATTCCCAATTCCCTATGCTTGATTATATGTATTCTGATGATGAAAGAAAAATTATTTTGTTGCTCTAAATTGTTATTAATCCAACTGTTTGAACAAGTTTTTGCAGGGAAAATATATTACCTATTTTGCAGGGTTACTAGCCTAAACAGTGTTCTTCCAGAAAAGGAATCTTGATTGATAGATTGATTATGTGCTTATGAAAACATGTTTGGACCTTCCTTACAGAATTAGATACAAGATCAAATCAATATCCTTGAAGATATTGAGCAACTAGCCGTTGGGAAGAGCTGTTAGACAAGTCAAGATTTGCAGCTAATTTTAGAAAAGTTTTTTATGAGAAGATCTTGAAGATCTGCTACTCAAACAAGCTGCATAAGAGGGAATGACTGAAGATTTTCAAGAGACACAAACACAGAGACTCAGAATATTCTTAGGATTGACAAGAAACACAATAGGAGATTCATTTCACTCAATCCATTCCACTGAAGATCACTGCACATTCAACTGCTTCATCAGTTCTCAGTGTTCTTCTTTCTGATCTATATTTGTATATCATTCAGAACATACTTGCTACATTTTATTCTCGAGAGTTGTTCAAGTGAACAATAGATAATTCTTGTTGAATCAGTTAGCTAGAGCAGGTACTAGGTCAGTGAGAACCACAAGCTGTAACAAAGCAAGGGAACTCTATGTGCTTGAGATCTAGGGCTTAGCTTTTGATTAATAAGAATTGAGTTGAAAGTCCTGAAAGGATCAAATCCATGAGGTAGAGACGTAGGTCCAAGTGGACTGAACTCTATAATCACTGTGTCTCTTGCATTTAGTTTGTTGTTCTATACTTAGCCTATTTGCAGCACAAAACAGGTTTTCAGTTCAAGGGTTTGAAAGGCTTTTCTAGGCCTTGAAAACTCTCAGCTTTTTCTTTGTTATCTGTTTTAATTCCAAGTACTTGAAACTTAATTCAAGGCATTGAAATACTCACAACTTTCAACAAATTTCTTTGAAACCACTATTTTAGCAAACATTGCAAAAGTTGCCATACTCGATTCAACCCCCCTTATAGATTATTGATCCCGATTTACTACCTACAGTAGTGTCTTTCAATCATGATGTGACGCGACGACACAAGCTAGTAATGTGCGATTTTTGAAGTGAGAGGTTGAACTCAACTAAGCTAGTTCAATAGGATTGAATAACTTAGAGGCAAGACAATTAGGAGTTATCTATGGGATAGATAAAGAATAAAGAATAAGGAGTTATTCGCCTAATTGTCCCAAGAGTTGCGTATGATGCAATTGGAAGTAGTTCCTACCTAAATAACTAATTTTGGGTGACTTACCAAAGAGAGCTAAAAAAAAGTGAAATATGGATCTTGGACCACTAGAAAGTATATGATATATTCCGCTTTAGTGGTGAGGGCTATTAATCCGAGAAAAATAGTGGGAGCTACATTTAATAATCTAGTCATTGTTAAATGTGGTTAATTGTTCACAAATACTAAAATCGCATATTTCTCATTTTGTAGAATTCCAATGGCAAAAAATCAACAAACATCGACTCCATCAATGCGCTTTGTCCTTGAGAAGGACAAACTGTTTGGAATCAATTTCCTAGACTGATACAAAAACTTGAGAATTGTTCTCAAGCAAGAAAAGAAGTTGTACATTCTAGACAATACTGTTCCAGAGGCACCATGAGATGATGATGCTCTTGCTGCGACAAGGGCACATCAGAACATTGTGGATGACTCTAATGATGTGACTTGTCTTATGATTTTCACCATGAACTCTGTGCTTCAGAAGAAACATGAGAACATGGAGGCGTATGATATGATCGTACATTTGAGACAGCTCTTCCAAGAGCAAGCAAGGCATGAGCGGTATGAGGTGTCTAAAGCACTGTTCAAGTGATGTATGTCAGAAGGGAACCCGGTCGGGCCTCATGTACTCCGTATGATCGGATACATGAAGTATCTCGAGAGGTTAGACTTTCCACTCGGTGAAGAGTTGGCCACTGATCTCATCCTGCAATCGTTGCCGGATAGTTATAGTCAGTTCATCATGAACTATAACATGAATGAGATCAAATAGACTCTCCTATACCTGCTCAAAATGTCGACGACCGCTGAACATAGCATCGATAAAGGCAAAGGCAAGACAATATTTATGGTCAACAAGGGGAAGAGCAATCGAGTTGCTTCTACCTCCAAAGGGAAGATCAAGGCAGTTGTAAAACCCATGGAAGTCGCCTTAAAACCTGTTGGTGCTAAGGGCGCATGTCACTATTGTAGTCATACAGGCCACTGGAAGAGGAACTGCCCAAATATCTGGAAGATAAAAGGATTGGAATAATGATTCCACCACCCTCATGTACTTTTGTTATAGATGTAAATTTGTCTATCTCTTCATCTTGGGTATTGGATACTGGATGTGGATCTCACGATTGTCAAAATGTGCAGGATCTAAAGAGAAGTAGACGGCTGGCTAAAGGGCAGATAGATTTGCGTGTAGGGAATGGAGCAAGAGTTGCTGCATTATCCGTAGGCGTTTATGAGTTATCTTTATGTTCATGACTTATTTTAGAATTAGACAATGCTTCTATGTACCTGCTATGAGTAGGAACATTATTTCCGTTTCTTGTTTTGGACGAGATGGGTTTTTCTATAACAATAAAGGAAGTGTTGCTCCATTTATTTTGATAGTATGCTTTTTTGTAGTGCGCTTTTGTCTAATGAATTGTATATCCTTGATCTAAATAATTCCTTCTATAACATAAATACCATGAGGATGAAACCTATCGATTTAAATCCTACTTATGTATGGCACTGCCGTTTAGGCCATATAAACGAGAAACGCATTTCGAGACTCCATAAGGATGGATTTCTAGACTCGTATGATTATGAATCATATGAGACATGTGAATCTTGTTTATTTGGGGAAACGACTAAGTCTCCTTTTAATAATAAAGGTGAGAGGATTACTGAGCTATTGGCACTCATACATATTGATGTGTGTGGACCATTTGCCACGCCTGCTAGAGGTGGTTATCTTTATTTCATTACATTTACTGATGACTTCAGTAGATATGGATTTGTGTACCTTATGAAGGCAAAATCTGAATCCTTTGAAAGGTTCAAAGAATTCAAGAATGAAGTAGATAAGCAACTTGGGAAGAGTATTAAGGCTCTACGATCGGATCATGGAGGAGAATACTTAAGCCAAGAGTTTGACGAATATCTTATAGAGTGTGGGATCTTGTCCCAACTCACTCCACCCGGAACGCCAAAATGGAATGGCGTGTTCGGGAGGAGAAATCGCACCCATGGTGCGGTCTATGATTTGTCAAACAGACCTTCCAATATCATTTTCGGGATATGCTCTATTAACTACAGCTTTTACCATTAACCGTGTTCCATCCAAATCAGTCATGAAGACACCATATGATATATGGACTGGGATACATCCCATAGTGTTATTTATAAAGATTTGAGGTTGCGACGTCTACGTAAAATGCTTACAATCAGACAAGCTCAGACCCAAGTTGGGTAAGTGTAAATATGTGGGATATCCTAAGGAAACAATAGGATATTATTTCTACAATCCAACCGAGAACAAAGTGTTTTTTTCTCGGACCAGTATGTTTCTAGAAAGAGAGTTTCTCTCTAAAGAAGCCAGTGGGAAGACTGTAGAACTTGAAGATGTTCAAGAACCATAAAATACTGGTCCTACAATGGAACATGAGCAAGAACCGCAAGCTATTGTGGAGTAACCTGCTCAAGTAACACAAGAACTTGTAGGTCGAGTAGGGTATGTAAGGAGAAAGAGAGATATGGACTTCTCATGACTGAGCCCGTTGACGTACTGCTTGAAAGACAGTAATGTAAGCAGTAATACATGATCAATACTGTAGAAGGGGGGGGGGGTGAATAGAATATGGCAACTTTTGCCAAAAGAGTGGTTTCAACGAAGTTTGTGGCAAGCAGTGATTATTTCAAGGCATTGAATTGAGTTTCAAGTCCTTGGAATCAAAACAGAGAGTTAAAAATTGCTGATAGTTTTCGAGGCCTTGAAATGGCTTTCAAGTCCTTGAACTGAAATCTTGTTTAGTGCAATGAATAAGATAAGTACATAACAGTAAGTAGATGCAAAGGCACAAGGATTTATAGAGTTCAGTCCACTTGGACCTACATATCTACCTCAGGGACTTGATCCCTGCAGGATTTTCAACTCAATTCTTATTAATCAAAAGCTAATCCCTAGATCTCAAGCACATAGAGTTCCCTTACTCTGTTACAGCTTGTGGTTCTCACTAACCTATCTACCTGCTGTAGCTAACTGATTCAACAAGAATTCTCTATTGTTCACTTGAACAACTCAAGAGAATAAGATATGAAATGTATTATTAGAATGATATACAAATTAAGTACAGAAAGAAGAAAATTGAGAACTGATGAAGCAGTTGAGTTGAGTATGCAGTGATCTTTAGATGATTAGACTGAGTGAAATGAATCTCCTTCTGTGTTGCTTGTCAATACTTGAGAATTTCTTAGTATTTTTGTATATGTTCTATCAGAATTTCATCATCATTCCCTCTCTTATGTAGCTGGTTTGAATTGCAGATATTCAGGATCTTCAGAAAACAAACTTCCCTAAAATCCAGCAGCATATCTTGACTTCTGTAACAGCTCTTCCCAACGGCTAGTTGCTCAGAATCTTCAAGTGTACTTACTCGATCTTGTATCTGAGAGTGTTAGGAAAGAACATGCAAGATTTCATAAACACGAAATCAATTTAACATCCCAAATTCCTTTCCTGCAAAAGAACTGTTTATGAAATAGTTCCTGCAAAATAGGTAACTATTTAACCCTGCAAAAACTTAGTCATACAGAGAGATTAGCCACAATTTAGAGTATCAAAATGGTTTGTCTTTCATCATCAAATAAGATATAATCAAGCATATGAGATCAGGAGTCAGATTTAGAATGAAAAGTTCCCGCCAAGTTCATGCTATATACTGCAGTGTATGTTTCAAACCTTTGAAAGATGTTTCAAGGCCTTGAAACAGTGCTTTTGTTTGAAGCCTTCAGAACAAGCTGAACTTACAACCTCCCCCTTGATAAAAGACAAAACCACAATTCTTTTAAGAAATGTATCTCTGCAAAACTTAGACATTAGAGTATAGCATAATAATCATGATAATCTCAGATAAAAAACTGAAGCACAAATTAAATAGCAATCCAACTTATTAGACATTTAAACAGCAAAAACATCCTACTGATCTAACCAGATCTCTAAACTTGTAAAAGTACCAAAATTAAACACCTAAAATCCCCCCTTTTGACTTTCATCAAAAAAGAATGAGAACATGTTGGATCACAGTTTTTGAAAGCTTAAAAGAAAATAGTTTTGAAAGATAGAAAGTTTCAAGACTTTGAAGAGAGATTCAAGGCCTTAAAAAAGAAGAAAAAAGAGGCAAGAATCAGGGGGCTGGTTCTCCATCTCCCTTTGTCTCAACATCCTCTTCACCACGATCTTCTTCATCATCATCATCTTCTTGTTGTTCTTCTTCTTGAGCAGCTTCGTCACCAGCATCAGCAACCACTTCTTCATAAAAAAGCTCTACTTCAGTCACTATCTCTGGAATGTTTGATTTCTTTTTCTTCTTCTTAAGATCCTTGATCAACATTTCTGAGTCTGGACTATCTTCCTCTTGTTCCTGTTCTTCACCAGTGTAACACCCCTTGCTTCCCAAGCTTTCCGTTCCGGACCGGAGAGCTCAGGTGGGTGCTACTTAATATGAAATGGCGGAAATCGAGAAAAAAAAACTGCCACAGTTATATATTACATATGACCAATGTCTCACACATCATCTTCAAACATTATTACGCAAAGTGAAAAGTCTAAGAGTTTGATTTACTAGGCGTGCTGATAAAACTAGGTGAGTCCGCAGTTTCCCCCGTCCTAAGCCAAGCCTTCTCTATCTAGACCTGCAGTGGGAATTAAAACAGGAACCGCAGTTTCAAAAGTCAGCAATGAAATACAGAGTGAGTAGCACCCAAGCACGTAAATCGGATACATGATATTTAACTGAAGTAGCAAATAAGAAATGGTTGAAGCGTAAATATTTCACAAGTATTTAAGTTCAAGTAGAGGTACAACGGAAATAAAAGACAATGGAATAGCAAGACATTCCCGATTTCTTGTAAATTTTCTAGAAAATCTCCAATAATCATAATTAAATCCATATCCAGTATCCAAACCATTAAATCTCAATATTTCCATTTTCGTTAATATCCAATATCCAAACCATTTGATCCATTAGTTGATACGGGGAAGAACAATCCATCACAAGCATCCAAGACCTTAAGTGCCGGCATCCCCCTAAGACTTCTTGCGGCTAGAGAGGTGAGCACATGGAGCGACCCGGCAGGTTGCAACCGGGTCAAAATACACAGGCCGAGTGAGCAAAGCCAATATCAACAATAATAATCACATGCCGAGTGGACGAAGCCAACACGAAAATAATAATCACAGGCCGAGTGGACGAAGCAAACACGAAAATAATAATAAAGTTTCCCCTGCACAACTCTTTCCACTTTACATTATTACGCGTAATTATTTTCACGTCTCAGTTTCAATGAAAATATTTCAAATATAACCAAATATCAAGTAAAGCATGTAAGTCATAAAACACATTTTGAGACAAATTATAAAATTATATTTCAACACGAAAGAAGCTAGGCGCGCTAGACTTGGCATGTTTACTCACCTCCAAACACAGCAAATAACACGTAAGCTTTACAGGTAGACGTAGCCCTCGTCTACAAACTCGCCACCTACAAATTTATAATTTCTCATAAATTGCAAGATCAACGAGCACGTGATTTGCAAGTGTGTGATGTGTGACATCTAGAGAGCGCCTAATCAATCTATTACAAGGTCCAAATATCTCTTTGTTTGTTATATTTCTCAAGAGTATGCTTGTTTAGTAATTACACCTACGAGTAATAATTATTTAATATTAATACTCAATTTCGTAAATGACACTCATATATGTTAATAGTGACATAAAAAGTTTAGATTTAAAACTTGTCAATTATAAACACTAGTTCCGACTACGTTATAAAGCACACATTTTATTTTGAATATTATGTTTACTTTTCTAGGGTAAGTTATTCTTGGTAAATAAACTTTTTAGTCGACAAAATTAATTATTAGAAAGATATTTTTAATAGTGGAATAACTAGGCCCTAAGTCGTTTAAGTGAGAATAAAGACAATTATTATTTAATAGCTATAAGTATAAGAAATACACATTGTATTTTAGAGAAGTCATCTTTTGAAATTTTAGTGCAAATAAAGAGTTAACTTATACTTGTTACAATTATAACATTTACTGAACCTATTAGATTTTTAACAAAAACTGCTTTAAATTCTTAACACGATGCTATGATGTTTATATGCTTGCACAATTTTTTTTTTTTTTTTTTTTTTTTTGCAAGTATTTAGAAAACTGATTAAATAATGCTTATTTAGTTTTGAACAAATTGTTTTTAGTTTTGATTTTTAACGAACAACCTGTATGTTGTTTCAACACCCGAATCACTTTTCCGTAACCGGGACAAAAACTAGTATTTTCCGAAAGTATTTTTAATCTGAAATCTTCATTTCTATTTTCGCGTAAAATAAAATGTTTAAATAAACGACAATCAGATCCCCCTAAGTTATTATAAAAGAAAACTAGCACCTTCAAGTTTCTTATAAAAGACAATTAGCACACCTTCTTACACACATGACAGAATGACCAAAAGACACCAACCACCTTCAAGGTTTCTTGAAATACAAACAGCTCACCCCACATATCCACTATAAACAGTTTGTAAAAATGACATTTTCACCCCCTCTATCAAATCGATCAATCTAAACACGAATTCAAGTCTCAAGACAAGATTTTGATTATCTAATAAGAACCAGGGAGTGATTTAGAGCTTACCCAAGTCAAAAATCGCGAGAAATGGTCGAGAAACGAGGTGGTTCTCGTTCGCCGTCGAGTGGGTCGGCGATGGTTTTCGTCGGCGACTTCTCCGGCGTTCTTGGCACCGGCTGTGTTCGTTTATGAGCTCCTCGAGTTCCTAGGAGTCGTTTGGAACTGATTGAGGTGGTTGGTAGCACCGCCTAGCTCCGGCTGAGCTTGTCGCCGATTTTAATGGTGATGGCGTCGGCGATGGAGGTGGTTCTACCTCCTCTGTTTCTGCTAGTTTCTCTGGTCGCCGGAGAGAGGGTGTCGAGACAGAGAGGTGGAGAGTGTGAGAGTCATCGAAGTGGTGGCGTGGGGTGGTGTTCCCCACGAAGCTAGCAGTGGCGATGGTGGCGTGGCCTACGGCCACTGCCGCTGCTGCCTCTATTTCTGACTGGCCGAGAGGGAGGGAGAAAGACAGACATAGAGAGAGTGAGCTGGGAGGGAGAGAGAGATGGTGGTTGTGATGGTGGCAGTGTTGGTGCCGGTGGTGGTGGCTGGTCGGGTGTGAAGGAGAAGAAGAAACACTATAAGAAGAAGAGGGAGGATAGGAAGATGTTACTGGGAGTTGTGATTTGCAGGTGTAGTTGGGGAGTTGTGAAAAAAATTATATTATTTTATTTTATTAACTTTTATTAATTTACTCATTAGGATTTAGTGTTTCTAAAAACTACAACTTCTACCCCAACCTAAGTATTTAATTAACTAGTTTATGCTTCTCAAAACGACAACTACATCCCCTCTCGCTATATAATTAATATCTAACTATTCGAAAAGTCAACACTACTCTTATAATAAAAACGGGGTATTACATCCGTTCCCCCTTAAATAGAGCTTCGTCCTCGAAGCTTAAACCAATTAACCCATGAAATGTCACTATAAGATTTTCATATATCGCAACAGCCAACACACATAATACGACATGTAGGAACATGCAACATACGGAAAAAGTTAATTGTATTAATATCTAGTTCGATACGGCACACAGATTAAAGTCACGAAAACTAAAGGGTTACATTCCACTCCCCCTTATAGGACTGACGTCCCCGAAACTCAGTTTACTTCTACAAAGAGGTGTGGATACTTTTCCTCATATCATCCTCTGCTTCCTAAGTAGCCTCTTCTGTTGGATGGTTCGTCCATAGAACTTTTACCAGCTTGACGCTCTTGTTACGCGTATCCCTTGTCTTAATATCTAGAATTTTCACAGGATGCTCTTCGTATGTTAGAGACGGGTCTAATTCGACTTTTTCAGGATCCAACACATGAGATGGGTCAAGTACATACTTCTTTAGCTGTGATACGTGGAAGACGTTGTGCACTCGCTCCAATTTGGATGGTTGGTCCAATCGATAAGGAACTTCTCCAATCCTCCCAGAACGTCATATGGCTCGATAAACGTCAGGCTCAATTTCATTTTCTCATTGAATCTTGTTACTCCTTTTGTAGGCGAAACCTTAAGAAACGCCTTTTCACCCACTTTGAACTCTAATTGTCTCCTCTTCTAATCTGCATAGGACTTTTGTCTATCTTGTGCTGCCTTCATTCGTTGCTGGATGAGTCATACTTGATCTGTCATTTCCTCAATCATTTGTGGGCCTAACACCACTATCTCGCTGATGTCACTCCAACATAGGGGCGTTCGACACTTCCTCCCATACAAAGCTTCGTGGGGTGCGATGCCAATGCTGGCGTGTTAGCTTTTGTTGTACGAGAACTCTATCAGTGGCAGCTTGTTAACCCATGATCCTTGGAAATCCATATCACAAGCCCTTAGCATGTCTTCCAAGGTTTGAATGGTCCTTTCTGTTTGTCCATCCGTAGCTGGGTGGAATGATGTACTGAATCTCAATTAACGCTTCTTGAAGGGCCTTCCAGAAGTGCGAGAGAAAGTTAGGGTCCATGTCTGAGATTACTGAACTCGAAACCCCATGGAATCTCACTATGTTCTTGACATACGCATCAACTCTTTGCTCCATGCTCCATGCGTCCTTCATTGGAATGAACCTTGCTGTCTTAGTCAACCGGTCCACGACTACCCATATCTGATTGAGTCCATTCTTTGACGTCGGCAGGCAGTTACGAAATCATCGAGATGGAATCCCATTTCCAAACTGGGACATCCAATGGCTGAACTAAGCCTCCCATCCACTTGTGTTCGGACTTCACTTTCTGACAGGTTAAGCATCGGGCTACAACCTCAGCTATTCCTTCTTCATGTTGGGCCACCAAAAGGTTTTCTTCAAATACTTGTAGAGTTTGGCGCCCCCAGGATGAACAGAATAAGGTGTGTTGTGTGCATTAAATTCTCCTCGGTTTCTGCGCACTTTTGCGGTACACACCACCTTCCCTTGTATCGAATTCTCCCATCATCATGAATCTTGAAGTATTTGGCTTCTCCTGCTTCAATCTTCTTCCAAATCCTTTCGAGCTTCACTTCTCTTGCTTGATTGCTTCTTATTTCCTCAAAGGAATCTGGTACAGCTGTCATGCTTCCAAGTAGGCCATGCACTGTTCCTTGTTCCACTACTTCAATTTCGAGCTTCATGAACTCGTGGCATAGGCATTCTGGCAAGACTAACATGGCAATCACCACATGGCTGGACTTTCGACTTGAAGCATCGGCGACCACATTTTCCTTTCCTTCGTGGTACTGAATACGCAAGTCATAGTCCTTGATAATCTCTAGCCATCTCCGTTGTCTGTTGTTCAGCTCCTTCTGTGTGAAGATATACTTCAGGCTTATATGGTCCGTATAGAGCTTGCAAACTGCCCTGTACAGATGATGTCTTCATATCTTCAGCGCGAAAACTATTGCCTCCAACTCCAAGTCACGCGTAGCATAGTTCTCGTTGTGGGGTTTCAATTGCCTTGAGGCATAGGCAGTCACCGTTTTCTCTTTCATAAGCACACACCCGAGCCCCTTCTTTGATGCATCGATGTACACTTCGAACTCGCCAGAATTGTTTGGTAGAGCCAATACTGGTGCTGTAGTCAGTCTCTCCTTCAACGTCCGAAATGCTTCTTCACAGCTATCGTCCCACTGATACTTCAGTGCTTTCTTCATCAACGTAGTCAATGGCCTAGCAATTTTGGAGAAGTCTGCTGAGATCTTCCCTGGGTCCACTGATATCCCTTCCTTTGAAATGATGTGAGCCAAGAATGGAACACAATCTAGCCAGAACTCGCATTTAGATATCTTGGCATACAACTGTTCTAGTCTCAGAGTTTGCAGCACTTCTCTGAGATGTTCCTCGTGGTCCTCCTCGCTCTTCGAGTACACGAGGATGTGATGGATGAATACCACTACAAATCGATCCAGAAATGGCCTCATCTGTTGGAATAGATGCTCTAGAGGCAATCTAGTTTAGTATGAATTTATTTTGGCTAGAACATTCATTGTATTATTTATTGGATATGTAATATAATGAAGTCCTTAGATTTACAATTGTGTTATTTATATTAAATATCCCTAGTCCACTATAATGATTAATATGACAATCATCTATAGACTAGTATGGGGTTGGATTGATGTGGAGATATCATGATCTAACACATAGGTGTGCATTAAGGGTAATGGCGCACTGGATTGACCCATCTCCGAGAAGGCTACATATACGTTATATTAAGTCATACGTGCTTCTCGTGGTGCAATGGTATTGTCATCCTTAGACTTGAAGTCGCTAGATATTCTAGTTGTGGATTATTGTGATTTTGGTAGCGTCAAACGCTATACCGTAACTGGTAGTTATAAAGGCGTGTACCGGATACAATGAGAAGCAAACGTAGAGATCGTAGTGGACGTAGATAGAATTTGTCCCTCCCACATAACGGGAGAAAATATCCTAGGCCACTAGAGGGATAGTGCTTATAAAATGTCTGGCCAGATTCAAATAAATCAATATAGGATATTGATGTCATTTGCACGAATAAGGCTATTCCCAGGATCGAGAAACTATGGATTGGATATACGAGTGTGACTTGTATGTTTCGTGTCCAATCTGGATATAGAGTACAAAGGGATGAGACAATTACTTATACAAGGTTTGTCGGATGACTATTCTATTAGTTGGCTAGAATGGATGTTTTGCTAGAAACCGCTCCATATTAGCAAATTGTTGCTACCAACTAGATAGAACCTATGTGGTCACACGCTGTATAGAGTTGAACTAGATTTGGGAATTAATTAATATGATTAATTAATTAGAAGTATCACTTTTCAACACCTTGCAAACTTAGTAGGACTAATTTGCAAGGAAGGGACTAACTCGAATTCTAGTAGGACTAGAATAGGTCCTTTAGGTAGTTGGTAAGGATTTGTTGGACTATATAAAGGACGCTCCTTCCTTCCTTCCCACACTTATGAGCCTTTTTGATCATAACATGAGTGGGAGAGAACAAAAGTAGAGAGAGCAAGCAAGCAAGAGGGCCGCCCGACCCCCTTGCCGCCGCCCCTATCCCGTCGGCCAAACCATGGAGGCCGCCCCTCCTTGTTGCCTCGTGTTGCATGATTTCTTCTTCCTCTTCCTCCATTCATAGCTAGCACAAAGGAAAATTAAGATCTAGATCTCAACTCTAGGCGTGGATAAACTATAGAGACGTGACATAATTCACGTTACAAGTCATCACAGGAGAAACCCTAAGGCGTGTAACTTGATTTCTTCCCTTACCATCGTTATGTCTCTTGTCCTGTGATCCTTGGAGGGTAATAAATGGATAAATAATATTTTTCCGCTGCGTATCCATGATCAAAACCCTACACTGGTATCAGAGCCAGGGGTCGTAGAGCATAAACGTGGTTTATGTGTTACATTTTGATAGTTTTACACTTTAAATTTATTGTTTATCGCGTAAAACAAGACAAATCAAGCATATGATGCAATTTGTCAATAATTAATCAAAACAAGACCTAGTTTTTACATTGGATGCATGAATTAGTGAGTTTGAGAAATTATAGGATCTAAGATCTAGGGTTTGGGCATCCTATGGAAAGAAGGATTTCTTTTTAAACAAGGAAACAACCAAACTTGGGCACCAAGCTAGGGAGTTGTTTTGGAAACAACTCCCATGGAAGGTTCGGCCCCCTATGGGGACCGCCCTTCCTTGCTTGCCGCCCAAGTAAGGGACGGCCTAGGGGCCGGGGCATACCTAGCCCATGGCCTAGCCGTGGGGGCTAAGGGCCGTCCGGCCCAAGGCCTTGGCGGTCCTCTTTTGGGGTTCGGGAAATTGAATTGTTGGGCCCCTTGGACCGTTTTAACCCTAGAAAATTCCTAAAATCAATTAAAATTGACCAAGCGCGTTAAAATTGGATTTTAACTGTTTATGTGCAAATCGCATGGTGATTGGATATGGCCTTAGGATGTGGTTTGGTGTGATCGTTTAATTTTTGTGGTTTGGTTTACGGCCTGCGAGCTGATCAATTGTTGCAATAATTAATTAGGGTTGTATGGCCTGCGAGCCATTTTTTCCTCAACTTGTGAGATTTATTTTATTTAGTATAGTTGTTAGCTAGTGCTAGATAGAATAGATTGTTAGCCAAGATTGAAGAAAAGAAGCCCAAAGCCAAAGGAAGCCACAAAAGAAGGAGCATGGAGCATTCCACATGACTATGAAGGATGGACCAAAAGATGAAGACGCATGGAGATGTGTTTGCTTTTAGGGTTCATAGATAATTTCCTTGGCTTGGAATTATCTTAGTCTAGAAAAGGCCATATCCACATCACGTTTTTATTTTGTTTTGTGGTTGTTTATTTTACCGTCTTATTATTTTGTGGTTGGTGTATGGATGATGCATGCAATTAGGATAATGAGATAATTAGACAACCCGGATCTATTATTTGGAGTTGTGCCCAAACTCAAATAGATAGATTAGTTGATATGGATCAACAAAACAATTAAAATTGAATTTGAAACTCCCTCAAAATTCAAATATTGCGTTTTTTTCTTCTCGTTATTTAAACACTCATCATCATCATGATTTCCCAAGATCGTGCATGCCAAAGCATGGCGACTTGACTAATAATGATGTGGTGCAATGGCACAACTCGTGTGCAATTGTTTAAGTAAGAGATTGGGCGCAACTAGGTGTTTAATAGGATTAAAATCTAGAGACAATCAATTGGGATTATCCATGCGGATGGATAAATAAGGAGTTATTTGCCCAATTGAACCAAGAGTTGCATGGGGATGCAATTGGAATTGTTCCTACCTAAAGTAATCAAATTGTAGGTGACTTTCCAAAGCAAGCTCACAAGGAGATGAAACATGAATCTTCGCCACTAGAAAATATAAGGATATTTTCCGCATTAATATCTTGAGGGTTATTAATCCGTAGAAAAATAGTGTGAGCTATATTTGATAAACTAGCCATTATTGAATATAGTAAAAAAAAAAATCACAAATACTAAAACTTGCGTATTTCCTTTTTGTAGAATTCCAAATGGCAAACAGCTCATCGAGTTCACAACATTCCCTACGATCTGTCCTTGAGAAGGACAAGCTCTCTGGAACCAACTTCCTTGATTGGTACAGAAACTTGAGAATTGTTCTCAAGCAAGAGAAGAAACTGTACGCAATAGAGGAGCAAGTTCCAGCAGGTCCAGAGAACAATACCCCTGCAACCCTAAAGGCGTATGAAAAGGGTGTTGATGACGCCAATGATGCGGCCTGCCTTATCCTATGCACCATGAATTATGAGCTTCAGAAGCAACACGAAAACATGAATGCTGTCGATATGATCAAGCCTCTGAAGCAGCTCTTCCAAGAGCAAGCAAGGGTTGAGAGGTATGAGGTATCTAAGGCATTTTTCAAGTGTCATCTGGCTGAAGGGAACCCGGGGGGACCCCATGTACTATGTATGATCGGATACTTGGAGAATCTCGCCCGACTGGGGTTCCCGGTTGGCCAAGAGTTGGCAACCGATATCGTATTGCAATCGTTGCCTGGGAGTTATGGACAGTTCATCATGAACTATAACATGAACGAGATTGTGAAACCACTGCCATATTTACTCAATATGTTGAGGACGGCTGAACATAGCATCAACAAGGGTAGGGGCAAGACCATTATGATGGTACAGAAAGGAAATGGCAAAAGGTTTGCCTTATCCTCAAAGGGAAAAGGCAAGCCAGTTTCCAAGTCCAAGGAACCTGCCTTTAAGCCTGTTGGTGGCATTGCCAAAGGTGTGATTAAAGTTGAGTGTCACTACTACAGTCAGCCTGAACACTGGAGGAGGAACTGCCCAAAATATATGGAGGACAAGAGGCTTGGAATAGTGATTCCCCCACCACCATGTATTTTTGTTGTAGATGTCAATTTAACTGTCTCTACATCATGGGTACTAGATACTGGATGTGGATCTCACATTTGTCGAAATGTGCAGGATCTAAAGAGAAGTAGAAGAATGGCTAAAGGGGAGATAGATATGCGCGTTGGGAATAGAGAAAAAGTTGGTGCGTTGGCCGTGGGCGTGTGCGAGCTATATCTGCCTTTAGGATTAGTTTTAGAATTAAATAATTGTTGTTTTGTGCCTGCTATGAGCAGAAACATTGTTTCTATTTCTTGTTTGGAAAAGGAAGGTTTTATTATTTCAATAAAGAACAATTTTTTTTTCCTTTTATTTTAGTAATATTCACTATTTTAGTGCGCAATTATTTAATGGACTCTATGTCCTTGATCTAAGCAATCTTGTCTGCAACATTAATACCAAGAGGATTAGAATACATTACTTAAATTCTGCTTACTTATGGCACTGTCGTTTAGGCTATATAAACGAGAAACGTGTATCTAGACTCCATAAGGATGGATTACTTGACTCATTTGATTTTGAATCATATGAGACATGTGAGGCTTGTTTATTGGGAAAAATGACAAAGTCCCCATTCAATAAGAAAGGTGAGAGGACTAGTGAGAAATTGGCTCTCATACATACTGATGTGTGTGGGCCATTTTCCACGCCTGCCAGGGGTGGTTACGTCTACTTCGTTACATTTACTGATGATTACAGTAGATATGGATTTGTGTACCTCATGAGGGCAAAATCTGAATCCTTTGAAATGTTCAAAGAATTCAAAAGTGAAGTAGAGAATAACCTTGCAAAAGTATCAAGGCTCTAAGATCGGATCGTGGAGGAGAATACTTAAGCCAAGAGTTTGACGACTATCTTAGAGAGTGTGGGATCGTATCCCAACTCACTCCACCCAAAACGCCACAATGGAATGGCGTGTCCGAGAGGAGGAATCGAACCCTATTGGATATGGTTCGATCTATGTTGTGTCAAATCGATCTTCCATTATCATTTTGGGGCTTTGCTCTATTAAGTGCAGCTTTCACCATTAACCCTGTTCCATCTAAATCAGTCATGAAGACACCACATGAGATGTGGAGTAGGAGGCGTCCCACATTGTCGTTCATAAAGATTTGGGGCTGCGATGTCTATGTAAAACGTTTACAATCAGACAAGCTAGGGCCAAAGTCGGATAAGTGTAAATTTGTGGGGTACCCTAAGGAAACTAAGGGCTACTACTTCTACAATCCAACTGAGAACAAAAGGTTTGTTGCTCGGTCCAACGTGTTTCTAGAAAGAGAGTTTGTCTCTAAAGAAGCAAGTGGGAGGACTGTAGAACTTGAAGAAATTCAAGAACCACAAATCACTGAACCGATTATGGAACATGAACAGGAACCACAAGCAGTTGCGGAACAGCCTGTTCAGGTAACACAAGAGCTTCGTAGATCTAGTAGAGTGCGCCAGGAACCCGAGAGGTATAGACTTCTCGTGACCGATTCTGGTGACACGATGCTCATAGATGATGAGCCTACTACCTATGAAGAGGCCATATAAGGTCCAGAATTTCAGAAGTGGCTTGAAGCCATGAGATCCGAGATGGAATCCATGTATACCAACAAAGTATGGACTTTGGTGGAACCACCCGAAGGGGCGCGGCCCATAGGGTGCAAGTGGGTCTTCAAGAAGAAGATCGACATGGATGGTAATGTGATTACCTATAAGGGCCGATTGGTGGCTAAAGGATTCAGACAGATTCATGGTATTGACTTTGATGAAACCCTTTCACCAGTCGCAATGACCAAATCCATCCGAATCCTACTTGCAATTGCAGCATACTACGACTATGAGATTTGGCAGATGGATGTCAAAACAGCATTCCTTTATGGAATCTCCTCGAGGATGTGTATATGATACAGCCGGAGGGTTTTGAAGATCCAAAGCAAGCCAACAAAGTCTGTAAGCTACAATGATCCATTTATGAATTGAAGCAAGCTTCTAGGAGTTGGAACCGACGTTTTGATGAAGTAGTCAAAGAGTTTGGCTTCGTCAGAAACGAAGATGAATCTTGTGTCTACAAGAAGGTCAGTGGGAGCTCTGTAGATTTTCTGTTCTTGTATGTGGATGACATACTACTCACTGGAAACGACGTTCCCATGCTGGAATCTGTTAAAGATTGGCTAGGAAAGTGTTTCTCAATGAAGGACTTAGGGGAAGCAGCCTATATACTTGGTGTAAAGATCTATAGAGATAGATCTAAGAGACTGCTAGGCCTAAGTCAAAAGTACATATATTGACAAGGTGTTGAAACGATTCAACATGCAAGATTCCAAGAAGGGATTCTTGCCCATGTCACATGGAATCACTCTTTCGAAGAGTGGTTGTCCTTCCAATGAGATTGAGAAGGAACGCATGAGTAGAATTCCCTATGCCTCGTCCATAGGATCTATCATGTACGCCATGTTATGAACCAGACCAGATGTGTCATATGCCTTGATTATGACAAGAAGATAATAATCCAATCCAGGTGAGAGTCACTGGATTGCAGTCAAGAACATCCTAAAGTACTTGAGAAGAACTAAGGATGCTTTCTTGATATTTGGCGGTGAGGAAGAGTTGCGTGTAAGGGGTTACACGGATGCAAGCTTCCCAACCGACAGAGATGACTTTAGATCACAATCGGGATATGTGTTTTGCCTGAATGGAGCAGCGGTGAGCTGGAAGAGTTCCAAGCAAGAGACGGTGGCTGATTCTACAACAGAGGCTAAGTACATTGCTGCAAATGGCGCAGCAAAGGAAGATGTTTGGATCAGAAAGTTTGTTTCTTAACTTGGTGTGGTTCCTAGCATTGCGGATCCAGTTGAGTTGTACTGTGACAACACTGGGGCGATCACGCCATCAAAGGAGCCCAGGTTACACCAGAAATCCAAGCACGTTCTCAGGAAGTTCCATCTGATTCGAGATATTATGGATAGAGGAGACGTCCGGATATGCAAGATTCCTACAGATGAGAATCTGTCAGATCCACTTACAAAGCTGATTGTGCAGTGGAAGCATGACGGGCACACTAGGAGCATGGGCTTACTAGATGCGTCAGATTGGCTCTAGTGCAAGTGGGAGACTATTGGAATAGATGCCCTAGACGCAATCTAGTTACTATGAATTTATTTTGGCTAGAACATTCATTGTATTACTTATTGGATATTTAATATAATGAAGTCCTTAGATTTACAATTGTGTTGTTTATCTTAAATATCCCTATTCCAGTATAATGATTAATAGGACAATCATCTATAGACTAGTATGGGGTTGGATTGATATGGAGATATCATGATCCAACACATAGGTGTGCATTAAGGGTAATGGCGCACTGGATTGACCCATATCCGAGAAGGCTACATATATGTTATGTTAAGTCACAAGTGCTTCTCGTGGTGCAATGGTATTGTCATCCTTAGACTTGAAGTCGCTAGATATTCTAGTTGTGGATTATTGTGATTTTGGTAGCGTCAAACGCTATACCGTAACTGGGTAGTTATACAGGCGTGTACCGGATACAATGAGAAGCAAGCTTAGAGATTGTAGTGGATGTAGATAGAATTTTTCCCTCCCACATAATGGGGGCAAATATCCTAGGACACTCGAGGGATAGTGCTTATAAAATGTCTGGCCAGACTCAAATAAATCAATATAGGATATTGATGTTATTTGCACGAATAAGGCTATTCCCAGGATCGAGAAACTTTGGATTGAATATACGAGTGTGACTTGTATGTTTCGTGTCCAATCCGAATAAAGAGTACAAAGTGATGAGACAATTACTTGTACAAGGTTTGTCGGATGACTATTCTATTAGTTGGCTAGAATGGATGTTTTTCTAGAAACCGCTCCATATTAGCAAATTGTTGCTACCAACTAGATAGAACCTATGGGGTCACACGCTATATAGAGTTGAACTAGATTTGGGAATTAATTAATATGATTAATTAATTAGAAGGATCAACACCTTGCAAACTTAGTAGGACTAATTTGCAAGGAAGGGACTAAACCGAATTCTAGTAGGACTAAAATAAGTCCTTTAGGTAGTTGGCAAGGATTTGTTGGACTATATAAAGGATGCTCCTTCCTTTCTTCCCACACTTGTTGCTTGATTTCTTCTTCCTCTTCCTCCATTCCTAGCTAGCACAAAGGAAAAGGAAGATCTAGATCTCAACTCTAGGCGTGGATCAACTATAGAGACGTGACACAATTCACGTTACAAGTCATCAAAGGAGAAACCCTAAGGTGTGTAACTTGATTTCTTCCCTTACCATCGTTATGTCTCTTGTCATGTGATCCTTGGAGGGTATTGAATGGATAAATTATATTTTTCCGCTGCGTATCCATGATAAAAACCCAACAATGGTATCAGAGCCAGGGGTCGTAGAGCATAAACGTGGTTTATGTTTTACGTTTTGATAGTTTTACACTTTAAATTTATTGTTTATCGCGTAAAACAAGACAAATCAAGCATATGATGCAATTTGTCAATAATTAATCAAAACAAGACCTAGTTTTTGCATTGGATGCATGAATTAGTGAGTTTGAGAAATTTTAGGATCTAAGATCTAGGGTTTGGGCATCCTATGGATAGAAGGAGTTCTTTTTAAACAAGGAAACAACCAAACTTGGGCACCAAACTAGGGAGTTGTTTTGGAAACAACTCCCATGGAAGGTTCGGCCCCCTATGGGAACCGCCCCTCCTTGCTTTCAGCCCAAGTAAGGGACGACCTAGGGGCCGGGGCATCCCTAGCCCACGGCCTAGCCGTGTGGGCTAGGGGCCGGCCGGCCCAAGGCCTTGACTGTCCTCTTTTGGGGTTCAGGCAATTGAATTGTTGGGCCCCTTGGACTGTTTTAACCCTAGAAAATTCCTAAAATCAATTAAAATTGACCAAGCGCGTTAAAATTGGATTTTAACTGTTGATGTGCAAATCGCATGGTGATTGGATATGGCCTTAGGATGTGGTTTGGTGTGATTTTTTAATTTTTGTGGTTTGGTTTACGGCCTGCGAGTTGATCAATTGTTGTAATAATTAATTAGAATTTTATGGCCTGCGAGTCATTTTTTCCTCAACTTGTGAGATTTATTTTATTTAGTATAATTGTTAGCTAGTGCTAGATAGAATAGATTGTTAGCCAAGATTGAAGAAAAGAAGCCCAAAGCCAAAGGAAGCCACAAAAGAAGGAGCATGGAGCATTCCACATGACTATGAAGGATGGACCAAAAGATGAAGACGCATGGAGATGTGTTTGCTTTTAGGGTTCATAGATAATTCCCTTGGCTTGGAATTATCTTAGTCTAGAAAAGGCCATATCCACATCACGTTTTTATTTTGTTTTGTGGTTGTTTATTTTACTGTCTTATTATTTTGTGGTTGGTGTATGGATGATGCATGCAATTAGGATAATAAGATAATTAGACAACCCGGATCTATTATTTGGAGTTGTGCCCAAACTCAAATAGATAGATTAGTTGATATGGATCAACAAAACAATTAAAATTGAATATGAAAATCCCTCAAAATTCAAATATTGCGTTTTTGTCTTCTCGTTATTTAAACACTCATCATCATCATGATTTCCCAAGATCGTGCGTGCCAAAGCATGGCGACTTGATTAATAATGATGTGGTGCGATGGCACAACTCGTGTGCAATTGTTTAAGTAAGAGGTTGGGCGCAACTAGGTGTTTAATAGGATTTAAATATAGAGACAATCAATTTGGATTATCCATGCGGATGGATAAATAAGGAGTTATTTGCCCAATTGAACCAAGAGTTGCATGGGGATGCAATTGGAATTGTTCCTACCTAAAGTAGTCAAATTGTGGGTGACTTGCCAAAGCAAGCTCACAAGGAGATGAAACATGAATCTTGGCCACTAGAAAATATAAGGATATTTTCCGCATTAATATCTTGAGGGTTATTAATCTGTAGAAAAATAGTGGGAGCTATATTTGATAAACTAGCCATTATTGAATATAGTCAAAAAAAATTCACAAATACTAAAACTTGCGTATTTCCTTTTTGTAGAATTCCAAATGGCAAACAACTCATCGAGTTCACAACGTTCCCTACGATCTCTCCTTGAGAAGGACAAGCTCTCTGGAACCCACTTCCTTGATTGGTACAGAAACTTGAGAATTGTTCTCAAGCAAGAGAAGAAATTGGGATAGTTTGGATGAGAGTAAGTAGAGAGGAACTAAAAGGTCAAAAATTTGAGAAATCCGGTCAAACCTCTCCGAACAAACAAAGAAACGGAATTCTGCCAAAAAAATTCCGGAATTCCGGCTTGAAATCCGGATTTCCGGATTTTCAGCCGGATTTCCGGATTTTTTGGCAGAATTCCGGACTTTTTTGGCAAAATTCCGAAGTATTTAATGTAATTTTTGGCTCTTTTTACAAAATGTTGTGTTATCACAGTGGTAAAGTGTTTGAATCTCTTACATGAGGTCTCATGTTCAAACCTCACAATCTCTAAAAATATTTTTTTTACCCATAATCTGTAATAATCTACCTCATCCAAACACTACAGATAAAAGGAGCTTTTAAGCTCAACCTCTCACTTGTTTCAGCTCATCCAAACAGCCCCACTGTACGCAATAGAGGAGCAAGTTCCAGCAGGTCCAGAGAACAATACCCATGCAGCCTTAAAGGCGTATCAAAAGCGTGTTGATGACGCTAATGATGCGGCATGCCTTATGCTATGCACCATGAATTCTGAGCTTCAGAAGCAACACGAAAACATGAATGCTGTCGATATGATCGAGCATCTGAAGCAGCTCTTCCAAGAGCAGGAAAGGGTTGAGAGGTATGAGGTTCTAAGGCATTGTTCAAGTGTCATCGGGCTGAAGGGAACCCAGTGGGACCCCATGTACTCTGTATGATCGGATACTTGGACAATCTCGCCCGACTGGGGTTCCCGGTCGGCCATGAGTTGGCAACTGATCTCGTATTGCAATCGTTGCCTGAGAGTTATGGACAGTTCATCATGAACTATAACATGAACGAGATTGTGAAACCACTGCCATATTTACTCAATATGTTGAGGACAGCTGAACAAAGGATCAACAAGGGTAAGGGCAAGGCAGTTATGATGGTACAGAAAGGAAAGGGCAAAAGGTTTGCCTCATCCTCCAAGGGAAAAGGCAAGTCAGTTGCCAAGTCCAAGGAACCTTCCCTTAAGCCTGTTGGTGGCATTGCCAAAGGTGTGGCTAAAGGTGAGTGCCACTACTGCAGTCAGCCTGGACACTGGAGGAGGAACTGCCCAAAATATCTGGAAGACAAGAGGCTTGGAATAGTGATTCCACCACCACCAGGTATTTTTGTTGTAGATGTCAATTTAACTGTCTCTACATCATGGGTATTAGACTGGATGTGGATCTCACATTCGTCGAAACGTTCAGGATCTAAAGAGAAGTAGAAGATTGACTAAAGGGGAGATAGATCTGCGCGTTAGGAATAGAGCAAAAGTTGCTGCGTTGGCCGTGGGCGTGTGCGAGCTATCTCTGCCTTCAAGATTAGTTTTAGAATTAAATAATTGCTATTTTGTGCCTGCTATGAGCAGAAACATTATTTCTATTTCTTGTTTGGAAAAGGAAGGTTTTATTATTTCAATAAAGAACAATTGTTGTTCCTTTTATTTTAATAATATTCACTATTTTAGTGCGCAATTAATTAATGGACTGTTTGTCCTTGATCTAAGCAATCCTGTCTACACATTAATACCAAGAGGTTTAAAATACATTACTTTAATTCTGCTACTTATGGCACTGTCGTTTGGGCCATATAAACGAGAAACGTGTATCTAGACTCCATAAGGATGGATTACTAGACTCATTTGATTTTGAATCATATGAGACATGTGAGGCTTGTTTATTGAGAAAAATGACAAAGTCCCCATTCAATAAGAAAGGTGAGAGGACTAGTGAGCAATTGGTTCTCAGACATACTAATCTGTGTGGGCCATTTTCCACGCCTGCCAGGGGTGGTTACGTCTACTTCATTACATTTACTAATTATTACAGTAGATATGGATTTGTGTACCTTATAAGGGCCAAATCTGAATCCTTTGAAATGTTCAAAGAATTCAAAAGTAAAGTAGAGAAGCAACTTGGCAAAAGTATCAAGGCTCTATGATCGGATCGTGGAGGAGAATACTTAAGCCAAGAGTTTGATGACTATCTTAGAGAGTGTGGGACCGTATCCCAACTCACTCCACCCGGAACGCCACAATGGAATGGCGTGTCCGAGAGGAGGAATCGAACCCTATTGGATATGGTTTGATCTATGATGTGTCAAAGCGATCTTCCATTATCATTTTGGGGCTATGCTCTATTAAGTGAAGCTTTCACCATTAACCGTGTTCCATCTAAATCAGTCATGAAGACACCACATGAGATGTGGAGTAGGAGGCGTCCCACATTGTCGTTCATGAAGATTTGGGGCTGCGATGTCTATGTAAAACGTTTACAATCAGACAAACTAGGGTCAAAGTCGGATAAGTGTAAATTTGTGGGGTACCCTAAGGAAACTAAGGGCTACTAATTCTACAATCCAACTGAGAACAAAGTGTTTGTTGCTCGGTCCAGCGTGTTTCTAGAAAGAGAGTTTGTCTCTAAAGAAGCAAGTGGGAGGACTGTAGAACTTGAAGAAATTCAAGAACTACAAATCACTGAACCGATTATGGAACATGAACATGAACCACAAGCAGTTGTGGAACAGCCTGTTCAGGTAACACAAGAGCTTCGTAGATCTAGTTGAGTGCGCCAGGAACCCGAGAGGTATGGACTTCTCGTGACCGATTCCGGTGACACGATGCTCATAGATGATGAGCCTACTACCTATGAAGAGGCCATATAAGGTCCAGAATCTCAGAAGTGGCTAGAAGCCATGAGATTCGAGATGGAATCCATGTATACCAACAAAGTATGGACTTTGGTGGAACCCCCGGAAGGGGCGCGGCCCATAGGGTGCAAGTGGGTCTTCAAGAAGAAGATCGACATGGATGGTAATGTGATTAACTATAAGAGCCGATTGGTGGCTAAAGGATTCAGACAGATTCATGGTATTGACTATGATGAAACCTTTTCACCAGTCGCAATGACCAAATCCATCCGAATCCTACTTGCAATTGCAGCATACTACGACTATGAGATTTGGCAGATGGATGTCAAAACAACATTCCTTTATGGAATCTCCTCGAGGATGTGTATATGATACAGCCGGAGGGTTTTGAAGATCCAAATCAAGCCAACAAAGTCTGTAAGCTACAACGATCCATTTATGAATTGAAGCAAGCTTCTAGGAGTTGGAATCGACGTTTTGATGAAGTAGTCAAAGAGTTTGGCTTCATCAGAAACGAAGATGAATCTTGTGTCTACAAGAAGGTCAGTGGGAGCTCTGTAGCTTTTCTGTTCTTGTATATGGATGACATAATACTCACTAGAAACGACGTTCCCATGCTGGAATCTGTTAAAGATTGGCTAGGAAAGTTTTTCTCAATGAAAGACTTAGGGGAAGCAGCCTATATACTTGGTGTAAAGATCTATAGAGATAGATCTAAGAGACTTCTAGGCCTAAGTCAAAAGTACATATATTGACGAGGTGTTGAAACGATTCCACATGCAAGATTACAAGAAGGGATTCTTGCCCATGTCACATGGAATCACTCTTTCGAAGAGTGGTTGTCCTTCCAATGAGATTGAGAAGGAACGCATGAGTAGAATTCCCTATGCCTCGTCCAGAGGATCTATCATGTACGCCATGTTATGTACCAGACCAGATGTGTCATATGCCTTGAGTACTTGATTGAAATCCAGTGACTCTCACCTCAATCCAGGTGAGAGTCACTGGATTGCAGTCAAGAACATCCTAAAGTACTTGAAAAGAACTAAGGATGCTTTCTTGATATTTGGCGGTGAGGAAGAGTTGCGTGTAAGGGGTTACACGGAGGCAAGCTTCCAAATCGACAGAGATGACTTTAGATCACAATCATGATATGTGTTTTGCCTGAATGGAGCAGCGGTGAGCTGGAAGAGTTCCAAGCAAGAGACGGTGGTTGATTCTACAACAGAGGCTGAGTACATTGCTGCAAATGGCGCAGCAAAGGAAGATGTTTGGATCAGAAAGTTTGTTTCTGAACTTGGTGTGGTTCCTAGCATTGCGGATCCAGTTGATGTAACACCCCTATTTCTCAAGCGAGCTCTATGCAATATCAAGACTTTGGGGGCGAATTTGTAAATAGTTTGTCACAGCTTTAAAGTTTGAATTTTGGAGTGTTAGCAATATTTGGACGTTGTTAGAGTGATTTTGAAGCACTAGAGATGTTCGGGGTGGTTGTGCAATTCTCTACAATTAAGTAGAACATCTAATTTTAGTTTATACCCCAAACTTTGGAATACTACACTTTTATTCCCCATGCATGTGTACCACTTGGAAACCTCAATTCAACACCTCAAGTGCTAGGTGGAAGCTCTACTCTCCCATCCCACTTCACCATCTGCTGAGAGAGAGAGAAAGAGAGAGAAAGAGAGAGAGAGGGAGAGAGAGAGACAACATCTTCATCATCTTCTTCTTCTCCACCATACAACCACCACCACCAATACAACCACCACATCACCACTCCTTCTTTCACAATTCTGCTACTGCTGGTAGAAGCCCTCGACACAGAGCGCAAAAGCCCTCAATCCGTTTCCCGAATTGTTGCTTATCGAGGTCAAATTCGATGAAGAACAGTAAGAACCCTAGGTTGTTCTTCGTTTGAATTCTTCGTTTCTGTGACGAATTGGTGAAATTAACCACCACAATCGTGTTCCCCATCCTCAGACGAGCTTAGAGAGCCAAGAGGGAGGGTCCGGCTCGCTCATCGCCGCCTCTGTCGCCGGAATCTGGGCGCGGTTCGCCGGAAACCGCTTCGGGTCGGCGAAAGTTGGCTTTTGACTTCGTTTTTGATCCGTTCTCTCACCCCCGAAGGCTCCTATCAGGTCCTTGGAGGTTTTAGAACACAATTCTCAACCCAGAACCTGCTGGGAATTCGCCGGAGCACCACAAACCGGTCGGCAATCGCCGGATTCCTCCATGGCTGCCGGTAAGTTCATAGCTCGGTTTCAGACCCTTTTCTTACTTTTTTTGATCGATTGAAAGCATGAGCATGCTCCTAATCATGTCTAGAACACGTTTAGATCATCCAATAATGACTGTAACAACAAATTTGACAAGATTGGTTCGTGCATGTAGAGTTTATCCGAATTGAAAACATGCCCTATTCGTCGGCCTGTAACTCTCTCGATACTTGATTTCTTGACCTGATTCTTGTTGCTATGGATTCCCTACATTTAGTACTCCAACTTTCGTGTTGATTTCCTGGTCCAATTCGATCTCTAAACCCCTTGAATTTGTGTTCGAAGTAGCTGCAGTGACATGTTCTTGAGACTCATGCTCTTGATTGCTGCATTTCTTTTCGACTTTGGACACTTGTATCTTCCTCGTTTTTAATTCGTTTGAAGTGATTCTTGACTTTCTGGAAAGCTTAGACTTAGCTCTACAACATCTATTTGAATTCCTTGAGCTAATTTTCCCTCTAACTGGTTTAAATCTGAGCCTAAAGTTGAGAAAAAATGTTGTGTTCTTGGGTGTCAAGTGCTCAAAATTTTCTAAGTATTGAATGTTATGGTGAAACACCCATTTTCTAACCCTTGTATCCTCTTCAAAACTTAATGAAATTTAGATCTGTTTTCTCCTATGTGTAGCTGGTATATAATACTCCAAATCATCGTCTCTGGGTCATGTTCAAATTTATAACGGATTGATCACAAAACGAGCCTAAAGTTGCTAGTTTCAACTCATGAAACTTTCTTGAATTTTTCTAAGTGTTGAATCGGAATTTTGTCCAACTTTGACTAGCGATACCTCTTTGAATACTTGGAGTTCTTAGGAGTTCAAATATGTTCTGGAAAGCTTGGAATACCCTCTTCAATACCCCACCTTCATATTTCCTAAACTCTCCATCAATTTACCACAAATCAGCTCCAAAGCTGACTAGTTGAGATGATTTCACTCTATCTTTGACTTTCAATTTTCTCACTCTAAATGACATTTTCGGCCTTAGCGTTTTTCACGGAAGTTGTTCGTATTCATATTCTGAGTCTAAATATCAAGTTTGACCAAGTTTGACTTTTCAAAAACCCTAGTTTGACTGAACTGTATAGGAGGGGCAAAAATAGTCATTTCACTTAAACTTTGAATTGAGGTTAGTTTAGTAACTTGGAGTTTGTCAGCATGCCTTGTATGCGTTTTTGGAGTACTTGTCTGTAATTCTGGTCTAGGGTTGACCAAGTCAAATGTTGGGGTCTTTTTACAATTTTACTAAACTTTAGGGGCCTAAGTGCAATGTATTGAAAGTTGTAGATTTCGATGCTAAGTACATATGGGGGAGTTTAGAGTCATTCTTACATTTTTTTGGGCCAATATGATTATAATTTGAGGAACGGGAAACTAGACAGTTTTGGAGTATGAGGGGAGTTTTAGTCATTTATCTTGCATGACCCGCATTCCATGGCATTCTTGCATACAACCTCATATAGAGGGTAAATGCTAATAGACTATATACTTGACTTGTTTATATCCAGCCGACGTTAAAAATCGTTCGAAGTAGACGTATGTATTGTGTTGCTGCATTTACCGTAAGACCCGGAACCAATATGGGACGAGAGTTGTAGGAGTGCTAGCTTTGCGTTGCGCCTTTCATGGCTCAGAGGTAAGTACATATGTACGGCCTTTCCATATCAAAATGTGCGTTTGTGTTTGATGTTTCAAATGAATGCTTGTTATATGAAAAAAAAAAGTATGAGAATGCATGTTTTCCACTCGAATGTTGTTAAACTATTTTATTCATCTCCTTTGAGAACTCTCAGAAATTACTTGTGAAATTTTGATATTCCGATTCTGGTTATATGAAAGAGAAGAAATAAAATACCTCTAATAGACTTAGGACGATGTACAGAGTACTGTTATTGATGGGAGGCGTCAAGCGATCCTCCATTTTCTTATGGCTAAGACCATTGAAGCAAAGCTTCTTATTATTGGATAGAACGTCAATGTTCAAAAATCCGCCCCCGATGAGCCAAAATGTACCAAGTTATTGAGGCCAAGGGTTTTATAGAGCTATAGAGTGCTACTTATACTTCTAAGGGTCACTACGGTATAGGGGTGTCGACACTTAAGGCCTTTTAGCTAATGTTGTGAGCGGGGTAGACGAATGGGCTCCCTTAACGCTCGGGTGAAATAGGGTTTGATAGACCCTATAAGGAACCCTTAGTCATTATTTCGTGATCCCTCTGTTTACATCGATCCTGCTGGTGGCTCTTGACACGCCTTAGCTAAATTAAATTGTTGATTGAAGTCGAAATTAAAAATTGACTACTTATTAATGTTGTTTGTGGCTCTTGATATGCCCTAATCGATTGAAATGAATTGTAAATCTTGGATACTCATGAACTACTATCGTTATCAGTTCAAATGAACTTGTTTACTCTGGATATTTTACCAACTACTCGCGGTTTCTCAATGTTATTAAATTGAGAGGTTTTTGTTACTCGGTTACTTCAGGTTGATCCAAATTCTCCAATATGATAGTTTTACTGTTTAAATCTTCTGATTTGTTTCAACTCATACTTCCGTGCCACTCGTTGCTTTACATGTCGTAGTGTGTACTTACTCAGTTTTTACTGATCAATTTCTTCAAAACTGCGTCGGCTTTTGCCATTTTAAAACCGCAGGTCGTCAATCAAAGTGGGGGATGGGAACGCTGGAACGAGACGAAGAAGTATAGCTTAACTTAGATCACTTAGTAGATCACAAATGTTATGTTTTAAATTGTACTTATTATCGAAATTTTGTTATGTACATTAAGCGAAATGTAATCTTAATAGTATATTTCTACTTTCGGTTGTCGATTGTCTCTTTAACCCTGAACCGAGATCCCGGGTCGTTTCAGCTGGTATCAGAGCATCGGTTCTCCGGTTAAAGTGACTTTTCGATTACCATTAGTAGAGAATATGAAAGATATAACGTTTTCAAAATTTAAAACGGATTAGGATAACCCAATTTAGCAATAAGAAAGTAAACAAGCCGTCGGGGAATTTGGGTACTTACGTTTTTTTAAACTCATTTTGTACTGTACTTGTTGATTAACTGTTAACGACTAATTGATGTGATTCATGGAATTAACTTGCCTATTTACATGCCCAGTACATATGTGACAACCTTATGTATGTCAATATGTTTACTATAGTTGCGTGATGCGTATTGAAGACTCTTTATGCTTCTTTGTTACTTTGTCGACGAGAGAGTAATGACGTTTTGACTTAGAAGACCCCGAAACTATTATTTTCGTACCTACGAGCAACGGAGTTTAAGACAATACTTTTTTTTATTTTATTTAGACTTAATTTGACATGGTTCTTTCTAAAATTAGAAACTTTTGAAAATAAAGTATTTATTAAAAAAAATGGTTTCTGAAAATTATTGACGTTTCGAGCTACCAAATGCCAAGTGATATGGTACACTTTGTTTATCAGTCCGCTGGCGCGACTCTTAGTACGACTGTACTATAAGTTGTACCCGCTGTGTAGACTAAGTTGGAACATTTGTAGCACATGCGAGTTGTGTTAGAAAGGCACGTTGTGTGACGACACATAGTGTTCTTTCTCCCTCGTATGCGTGGAACACTTTAGGTGAATGGTTTATCTAATCCTATAGAGGTAAGACAACATTTTTAACGCGTATGATTCAAGCAAAACGACATATTAGCCTTGATAAAAGTATTTTCTAAAAGTTTCGAGATTTGTATAAATTCTAGCAAATTTTTGAGTCGTTTCTGAAATTGAGAACTTGTAACTTCCAAAATCTTGTTTCGAACTTTTATTTGTACTAATCGTATACGAAACCCTATTGTGGTGCGAGTCTAGGCTGGATAGTAGTATAGACCCATAATAGACCCCCGTCATGCGAAGAGTAAGAATGAGAAATTTCTTCCAGTTAAGATGTTTTTAGCGGACCAACCTAAGGAAGCCATCATTTGGGAGCAAAACATCCGATGAGAGCGATTTATGTACTTGTCTGACTAATTCAAATAGACTGAGTCACTTTGTTGCATTTCATGTATTTGGGTAAGTATAGTATGAGATCTTCGGGGACGAAGATTCTTTTAAGGTAGATTGTAACACCCCTATTTCTCAAGCGAGCTCTAAGTGCAATATCAAGACTTTGGGGGCGAATTTGTAAATAATTTGTCACGGCTTTAAAGTTTGAATTTTGGAGTGTTAGCAATATTTGGACGTTGTTAGAGTGATTTTGAAGCACTAGAGATGTTCGGGGTGGTTGTGCAATTCTCTACAATTAAGTAGAACATCTAATTTTAGTTTATACCCCAAACTTTGGAATACTACACTTTTACCCCCTATGCATGTGTACCACTTGGCAACCTCAATTCAACACCTCAAGTTCTAGGTGGAAGCTCTACTCTCCCCTCCCACTTCACCATCTGCTGAGAGAGAGAGAAAGAGAGAGAAAGAGAGAGAGAGAGGGAGAGAGAGAGACAACATCTTCATCATCTTCTTCTTCTCCACCATACAACCACCACCACCAATACAACCACCACATCACCACTCCTTCTTTCACAATTCTGCTACTGCTGGTAGAAGCCCTCGACACAGGGAGCAAAAGCCCTCAATCCGTTTCCCGAATGGTTGCTTATCGAGGTCAATTCGACGAAGAACAGTAAGAACCCTAGGTTGTTCTTCGTTTGAATTCTTCGTTTCTGTGACAAATTGGTGAAATTAACCACCACAATCGTGTTCCCCATCCTCAGACGAGCCTAGAGAGCCAAGAGGGAGGGTCTAGCTCGCTCATCGCCGCCTCTGTCGCCGGAATCTGGGCGCGGTTCGCCGGAAACCGCTTCGGGTCGGCGGCAGTTGGCTTTTGACTTCGTTTTTGATCCGTTCTCTCACCCCCGAAGGCTCCTATCAGGTACTTGGAGGTTTTAGAACACAATTCTCAACCCAGAACCTGCTGGGAATTCGCCGGAGCACCACAAACCGGTCGGCAATCGCCGGATTCCTCCATGGCCGCCGGTAAGTTCATAGCTCGGTTTCAGACCCTTTTCTTACTTGTTTTGATCGATTGAAAGCATGAGCATGGTCCTAATCATGTCTAGAACACGTTTAGATAATCCAATCATGACTGTAACAACAAATTTGACAAGATTGATTCGTGCATGTAGAGTTTTTCCGACTTGATAACATGCCCTGTTCGTCGGCCTGTAACTCTCTCGATACTTGATGTCTTGACCTGATTCTTGTTGCTATGGATTCCCTACATTTAGTACTCCAACTTTCGTGTTGATTTCCTGGTCCAATTCGATCTCTAAACCCCTTGAATTTGTGTTCAAAGTAGCTGCAGTGACATGTTCTTGAGACTCATGCTCTTGATTGCTGCATTTCTTGTCGAATTTGGACACTTGTATCTTCCTCGTTTTTAATCCGTTTGAAGTGATTCTTGACTTTCTGGAAATCTTAGACTTAGCTCTACAACATCTATTTGAATTCCTAAAGTGTAATATTCGTAACTATATTTCTACTTTTGGATATCAATAGTCGCATTAACCCTGAACCGAGATCCCGGGTCGTTTCAGCTGGTATCAGAGCATCGGTTCTCCGGTTAAAGTGACTTTTCGATTTCCATTAGTAGAGAATAAGAAAGATAAAACGTTTTCAACATTTAAAATTGATTAGGATAACCCAATTTGGCAATAAGAAATAAACAAGTCGTCGGGGAGTTTGGGTACTTACGTATTGTTCAACTCGATTTGTATTTACTTGTTTATTAATTGTTAACTACTTATTGATATGTGATCTATGTGAAATCCACTTGTTATTTATATGTTGGTTATTCTATGGGCATGTTTAGTTGCTATATAGAAATGATTTATCATTGTCGTGTGATGCGTATCCGCGTTCCCTGGTTTGATTATGTTAATTAGTCGGCGAGAGAGTAACGACGCTTTGATTTAGAAGACCATGAGACCAATCTTTTCTTACCTACGAGAGATGACTTTTAAGATTATATTTTGTTTTGTTTCATTTTGAGTTTATATGACACAGTCATTTCAAAATTAGACAGTTCAAACAATAAATTCTTTATTTTAAGAAAATGGTTTTCCAAAATTATTGGGGTGTCGAGCTACCAAATGCCAAGTGATATGGACCACTTAGTTAATCAGTCCCCTGGCGCGACTCTTAGTACGACGGTACTATAAGTTGTACCCGCTGTGTAGACTAAGTTGGAACATTTGAAACTCATGCGAGTTGTGTTTGAGAGGCACGATGTGTGACGACACATAGTGTTCTTTCTCCCTCGTATGTGTGGAACACTTGAGGTGATTGGTTTATCTAATCCTGTAAAGGTAAGACAGCATTTTTCATGAGGATGAGCCAAGCGAAATGATATGTTTGTGGCGATCAAAGTATTTTCTAAAAGTCGATATTTGTTTAAATGCTAGAAAATTTTCGGATTTCTTTTGTAGACGTGAGAAGTTGCATTTTGGTCTAACTTTTCAAAATTCAGTGCGACATTTTACTTGAGCTAATTTTAGATGAAACACTAATGTGATACGAGTTTAGGCTGGTATGTAGTATAGACCCCGTCGTTCGGAGAGTGAGAATGAGAACTTTCTTTCCGTTATTGTATTGCTTACTGACCAACTAAGGAAGCCATCTATTGGGAGCAGAACATCCGACGAGAGCGGTTTATGTACTTGTCTGACTAAGTCAAATAGACTGAGTCACTTTGTTTCATTTCATGTATGTGGGTAAGTATAGTATGAGATCTTCGGGGACGAAGATTCTTTTAAGGTGGGTAGACTGTAACACCCCTAATTTCCGAGAGAATTCTTAGTGCAATATCAAGACTTTCGGGGCAAATTTGTAAATAGTTTGTCACGACTTTAAACTTTGAGAGTGTTAGCAATATTTGGAAGTTGTTAGAATGATTTTGAGGCGCTAGAAATATTTGGGGTGGTTGTGCAATTCTCTGAAATCAAGTAGAACCTTTATTTCTAGTTTGTACCCAAAACTTTAGAAAAATTACACTTTCAACCCCCAATGCATGAGAGACACTTGTCCACTCCAATCTGACACTCTAGTGAGGTAGCAACAACATTTCACTCACCCACTTCAACACCAGCAGAGAGAGAGAGAGAGACTTCATCATTCTCATCTTCTCCTCCACCACAACTCCACCATGCAATCACCACCACCACCAAGGCAACCACCCTATTATTTCTTCCAAATCAAAAACTGCTCCTACCGCAGTATCCCCTCGGTCCGCTGATCAATACGCACAAATTAATTCAAAGTTTGATCGGGTAACGAGAGAGAATTTTGAAGGTCAAACCCAAGAACCCTAGGTTTTTCAATCGCGATTTATTCTTCTCAGTCATGAACCAGTAAAATTAAACCCCTCTTTAATGTTGGCGAGGTGAAACCGAGGCTAGGAAGCCCAAGCTCGAGCTGTAACTCGCCCGGAACGGGGCTCGCCGGATTCCGGGTTCATACGACCGCCAGAGTAGTACCATGAACGTCGGAGATGATAACATTCTATGCATCAAATTGCTCCCAATCATGTCTTAAACCTGTTTGAATGATCCAAATCTGCCCAGATTGTTGTTAGAGGCGAGTTTGATTTCACTTTTCACTCTTGGTTCGTTTTTCCGTCATGCATAAACAGGCCCTGTTCAAATGATCATATCTCTCTCGTTTTTAATCCGTTTTGAGTGATTCTGGACCTTCTTGAAACCTCAGACGATTGGCTACAACTTTCCTGTTTTAAATTTTGTCTAATTCGGTCTCTAAACTACCTAAAAATCATTTTGAAGTTGCTGATTTCGTGTTGTGCAATCTGTCCAAGTGCAGAATATTTCTAAGTGTTGGATACTAAATTTTCACCCAACTTTGAACCTCATTATCTCTCTCATATCTTGATGGTTTGAGCTTATGTTTCTTCCTACTTGTAGATGGTGATGAGTTCTTCAAATCCACATATAAATGCCTCATGAGTCCATACCAATGGCCCAGAATTTGGCTGCAAAGTCACTGCATGTGACTGATTTTCATTTGTAAGAACTCCAAATTTTTCTAAGGGTTGAAAACTCATTTTCACCTATCTTTGACTTGTTTAATCTCCCTCAATACTTAGAGTTTCTTAGGGTTTCAATATGTTTTAGAAATCTTGTAACACCCTCTTCAAGACCCTACCTTCATTTTTCCTAAACCCTTCCTCATTTTACCACAAATCAGCTCTAAAGTTGACTGGTTGAGATGATTTCGCTCTACGTTTTACTTTCAATTTTAGCATTCTAAATGTGATTTCTAGCACTAACGATCTTCATGAAACTTGTTCGTATTCATATTCTGAGTCTAAATATCAATTTAGACCAAGTTTGACTTTTCAAAAACCCTAGTTTGACTGAACTGTATAGGAGGGGCAAAATAGTAATTTCACTTAAAATTTGAATTGTGTTTCGTTTAGTAACTTGGAGTTTGTCAGCATCTATTATATGCGTATTTGGAGTGCTCGTATTTCATTTCTCGCTTGGGTTGACCAAGTCAACAGTTGGGGCATTTTTGCAGTTTTACAAAACTTTGGGGGCCTATGACCATTTAATTAAAACTTCACACTTGAACTACTTGAGACTAGTTTAATGTTTTGAGACCAACAACCTGACTTAGAAGGATATTTCAAGTCTCAAGAAGGAAGTATTTGACTCGGGAGTTATCAAATCAATGGTGGGGGTCTTTTTGTAATTTTAGCAAACTTTAGGGGCCTAAGTTCAATTTATTGAAAGTTGTATAATTCGATGCTAAGTTCATATGGGAGAGTTTAGAGTCGTTAGTACATGTTTTGGGCCAATATGAGTATAGTCTGGGGTCCATGCACAATCAGAGTCGGTACTAGAGAGTTTTGAAGTATAAGGGGCATTCTGGTCAAGTTAGCTTGCATGAACCCCCATTTCATTGCATTCTTGCATAAAAACTCATATAGAGGATATATGCTAATAGGTTGTATACTTTACTTGTGTATATCCAGCCGTTATTAAGGATCGTTCGAAGTAGACATACGTTTTCGTGTTGGTGCATTGACAGTGAGACCCGGACTCATATGAGACGTGCGTTGTAGGAGTGCTGGTGTACATGGTGCTTTCTGGACAGAGAGATCTTAGCCACGTGGAGATCATTCAGCACACCTAGCTGTGCTCCACACACACTGGATCACCAGCCGCGCTGATCCACGTGGGGCTGCGAGACAGGGCCCTCGCATACCACCTCACGGGACTTGTAGGGACTTAGTGGTTTGGAGGGTAGAGTAAGTCCTGTCGCGCACGAGCGACAACCAAGCCCGCGCGCGACCCCTGGTAACTGCTTTTGAGAGATTTATGGCACGAGCTCCATAAACCCGGTCAACCCGGCCAAACCCGGTCAACCTCGTAACGGTTCCGGTATACGCGAATAACGTGCTGTAACGGTCCCTATATATGCGGACGAACGTGCCGTTGTGGTTAAGATAATTAAGCCGCCATTAATGGGCGCATTAACCAAACTACAACGGTCACATCCTCCGTTATATATAGGATCGTTAACCCTTCCATACAAGAGAGACTCACCTGGACTACGCGGAAGCTCTGCCAAAATCCTGTCTCTCTCTCATACAGTGCTATTGCCTTACTCTCTCCCTACACACAGCCTTACGCTTCCTGTGTCTTCTCTATCCCCTACTCTTGGTGTATATTGAATTCTCTCTGCAGGATTCTCTCGTACACATTTGGTGAACCCGACGTGAAACTTACCACTGCAAGCAACCATGTCTCATGAAGATGATGTCAGTAACAGATCGCCCTCCACGGAGACCACCTCGGGAGAGGAGACCCGTCACACTCCTACGGCCGCCGGTGAGGCTCCGACGCTAGAGGCCTTGAATGCCACCATCCAGAATCAGGCAAAGGCTCTTAAGGCTCAATCCGCGCAGATGGAACGGATCATGGCCATCCTGGGTACCCTTTGTTGGAATAGATGGCCTAGAGGCAATCTAGTTTAGTATGAATTTGTATATGGCTAGAAAATTCATTTATTATTTATTGGATATTTAATATAATGAAGTCCTTAGATTTACAATTGTGTTGTTTATTTTTAATATCCCTAGTCAAGTATAATGATTAATGGGACAATCATCTATAGACTAGTATGGGGTTGGATTGATATGGAGATATCACGATCCAACACATAGGTGTGCATTACGGAATGTTGCACTGGATTGACCCATCTCCGAGAAGGCTACATACATGTTATGTTGAGTCACAAGTGCTTCTCGCGGTGCAATGGTATTGTCATCCTTAGACTTGAAGTCACTAGATATTCTAGTTGTGGATCATTGTGATCTTGGTAGCGTTAAACGCTACACTGTGACTGGGTAGTTATAAAGGCGTGTACTGGATACAATGAGAAGCAAGCTTAGAGATCGTAGTGGACGTAGAGAGGATTTGCCCCTCCCACATAACGGGAGCAAATATCCTAGGCCACTCGAGGGATAGTGCTTATAGAATGTCTGGCCAGACTCAAATAAATCAATATAGGATATTGATGTTATTTGCACGAATAAGGCTATTCCCATAGATCTAGAAACTATGGATTGGATATAAGAGTGTGACTTGTATGTCTCGTGTTCAATCCGGATATGGAGGCAAAGGGATGAGACAATTACTTGTACAAAGGTTGTCAAGATGACTATTCTATTAGTTGGCTAGAATGGATGTTTTGCTAGAAACCGCTCCATATTAGCAAATAGTTGCTACCAACTAGATAGAACCTATGGGGTCACACGCTATATAGAGTTGAACTAGATTTGGGAATTAATTAATTGGATTAATTAATTAGAAGGATCACTTTGCAAACCCTTGCAAACTTAGTAGGGACTAATTTGCAAGGAAGGGACTAAATTGAATTCTAGTTGGACTAGAATAAGTCCTTTAGGTAGTTAACAAGGAGTTGTTGGACTATATAAAGGACCCTCCTTCCTTCCTTCCTCATAACTTATGCTCATTAGTGAACATAACAAGAGTGGGAGAGAACAAAAGGAGAGAGAGAAAGCAACAAGGAGGTCGACCCGACCCCCTTGCCGCCGCCCTCACCCCGTCGGCCAAAAGAGGGCCGAAGCCCCTCTTTTGTCTCGTTTTGCGTGATTCCTTCACCCTCTTCCTAATCCGGGCTAGCACCAAGGAGTTTGGGAGATCTAGAATCAACTCTAGGCGTGGATCAACTATAGAGAACGTGACATTATTCGCGTTTGAAGTCATCAAGGAGAACCCAAAGGTGTGTTTATGATTTCTTACCTTTACTATAGTTATGCATCTAGACTTGTGATCCTTGGAGGGTTTTGCATGGTTATTTGTTTGATTATGCTTCCGTTGCGCGATCCATGAATCAAAACCCTACAGTGGTATCAGAGCCACAGGTCATAGAGCATAAACGTAGTTTATGTGTTACATTCTTGTTGTTTTACACCTTAATTTGATTGTTTATCGCGTAAAACAAGACAAATCAAGCATGGGATGCAATTTGTCAATAATTACTCATAACAAGATCCAATTTTTGCATTGGATGCATGAATTGGTGAGTTTGAGAAATTTTAGGATCTTAGATCTAGGGTTTGGGCATCCTTGGGGAAGAAGGAGTTCTCCCAAAACAAGGAAACAACCAAACTTGGGCTCCAAGCAAGGGAGTTGTTTTGGAAACAACCCCCAAGAGGAGGTTCGGCCCCCCTAGGGACCGCCCCCCTTGCTTGCCGCCCAAGCTTGGCCGCCCTAAGGGGCCTGGCGGCCCTAACCCGCGGGCCTAGCTTGCGGGTTTTGGGCCGGGCCGGCCCTAGGGCCTTGTGGTTCACTTTAATGGGCCCGGGCAATTGGATTGTTGGACCCATGGACCGTTTTAACCCTAGAAATCCTAAAATCAATTAAAATTGACCAAGCGCGTTAAAATTGGATTTTAACTGTTTATGTGCAAATCGCATGGTGATTGGATATGGCCTTAGGATGTGGTTTGATGTGGATGTTTAATTTTGTGGTTTGGTTTTACGGCCTACGAGCTGATCAATTAATTGTAATAATTAATTAGGGTTTTATGGCCTGCGTGCCATTTTTTTTCTCAACTTGTGAGATTTATTTTTTTAGTATAGATATTAGTTAGTACTAGATAAAGTAGATTGTTAGCCAAGATTGGAGAAAAGAAGCCCAAAGCCAAAGAAGCCACAAAAGATGGAGCATGGAGCAATCCACAAGACTATGAAGGATGGACCAAAAGATCAAGACGCATGGAGATGTGTTTGCTTAGGGTTCATAGATAATTCCATTGGCTTGGAATTATCTTAGTCTAGAAAAGGCCATATCCACATCACGTTTAATTTCTGTTTTGTGGTTGTTTATTTATTGTCTTATTATTTGTGTGGTTGGTGTATGGATGATGCATGCAATTAGGATAATAAGATAATTAGACAACCCGGATCTATTATTTGGAGTTGTGCCCAAACTCAAATAGATAGATTAGTTGATATTGATCAACAAAACAATTAAAAATTGAATTTAAAATCCCTCAAATTTTAAAATATTGTGTTCTTGCCTTCTCGTTATTTAAACACTCATTATCATCATTATTTATCAAGTCCGTGCGTGCCAAAGCATGGCGACTTGGTTCATAATGATGGAATGCGATGGCACGTAACAATGTGCAATTGTTTAGATAAGAGGTTGAACACAACTAGGCTATTAATTTGATTAAGAAACCTAGAGGCAATCAATTGGGATTATCCATATGGATGGATAAATAAGGAGTTATTTGCCCGATTGAACCAAGAGTTGCATATGGGATGCAATTGGAATTGTTCCTACCTAAAGTAGTCAAGTTATGGATGACTTGCCAAAGCAAGCTCATAAGGAGATGAAAGATGGATCTTGGCCCACTAGAAAATATAAGGATATTTTCCGCATTAATATCTTGAGGGTTATTAATTCGTAGAAAAATAGTGGGAGCTATATTTAATAAACTAGCCATTATTAAATATAATCAAAATTCACAAATACTAAAACTTGCGTATTTTCCTTTTTGTAGAATTCCAAATGGCAAACAACTCATCGAGTTCACAACATTCCCTACGATCTGTCATTGAGAAGGACAAGCTCTCTGGAACCAACTTTCTTGATTGGTACAGAAACTTGAGAATTGTTCTCAAGCAAGAGAAGAAACTGTACGCAATAGAGGAGCATGTTCCAGAAGGTCCAGAGAACCAGACACCTGCTTCCTTAAAGGCGTATCAAAAGCGTGTTGATGACGCTAATGATGCGGCCTGCCTTATGCTTTGCACCATGACTTCTGAGCTTCAGAAGCAACACGAAAACATGAATGCAGTCGATATGATCGAACATCTAAAGCAGCTCTTCCAAGAGCAGGCGAGGGTAGAGAGGTATGAGGTCTCAAAGGCACTGTTCAAATGTCATCTGGCAGAAGGGAACCCGGTGGGACCCCATGTACTCCAAATGATCGGGTACTTGGAGAATTTCGCCCGGCTTGGGTTCCCGATCGGCCAAGAGTTGGCAACCGATCTCGTGTTGCAATCGTTGCCCGAGAGTTATGGACAGTTCATTATGATCTATAACATGAACGAGATCGTTAAACTACTGCCAGATTTGCTCAACATGTTGAGGACGGCTGAACAGAGCATCAACAAGGGTAAGGGCAAAGCCATAATGATGGTGCAGAAAGGAAAGGGCAAAAGGTTTGCCTCTTCCTCCAAGGGCAAAGGCAAGTCAGTTGCCAAGTCCAAGGAACAAGCCCTTAAGCCTGTTGGTGGCATTGCCAAGGTCGTGACTAAGGGTGAATGTCACTACTGTAGTCAGCCTGGACACTGGAGGAGGAACTGCCCAAAATATCTGGAGGACAAGAGGCTTGGAATAGTGATTCCACCACCACCAGGTATTTTTGTTGTAGATGTCAATTTAACTGTCTCTACATCATGGGTATTAGATACTGGATGTGGATCTCATATTTGTCGAAATATGCAGGATCTAAAGAGAAGTAAAAGATTGGCTAAAGGGGAGGTAGATCTGCGCGTTGGGAATGGAGCAAAGGTTGCTGCGTTGGCCATAGGCGTGTGCGAGCTATCTCTGCCTTTAGGATTAGTTTTAGAATTAAATAATTGCTATTTTGTGCCTGCTATGAGCAGAAACATTATTTCTATTTCTTGTTTGGACAAGAATGGTTTTATTATTTCAATAAAGAACAATTGTTGTTCCTTTTATTTGAATAATATTCACTATTTTAGTGCGCAATTATTTAATGGACTTTATGTCCTTGATCTAAGCAATCCTGTCTACAACATTAATACCAAGCGGATTAAAATAAATGATTTAAATCCTGCTTATTTATGGCATTGTCGTTTAGGCCATATAAATGAGAAACGTGTATCTAGACTCCATAAGGATGGATTACTAGACTCATTTGATTTTGAATCATATGAGACATGTGAGGCTTGTTTATTGGGAAAAATGACAAAGTCCCCTTTCAATAAGAAAGGTGAAAGGACTAGTGAGCAATTGGCGCTCATACATACCGATGTGTGTGGGCCATTTGCCACGCCTGCCAGGGGTGGTTATGTCTACTTCATTACATTTACTGATGATTACAGTAGATATGGATTTGTGTACCTTATGAGGGCAAAATCCGAATCCTTTGAAGTGTTCAAAGAATTCAAGAATGAAGTAGAGAAGCAACTTGGCAAAAGTATCAAGGCTCTACGATCGGATCGCGGAGGAGAATACTTGAGCCAAGAGTTTGACGACTATCTTAGAGAGTGTGGGATCGTGTCCCAACTCACTCCACCCGGAACGCCACAATGGAATGGCGTGTCCGAGAGGAGGAATCGAACCCTATTGGATATGGTTCGGTCTATGATGTGTCAAACCGATCTTCCATTATCATTTTGGGGCTACGCTCTATTAAGTGCAGCTTTCACCATTAACCGTGTTCCATCTAAATCAGTCATGAAGACACCATATGAGATGTGGAGTGGGAGGCGTCCCACACTGTCGTTCATGAGGATATGGGGCTGCGATGTCTATGTAAAATGTTTACAATCAGACAAGCTAGGGCCGAAATCGGATAAGTGTAAATTTGTGGGGTACCCTAAGGAAACTAAGGGATACTACTTCTACAATCCAACCGAGAACAAAGTGTTTGTTGCTCGGACCGGCGTGTTTCTAGTAAGAGAATTTGTCTCTAAAGAAGCAAGTGGGAGGAATGTAGAACTTGAAGAAGTTCAAGAACCACAAATCACTGAACCGATTATGGAACATGAACAGGAATCACAAGCAGTTGTGGAGCCACCTGTTCAGGTAACACAAGAGCTTCGTAGATCTAGTAGAGTGCGCCAGGAACCCGAGAGGTATGGACTTCTTGTAACCGATTCCGGTGACACGATGCTCATAGATGATGAGCCTACTACCTATGAGGAGGCCATGAGTGGCCCAGACTCTCAGAAGTGGCTGGAAGCCATGAGATCCGAGATGGAATCCATGTATACCAACAAAGTATGGACTTTGGTGGAACCACCTGATGGGGCGCGGCCCATAGGGTGCAAGTGGGTCTTCAAGAAGAAGATCGACATGGATGGTAATGTGATTACCTATAAGGGCCGATTGGTGGCTAAAGGATTCAGACAGATTCATGGTATTGACTATGATGAAACCTTTTCACCAGTCGCTATGACCAAATCCATCCGAATCCTACTTGCAATTGCAGCATACTACGACTATGAGATTTGGCAGATGGATGTCAAAACAGCATTCCTTTATGGGAATCTCCTTGAGGACGTGTATATGATACAGCCGGAGGGTTTTGAGGATCCAAAGCAAGCCAACAAAGTCTGTAAGCTGCAACGATCCATTTATGGATTGAAGCAGGCTTCTAGGAGTTGGAATCGACGTTTTGATGAAGTGGTCAAAGAGTTTGGCTTCATCAGAAACGAAGATGAGTCTTGTGTCTACAAGAAGGTTAGTGGGAGCTTTGTAGCTTTTCTGGTCTTGTATGTGGATGACATACTACTCATTGGAAACGACATTCCCATGCTGCAATCTGTGAAAGATTGGCTAGGAAAGTGTTTCTCAATGAAGGACTTAGGGGAAGCAGCCTATAAACTCGGTATAAAGATCTATAGAGATAGATCTAAAAGGTTGCTAGGCCTAAGTCAAAGTACATATATTGACAAGGTGTTGAAACGGCTCAACATGCAAGATTCCAAGAAGGGATTCTTGCCCATGTCACATGGAATCACTCTTTCGAAGAGTGGTTGTCCTTCCAATAAGATTGAGAAGGAACGCATGAGTAGAATTCCCTATGCCTCGGCCATAGGATCTATCATGTACGCCATGTTATGTACTAGACCAGATGTGTCATATGCCTTGAGTATGACAAGCAGATACCAATCCAATCCGGGTGAGAGTCACTGGATTGCTGTCAAGAACATCCTAAAGTACTTGAGAAGAACTAAGGATGCTTTCTTGATATTTGGCGGTGAGGAAGAGTTGCGTGTAAGGGGTTACACTGATGCAAGCTTCCAAACCGACAGAGATGACTTTAGATCACAATCGGGATATGTGTTTTGCCTGAATGGAGCAGCGGTGACCTGGAAGAGTTCCAAGCAAGAGACGGTAGCTGATTCTACAACAGAGGCTGAGTACATTGCTGCAAATGGCGCAGCAAAGGAGGCTGTTTGGATCAGAAAGTTTGTTTCTGAACTTGGTGTGGTTCCTAGCATTGCGGATCCAGTAGAGTTGTTCTGTGACAACACTGGGGCGATTGCGCAATCAAAGGAACCAAGATCGCACCATAAGTCCAAGCATGTGCTCAGGAAGTTTCATCTGATTTGAGATATTATCGATAGAGGAGACGTTCGGATATGCAAGATTCCTACAGATGATAATCTGTCAGACCCGCTTACGAAGCCTCTCACGCAGTGGAAGCATGAAGGGCACACTAGGAGTATGGGCATACGAGATGCGCCAGATTGGCTCTAGTGCAAGTGGGAGACTGTTGGAATAGATGCCCTAGAGGCAATCTAGTTTAGTATGAATTTGTATATGGCTAGAAAATTCATTTATTATTTATTGGATATTTAATATAATGAAGTCCTTAGATTTACAATTGTGTTGTTTATCTTAAATATCCCTAGTCAAGTATAATGATTAATGGGACAATCATCTATAGACTAGTATGGGGTTGGATTGATATGGAGATATCACGATCCAACACATAGGTGTGCATTACGGAATGTTGCACTGGATTGACCCATCTCCGAGAAGGCTACATACATGTTATGTTGAGTCACAAGTGCTTCTCGCGGTGCAATGGTATTGTCATCCTTAGACTTGAAGTCACTAGATATTCTAGTTGTGGATCATTGTGATCTTGGTAGCGTTAAACGCTACACTGTGACTGGGTAGTTATAAAGGCGTGTACTGGATACAATGAGAAGCAAGCTTAGAGATCGTAGTGGACGTAGAGAGGATTTGCCCCTCCCACATAACGGGAGCAAATATCCTAGGCCACTCGAGGGATAGTGCTTATAGAATGTCTGGCCAGACTCAAATAAATCAATATAGGATATTGATGTTATTTGCACGAATAAGGCTATTCCCATAGATCGAGAAACTATGGATTGGATATACGAGTGTGACTTGTATGTCTCGTGTTCAATCCGGATATGGAGGCAAAGGGATGAGACAATTACTTGTACAAAGGTTGTCAAGATGACTATTCTATTAGTTGGCTAGAATGGAGGTTTTGCTAGAAACCGCTCCATATTAGCAAATAGTTGCTACCAACTAGATAGAACCTATGGGGTCACACGCTATATAGAGTTGAACTAGATTTGGGAATTAATTAATTGGATTAATTAATTAGAAGGATCACTTTGCAAACCCTTGCAAACTTAGTAGGGACTAATTTGCAAGGAAGGGACTAAATTGAATTCTAGTTGGACTAGAATAAGTCCTTTAGGTAGTTAACAAGGAGTTGTTGGACTATATAAATGACCCTCCTTCCTTCCTTCCTCATAACTTATGCTCATTAGTGAACATAACAAGAGTGGGAGAGAACAAAAGGAGAGAGAGCAAGCAACAAGGAGGCCGACCCGACCCCCTTGCCGCCGCCCTCACCCCGTCGGCCAAAAGAGGGCTGAAGCCCCTCTTTTGTCTCGTTTTGCGTGATTCCTTCATCCTCTTCCTAATCCGGGCTAGCACCAAGGATTTTGGGAGATCTAGAATCAACTCTGGGCGTGGATCAACTATAGAGAACGTCACATTATTCGCGTTTGAAGTCATCAAGGAGAACCCAAAGGTGTGTTTATGATTTCTTACCTTTACTATCGTTATGCATCTAGACTTGTGATCCTTGGAGGGTTTTGCATGGTTATTTGTTTGATTATGCTTCCGTTGCGCGATCCATGAATCAAAACCCTACACCCTTGCCCCGAATCCCACATTGGCCGCTGCCGTCTCTCAGGGAGGAGGAGCGTTCACCACTCAGGGGTTGGGAGTATCAACCGCACCACCTAACCCTAACCTTCAAACTCCACCGGAAACGGTGCAGTTACCCTCAGTTCAGGGGCAAACAACCCAAATATTTCCCCTTGCCACTCACACTCCTCAACCGCCAACTCAAGTACCTAATCCGACTCCACAATACCCCTTGCCACCTCCATCGGCAACGTGGGGCAATGCGAATTCACAGTACGTTCCTAGACCTTCCGCGACATATGTGTCACCTCCAACTACGGCAACTCCTCCTCCTGCTGCTGGGGGAACTGCACCGGAGTGTATGACATCGCTGCAGCGACGCATAGAAACCATCTTGGCTAATCAACCGTTCGCAGATACCATAGTCCCGAAGGTAGACAACGATCCCCCTATCCCACGCGCCTACCTCATGCCTAACCCTGCCGGGTACAAGACTCCTAAATGGGACAAGTTCGAAGATGTCAACGGAAACGCCCATGAGCATGTCATGCGCTTCATTGATGTGATGGGACCATACGGGGCTGATCCTAAGTTGCTGATGCGCGATTTCCCGAAATCCCTGGGGAACGTGGCCTACAAGTGGTACAGGACGTTGGAAGCCGGATCCGTGAAGACCTGGGACGACATGGTCCAGAAGTTTTACGCTAAATTCTTCCAGGTAGAAGAAAAGGTGACGATGATTCATCTCTCTCGCATGTACCAGAAGCGCGAGGAGGATGGAGTGACATTCATCAAGAAGTTTAGAGATAAGTCCTTGGAATGCAGGGATGAAGTACTTGAGGGCAGACTCGTGGAAATATGTCTGCAGGGCATGCGAGACGAGTACAAAGGTATGCTTATCAACCTACAAACTCCTACATTTTCAAAGCTGATTGAATGCACAAAGAACATAGAGCCTATAGCGGAAAGGCATAAAAAGAAGCACGCCCCTGAGCGATCCCCGAGCGGGACCACCTTTAAAATTGGGAGGTTCAGCTAAAAGAGGGGACGTGAGGCTGAAGTGAATACGGTCTTGCCCCACAAGCAGCCAAAGGTCGCAAGCTTCGATGCGCCACCTTTACCATGTTTGGTGGAGGAGGCGAGTGACTTGTGCAGACAATGGCGTAAAGATGGAATCTTGCCGCCGCTCGAGAGGATACCCTCCAAGGAGATGATGAGGCACCCAAAGTGGTGCGAATGCCATGGAAAGATCATGCATCCCACAGCTGACTGCAAGAAGCTCAGAAACATGGTGAGTCGAAAGATGAAGGATGGCGAATTGATCGTCAGCGATCAGAGGCAGGATGTGCTAAACAATCCACTGCCTGCCCATGCGGAGCAAGAGTCGAAGGGCAAAGAGGTTGCCATGATCACGATAATGGACCTCGAAGAGATTGCGGAAGATATTCTACCCATCGTTGCCGAAGTCTACAATGAGGAGGATTACAGCATAGACACGGAAGACGAGCGTGCTGATCGGATGAAAGGATCGCACGGGTTCAGCAGGTTCTTAGACGAAATGAACTTTTCGGAGAAATGCCGGAAAGAGATCACAAAGGCGATCCTAAGGATAGCGTAAGACTACGAGGAGGATATCGTGGTTTCCAATGGGAAGGTTGTCAGAGCATCTTGCTCCACGGAAAAGGTCATAACCTTCTCCGCAAGTGACAAAAAGACAGATGCGAGCCACCAGAAGCCTTTGTATGTGACGGCAGTAATCAATGGTGTCGAGTTCAAACGAGCATTTTTCGACGGTGGAGCAGCAGTTAACGTGGTCCCACTCCACACTCTGAAGTTGGCGGGAATCCCGGAACAGAAGAATGTTAGACGTCCATCCCCGCTGATGGGGTTTGGAAGTGACTCCAGGATGACGATAGGATGGATCCGTCTGGGTGTCCAGATTGGCAAAATCAAGTGTTCAGCTAAATTCTATGTCATAGATGCGAACACCACATATCATATGATCATTGGACGGGCCTGGATTCATCGCTTCGATGCAATCCCCTCGACGGCTCACTAGGTGATGAAAGCTATCTGGAACGATAGAGTCGTGGAGATACCAGCTTCGGTAAACCCTTTCAATCTGGATGAAGCCCACCTCTCCGAGGCAGTATGGTTCACCGAAATGGCAGATGAGCAAATGCCGGGACCGTTCAACCCCACTCCTTTGCCTCGATGGGAGGACATCAAAGATCAGTCACCCGCAGGAGTGATGGTGACAAGGGAGGAGTCCAAAGAAAAGTCGTCTGCGCGAAAAGAGACACCGCGAATTGCTTATCAGCGAAAGAACGTGTACACCCTGAAAAGGATAGCAAAACATGATCCTGGAGGCAAGGAGATAGAGAGCTCCTACGCCAACGGGAAGAAATGTTACCGCATATGAAGGTGCGCCGGGGTGTCCCCACACGAGCATGGGGATATCCCTGAGCAAATAAATAAAATTGAGCAGGTTATGGAATTGGACAAACCAACACCAGACGCTCTAGAGGAGAAGCTAAAAGAAGCGCCCGAATACATGGAGGACAAGCCCAAACCGCAAAAGCAGGAGTTGAAGGAGGTATTCCTAAGCCCAAACGAAGGAAAGAAAAGGCCAGTCTTTCTGAGTGCAGACCTCACAAGCGAGGAGGAGGAAAGATTGCTACAACTTCTGACCGAGTACAAAGATGTGTTCGCATGGGAATACGATGAGATGCAGGTATGGACGCGAGCATCACTATGCACAGGTTAGATGTAATCCCAGGGTCTAAGCCGGTAAAGCAGAGCACAAGGAGCTTTAGGCCGGAGGTCAACGTGAAGATCAAGCAAGAAATCGTCAAACTATTGACTGCCAAATTCATCGAGCCGAATCACCATCCTACATGGTTGGCCAACATTGTGCCAGTAGTGAAGAAGAATGGGCAGCTTCGCATTTGTGTGGACTTCGAGACCTTAATCGTTTCTGTGCTAAAGACGATTTTCCGCTCCCCAATATTGATCTACTCATCGATTCGACCGCGGGTCATCGCATGTTCAGCTTCATGGACGGCTTCAGTGGGTACAATCAGATCAAGATGGACCCTGAAGATGCACGGAAAACCGCGTTCATCACGCCAGTGGGAGTCTTCAATTACACGGTTATGCCTTTCGGACTCAAGAATGCAGGTGCGACTTACCAGCGAGCTATGATGGCCCTGTTCCACGACATGATGCATAAAGAGGTAGACTTCTATGTTGATGACTTGGTTGTCAAGTCCACGGAAGAAAGCGACCACTTGGAGGATCTGCGAAAAGTCTTCGAAAGATGTAGAATTTTCCAGCTAAAGATGAACACCATGAAATGCGCATTCGGAGTAACCTCGGGGAAATTCTTGGGATGTGTAATACATCGCCAAGGCACCGAGCCTGACCCCGCAAAAGTATCAGCCATCACCAGCATGACGGCGCCGCACAACCAAAGTGCTTTGAAGACATTCATGGGGAAGCTATTCTACCTGCGAAGGTTCATTCCTGCGATCGCAGAAATCACCTTTTGCTTCAGCGATCTTCTCAAGAAGGATGCTGTGTACGATTGGACCGCAGAGCACGAAACCGCATTCGGAAGGCTAAAAGAATTGCTGAGATCGTCATGGGTTATGATCGCACCACAGCTCGGATCGCCACTTTTGCTATACCTTACATCGACAAAGAAGTCTATAGGGGCACTCTTGGCTCAGGAATATGAAGGGCAAGAAAGGCCAATTTACTATATTTCCCGCATAGTGCAACCAGCAGAATCAAGGTACACGGACATCGAGCGTCATTGCCTTGCTTTTTTCTTTGTAATAGAAAAGTTGAAGCACTATTTCGCTTCGCACAAAGTGATAGTGGTACAAAGAGTGACCCAATACGGTATCTCTTGACTCACACTTCTCCTGGTGGAAGATTAGCAAAATGGTATATGACCATCTCTCAGTACGACATCACATGCGTCCGACCCCGAGCAATCAAATCGCAGGAGGTGGCGGATTTGCTAGCACAGCTCCCTGATAATAGTCATGAGCTTGTGATTGAGGAAGAACTGAAGGGAACCGAAATCTATGCAGTTGAGTTGCCTTACTGGACGCTCCATTTCGACGGGTCGTCGACAAGAAAGGGTGGAGGCATCGGAATAGTCCTGACCAAACCCGATGGAGAGGTCATACAGATGTCCACAAAGCTTGACTTCGCAATCACCAACAACGAAGCAGAGTATGAAGCTCTCATCGCCGGTCTTCGTGCAGCAAGGGCACTAGAAGTAAGCAATTTGATGGTTATGGGGGACTCTAAGCTGATCGTCAAACTAGCCTCGGGCGAATACGGTTTAAAGGAAATAAACCTATTGCCCTACCGAACTTTGGTACAGAAGCTGGTGCAACAATTCTGCGACGTCAGGTACGAGCACAAACCCAGAGCAGATAATAGGCATGCTGATGCTTTGGCCACCCTGGGATCCAAGGTCAGTGCGGATAAGTGTCCCGCGAGAATCTCGATTGAAGTGCGAACATCCTCGGCATTGAAAGAGGACGCGTGTGAGGATGAATGCATAGATGATGCAGACTGGAGGAAGCCAATATTGCGCGCCATCGCAGAAGGAACGAGCAAAGAAAACAGGGCATCCACCAAGGGGTACTGCATACACGACAACGCTCTCTATTACAAAGGCCCAGGCGGGATACTCATGCGATGCGTCTCGCATCAGGAGGGGCAAGCGCTGTTAGAAAAGATTCACCAGCATACTTGCGGAGATAGTGAGGTGTCAATCTACAGAAAGGCCCAAAGGTATGGGATTCACTGGCCGGACATGTCAACGGCTGCTGCGTTAATTCAAGGGAACTGCGAGATTTGTGCATTGATCAAGGACTCTTTAGAAATTGCTCTGGTCGATGATGACATGGATTGGAGGAAGCCACTCTTCGACTTTCTTACACAGGGTATCGAGCCTGAGTCAAGAAAAGAAGCCAAAAAGTTAAAGCGGAAGGCAGCCCGGTACGTGGTGCAAGAAGACATACTCTGGCGAAGGGGCCATGAGGGTAACTTACTGCGATGCCTAGACAGCAAAGAAGCACAAGAGGTGATGGACCTCTCTCACCAAGTGGAACATCAGGGAGGTGCGAAGTTATGCAGGCATCTCCTCACAATCGGTTACTTCTGGCCCACCATGGAAGCAGATTGCTGCGCTAAAGTAAGAAGATGCCAGGAGTGTTAATTCAAAGGCAACCTAGTACATGTACCTGCCGTAGATCTACATGCGCTGGGCACACCATGGTCATTCCATACTTGGGCTCTAGATTTTGTTGGCCCTATCCGACCAGCCTCGCATGGGAACCAGTTTATTCTCACTGCGACCGAGTTGTTCACTAAGTGGGTAGAAGCGATACCACTGAAAACAGCAAATGCGCTTGCTGTAGTCTAATTCATCCAAGAGAACATCATATACCGGTTCGGAATTCCTAACACAATTCTCTCGAATAATGGTACCCCCTTCGTCAATCGCCAGGTAGCTGCGAAGCTAGCGGAATACAACATAAGGCAGATATGTTCTACCCTCTATTATCCGAAAGGGAATGGTCAAGCGGAGGCAACCAACAAGACGTTGTTGAGAATCTTGAGCAAGATGGTTGCGGACGACCACAAGAAATGGGCTGATTCTTTGAACATAGCCTTGTGGGCGTATCGAACTTCTCCGAGGACTCCCACAGGAGTCTCCCCATTTCTTTTATGTTATGGAGCTGAAGCTGTAGTACCTGCGGAGGTAAAAATCAACTCTGCAAGGTTGGCCTTTCATGCACTATACGAGAATCAACGCGATCATGACTTGGTCCTGTTAGAAGAAAAGCGGGAGCAGGCTAAGCGGACTAACAAGCGGTACGAGGAAAGGATCGCGCAAGCGTACAACAAAACAGTCCAACGTTGAGATTTCGTAGTTGGGGACCTGGTCTTGCGCGCATCGGATCATTGCATGCGGGAGGCGGCTCACCCAAAATTCGCAGCCATCTGGGAAGGACCCTTCGAGGTCAAAGAAGTCTTTGACAGTGGCTACTGCAATATACAAAGGCTACACGGGACGGCCTCAACCCCAAGCTCAGTCAACATGCGCTGGATTAAGAAGTATTATCTTAACTCCTCTCATTACATGCGTTACATTACAATGCCTACTTTATGTTTTGTATTGCTGTAGACTCATGCGTCTTCTTTCCCATATGAGGGAATTGTAATCTCATCTCTCCCATATGAGAGTGTTCATAATAAAAGATTTCTCCCAAATGGGAAGAACTTTATAATTCCAGCTGTCTTTATTGCTTTATCTATTTCTCCATTTCTTAATAGCAAAAACCTATCTGCCGAGATAGCAGCATTAACTGAATACGATCTTAATTGATCCTAAGCCTATCTGCCGCGATAGCAGCACTATTCGAACATGATCTTAATTGATCTCAAGCCTATCTGCCGAGATAGCAGCCATACTTGAATCTGATCTTAATTGATCCCAAGCCTATCTGCTGAGATAGCAAAACTAAGCAAAAACGATCTTAGTTGATCTGAAGCCTATCTGCCGAGATAGCAGTAATACTTAAAACTGACCTTGAGTGATCCTCAAGCTTATCTGCCAAGATAGCAAAACTATGCAACTGCGATCTCAAACGATCTGAAGGTTCATCTGCTAAGATAGCAGCTCTCATGAATGATTTTTTTAAAATCCGCGAATCCATCTATTGGATAGCTAATCATAGCGACAACTCAAAGTGCGAATACAACACTACAAAAGGCGAAGTTTGCAAACACGCATGCGAAATTGTAATTTGTTGTAACAAGAACAGCAAATGATACAAAACGCTTTATTGTGAGTCAAGATGACTTACAATGTATCTGTCTAGATAGCAGCTTACAAACGAAAGCTCAAACTGAGCTAATTACACGGCCAACATGGCTTACAATTCATCTAAATAGCAGCTTACAGGCGAAAGTTACACAGAAGGGAAATCCTTACTGTAAAAGGATCGGCCTACTGGTCCTAACAAAAGCTATGCGACATAGTGGTCTGCGACCAAAGATCTGTAGCAAGTAGGGTCTTTCTATAAAACGAACGGCCTAAAAATGCTACGAAAACTATGCGACGCCACCTTCAAGATCTCAGGATCTGACAAGGCCTCTCTCTGGTCTTCTGCCCATGAGATGTGCCTGAGGAACCACCTGTTCCGGCGTATGCGGCGGTGAAGAACAGGCAAGCAGCAACTCCTGGGGCAAGAGGTTCCTTGTCCACGGAGACGAGCATAATGGCTCGCCACCCCGAGTTCAAGAACGTGGAGGCAAGCAGTTCTCCTTCGGGAAAGCTAGAGGAGAAACTCCCTGTTCATTACGAATTGGTAAGGAGGTTAGTACGGCACTGCACCTCGCCGGGAGGCGGCCGAAAACACGACCTGCAAACATAATAGACGAAGAAAATTATTTGAACAAGCATGAGGTATTATGTGCATCTTCTTTACGATGGTTATGAAGATCAATAAGTCTCGTAAAGAAGATTTTGAAAGCTATTTCTATGGCACAAAGCATAAACTCAGTTTTCACAACTTGAAGTTGCCATGAATCAACAAAGTACAAGTGTTGAAGCCAGCAGTCGTAAGGACTCATGGCAAGCCACAATTTGGAATGAAGAACCCAAGTAGCAAGAGGCAGGGTTTATATAGACCCAATGGAGACCCTTCGGTTGCCTAGCTGAGTCAGCAAAGCTTGGAAAAGGGGTAAGAGTCAATCACTTAACCCTTGATAAAGGCAACATTCAATTACCCTACTAAAGGCTACGACGATTCGGTAGCGTATCCTAATTAATGACGGAAGGTCATGATACGGATGGACTTCCCAAGGAAAGCGTGCTTATCTGATAAGCAATTAGCGCGAAAATCAAGGCGGACATATCACTAGCTGATGTCATAATTGATACGCACAAAGATATTCGAGCAAATCCCGGGAAGGGCAAAACGGGCATTCAAGCCTTGAATAAAAAAAAGGGGGAGAAACCCTAGCAACATTACGATAATGTTTCAGCATTTTTTTCAAACCAAATACATGCTATTTTTCTCAAAATAAATCTTTGGTCAGAGGGTCATCAGGGGAGAACAAGAGTGACACATTTGTCACTTGCTCCACTTCTCGCTTCAACTGCTCGTAGTTGGCGCTCATCTCATGGAAGAGATTCACAGCCTCTTCAGCTTTCTGCCTTTGCTTCTCCACCTTTTGCCCCTCAGCTGCGAGGTTATGAAAGTCGCGCCTCAAATTCACAGCCGCGCGAATCTGGGTGACTCTGTTGACAAGATACCCGAAGCCCAGCTTGCCCTGAACTTTGGCTTGAAGGTTTTGACACATGCTGAAAAGAAACTGCGCGCTCTGAGGAGAGATGGTCGCAGGTGTAGCCGCAGACAGCTGCTCTAGGATCCAGATGGCCTCGGTCAAGAACAGCCTCCTGTTGAAGGGCTCTATCTCCAAGGACCTCGCAAATGATCGAGGATAGGAGAGACGCATCTGAACCAGCCAGTCCACATCAGCTTGCTTCAAACCTAACAATGTTGATTCAAATTAGAACATGAAGCTCGTAAATGAAGAATGCAAGATGCGAATGAAAATAATGGTAACATACCAGTTCCTTCAAGGATCTCGCGCAAGGAGGGGATGCGCATTACTAGGGCAGCTGAAGACTGTCCTCGCTCCATTGCTCTCCTATCAGCTGCGAGCTCTAGCTCCTCATAGTTGGCAGGAAGGGTATAGGCCACACCAGGTGCGATTGAGCTCCTACCTGCGAACTCCAAAAGTTCCATGCTTGAGGAATCTCTGGAGGCTCAATCCCTGCGGAAGGAATAGCAACAGTAGAAGCTGCTGCTCGATTAGGAACGCCTTCAGGTGCGAAAGGCTCATGAGACTCAGGAGCACTCATTTGAACATTCACATTCGCATGTGACCCTACATCTTCCATGATCTGCTCACGAATCCCAGCCTCAGCAGCATCTGCTTCCATTTCCTCAGCAGCAGCATTAGTATCTTCCTCCATCAGCACGGTGTCAGCCTCGGCATCATCATAAACTTCGATGACATCCTCCAAGGGCTCTCCTGCATACTCAGCAGCTGCGACAGGCTTCTCGACATGAGAGCTTCGCTCTGGGACATAGGATGCAGAGGGTTGACTCTTTTGTTCCAGCATGGCTTCACCAGCATTACCTGCGACACAAGACAGGACAATGTGAGGTAACTTGTATCAAACAATATTTTATTATTTTGATAAACCAAGAGCGAGCACCTCCACGCGTAGGTGGGATTGTAGCATCTTCGTCATATGCTAAGGACGCGATACCATGACCTATTAATGTGTCTTCGTTAAGCATATCCTTAAGGTGAGCGTGACCTGGGGTGCGAAGAAACCAGTCATGATGATGATTGGGTTACTAAGCCTAGTTCACAAGCGCTGTTCAAATAATTACCTGAAGGTTCACCGCACTTGCTTACTAGCCAGCGGCGAATGTCGGCTTTCGATAAGCCATGCTTTAATGCACCAACAATCACGTCTCGGTAAGTTACCGCAAGATTAAAAATCTCACCTTCATTGCCGCCTGCGATCTCCTCAAAGTCCGCCTGAGCCTGCTCCAGAGCAGCCGCATCTTCTTCTTGAGCCGCATCTTCCTCATCAACTTGAGCAGCCGCATCTTCTGGAACCGCATCTTCCTCATCGGTTTGACGCACCAAGTCGTCGACATGTTGCTCTTCCTGTCTCCTTTGCTTTATGCGTTCAATCTCCTCTTCTTCTCGCTTCCTTCTTCTTTCAGCAGCCTCCGCAGCTGTTCTCCTAGACTCAGCAAGTATGTCCTCGTCTATGGTTTCGTTGGAAACACCAGAGTGAGAACCCCTCTTCTGCCTCTTGGACAAAAGGCCGCTGATGGTCTCTGCATCGTCATCTGCAAAGGAACAAAATGTTCAGTAAAGATTGCGAGAGTTAAGATAATGAGAAGATAAGTACGTTTGAGATACCTCCTGACTCTTCCTCTTGTATCTCATCTCTCTCTTATTCTCTGACATCTTCCACTCTTTCTTCTTCATCGTCATCTCTTTCTCTCACCTCCCTTCTCTCATCCTCCTCTTCCTCCTGACCAAACGGAACAAAGGTCTCCACTGCGAGCTCTTTCCGCGCCTTGCTTGGCATGCGACCTTTACCTTTGTCCCTGGAAGTAAGGGACCTCGCAGGAGAGGAAGTTGGAGCACTCCTAGGGGAAGAGATTGTGATTCCCTTCTGCCTTGGTCTCTTTGTCCTTGGAGCAGCAGTCGGTGGAAGAGATGGGTCGTTCCTGGGAGGAGACAAGGCTGGAGTGTTGTCTATCAGCGAGTCAGAAAATACATCCATGACCTCGCGAATTCGGGCCTCAATTGTGGGAGCCATTCTCATTGTTAGCCGAATTGGTTCACCTTGCCTTCTCGCAGCAACAATGGTGTTAATCAGCGACTTGGAGCACTCACCAGATGCGAACCTCCTCACATAGCACTACTACAGAAAATGGAGCATAAGTTTCGAGTTTCGACACATCGGAGTAAAGAAACTTAACGCATGCAAAGAAGATTGTTTACCTTGGCAAAATCTTCCCTGTATTTGATGACATGCGAATCACCTTTCTTAACTGCGGCCATCTTTTCTTCATGGATGGTGGAGGGGCACAAGTGATCTCATGATCCAGCAATGAGTAGCAGCCATATTGGGAGTCATCTAAGCTGCAGTTAGGACGGAAAGGGAAGAAATTTATCTTGATCACCGGCGCTCTGCTTGGCCGAGGGGTCGACTGTGTCTCAAACCTTGCCTGCTGGGTATTCTAATAAGCGACCCAATTCTTGGAGTAGCCACCCGCGCGGTTACCCGGGGGTTGCTCGAAGGGAAGGTTGCTCCTTAAGATCGTTTTGCACTCACCAGACAGTAGTCATTTGTAGCAGCCTCTTATCATGGACTGCGGCCAGATTGATGGTGCCACCGCATCAAAGCCAAACTGGGGAGAAACGCGAGTAGGATCGACATCCACCGTGATCCTCTCGTACCTAGGAGTAAGCTCGCGAACATACTCCGCAAGAGCAGGAAGAGAACCTCTTAGGCACCAGTAGAAGAATTCACTATAGCGCTCGTGGAAACGCTTTTGACCCTCGAAAAGAAGATCTTCCGAGAAAGCAACAACCTTGGAAGGATACAATTTTGGGAACCATCGCACATTCTCAACGCGCGTGGCATAAGGCCTAGCTGTAAACTCGCTGCGATCGTCCCATATCAGGCTCCAGGTACACTTAGGAAAATGAGTTCCAAACCATCTGGCAGCCCTTCCACTAGAAAGCTCCTCCTCCGCACCAGGGAAACACCACTTACTGGGCTTAGAAGGAACAGGAGCATAAGAGGGCCATCGCTCGAAGACCCACATAGTCAGGAATGCAATGTTGACATAGGTCAGCGGGAGTCCTTGGTTGCTACAACCAGTTGATCCAATCTGTGGTACAGGGTACCCAAGACTAGTGGCCCAAGTGCGACTCTTTGACCAAGGGTCAATTTCACAGCAAGGGGAAGGACATGGTAGAAAACCCCATCATGGGGATGGCCATCAATTAAATACCTCGATAACCAGGCGCAGAGAAAGGCACACAAAGTCAGATGGTACCCTTTCCCGTTCACGTAATTCTTCGCCTTCGGGTCCTGGCTCAGAAGTTTCTTGGTGACGCTACTGTTCGCATAATCGTGAAAGAAGTACTGCACCCACTTGCCCCAAGTGTTCTTCGCAGATGTATCAACCAGTTGCTAGTCGGGAAGAAGCTTCGCAGATGTCCACCGGGTGGAAATTTTCTTTACCTCTGACAAGCATTCCTCCATCTGCTTGTACAGAGCAAGTTCTGGATCAGTCCTCAAGGGACTCAAAGGATCCACCTCACCAACAGAAGAAAGATCATACAGCATGTGTACATCTTCAATAGTGGGAGAAGCCTCGAACTCAGTAAAGTGGAATGTGTGAGTCTCAGGCGAGTAGCGCGACAGAAGGTTTAGAAGCATGGACTGGTCCAGCTTCACGGCAGCACCCTTCATAGCACGGACTGCGAAATATATGCCAGCATTGTTCAAAGTGATGGCCTGGTGGGTCAATACATGGTCAATCCACTCATCCATAAAGTTCAATTTCTGAACGAACGCTTGAGTGGAGATTGCAGTATGCAGGAAAAACCCATTTTCAACCCCCAATCGAACCACATCCTTGGAATCGATCAATTCAAGCATGGCAGCGTTAACAGGAGGGGTCAGTGTTTGTAACCCTTCAGCAGGAACGGGGGTCGGCAGGTTCTTCACCTTAACCCAAGCATGGTAAAAGTCTTTACCACCCAAATAGGGGGCTTTCCTCCATAAGGTCTGGGGAAGATCAGGTATTTCTTCGACCTCTTTAACGGGTTTGGTTCCTTTTGTCTTTGCCATTCCTGCGGAAGAGCAAGAAAAAAGGGGGAAGAAATACACATACTTTAGTTTGAATTTCAAGAATCAGTTTGAATTTCAGTTCGGTTTGAAGCAACGATGCTTTGTCAAAAGAAAGATGAACAGTTCAGTGTCAATTTTGGGGGTTTGAAAGTTCAGAATCGTTTACATTACTGGGAATTTCAGAAACCCCACATTCAAAATCTTTACAATATGGGGATTAGATCAATTTTGAGTTCAAAGAACAAGGTCTCCTTTGCAGTTTCCAATGGATGGCATGTTTAAGATAGTCATGGGTTTGCAAATCCAATACAGTTCAAAGCATATATCGATACATTAAATGGAATCGAGCAAGGCCAACCTTGTTTTGGTAAAGCTTTCTTGGATGCGCACAGTTTAAGAAGACGATTGACAAGAAAGAATTGATGATTGATTATTTGAATCTGCTATTGAAGGCTTCCGGTTATCATTCAATTTAAGAGAAAGAAGTGATGCTTTGCAACAATGGAGAGCACATAATATTTATCCAAAAACAATGAAGGGTTGCGTCCTTTCAGTTGTCGAATCGCAACCGTCACCGTCGAATCGCGCAATCACAGGACAAGCTGACGTCATGCCTAAAACCCTAAAAGACCGGAAGGCACGACTCTAGGGATTTTAGGTCATAATGACACGCACGGGGGCTGAATTTGCGTGTATTTGAATTGGTGCGTGGCGGCGACGCGTACATTGGTTCCTGCGCATTGAAGCCTATCCGGCTATGCGTCTTCAGGCGCAGAAAGGGGGCTAATGTAGATAGTGCTTTCTGGACAAACAGATCTTAGCCACGTGGCGATCATCCAGCACACCTAGCTGTGCTCCACACACACTGGATCACCAGCTGCGCTGATCCACGTGGGGATTGCGAGACAGGGCCCTCGCATACCACCTCACGGGACTTGTAGGGACTTAGTGGTTTGGAGGCTAGAGTAAGTCCTGTCGCGCGCGAGCGACAACCAATCTCGCGCGCGACCCCTAGAAACTTATTTTGAGAGATTTATGGCACGAGCTCCATAAACCCGGTCAAACCCAGTCAACCTCGTAACGGTTTCGGTATACGCGGATAACGTGCAATAACGGTCCCTATATATGCGGACGAACGTGCCGTTGTGGTTAAGCTAATTAAGCCACCATTAAGGGCGCATTAACCACACTACAACGGTCACATCCTCCGTTATATATAGGATCGTTAACCCTTCCATACAAGAGAGACTCACCTGGACTACGCGGAAGCTCTGCCAAAATCCTGTCTCTCTCTCATACAGTGCTATTGCCTTACTCTCTCCCTACACACAACCTTACGCTTCCTGTGTCTTCTCTATCCCCTACTCTTGGTGTATATTGAATTCTCTATGCAGGATTCTCTCGTACACAGCAAGCTTTGCTTTGCGCCTTTCATGGCCCAGAGTTAAGTACATATGTACGATCTTTTCATATCAAATGTGTGCATGTGTGTGATATTTCAAATGAATACTTGTTATATGAAAAAGTATGAGAATGCATGTTTTCCACTCAAATGTTATTAAACTATTTTATTCATCTCCTTTGAGAACTCTCGGAAATTTCTTGTGAAATGTTGATATTCTGATTCTGGTTATGTGAAAGAGAAGAAATCAAATACCTCTAATAGACTTAGGACGATGTACAGAGTACTGTTATTAATGTGAGGTGTCAAGCGATCCTCCATTTTCATATGGCTAAGACCATTGAAGCAATGCTTCATAGTATTGGACAGAACGTTAATGTTCACAAATCCGCCCCCGATGAGCCAAAATGTATCAAGATATTGAGGCCAAGGGGTTTATAGAGCTATAAAGTTCTACTTATACTTGTAAGTGTCACTACGGTATAGGGGTGTCGACACTAAAGGCCTTTTAGCTAATGTTATGATCGGGGTAGACGAATGGGCTCCCTTAACGCCCTCGGGTGAAATAGGGTTTGATAGACCCTAGAAGGAACCCTTAGTGATTATATTTGTGATCCCTCTATTTACATCGATCCTGGTGGTGGCTCTGGACATGCCCCCAGCTATAACGGTTAATTGAACTTGAAAGAAAATTGTCTACTCTATTGATGTTGTTTGTGGCTCTTGATATGCCCTAATCGATTGAAATGAATTGTAAATCTTGGCTACTCATGAACTACTATTGTTATCAGTTCAAATGAACTTTTTTACTCTGGATATTTTACCAACTACTCGTGGTTTCTCAATGTTAAATTGAGAGGTTTTTGTTACTCGGTTACTTCCAGTTGTTCCAAATTCTTAAACATGATAGTTTTACTGTTTAAATCTTCTAATTTGTTTCAACTCATGCTTCCGTACCACTCGTTGCTTTACATGTCGTAGTATGTATTACTCAGTTTTTACTGATCATTTCTTCAAAACTGCGTCGGCTGTTGCCATTTTAAAACCGCATGTCATCAATCAAGGTGGGGGATGGGAACGTGAATTGAGACGAAGACGTTTAGCTTAAGTTAGATTACTTAATAGTTCACATAGCTTATTTCAATCTCATTACATTTGTAAACTTATCTTCTCAATTTTGTTGTATTTATTAAATAAAGTGTAATATTCGTAACTATATTTCTACTTTTGGATATCGATCGTCGCATTAACCCTGAACCGAGATCCCGGGTCGTTTCAGCTGGTATCAGAGCATCGGTTCTCCGGTTAAAGTGACTTTTGGATTTCCATTAGTAGAGAATAAGAAAGATAAAACGTTTTCAAAATTTAAAATTGATTAGGATAACCCAATATGGCAATAAGAATTGAACAAGCCGTCGGGGAGTTTGGGTACTTACGTATTGTTCAACCCAATTTGTATTTACTTGTTTATTAACTGTTAACTACTTATTGATATGTGATCTATGCGAAATCCACTTGTTATTTATATGTTGGTTATTCTATGGGCATGTTTAGTTGCTATATAGAAATGATTTATCATTTTCGTGTAATGCGTATCCGCGTTCCCTGGTTTGATTATGTTAATTAGTCGGCGAGAGAGTAACGACGCTTTGATTTAGAAGACGATGAAACCAATCTTTTCTTACATACGAGAGATGACTTTTAAGATTATATTTTGTTTTGTTTCATTTTGAGTTTATATGACACAGTCATTTCCAAATTAGACAGTTCAAACAATAAATTCTTTATTTTAAAAAAATGGTTTTCCAAAATTATTGGGGTGTCGAGCTACCAAATGCCAAGATATATGGACCACTTAGTTAATCATTCCGCTGGTGCGACTCTAACTACGACGGTACTATAAGTTGTACCAGCTGTGTAGACTAAGTTGGAACATTTGAAACTCATGCGAGTTGTGTTTGAGAGGCACGATGTGTGACGACACATAGTGTTCTTTCTCCCTCGTATGTGTGAAACACTTGAGGAGATTGGTTTATCTAATCCTGTAAAGGTAAGACAACATTTTTCATGAGGATGAGCCAAGCGAAATGATATGTTTGTGGCGATCAAAGTATTTTCTAACGATTTGATATTTGTTTAAATGCTATAAAATTTTCGGATTTCTTTTGTAGACGTGAGAGTTGCATTTTGGTCAAACTTTTCAAAATTCAGTGCGACATTTTTCTTGAGCTAATTTTAGATGAAACCCTAATGTGATACGAGTTTAGGCTGGTATGTAGTATAGACCCCGTCGTGCGGAGAGTGAGAATGAGAACTTTCTTTCCGTTAATGTATTGCTTACTGATCAACTAAGGAAGCCATCTATTGGGAGCAGAACATCCGACGAGAGCGGTTTATGTATTTGTCTGACTAAGTCAAATAGACTGAGTCCCTTTATTGCATTTCATGTATGTGGGTAAGTATAGTATGAGATCTTCGGGGACGAAGATTCTTTTAAGGTGGGTAGACTGTAACACCCCTAATTTTCGAGAGAATTCTTAGTGCAATATCAAGACTTTGGGGGCAAATTTGTAAATAGTTTGTCACGACTTTAAAGTTTGAATTTTGGAGTGTTAGCAATATTTGGAAGTTGTTAGAATGATTTTGAGGCGCTAGAAATATTTGGGGTGGTTGTGCAATTCTCTAAAATCAAGTAGAACCTTTATTTCTAGTTTGTACCCCAAACTTAAGAAAAATTACACTTTCACCCCCCAATGCATGAGAGACACTTGTCCACTCCAATCTGACACTCTAGTGAGGTAGCAACAACATTTCACTCTCCCACTTCAACACCTGCAGAGAGAGAGAGGGAGACTTCATCATTCTCATCTTCTCCTCCACCACAACTCCACCATGCAATCACCACCACCACCAAGGCAACCACCCTATTCTTTCTTCCAAATCAAAAATTGCTCCTACCGCAGTATCCCCTCGGTCCGCTGATCAAAACGCACAAATCAATTCGAAGTTTGATCGGGTAACGAGAGAGAATTTTGAAGGTAAGACCCAAGAACCCTAGCTTTTTCAATCGCGATTTCTTCTTCTCAGTCATGAACCAGTAAAATTAAACCCCTCTTTGTTGTTGGCGAGGTCAAACCGAGGCTAGGAAGCCCAAGCTCGAGCTGTAACTTTCCCGGAACGGGGCTCGCCGGATTCCGGGTTCATACGACCGCCGGAGTAGTGCCATGAACGTCGGAGATGATAACTCCTTCATTATTTGAGAAAGTTCGCTGATTCTTGCAGCAAGGTGACCTCTGAGGACCCAGTAAGAATACCCTTAGCCTAGAATCAGCCCAGAAATCATCTACAAGGCTTGGGAGCATCGGAACTAGGCGGCAAAGTCGCCGGAAAACTCCATGGCCGACCAAACCTTGGGTAAGCTTCATTTCTCCACCAAATTTTGCTTCCTATGCATCAAATTTCTCCCAATCATGTCGTGAACCTGTTTGAATGATCCAAATCTGCCCAGATTGTTGTTAGAGTCGAGTTTGATTTCACTTTTCACTCTTGGTTCGTTTTTCCGTCATGCATAAACAGCCCCTGTTCAAATGATCATATCTCTCTCATTTTTAATCCGTTTTGAGTGATTCTGGACTTTCTTGAAACCTCAGACGATTGGCTACAACTTTCCTGTTTTAAATTTTGTCTAATTCGGTCTCTAAACTACCTAAAAATCATGTTGAAGTTGCTGATTTCGTGTTGTGCAATCTGTCCAAGTGCAGAATATTTCTAAGTGTTGGATACTAAATTTTCACCCAACTTTGAACATTATTACCTCTCTCATCTCTTGATGGTTTGAGCTTATGTTTCTTCCTACTTGTAGATGGTGATGAGTTCTTCAAATCCATATATAGAATGCCTCATGAGTCCATACCAATGGCCCAGAATTTGGCTGCAAAGTCACTGCATGTGACTGATTTTCATTTGTAAGAACTCCAAATATTTCTAAGTGTTGAAAGCTCATTTTCACCTATCTTTGACTTGCTTAATCTCCCTCAATACTTAGAGTTTCTTAGGGTTTCAATATGTTTTGGAAATCTTGTAACACCCTCTTCAAGACCCTATCTTCATTTTTCCTAAATCCTTCCTCATTTTACCACAAATCAGCTCTAAATTTGACTAGTTGAGATGATTTCGCTCTACGTTTGACTTTTAACTTTAGCATTCTAAATGTGATTTCTAGCACTAACGATCTTCATGAAACTTGTTCGTATTCATATTCTGAGTCTAAATATCAAGTTTGACCAAGTTTGAATTTTCAAAAACCCTAGTTTGACTGAACTGTATAGGAGGGGCAAAATAGTAATTTCACTTAAAATTTGAATTGTGTTTCGTTTCGTAACTTGGAGTTTCTCAGCATCTATATGCGTATTTGGAGTACTCGTATGTCATTTCTCGTTTGGGTTGACCAAGTCAACATTTGGGGCATTTTTGCAGTTTTACAAAACTTTGGGGGCCTATGTGCATTTAAATAAAACTTCACACTTGAACTACTTGAGACTAGTTTAATGTTTTGAGACCAACAACCAGACTTAGAAGGATATTTGAAGTCTCAAGAAGGAAGTATTTGACTCGGGAGTTATCAAATCAATGGTGGGGGTCTTTCTGTAATTTTAGCAAACTTTAGGGGCCTAATTGAAATTTATTCAAAGTTGTATAATTCGATAATAAGTTCATGTGGGAGAGTTTAGAGTCGTTATTACATGTTTTGGGCCAGTATGAGTATAGTCTGGGGTAAATCTTGGATACTCATGAACTACTATCGTTATCAGTTCAAATGAACTTGTTAACTCTGGATATTTTACCAACTACTCGTGGTTTCTCAATATTATTAAATTGAGAGGTTTTTTTTTTACTCGGTTACTTCCAGTTGTTACAAATTCTCCAACATGATAATTTTACTGTTTAATCTTCTGATTTGTTTCAAATCATGCTTCCGTGCTCGTTGCTTTACATGTCGTAGTATGTATTTACTCAGTTTTTACTGATCATTTCTTCAAAACTGCTTCGGTTGTTGCCATTTTAAAACCGCAGGTCATCAATCAAGGGTGGGGATGGGAACGTGAATCGAGACGAAGACGTTTAGCTTAAGTTAGATTACTTAGTAGTTCACATAGCTTATTTTAATCGCATCACATTTGTAAACTTATCTTCTCAAGTTTGTTGTATTTATTAAATAAAGTGTAATATTCGTAACTATATTTCTACTTTTGGATATCAACAGTCGCATTAACCCTGAACCGAGATCCCGGGTCGTTTCATGATATCTCCATATCAATCTACCAACATACTAGTCATTAGTGATCGTCCCGTTAATCAATATAATGGACTAGGGATATCTAAGATGAACAACAAATTGTAATCTAAGGACTTCATTATACTAAATATCTCCATAAGTAACAAATGAATATTTTAGCCAAAGAATGTTCATACTAAATCTAGATTGCCTCTAAGGCACCTATTCCAACAGTTAATGGGTCCCCGTCTAATAGTTTCAAGTCTAATTGTGGTTCAAGACAAGGAGACCCTTTATCACATTTTGTTTTTATTTTATGTGCAGAAGCTTTATCTAAATCTATTACGCGTGCTTGCAATTCTGGACTCCCACATGGCTTCCCCTCGTCGCGTCTAGGACCTAATATTTCTCATTTACAATTTGCTGATAAAAACATCATTTTCTTTAGAATAACCCCTAATGCAGGTAATACCATTCTTGATACTTTTAATAAATTTGCTAATCAAATTGGGAAAATTGTTAATTCGTCTAAATCTTCCATCACTCTTTCTCCGAATTGTAGCCCTAATATTATTCATGGATTAATTTCAACACTCAATGTAAAGTGCACCCCTCACATTGGTAATTACTTGGGCTTGTTCTCGACTCATATTTTGCTTTATCTAAACACAAAAATTAACAGGTCATCATATATAAGGTTAGGAAAAAATGTTCCTCGTGGAAGGGTCTCCTTTTAAATAAATTTGGGCGTGCTACATTAATAAAGGCAATCCTTACCAGATTTCTAGTCTACCTTTTCTATTCTAAACATTTATGCTAAAACGACTGCTACATTAACCTCTATTTTAATTAATTTCTTTTGTACTGGTAATCCTTTCCAAAAAACCTTGAATTGCATTTCTTTTAATAATCAATGTCATAGTGTAAATAAGGGAGGCTTGGGCTTAAATAATATTAAAACTTCTAGCAATGCTATTTTCTGCAAAAATACTTGGAGTTTCTTGACTAATAAACAAACTCTTGCTTCTAAATTATTTTTATCTAAATATTGCAAAAGAAACCCTTTTGGGGTTCATAATGCTCCTCCAAATGCGAACCCCGGTTTGGAAAGCAATTATCAAAGGTAAGAATCTTTCGGAGAAGGGGATTCATTGGAAGCTTGAAGACGGAGATCATATTTGCATTTCCAAACATCCTTGGCTCAAATATGTTCCAGGAGACTCTATCAAACATAATGTTTCGGGCAATACCAACTTAAATGGGTGAAAGATTTAACAACAACATGGGGGGGGTTTGCTTGGAATGAGGCCCTAATTACTAATTCTTTTCCTCCTTGGTTAGTAAACCTAATTATTAGTACTCCTCTAAATCACTCTTCTAATGAGCCTTGTTGGGACCATACCCCGAACCATTCTTTACTGTTAAATCCCTCTATAATTTAGTTCATTCTCCTCTCCCCTATCCTAATTTCAATCAAAACACCAATTATGTCAATTTTAATACTTTTCATATTCCGTGAAAGCATCTTTGAAAACTAAAATTACCTTTTCAACTATTTTTTTTTATTTGGCAATTAGCACATCAAGCTATTCCTACGAGAGATTTCTTATCTTATAGAAATATCAATCGCAACAATATTTGTGTTCTTTGTCACTCTTCCATAGAAACTATTAACCACCTTTTTCTCAATTGTCAATTCTCTATAAATCTTTGCAATAAAATTCAGTTAAACATATTTTATCACTAATCAAATTTTGCGGACTGGATCAAAATAGCTTCGAAGTTTCCTTTTCTGGGACAATGTTGGATTATTACATGTTGGATCATTTGGAAGACGAGAAATGCAGCTATCTTCAACAATACAACTCCTTTGATTGATACGTGTTATCAAGAGGTTTTGAGACTTACTACACAAATTTACACTACATTCAATTCTTCTAACCAATCTCATGGCATGCAGCATTAGACTATCTTAGAGAGAAGAAACAAGCCAAAGCTAAATTAGCTTCCTTAGATTCTGCCTCAGGTTCCCAAAAGGCTCCAAGGAAACAGAGAAAGCCAAGAGCTTCCCGTGCAGATAAAGGAAAGTCTCCTATGGTGAATTTGGGACCAGATAAAAATAAAAGTAGCTCTTTTGAATCAGCTATGGATAGGTTCGTGGCAGGAAAATCTTCTGAAAGCGTGTACAATAGGTAGAAATACATGATCAATACTCTAGAAGGGGGGTTTGAATAGAGTATGCAGAATTTCGCTAAACTTTACAAGAATAGTGGTTTCAAAAGATTTGTAAAGTGATTCAAGGCCTTGAAATGAGTTTCAAGCCTTTGGAATTAAAACAGTTAGATTAAGGAAATAAAAAGTATATTTCAAGGCCTTGAAATGAGTTTCAAACCCTTGAAATGAAACTATTTGAATGCCGCAAAAGTTCTAAGTATGTAACAGAAAAGTAAATGCAAGAGACACAAGATATATAGAGTTCAGTCCACTTGGACCTACGTCTCTACCTCAGGGATCATCTCCCTGTAGGATTTTTTAAACACAATTCTTATTAATCCACAGCTAAGCCTTAGATCTCCAGCACAGAGAGATGTCTTACTCTGTTACAGCTTATGGTTCTCACTAACCTATCTAGTACATGCTCTCTCTATCTGATTAACTAAGAATTCTCTATTATTCACCTTGAACAATACTTGAGAATGAGAACTAGAAGTATTATAAAAAAATATATACAAATGAAGTTCATAAAAGAAGAACACATGAAATGAAACAGTAGTGAGTATGCAGTGTTCTTCTGATGCTTGGATTGAGATATGAATCTTCTTCTTTGTTGTTTGTCAATCCTTGAATGTGTTAGTGTCTCTGAGAATTGATCTGTGTAGTTGTGTCTACGAAATCCTTCAACAATAATTTTTTAAGCACTTAGTTTTAGTGGAAGATCTTCAGAATCTTCTCAATAAACTTTCCTGAAAATTTGCTTCAAATCTTGACTCTTCTAACAGCTTCTTCCAACGGCTAGTAGCTCAGTATATTTAGGGATACGGATTTGATATTTTTGGAAGTATGTTTGGAAGCTTTTAAACACAGTAGATTGATCATAGAATCAATCATCAAGCAGTTATCATATCTGCAAAATATAAGTTAGGAAACAGGTTCCTATAAAATAGGAAACAAAATTCCCTGCAAAAATGAGTCAAACAAATGATGTTAGATCCTGCAAACAGTTTCAAAATACTTTGTGTTTCATAATCAAGTATCAACTAATCATGCACAGGCGGTTAGGAGTTGGATTAAGATCAGAAACTCCCCCTAAGTTCATGCACATGAAGCTCAATCAGTTTCAAGGCTTTGAAAGCTGTTCCAAGGCCTTGAAATAGACAAGCTATTTCAAGTCTTGATCCTGAATTGAACTTACAATCTACCCCTTGATGAAAGACAAAACCACAATCTTCCATACTGTTTGATACTGTGATTCTGTAACAAATACTCATTAGCACATAGCAAGATTCATAGCTTTAGACAAGGCAGGGGAAGAAGCAGAATGGCTTAGTCATTTCCTCGAAGATATTCCAACATGGCCAAAACTAGTGCCTCCTACATGCATTCATTGCGACAGCCAAACAGCAATATGTAGAGCACAAACTAGCATGTATAATGGTAAGTCTATATGTATACGTCGGAGACATAATACCATTAGGCAACTTCTTTCAAAGAGGAATAATATCGATCGATAATGCAAAGTCAAAAGAAAACATAGCGGACCCATTGAGTAAAGGTATATTGAGAGAACTAGTTGTAAGTTCGTCAAGGGGAATGGAATTAAAGCCAATCTCATAAGAGTTGCACGTAGCGGCAAACCCAACCTAGGTGACTGGAGATCCCAAGAACTAAGTTCAAAAGGGACAACCCAACTACAAGTGCACATAAACAAATCACTCACCCGGAAATAAAGTTTCCAAACTCATTCGTAGGGCGAACACTGAGTGATGGGACAGGGTAAGCTAAAGGCTTTTAATGAGACCATATCTCAATAAGATTATGAAGGATACTCGTTATGTGTCTCACCAATGAGAGTAGGAACGGGCCGATTCTAGGAGGATGACGTGGCTACACTCCTCTAAGTCTACTCATAAAAACTAGAAAAGTGTTTCAAGGCCAAAATGAACACAACCGTGAGAACGGACAAGGTCCAGGTTGTTAATTGTGTGCGATCTACCGACTAGGTATACAACGCGGCAAGCCGTTCAAGGCGTCTCGCTCACTGTCAAGCCAGTATACCCTGTAGTATCTCACTAAGGGGAAGATTCAAAGTCTATGACTACGTTTCTTTAAGAAATTAACTACCTTCAAGGAAGTTTCAACCACATAAAGACATTTTAAGCTTAAAATGCTAATTTGTCATTCACGTGGCGGATTGTTGAAAGAAATGGTTTTGACGTTATTTTGTACCCGAATTTGAGTTCGGTTTTAAACCGGATCACTTGTGGATTAACAACACCAATTGCATCTTTAGGTATATGGCAACTTGGTGGTCTTTTCGATAACTCACTCGTCAAAAACTATTTAGAAATGAATGATCAAATGGAGATCTCAAAATGGGTTCTTGATCAAACTTGTGTTGTGAAGAAAATAGAAACCACATCTTGGTTGAAGAAGGAAACTTGAGAGTTTATCTAACACCAAGTTTGGACTATAGGGCACGCCCTATGGGTGGAGAAATTTATTTCAAGAGAGAGGACCTAGCTATGGTCCCAATGACCACACGCGCACTCGGCTCGGCCTCGGGTTCAGGTTCGGGCACGGGCCGGCTCGTGATGTGGTGTGGGGTTGGGCTCGCTTGTTAGTGGGCTTCAACAAGTATTAAATTTTTGGGCCAAAAACTAACTAACTAATTCGTTAATAACCGAAATTAATTTCAATTTTGTTAATCATTAATTAACGTAAACTGTCGGTTGCAACTGTCTGTTCAATTTGAAAATACACAACCGCTCCCAACCGACATATCTCCTTCAATAAATAGTCTGATTTGTCCCTCATTTATATAATATGAAACCAAAAAATTTCTACGGCACAAACTTTCCAAACAGAAATTTTGTCGTAGTCTCAGTTCGTCGTGTGCAGTGTGTACCGTGCTGTCCATCGTCGCGCAGGGAAGCGTTCATCTTTGGAAGCTGTTGTCCGAGAAATCCACAACAAGCATGTGTGGGGGACTAATCTGCTTTAAGGAGCCTCGTTCGACATGAACGAAACTGTCTTCCAACTCTGTACAGCGTTCGGGGAATCCAAATATCAGTAAGTTTGTTCTGTGTTTTCTTACTTTTGGTACTGATTGAATAATTCACCATATGTTCGCGTCACTAAATTCACCAACAATCTTAAAACAGATTCGCATTTGTGTTTTAATCTCTCTGTACCCATAAAATTTTTGTCCGAACACAACAATTGCTTCGTACTGTTGATTTATTGTAACCCAAAATTGCTCTATGTATTGTGTTCTAAATCTTTGTGAACAAAACTGTTACTTCATTGCAATTTGCAACAGTTATAATATTTGGCCATTTCCTTGTTTAATACAATTTCATAAAACGGAAGTTTGGTTACATCTAATTCCCTTTCACCTGTTTTAGGACAACTTTTTCATTTACTATGTAACTGCCTACTTGTTGTTGTAGGGTTTTGATGTAGGATGCACAGTGGAAATACAATAAAATTTCCTGGTCAAATCCCTCCATGAATTGCAGGTTAAGCCATCATAACGTTATTAAGGAGATATTGTGTACCTTGTGGGTTTGTGTGATCACAACGCAGAATGATGTTCACGTCTATAACGGTATCTACATCTAGGATTGCCAATTGGAATCTCCCTTAATGCCTTGTGCTAGCTACGTCGAAGAGGGAAGCAAAGGATCACGCAAAACAGAGCAAGAGGCTGAAGGGGGTTGTGCGCCTCTAATTTCGTCGGGTATGGGGTGTCGAGTCTCTGTTGGTGCTCTCTCCTTGCTCTCTTATTTCTCTTAATGACAAATCATGAGAAGTAAGGAGCAACGGTTGCCCTTTTATAGTTGATAACTCCTTATGAACTACAAACTTGCCCCAATACTAATCCTGCCAATACACGTATTAGTCCACTTTGCAAATTAGTCCAACTAACTTTGCATGTGGTTGCGTTTTGATCCTTTTAATTAATTAGTCCAACTAATTAATATCCAAATTCAGTTTCATCCATATGATGTGTGACCATGTAGGTTTCTACTAAGTTGGCAGTAACAATCAAAAACATTAAGCGGTGTCGAGCAACACATCAATGCTACCCAACTAATAGAAATAGTCAGTGATTTGCTAAACCATGTGCCCAATGTTACCGTGTTGTGTATGTCCCTTTGTCACCATATCCGGATTGGACACGAGATATAATCGTCACACTCGTATATCCAATCCATAGTCTCTCGATCCGGGGAATATGCTTATCTGTACAGATAACATCAATATCACAAATTGATTTATCCGAGTCTGGCCAGACATTCCATAAGCACTACCCCTCGAGTGGCCGTGGATATGTACTCCCATTATGTGAGAGGGACAAATTATCTCTACGTCACTACCATCTCTCAGCTTGCTTCCTATCATGCTCGATTATCACCTTTATAGTTACCCAGTTACTGTATAACGTTTGACGAGAACAAAAAATGATATTTCACAACTAGGGAATCTAGTTACTTCAAGTATAAGGACTACAACACCATTGTCACTACGAGAAGAACTTGTGACATTGACATATTGACATAATTTAATGTAGCCTTCTCATGGTGAGTCAATCCAGTATGCCATTACTCCTAATGCATACTCATGTGTTAGACTTGATATCTCCATATCAATCTACCCACATTCTAGTCTATAGTGATCGTACTATTAATCTTTATACTTGAATAGGAATATTTACGATAAGAGAAATGCTAGGAGCCAACCTATATCTCCCACACATCTCCCACCTTGCTGACTAATACGCCATGTCATTATCAATATGATTTTTTTCTTTATACGATTATGATTATGATAATGATTTCAATTCAGAGATTCTACTGGGCACACATAATCTATCTAATTTTCAAATAGTATACTAAATTACGTTTCCTTTTTTTATAGAATTCTACCAATAGGCAGAGTTAATGTAGATCTTCTCCATTGAAGTTCTTGAAAGCTTAAACTTACCATTACACCTCTCATCTCTCTCTTCCAAAAATCTTAATAATGGAGTAGACTACACCCCTCATGCTCGCTTATTTTTAGGGGTCACTATTTCAAGAGGTATGTCTAATTTCATGTTTGTTTTCCGTCAAATGCAGAAAATTAAACACTTACAGAGTATAGAAAATCTGCTGATTAAGTCGGAGACAACTCGAGCATAAACTCGATGTACTTAAGGCTTATTAGCCCCTTACGGTACTGCTTGTTATGGAACAAACGCTTGGGGGAAGCCTGTTATTTATAGCAGTGTTGGAATGGAGCAGTTATAACCGTTCCAGATAGTTCAATTGTCTCTAACGGTTACAACAGTTTAGTTTGAATGTTAAATTCATTCTGTGAAGTTAGGACTTAAAAAATAATTCCAAAGTTGGTTTTGGGCCCAGAAATTTAAGTATGGGCTTGACTAACAAATCAGCCCAACCCACACCTTGCCACGGCCCGTGCCCGTGTCCGAACCCGAGACCGAGCCGGACAAATAGACGACGGCGCGCGCGCGTGGTGGTTCAACCTTTTTCTAGGTCCTCCCTCCTGCACAAAATGTGATCCACCCAAAGGGCGTGCCCTTAAGGTGCTACCTTGGAATACTTATGCAACACTATGTTGCTCTACATGAAGATGTGGGACACTTTTCTTCACGTTTTTCTAACATCTCTACACCCCACTTTCACACATGAATTTTTCATTCATCCGAACACGATTTTGGACGAAACAAAGTGGTAGAATTATATCCTAGTTCCAAGGATTCCATAACCACTTTCGTTTCCCAAACCGTTAACCCGACTTGTCATAAACGGGATTCAAAATTAACCCAAAATCATTGTTTTCCAACATTCATGTCATCTAAAGATGAAGGAGTTGTTTCAGTTAGTGACATTGAAGAGGAAATTTCGATTGGCGAAGGGATGAAAAGAGTGACCTACAAGGTATCCTTCAATAAATTTGAATATGAAGTTAAGTGCAGCTGTATGAAATTTGAATTTAGAGGAATCTTGTGCAGACGTGCTCTCACTGTCTTGCTAAGAAATAATGTAGTTAGAATTTCTGAGAAGTATTTTGGAATAAAGAGAATTGATGAGTTGATAAATGCCTTCACACAGCTTATTGATTTAGCCGCGGATGATGATGATGATGATAGTAACTATGTAATGAACTCAATTGAAGATGCAATGAATTTTATGGTGAAGAAGAAGAATGACAAATCTGCTCTTGATAACACTAGTCAAGATCCCTCACTTGATGGCCCAAACATTTTTGACCCTACAGTAACTAGAAGAAAAAAATCGGCCTCCGTCGAAGCGAAAGGAATCAAGTATATTCAAGGAGGAAAGAGAAAAAAGAAACAAGTTTCATCTCAAAAAAATAAGAAATCTACTTGCATTAATTATTCCAGTCTGGAGAAACAAGATGTCATTCCACACAAGAGAGTACCATTTCAAACTCAATAAAATTACCCATAATTCTATATTTTTCAAGTTTGCATTTCATGCCATCTTTTTTTAACTTTTCCTTTATAGGTTACTACTGGATAGGAATCTCTAGATCGTAATGCTTCAATACAAGTTTGGAACCTTTTGTGCATTGAAATTTTGCCAACTTGATTTAGAACCTTATTTTTCTTAAATCCAAATTGTAATACCTTGTATTTAGAATTCTTATTTGGGGTCCGATGGGAGTTTTACTCCTCAATCATCAATATAGGTTACTCCTTTTCTATTGCACTTGATGGTTTACATATTTTCAATATGATGCATTTTTACATCTTCATTTTCATATTTTATTGCAGAATCTACCTTTCGCTCCGAATGTGACGTTTTTCAATCCTCAGTTGTTTATGAGTGCTAATGTTCCATGGCACTTGATTCAAGGATTTGATATAAACATGTGTCCTCCATATGAATTTGCTAACCACCTACTACAACAGTCAGAAAAAATACATTTTCTTCTCAGGTACTACCTCTGTTTCGCCTGTTTCAGCTTACTTCACTTTTTGTCACTATTCACTGGGTTACTTTCATCCGGTGATTTGATTAGCAAAGCGATACAAGAATTTGGTAATCTTTGCATGGTGTTATAGAGGAAAGTTTATTCTAAAATACTATGAAAAAATTGTTAAAAAATTATATCATTTTCGTACCCAAATCACCAAGTCAAAATGACTCAGTTACGGGTTAAAAAGTCAAACGCAGACGAAACAGACGAAACGGAGGTAGTATTAATTTTTTGAAATATTTTACATTATTTTATATTATTTGTGCTTAAAACATTCTTTTGTATTGTCAAACTTACTGCAAATGGGTGCTAGCTCAAGTGGTAGAGCGTTTAAAAGTCCTTGCATGAGGTCCTGCGTTCGAACCCAGTAGACGACAAATATGTAAATCTTAACAAAAAAAAACTTACTAATTCAGAATATACCTTTGTTCAGACAAGCAGTGCGATGTTTCGTATCCCTCCAACTATGGACTCGTCTTCAAGGAACAGAGAGTATAAGAAGTCTTGAAGCTATTACAATTAGCTGACTAGAATGTAGTAATGTTATTTTTGGTGTGATGGCTTTGATGTTGAAGGAGTCTGCACTTGAGTTTTTTGTTTTTTTCTTATGAATTTTCTAAGTCATTTCATATGGTCTACATTGATGTTTTTGGTATTGATAGCAAATTATTCGACATTTGCTTCCGACTATGTTGTTTTTCAGTGTATACGAATGTTGTTATTAACTTTGAATCAATTTTATTGTCATCATATATTGAACTACTGTAGTTTCTTGTACATTTTATTGTTCTTGTTTCATTGCAGATAAATTCTTTTTTCAACGAAAAATTTAATGAAATATTGAAAAACTAGCATTTGTCGAGGTGCGGAAGGTATCCCGAACACCACACAAAAAACCACACTAGAATCTGTACCTTATGAAATTGGCTCAGTTAGCCAAGAAGAGGGTTTTTGAGAACAAAAATTCCGATCTTGAACATTAGAGAAGAAAGAGCGAAGAGTTGTCTGGTGGTGAATTTATGCCTTCGAATAGAACTTTAATTGTGAAGAGGATATAACTTTCGAGGGTTAGGATTGACCTTTTGAAAAAGTAACATTTTCTGCTATTGGTGTAGTATTTCTTTTGAAGGTGAAGGTTATAAATGTCATTCCAAAGCATAGTTTTCTACGAGCAGAAAAAGAGAAGTCATGTAGTAGTATAACTCTTTTGGTGCAGTTAGGGTGGTAGCTCAAGTGGTAGAGCGTTGAAAGCTCCTGCATGAAGTCACGGGTTCAAACCCGGTTGACGACAAAACAATTTCTCAAAAAAAAAAAAAAAAAAAAAAAAAAAAAAAAAAAGAAAAAAAAAATCTCTTTTGGTAATTAGATTATTTGGGCTCAGTAGAATCTCTTAATTGAAATCATTATAATAATCGTATAAAGAAAAAATCATATAGATAATGACATGGAGTATTAGTTAGCAAGGTGGGAGATGGGTGGAGATATAGTTTGGCTCCCGAGCATTTCTCTTAAGATAAACAACAATTGTAATCTAAGGACTTCATTATATTAAATATATCAATAAATAATAAATGAATATTCTAGCCAAAAATAATGTTCATACTAAAATAAGATCGTCTCTAGGGCATCTACTCCAACAGTCTCCCACTTACACTAGAGTCAGTCCGATGCATCTCGTATGCCTATAGATCTAGTGTTCCCTTCGTGCTTTCCCTGAACTACTGTCTTTTTAAGTGGATCTGAAAAATTATCATCTGTTGGAATTTTGCATATCTTCACATCTCCTCTATCGATGATCTCTCGAATAAGATGGAATTTTCTCAGTACGTGCTTGGATTTATGGTGTGACATGGGTTCCTTAGATTGTGCAATCGCCCTAGTGTTGTCACAATACAACGTAATATGATACACAATGCTAGGAACTACACATAGCTCAACGATGAACTTCTTAATCCAAACAGCCTCCTTTCCTAGGAACCACATGTACCTGATGAGGAGGAGCTTGTGTTGATTGTTGCTGTTTTTGGCCTGGTTCAACTGAATCTTGATGAAATTAGAGCTTGTTATTAGAGCATTCCACGATTTGCTTACGCCTCTGAACTTCAACAACAATTTCGCAGGTAACCTGAGTATTTCTGTCACAACCTCCGGAGGAAGTTGATTGTTACCGTCCGGTAACGTTTGGGCACACACTCGAGGGTTTTGAACCCTAACACACACACACACGAAAAGTAAATGAGATAAAAGAGAGAGACGGATATTTGATTTATTGCTTGAATAATAAAGAGGGAGTACACTGCTTAAATAGAAAATACTGACAAACCCTAACCCTAACCTAGACTCCTACGGGCTAACCCTACGGGCCAAGCCTTATTAATAATTAAATAAACAACTGACTAAATAAATATTAAATAATACGAATACGATATCCGTATCAACTTCCCCAAGCTTGAAAACCGTCTTGCCCTCAAGGCGGATGTTGAAAAATCGCTTCTATTTTTGCCGGGATCGAATTGACGTCGAACGGTCTTCAAAACGCCACTTCGTAGTCTCAACTTACCACTAATCTTGCCCGGATCGAATTGGCGTCAAACCGTCTTGAAAATATTAAGTTGGAGGCCCAATATTGAAAAACGGATGCCGGATTTGGGTTCGGGAGGTTGAAAAACCCTAGAAAACACCCCGGGCTTAAAAATTCGGAGCCACAACTCAAAAATGAGCCAAAAATAAGTTGGTTGCTCATTTGGCTCCAATTTGGAGCCGGCGGCTTGAGGTGAGCCGGAAGGAAGCCGAAAGAGAGCCGAGCCAAGGTGTGCTCAAGTGACTCGAGCCGAGCCGAAGCCCATCTCGCGGCTAGATCAAGCCGGGTTGGAGCCGTTTGCAAACCCACGGCTAAATCAAGCCGCGACTTAGCTAGAGGCTGCCCGATGGCTAATCCAAGCCATCTCTTCTTCGGCGATGGCAGAATCAACCAGGGCGGTTCTCCGACGAATTGGATTTTGTCACCGATCGGAGGGGGTTCACCGGAAGGCACCTTTTGATGTGACTCCGGAGCGTAACCTGAGAGTTGAGAACGAAGATGGCTCGGAACTAGGGTTCCGAGCAGATCTGAGAAGAAGAAGAAGAGAGGGAAAAACCAGAGAAATGAATTGGGAGAGAATTGTAATATTTCCCAACAAGATGTTTACAACCCTTTTATATGACAGGGGGAGGTAAGTGTAGTTTAGGCTAACTATCAACGATAAATGACAGCTCAGCCACTGGTGACACACTCGGACAATTCACAGGCCAGGGAGTGGTGAGCTGTCATCTACGTGGCTGGCCCTATCCTCTACGACGTCGTCCTACTAACAGAATTTGAATACAACGGTTTAAAAGAAAACAACGGCCCAGATCTATGATAGCCTAGATCGGACGGCTACTGCTACTTCTGAATTACACGACCACAGTTTGTCGTGTAATTCAGTTTGGTCCTATTTATACGACCACAAAGATGACCTCTTTGCACTTTAGTCCCTGCCTGCAGTTCATGACAAGTCCCCTCCTCTTCAAAAACAGCTTGAACTCAAGCTTTGAAATCTGGAAATTGATCTTTCAACTTGTAGTAATCCTCCCAAGTGGCCTCCTCAGGTGACAAGTTAAACCACTGAACCAAAACTTGAACAGTTGAGGAATTACCTTTATTAGCTAGCCTTCTGGCCAAGATTGCAACAGGCTCCACCAAAAATTGACCATCAGGACCAACAGAAGGCAACTCAGAAGGTGCATTGTAATTGCCAACAGCCAACTTCAATTGTGAAACATGGAAGACTGGATGTATCTGAGAATGTGCAGGCAACTTAAGCTTGTAAGCCACTTTTCCCACTTTTAAAATGACCTGAAAAGGCCCATAGAACCTTGCAGACAACTTATAATTACTCCTCAGCTGAACAGAACTCTGTCTATAGGGCTGAAGCTTCAAAAATACCCAATCTCCTACCTTGAATTCCCTTTCTGTCCTGTGCTTGTTAGCATAAGTCACCATTCTATTCTGTGACTTTGCCAAATTATATTTGAGCAATTGAAGAAGCTTGACCCTGTCTTGCACAAAGGCATCCACCTCTGGAAGTCCTGTCTTGTTCAATTGATGGAAGCTGTAATGCCTGGGTGGATAGCCATACAAGGCCTCAAATGGTGTGAGCTGCAATGCAGTGTGGTAATTAGTGTTGTACCACCACTCAGCCAAACTCAACCATTTAGCCCACTTTTTAGGCCTATCACCAGTCAAGCACCTCAAATAAACTTCCAAACAATGATTAAGCCTTTCACTCTAGCCACCAGTTTGAGGGTGATAGGCAGTAGTGTACTTGAGTTGGGTCCCCATAAGTTTGAACAAAGTGTTCCAAAACTGACTCAAGAAAATTGCATCCCTTTCACTAACTATAGAAGAAGGCAAACCATGCAACTTGCAGATGTTTTGGAAGAAGGCATCAGCAATGGTCTCAACAGAATATGGATGAGTAAGTGAAATAAAATGCCCATATTTAGTCATCCTATCCATAACAACCAATATGGTGGTTTTACATTCTGAATTAGGCAGACCCTCTATGAAGTCCATGGCAATGTGTTCCCAAGGCTTATCAGGAATGGGAAGAGGCTGAAGTAGCCCTGGATAGGGTAAGTGTTCACATTTCATTCTTTGACAAATGTCACATTGAGCCACCCAACTCTTGACTTGCTTCTTAAGACCAGGCCAATAAAACAGCAACTTAACTCTTTTGTAAGTGCGTAAAATGCCTGAGAGTCCACCCACCCTTGTGTTATGTAAATCTTTGATGATGCTGGTTCTCAAATCATTCCCTGGCCCCACAAATAACAGTTTATCATGCTTGAGTACCCCATCTTGGAGCTGCCACCCAGGGTGTGAGCTAGGATCCACAGCAAGAGCATTTATTTTCTCTCTAGCCTCATCATCTGTATCATAACTCTTCTTCAACTCCTGCAACCATTTAGGAGTAATGGTGGATATAGCAGCACATTGAACCTCTGAACTAGGTTCTAGGACTGCTCTTCTAGATAAGGCATCAGCAGCTCCATTTTCTTGTCCCTTCTTGTAATGAATCTCATAATGCAAGCCTAACAACTTGGAGATCCATTTCTGCTGCAAGACTGTAGTCAACTTCTGTTCTAGCAAATATTTAAGACTGTGGTGATCAGTCTTAATGATAAATTTGGCCCCCTCCAAATATGGTCTCCACTTAGCAATTGCAAGCACTAGTGCTAACAGCTCTTTTTCATAAGTTGACATTCCCAAATGCTTTGGAGAAAGAGCTTTGCTAAAATAAGCCAGAGGTTTGTTGTTTTGCATCAATACAGCTCCCACTCCATCATGACAAGCATCTGCCTCAATCACAAATTCCTCTTCAAAATTGGGAAGGGTTAGAACTGGTGATGTACTCATAGCTTCCTTGAGTTTTTCAAAAGCAATGTTGGCATCATTAGACCACTGGAATCCACCTTTCTTCAACAATTGTGTCAAGGGTCTTGCAATTGAACCATAATTTCTGATAAACCTTTTGTAGTACCCTGTGAGACCCAGGAACCCTCTAAGCTCCTTAATGTTCCTGGGTTGTGGCCACTCTCACATAGCTTGTAGTTTCTTGGGATCAGTTTGCACTCCCTCTTTGCTTATAATATGTCCCAAATATTCTACAGCTTGAATTCCAAAAGAACATTTACTCAACTTGGCATATAACTAGTTGGCTCTCATAACCTCAAACACTGTTTTCAAATGCTGATAATGCTCCTCTAGAGACTTACTGTACACCAATATATCATCAAAGAAGACTAGAACCATTTTTCTCAGAAACTCCTTGAATACCTGATTCATTAGACATTGAAATGTTGCAGGTGCATTAGTCAATCCAAATGGCATTACCTTGAACTCATACAGTCCCTCATGAGTTCTGAATGCTGTTTTGTAGATGTCAGGCTCTGCCATTCTCACTTGATGGTAACCAGCTCTAAGGTCTAGTTTGGAGAACACCACTGCAGATTTGAGCTCATCCACAAGCTCATCTATTATTGGAATAGGAAATTTATTCTTGACAGTTATGGCATTTAACCCTCTGTTGTCAACACAGAACCTCCATGTGCCATCTTTCTTTTTGACCAATAACACTGGTGCTGCAAAAGGGCTGGTGCTAGGCTGTATAGTACCATTCTTGAGCATTTCCTTCACCATTTTCTCCATCTCATTTTTCTGCACATAAGGGTATCTGTAGGGTCTTAAACTGGTTGAGCTCCATCTTGCAAAGGAATTTGGTGGTCTTGCACTCTCTTAGGAGGTAACTGTGTAGGCTCCTCAAAAATGTCAGCAAATTGTTGCAAGAGTGGTTGAAGAAGTGAGGGTATAACTGATTCAGTTTCCACAGCTGTAACTGAATATAGTTGAGTTGTCACTCCTTGAAGTGGTTGGCTGCAGCACTTATGAGGTGTTGAGAGCTTCAATTCTGCTACTTTCTCTTCATGTGAGCTAGCCTCCAAAGTGATCAATCTTCCTTGATGCTGAAATCCAAAATCCCTCTTGTTAAAATCCAAATAAATGGGACTCACCTCCTTCAGCCATTGAGCTCCTAGAACCAGATCACATCCTCCTAGTGGCAGCACGCTAAGGTCAGTTTGTATAATACATTTCTGAAGTTGAATCTTGACATTTTGGCATACACCACTGCTCAAGATCACACTCCCATCAGCCACCTTGACTTACATATCTTTGATTGCTGTAGGAGAGAGCTTCACCCTCTTAGCTGTGTTCTGGTCAATAAAATTATGTGTGCTGCCTGTGTCAATCAGTATATGCACTAATTTTCCATTAATGTGCCCAGAAATTCTGGATAGTTTCCATGTTGGAGTGTCCAACCATGGCATGTACTGAAATTCCCAGGGTTGTGTCACTTTCTTCTTTTGGTTCACTTTTCACTTCTTGAGTTACTAACTGCTCGTCCTCTTGTCCTGCATTAACTTCTATCTCTTCCTCCTCATTGCCAATTATAAGCAATAGTGTCTTTTTAGCACATTTGTGCCCTGGGGTATAGGCTTCATCACAGTAAAAACACAGTTTCTTCTCTCTCTTTTCCTTCATTTCTGCAGCTATTAGTCTCTTGAAGTTTCTGGCAATTGAGTGGTCTTCCTTGGCTGTTGTAGCAGCTACATTTCTGCTCTTCTCACCAAATGCAGACACCTGCTTATTATAATTCTTCTTGTGGATGTGTTTCTCTAGTGATTCCACATGGCTTTCTTGCAATCTTGCTATTGCTTTAGCCTGAGATAGTGTTTTTGGGAACTGCAACTGGACTGCCTTTTGCAAATCTTCTCTCAGTCCACTGATGAAACTCTTGACAAAATACATCTCAGTAGCCCAGGGATGCATTGCCTTGATTCTAGGCCTAAGTGATTCAAATCTGGTTTGGTATTCCATCACTGTAGTATGCTGCATTAGTTTATTGAATACTCCCAAAAGGTTCTCATGACCAGGCTCAGCAAACTCCACACACACCTGTTCACAGAATTGTGTCCAAGTGATGGTATCTAATTGCTCATACTTAGCTCTGAACCAGCTATCAGCTTCCCCTTCTAGATGTAAGGAGACCGTTACTAGTTTTTGGCAATCATTCATGGCATAAATGGTGAAATACCTTTCTACTCTTAACAGCCATCCCAGGGGATCAGTTCCATTGAACCTAGGGAACTCAGTTTTTGGTAGAGGAATGGTGCTGTTAGTGTAATTCTTCACACAAGTGTTGTTTTCTGCTTCAATTGGCTCTTTTTCATGCATTTGACTAGTGTTGTGGTTTCTGAGAGCAGATACAGGAGTCCTACTATTTTCATTGCAAACTTCAGAGTAAGAGGCCATTTGCTCCGTATCTCTCTGATTTGCTAACAAATTATAACAGTTCATCATCCTCTTAAGCTGCTCATTGAAGGACTTTTCAATTCTTCCCAAATTTTGACCTAATTCATTTGACAAATTCGTCTTAAGATCGTGAATCTGAGAGTTTATACCTTCATCTACTTTCATGAATTGTACTCGGAGTCCATCAATGGTGCTGTCCAAGTCGTCGATGCGCTCTTCCAGCACCGCCACTCTTCCATCCACCTCCATGGCTGTCATAGCTTGATTGCGATTATTCGGCATTCTATTTATCCTGTGAGCCTAACCAGGATCTGATACCAACTTGATGTGACTCCGGAGCGTAACATGAGAGTTGAGAACGGAGATGGCTCGGAACTAGGGTTCTGAGCAGATCTGAGAAGAAGAAGAAGAAGAAGAGAGGGAAAAACCAGAGAAATGAATTGGGAGAGAATTGTAATATTTCATAATGATCCAACAAGCTGTTTCCAACCCTTTTATATGACAGGGGGAGGTAAGTGTAGTTTAGGCTAACTATCAACGGTAAATGACAGCTCAGCCACTGGTGACACACTCGGACCAATCACAGGCCAGGGAGTGGTGAGCTGTCATCTACGTGGCTGGCCCTATCCTCTACGACGTCGTCCTACTAACAGAATTTGAATACAACGTTTTAAAAGAAAACAACGGCCCAGATCTATGCTAGCCTAGATCGGACGGCTACTGCTACTTCTGAATTACACGACCACAGTTTGTCGTGTAATTTAGTTTGGTCCTATTTATACGACCACAAAGATGACCTCTTTGCACTTTAGTCCCTGCCTGCAGTTCTTGACACCTTTGGACCGGCCGTTTTTTGGAACGAACGGAAGATGGCCGGTGGTTGCTGGGCATGTTCGACGGCGGTGAGGCGGCGATTGACGTTGTTGGAGGTGCGGCGGAGGTCGACTTTCAACCCGTGGTGGTCATCAGAAGAGACTTCAACATGGTCCGACGGTTTATGGGACGATGGGGGATGTTCGGGTGGCAACGGATCTGGCAGTGGTAGCTCGAGGTCCGGCGGCCATGTCAAGCGATCGGTGGCCGGAGATAGGCGGGGTGAAAACGGTTGGGGTGAGGGCAGCAGGGGTTGGTGGTTCTCCGGCTTCCAGTGCGGAAGTGGGTTTGATGTTGCTAAGAGTAGTGGTGTATCTGGGGATGGAGGCTGTTGGGTTGGTGGCGGACGAGCAGGTTGTTGCTGCTTGTCCATCAATGGTGGCGGCGGCTGGGTTTGCGCGGGCAGCTGCTGCTGCTCCTTGTCTTCGATTGGCGGTTCATCAAGCGGCGGCAGTTCGTCTTTGAGGATGTGCTGGAGGCGATAGAATTCATCATTCGAAATCAATCAGAATTGATTCTGTCTGGCTTTGAGGCATTCTAGATCTGACTGGGTGAGATACCGTTTTGCTTGGATGTATTCAAGTTCTTCCATGATGAGACAGTTGATTGTTTCACCTTGCTGGTAGAGCTTGTCGATTTCATCGAGGAGCACTAGTTGGACACCTCCGTGACTGAGATCGACAATAGCGAACGGGAGATCCATGGAGTCTGGGGGCGAGCGCCGCGAACGAAAAGTCCGACCGACGCTCTCAATGAAAGCACCATTTGTTACCGTCCGATAAAGTTTGGGCACACACTCGAGGGTTTTGAACCCCAACACACACACATACGAAAAGTAAATGAGATAAAAGTGAGAGAGTGATATTTGATTTATTGCTTGAATAATAAAGAGGGAGTACACTGCTTAAATAGAAAATACAAACAAACCCTAACCCTAACCTACACTCCTACGGGCTTACCCTACGAGCCAAGCCTTATTAATAATGAAATAAACAACTGACTAAATAAATATTAAATAATACTAATACGATATCCGTATCAACTCCCCCACGCTTGAAAACTGACTTGCCCTCAAGGCGGGTGTTGAAATATCGCTTCTATTTTTGCCCGAATCGAATTGACGTCGAACGATCTTCAAAACGCCACTTCGTAGTCTCAACTTACCACTAATCTTTCCCGGATCAAATTGGCATCAAACCGTCTTGAAAATATTAACTTGGAGGCCAAATCTTGAAAAACGGATGCCGAATTTGGGTTCGGGAGGTCGAAAAACCCTAGAAAACACCCCGGGCTTAAAATTTTGGAGCCACGGCTCAAAAATGAGCCAAAAATAGGTTTGTTGCTCACTTGGCTCCAATTTGGAGCCGGTGGCTTGAGGTGAGCCGGAAGGAAGCCGACAAAGAGCCGAGCAAGGGTGTGGTCAAGTGACTCTAGCCGAACCGAAGTCCAGCTCGCGGCTAGATCAAACCGGGTTGGAGCCGTTTGCAAACCCACAGCTAAATCAAGCCGCGACATAGCTAGAGGCTGCCCAATGGCTAGTCCAAGCCATATCTTCTTCGGCGATGGCGGAATCAACCAAGGCGGTTCTTCAAAGAATTGGAGTTCGTCACCGATCGGAGGGGGTTCGTCGGAAGGCGCCTTTGGACTGGCCGTTTTTTGGAATGAACGGAAGATGGCCGGTGGTTGCTGGGCATGTTAGACGACGGTGAGGCGGCGATTGACGTTGTTGGAGGTGCGGAGGAGGTCGACTTTCGACCCGTGGTGGTCGTCAGAAGAGAGGTCACAATGGTCCGAAGGTTTATGGGAATACGGGGGGTGTTCGGGTGGCTCCGGATCTGGCAGTGGTTACTCGAGGTCCGGCGGCCATGGCAGAGGATCGGCGGACGGAGATAAGCGGGGTGAAAACGGTTGGGGTGAGGGCAGCAGGGATTGGTGGTTCTCCGGCTTCCGATGCGGAGGTGAGTTTGAGGTTGGTAAGAGCAGTGGCGGATCTGGGGATGGAGGTTGCTGGGTTGGTCTTGGACGAGCAGGTTGTTGCTGCTTGTCCATCAATGGTGGCGCCGGCTGGGTTTGCGCCGGCGGCTGCTGCTGCTCCTTGTCTTCGATTGACTGTTGTTCTTCATCAAGCGGCGGCAGTTCGTCATCTCTGAGGATGTGCTGGAGGCGACAGAATTCGTCCGTCGAAATCAATCGGAATTGATTCCGTCTGGCTTTGAGGCATTCTAGATCTGACTGGGTGAGATGCCCTTTTGCTTGGAAGTATTCCAGTTCTGCCATGGTGAGACAGTTGATTGTTTCACCTTGCTGGTAGAGCTTGTCGATTTCATCGAGGAGCACTAGTTGGACACCTCCGTAACTGAGATCGACAATAGCGAACGGGAGATCCATGGAGTCTGGGGGCGAGCGCCGCGGATGAAAAGTCCGACCGACGCTCTCAATGAAAGCACCAATTGTTACCGTCCGGTAACGTTCGGGCACACACACGAGGGTTTTAAACCCCAACACACACACACACGAAAAGTAGATGAGATAAAAGAGAGATACTGATATTTGATTTATTTCTTGAATAATAAAGAGGGAGTACACTTCTAAAATAGAAAATACTGACAAACCCTAACCTTAACCTAGACTCCTACGGGCCAAGCCTTATTAATAATTAAATAAACAACTGACTAAATAAATATTAAATAATACGGATACGATATCCGTATCAACTAATTGATTCGGGTATCGTATCAATAATATTTAATTATTGAAGTTTATTAGTATTTAATTATATGGTCAAAGACGCTAATCACCCCTGACTTTAGGATTAAATCCATTCCGCTACCCTGTGTCTTGGAAAAAGATATTTTGCACCTTTTTTTGGATGGAGGCTAACGGTTCACTAACAGCACGAGAAAAAAGACTGTTCTAGCCCTGAAATTTTATAAAATTACCTCCTATATATTACCCTCATCTCTCATTCTCTTCATTTCTAACCCTAATCCCTCTCTCTCTAACCCACTTTTCTCTCTTCCATTCTTGCTGTGAAACAGCTTCACATCCGCCTTCTTTTCTATCTTCCCCTTCTACTTCATTTCCTTATTCTCACCTCTCTCTCGACGTGAAGATGAAGCAGCAGAGGTGGTCGAACGACGGGAACCACCCCTCCTCTCCTCCCCCCCCCCCCCTTCCTCTCCTATCAAGATCAACGGTGGAAGATCCACCGCCGCCGGCGACGACATCTGGGGTGATTTTGTTGAATCATCTCCTGGATCTGGATTCCCTGACACCCAATCGTCTACCCATGTCTCCACCACATCAAAGCCTCTAGACCCATTTCAATTCTTCCATGATAAATCGACCCCACCTTCAGAATAGACTCTCAATCAGACGGGATCGGTGCTCAATCAATGGATGAATCCTAAAGGGGCAGTACCACTCTCTATTTTTGGTGAGCCTGAGCTGCCAAAGGAGAATTTAGAGGTACCCACTTCTTCTTCACCTGTTAAATCTGAAGGAAGAAGCCATAGGAAGGATTCAAATTTGTACAGTCAGAATAAGATGGGTTTGAATGCGAATTCTATTGGGTTGGACGCAAATTTTAGATCAAATGGGACAACGTTTGTGTCAAGATCAAATTCTGCAATGGATTTCTCATACCATATTCATGCAATGGAGAAAGACACTTCCGTTTCTGGTTTTACTAGTCATGTAGGAGGAGTATAACCGATATGGGTTCAAGGTTTGGTTTATTGTCTCAAGATTCTTCTCAGAGTAAGCCTGTAAGTGGGTTGAATTTGGGTTTAGATTTGCTGGGTGGGTTCAACTCTGGTATCAGTGGGGTTGATTTGTTTGGCTCAAATACTGAGTTTGATGCATTTACCAATGGTTGTAGTCCAACTTTGAGAAAAGATCATTTTTGTTTGGCACTGCTGAAATTATCAAGGCCTTCGATGAGGCTTCTCTGTTCTTCTCTCTGAAGGAGTATCATTCAAGCAGGTCTTTTGTGTTGGTTTTTGTTTGGCTCTGATGAATGTTCTTGGTGTTCTTGAACCATGAACACTAAGAACAACAAAACAAAAAATATGGCAATAAAGGTGAAAATCAGTTGTGGTTTTTTGTTGGTGTTGATGTTTTGGATTCAAAGTGTAGACTTGGTGTTGATGTTTTGGATTCAAACAGTGGAAATTTGTGTTGATATTTGTTTGGTGTAGATGTTTTTGGTGTTCTTGATGATAAAACATGGGTAAAAAGTTCAAAAATTACACCGGGCAGTATGGTCTGAAAAAGCTCAATCAACCACTTTTCTAACGGAACATAACCGAAGGGTGCTAAGTGTCCACGGAATATTCCGTTAAATGGGTGCAAAATGTCTTTCTCCAAAAGTCAGGGTAGCTGAGTGGATTTAATCCTAAAATCAGGGGTGGTCAGTGTCTTTTACCCTTAATTATATTATTAGGTAAATTAATAAATCGGGCTTGGCCCGTTAGGTCTAGGTTAGGGTTAAGGTTTGCTAGTTAGTCTATTTAAGTGATGTATTCCCCCGGTATTATCCAGTCAATAAACAAATCAGTCTCTTTCTCTTTATTTTATCGTTTTTGTTAGCTTCGATACATCAGCCTTATCAATTCGTGCCCAATCGTTACCGGACGATAACAATTGGTGCTTTCATTGAGAGTGTCGGTCAGAATTTTTGTTCGCGGCGCTCGCCCGCGGACTCCATGGATCTCCCGTTCGCTATTGTCGATCTCAGTCGCAAAGGGGTCCAACTAGCTCTCCTCGATGAAAGCGACGAGCTCTACCAGCAGAGTGAAACAATCAACTGTCTCACCCTGACAGATTTGGAAGACATTCAAAGAAGTGGGTACATCGCCCAGTAAGATTTGAAATACCTCGAAGCAAGACAGAAAAAATTCCGATTCATCTCCATGGACGAATTTGGTCGCCTTCAGGACATAAGCAGAGACGGCGAACTGCCACCGCTCGATGAAGAACAGCAGCCGCTGCCGCTATCCCAGCCAGCCACAACGCCGTCCAAGCCAACAACCACAGAAACCCCGCTGCCGGAGGAAGCACAATAGAAGCAGTCGGAGTAACCATCCCACAGGCCGCCATTACAGCAGATCCAATCGAAGACGGCACCCACACCGCCGCCTGCATAATCGGTTTCCGCCGCCCTCCAAGCAACTTCCGACGAAGACCTCAACCACCTGCAAACCCAGACGATTCCCCAAACAGCGGAGCCACCTCTTCCCTTCAAATCACAACAACCACCACCAGATTTGAACCTAACCGACCTCCAAAACAACGCCAAAGCCATAGGGAAGAACGCCTGCAACCTCAAATCGTCAACCCACAACCAACAGCAACAATGGCCGCCACAGAAACCACTGTCAACCGGCCAAAACCCCGTCGATCTCATTGTCGCCGCCATACCGCCGCTCCAGTTACCTTCTGGCGCACTCCCATCGTCCGGCGACCACCGTCGGGTAGCTACTCCCGAGCCCGGACGACCGCCGAACCAAACCCCAAACCTCCGCCGCCATCGCGATCTGCGTTCCCAGGGCTTTGGCTCGATTTAGCCAAGAATTGGCATTCGACTCCAATACGGCTCAATTTAGCCGGGTCCATGGCTCGGCTTAAGCCACCCATCTCCACTCAGCTTGGCTCCCCTCCCACTAGCTATGGGCTGAATCTTTTATTTGGGCTGACCTCTTCATATAGGCCCAACTCATCAATTGGGTTCAAATTTTCATTTGGGTTCTACTTTTCTTGTGGGTCTAATTTTGTTTGGAAGAAAATGTTTGTGCATGGGGATGATTTAGGCCCACAATGCGATGTTCTAAGCATCGTCCTCTACTCGTTTGATCCGGGCAAGATTAGTGGCGAGTTGAGACTACGAAGTGCGTTTTGAAGACCGTTCGATGCAATTCGATCCGGGCAAGTATAGAAGCGATTTTTCAACATCCACCTTGAGGGCAAGGTGGTTTTCAAGCGTGGGGGAGTCGATACGGGTATCATATCAATAATATTTAATTATTTAATTTTATTTGTATTTAATTATATTATTTGGTTAATTAATAAACCGGGCTTGGCCCGTTAGGTCTATGTTAGGGTTAGGGTTTGTTAGTTAGTCTATTTAAGTGATGTACTCCCCCCAGTATTATTCAGCCAAACAAATCATTCACTTTCTCTTTATTTTATCGCTTTTGTTAGCTTCGATACTTTCAGCCGTATCAATTCGTGCCCAATCGTTATCGGACGATAACAGTAATCCTCAGGAAGAAGGTAGATGAGAGAGAGAGGGGGGAGATTTCTAGGGTTTTCACTGAAGCGATTTGGTCCGGAACCTTTAAGGAGAAATGTATACTACCCAGCTCTTGAACATTATAGATAGCCCGTAGGCCTGTCAATGGGCCGGATTTTGACCCGACCCGACTGTGACCCTACAAGGACCCGACCGATTAATGGTGGATCCGGACCCGACCCAGTGTTGGAGGACCCGTTTAACCTCGGACGTAAACCCGACCCAGATCCAACGGGTCAGACCCGACAGACCCGTCTCTGTTATGAACAGATTTCATCATCTTTCTTCTTTATTTTATACAAATATGATTACTACTATTTGTTATTTTATTTTGTTTTTTTGAGAAGCACTACTATTTCTTTAGATAGGTACTACTCATCTCCTTGTCATCTCTTTGATTTTATTAATTATCCCTTTTTAAACACATTGATAATTCTTATTTTCTCTCGTTAATTTCTCATCCATCATTAAATGTTTGCTGTAGTTTCTCAAAAAAATGTTTGTTGTACTTTCTCAAAAACAAATGTTCGCTGTAGTAAACCCTCACCAAGAAACTTCTCCTCTAAAAAAAACTGCCTCCTCCTCTCCAAAATTGTACTCCTTGATCTGTATTTCCTGGTGATAGCTACAACGGGCTCGGCGCTCGTGGCGTCGAGTCCATCCTTCCTCCATTCCGTTCGCTCAATTGATTTGAAGTTTCGTTCGTTCACTCGTTGGAGAATTCTAGACACTCCACTAGTAACATGGATCCCTCAAAGCAAATGTATTGGTTGTTGCTGGCGGTGAATGGAGCTTTTTGACGACATGATGATGCGATTGAGTGTATTTCATGTGTTTGATGGGTCAGTTTGATGTTTTAATTTTTTGTTTCAGATGTTATTTTACCACCCAAGAGTGGTGTTCTTCTGTCGATTTACGGCGTTATTCCGCCCACTTGCGGTACTTTTCCGCTTATATGCGGCTTTATTCCGCCTACGCGCGGTGCTTTTACGCTTATGCGCGGCCTTATTTCGTCTACGTGCGATGCTTTTCCGCTTATGTGCGGCCTTATCCCGCCTTTGTGTGGTGTTGTGTTTCACTTGGTCTATTCCATCCGCTATGATCTTGTGGTTGCCAAGACTTGTTTTCGTGAAAGGCGCAGTAACAATTCCGTCCCCTACTTTGCTCGTGATGTTAAAAGACACTTTTTCGTCAATTGGTGGTGAAGATCGAACGTCCCACTATTTATGAAGTCGCCTGAATCAATAGTTGAAGATTGGTTACACCTCAAGGTTTATAATGCGGTGCGATATGGTCTTGTCGAATTATGACCAGTATGTTGAATGTTGTTTATGCTCTTTCTGAAAAGTCATCTTGGCTAAATCAACTAGTTTTGAATGAAATTGACTTTGTGAAAGTATTTTTACAGTAGTTAATAAAGTTCAAATTCTCAAAAAAAAAATTAAAAAAAAAAAAAAACTATTGTAATCGGTTTGGTTGCGAGTATGAATGGAATGGAGGGATTGTATTTAAAAAAAAATGTTTTCTGTAGTAAATTAAGGGGTTTTTTCTCTTTCATTTTCCTTAATTTTCTCCAACTATCATTGGTTACCCCCTTTTTTGTGAGAAACTTTGGTTACCCATTGAAATCTTCCCCCATTCTCTCTCCGACTCTCCCAGTAAGTCTCTCTCTCTCTCTCTCTTAACATTTAAATCTGTAATTAGTAACAAACCTCCACAATTTCCTCTATTGGATCTTGAGTTTCTTCTTCTATCTCTCTTCAATCTCTTCCGAAATCTGTAATTAGTAACAAACCTCCACGATTTCATCATCTTTTTGTGAGAGATGATGAGGATTGCAGCGTGGTGTCTACAAACAGACTTTTCTAGAAGGCCAACTATGTCAATGGTAGTCAAGGTTTTGGAGGGATCAGCAGATATCAAAGAGAATTTGAGTTAGGCGGGTGCTACATTGCATCCTGGCCCACCACTAATAAAACGGCTTAGCCGGTTTTAGCCGGAAATTACAGTTTTACCAGCAAAAAGACAAAAAAATGGGCCCAGGGCGCCGTCATCAGGAATTCGGATAGAAATGTAAAGAAAATGGATAAAACTTTAAAGTTAAAGATAAAAATAATTAAAAATGGAGAAAACTGAAATGAAATTGACGAAACTGAAATGAAAAAGATAGAAACGTAAACATTGCTCAACTAAGATATTACAGTAGATTTGGAAGCACCAAAGCTTAAAAAAAGACATATAATTTGTGATACATAAGCAATGGACACAAGCACACCTTGTGACAGTCGTTTCACCTGAAAAAATAAGAATTATTGCAAAAAGTAACGCAAATGCAAGAATGGTGATGCATTTGTGTGATATCCTTCAACTCTTTAGCATTTCTTCATTTTCAGATTTCATGTTGCCTCGTTTTTGCAATAATTGTGGACCATCGTTGCATTGTTTCCTCGAAAAAAGCATAGAGGTTCTTCATCGGCCCATACAAAGTAGCCGTATTGAGACCCCTGAGGTAGTGGGCACCGGAACAAATCTCTACCTGGGTTCTTTGTGTGATGACATGTTGTTCTCATCACTCGTATCCTTCTATAGTTACAATATCTTGGTCGAGACTCGGTGTTACGAAGAAATTGGTGGGAAGAGAATTTGAAGGAGGTATGTGACATGGTGGTAATGAGAAGTTGGGAATATTAGAAGGAGGATAAGATGATGGAAAGGATGTGTAATTGGCATATCTGATTGTGCAAGAGGAGGTTGGTGTATAAGTAGAATAAGTGAATGGGTGGTTTATTGTTGGACATAAATGAGGAGTAAATTGTCCATAATGACAGGTTTGACTACTCTGTCATCAAAGAGCAAGTCTGAGCTGAGTAACACAGGGAAGGAAGCAATGAATGTGGTCAGGAGTGATAACTAATGTGACAAAATAACAGATAAAAGAGTAAAGCAGACAAACAGAATTGATAAACCATCAGAAAACCTTGTCAACTCTCTGAACAAAAATCATACAAGTTAATTTTTTGAAACCACATTCACCATTACAACCACAATATCCTGCACCACCCAAATGATTTAAAAGCAACCAGTCAATTCTTTTCAAAACAAACACAAAACCACAAACGAGATGAAAATGATGGACTGCCTCACTCAAATGTAACTACTGAAATAAGCTGCAAGGAGTGTAGGTATCTTCATGTACTTCTTGGCGAATTCCTATTCATTGTTTTCTTGAGATTTGAAGTTGTTCATATCCGCAAGAAGGATTTCCCTAAGGTCATTGTACACAGAATGATCAATGAAATTGGCAACCTCGATCATAAGATAATCTTCACTTGGGACATGAAGTCAATCATCTGCAAACTATTTAGAGAACCAATAGGATAAAAGTGTAAAAAAAATAGAAATTTATGTTAACATTTTAGTGCAACAACATAACATTGATTGTGTACTAAGAACCAAGGAGTCTCAAGCTGTCATGAAAAATTCTTGGATATAGTAGCCACTCTATTGGATATATGGACAAGATATGCAGTGTTGCTTCATCGATAAAATCTAAAAACAATAAGATTGATAGTTTGATTAGTCAGAAACATTATGACGTAGAAATGATGCATACTCTTTAAAAGGTACCCTCAGGTCTGACTTTGTTGACATGCCCGAAATAGTCTCACGGCTCGTATAGAAATACAATAAGCATTCATCGACTTCCAGTATTCTTGGCAACATAAAATTAAATTAACCCTGCATCCTTACTCTTTAGGAGGTTCTTTTTGGCCCCTTGAAAGTCTCTCTCTCCCTATTCCTACTCCTCCTCTGTTCATTGAACTGACATTGTTTTTTAGGGTAAAAGATGACACCTTGGGTGATCCATGAGCATGACTGATGGGTGGGGAAGCTTCCACCTTGGGTGATGTCTGATCAGGCCTGACTGAAGTTGAAGATACTTTAACTGGAGACTTGGGTGGAGGCTTGTTGGGTGTGGCCTACACTCACATAAACAAACGGATAGAACAGATAAGCAGATTGTACAAGACATAAACATAATAGACAGAACTATGTGTAATACAAGTTCCAAACCATTGAAAATGTTGTAAACCCTAGCTGGGTGCTATAGGATTTTATCCAGAAAGGGTTTAGGTGCTTTAAGTTTTTATCCAAACAGGGTTAGGGTTTATGTGCTCTAGGATTTTTTCCAATTACGATTTACAGATCATATGCTTACGTTTCACTTCTTAGTTTCAAACAGACCATGTTACAAGCTAGGTTTATGGTTTAAGATTGAGCTTCGTTGGGATTGAATGATTTGACTTTTTTATGACAACCATATCGTGTAAAATATGTAGTTAACATGAATTTATATTGTTGAAGTTGTACAATTTGCATCAAAACACATTTTAGAAAAAATGAGCTTCTCCAACATGGGAACAAGTATCATACTTCATATTGAAATTATAAAGTTTAGAGATTCTCAATAATGTTTACAAATTTATCTGTTTTCTCTTGCAGGTTAACCAGTGGCTCAAGACTAATATCTGCCTTTAACCTATGTGAACATGGTTTTTTCTCCTTTACATTTGACTCATAGTTTAATTTTGGGGTATTTGGGGTATAATACATGATACATATTTATAAATATTTAATGTCTAAATATTTTGTACAAATATTAAGATAAATTACATAGTACAAAACTTGGATACGTAGTTTAATACGTTAAATGTGAAGATGTGACGATACACATTATTTCACAATCATCCAAATTAAAACATATTGTTCTGGTAGATAGGTAACACAATATTGTCGGTTACCTTCACTCTTATCGTGGGCAATCATACTTATGTGATTCACAGGGCTACAATTGGTGACAACTTCATATACAATATCATTGAATATAAGTTACGACACTTTGAATCGGTAGTATCCACTTATATCATCTCATTGACATTAACTATATATTGAAGTATTGATATAGTAGATACGTGGTTATGGCTTCCACTTGCCTATGATACTATCACACTTGTATATTATGGCAAGGATCCATTGACCAAATTTTATCACACTTAAATATTATTGTATCCACTTCCATGCTTGAATTACAATGCATTGTATAGTATATGTATGTAAGTTTCATCCTTGTATTATAATGGACAACCATTCCTAGTGGTGATAGGAGTGTCAGGTGAGCACATCCTCATACGGATGGTCATTGACCCAGAGCTATCATAAGTACATTACAGATGGTATTCACTTGTCATATATATGGAAGTTTCATACTTGCATTACAATGACTTGTATTGCATGTATGGAAGATTCATGTTTGCATTACAATGTATATAAGTCTTACATTTTTGTGGGGTTCTTAATGAGAAATTATTCTTAAAGATGTTTATTGACCAAAATATATCACAAATACAAATCTACTTGATATTTTGAACGAGAAGGACAACATGATATAAAATTATGTCAAATGTACTCTCTGGACTGTTTATTATTTTATATGAAAGTTCTTGAATACGATCCAAAGGGTCTAAACATTTATATGCCGTAAATCAATGTCAACTATGTTTCTCTTGTTAATTTTTGGTGGTATAACATTAATTTTCGCGTGTTTATGCTCATTATTAGGCCATGAGCCATAACAAATAAAGTAAATAATTTTTTTATACAGCCATGGTTAACACTAGGATCGTGTATCTAACTACCTTATATAAAAGGGGGAGTTGCCCTCACCACGTAGGCGCCACGTAGGCTCGGTTTCCACTGTGGCTGAATGGGCTGATGCCCCCTCTGCTTCGGGTGCATTCCTTAATTTGTCTCTTTTGTCCCTGAGCTTTATTGTTATTTACTGTACAACATGTGAGAGTGAGTGTGCCTGGCATTTTTGTAATTATGTAGTGGTGGAGGGGCATCTGTGATGTTTACCCACGACAGGCTTCCAAAGGAAGCTGTTGAATGTTGTTCCAGTCCTTCTCTCTCTCTCTCTCGCTCCTCTCTCTATCTACGAAGGAACAGATAGAGGAACCCATTTGGGGAAATTGATCGAGACTCACAAAGGTAATTTCTTTGTGAATAATTCTGATGATTTGGTGTTGGTTTTATCTAAAGTTATAGTTTTTGTAGTAATTCGAATTCTGGGTTTTGGGTTCCTCTTCATATTTAACGAGGGTTTTCGAATATTGGTTCATCTTCTTAATCCCACTTCAAAGTTGTGTTTCAAAAATTGCTGAGTTCTTCATACATGTCACTTGGCTGCTTTGATAGCTATATCGGTTTTATACGCTTGCTTTATTTGTTCGTAAAGTGGTCTGCCTCATATACCTTTATGTAGATGTATGTTTATCAGACTGGTTTCCTTAGTGATTGGAGGTCAATTAATTGCCTTTTTTTATGTCCTTGCATTAGAATTTGTTTAGTTTCTTAAGTTCTTATCTTTAGATTCCTGAATTGTTATCAACCAGGTTTACTTTATTGTGATTTGGCTAGATGGGAAGTTAAAATTAAAGAAATCATGTATTTTCAAACAAACATTCTTTGAATCCGGAATAAACATGCTTTATCGGCTATGTTCACAATACCTACCCAGAGGTTACACAATGACAATAGCTTAAACAGTGTCGATTTTCCAAAACAAACAGTGTCCATAGTGATTTCACAGATATCTCGTGTTAATTGTGTGTGCTTTGTGAAGGTGGTGCACACATTTACTGCTCACTTTCTATTGTTGCAGTGTAAGTAAATGGAGTGATCAGCTCTTTGTTTATACTTCAGTAGTATTTGAAGCATTCTTGAGCAGTGAGTGAAGGGAACAAGCTAAGTACTTCATTTTGGCTATTGCAGTTGCGTTAATTATAAACTTGCATAATGTAGAATTCCCAAATTAAATAGGAAAACTTCAAAATTTTGTAATTTTGTAGGATTCGGACAGCCGACATCCATGTTTTTACTATACTGCCTTTTACCTGTCTGGGAAAGTATTTAGGGGCAATAAATTACCGGTCCTTATATACTTATGCCCGAAACTACTCGCAAATTAATGTAACAGACAAGTTTCTCTTCTAGAAATGGAGTTGGGGAATGCGAAACCCGAGTTCATTTAATCAGATTTCTTATTTCGAATTTTTGATGGAGCATCAGTCATTACGATTGATCTTATGCAATTTGACGATTTATTGCTGTATGGTGACACTTGCAGTTTTGGAGAAGAGATTGCTTGGAGATGTAAAGAAAAAGTTGCAGAATATGTTTGTTTTTGGACCCAATAGACGGAACAAAAAGATTTATTACCGGTATTCTATCATTTTCTTTCGTAACAGTGAAGATGGAATATCTGAATTATCCCTAATGATTCTGTATTTGCACCACATTGCGGACAAACCTTTATTTCGTACTCTTATTGCTTTGTTACACAAAGGGAAACCAGTATGATACATATATCTTCTACATATGAAATAAATATTAATTTTTTGATTTCCCTGTATGATGATACATTTTCCTGCTTCATACGTTTTTTGCACAAACTCCATCATAGCTTTTTTTGTACACAAAATCCATGCTTGCACCTTTTCACATTTCATTTACACCTATATCCCAATCTTCTGAGAACTTCTTATATTGAATATGTAAAAGTGACGTTGGTGACTCTCACCTTCTATTTCAAGCTGCATTTTTAGAGTTCATCCAGTCAATCGAATATTTAGAATGTAAGAGAACCAAAACCTTTTTATGTTTCAGCTCAATGGCAAGTAGGAGGGCTTCTCTGATTGGTAGCTACAATGCCATTTCCATCAAAGGTGTACCTATTCTCATTTATTATATGGTACTACTGGTCAATTAAAACAACAAAACATTAGATCGCCGATAGATGTATATGGGAATTTTGTATCCTTGTGCTTGCAGTTGTGCAGGATTGCATGACCGTATATGATTTAATTGTATATGTGAATTGGTTTTGCTATATAAGAAAAAGAGACGATGACGATAGATCTTCTTCTTCTGGGTTCAGAGATAGAGTACGGGGGTTTTTGACCCACATCTTGGCGAGGCAATAAGGAGGCTGGTGCGGGTGAGGACACACCCTCCTCCTTTAGTTGCAGCCATGGTGGAGTCAGAGGAGGTACCCCTTCTCTACCTGCTCACCATAACAGATCTGAGTCTCAGCCTCTTCTCTTTCTCTTTGAGAGAAATGGGGTTACTCTAACTTTGATGTGGGTCTTCAATTTAGGGTTTAAATGAGAGTTCCTTTTGTTCTGTTGTTCCAAAATATTTTTTTGTTTCATACACTGCAAATGAAATATGTGCAAAAACACCATCTAAAAAGTTCCATTCCCTGGCTTTTGTTTTTTCCTTTTTTTGAACTTTAATTAGTTGTCATTTAAAGTAAAGCAGACGTGAGTTAGGAAATCAATGATAAATGAGTGATGGTATCACACTGGAAAAGGTCTGCTATGGAATGTTCGCCAAAAAATCTGTTGGGATTTTGCTTGAACGAGAAACGGAGAGATAACTTTGACTATTCCCTAGCATACCCTTTATTTTCAAAATCCTATAGCAATAAAGAGATGTCTATTTTGTCATTCCGAGAGAATCTTACTTACTTGCATCAAACAGAAGAACAAACTGTACAACATTCCCTGGCATAGCTTGGATTGCAACCTCAAGAGTGAACACCAGCAAGGAGCCGGGTGTTAATGAGCCGAGCCGAATATCGCCTGGCTTAGCCTCGACTCTGTACAACATATCGCTTGGCTTGGGCTAGCTGGTCAGGTATTGTAAGCTCTGGCTCTCTCATGGAAAGTATAATGGGTTCAAATTTAGCACTTGAGTCGAGTGAATCAGAACTCGAGTTTAAGCTTCTGGTTTCGAGAGTTCCTCCTTTTAAGGCCTTATTACGGTAACCTATTCAAAGGAACATGATCACGAAAATATGTGTCATATAATAATGCATGTGTATATATATACACGTGTGTGTTTATATATACGTGTATTATTTGTTGTTGTTTCTGTGTCTCCCAGTTATTCTAAATGGGTATTTCAGAGTTTCTATTCCGTATCCCCTCATTTTTTATGCGTCATAGGTATAGATGATATAATTGACAATGTTTACCTTTTTATAATAAACTTTGTGGAGACTCCGGATATTTTAACTTAGCACTACACTCCAGTACTTTGATATTTTGATGATTTCCTCGAAGAACATGATTTTGTGAGGATGGGTAATGGCTAATCAGATTAATATATTTAGTGTCGATCTTAAAAGAACAAAGAAAGGACAACCTGAGAGTATTTCATAGTTTACGCCGTGTACACCGTCATAGTAGGTGTGGTTGTAAATTTTCCTACCGGTTGTAATTGGTGAATTCAGGTTGGTATTTGTCTTTATCAATACTAGAAAGAATTCCACCAAAAAGATAAGGTATCTCTCTGTTGATTTTCATGCAGATAACCTGGTATGTGTAGTTGACTTCATCATCATAGTTGTGGCAGATTGCCAATTAGCTTGTTATCATTGTCCAATGTTTGTACTGCTTTCTTCGTGTATTGATTGTAATTGTTGTTTGATTTACTATGTAGCTCCAAAGAAAGGTGTGAAGCCTGTGATTGCCAGGAGAAAGTGGTGAATCTACTCTTTGAGAAGCACCCAAAGCAGTTTGGTTTTCGCAGGGGCTTTGCGGTCGAAGAAGGATTTGCACAGGTTCGTCAAATGGCCCGAGGTTGTTCAAATCCAAAGGAAGAGGAGGATTCTTAACCAGGTGTTGAAGGTTCCACCACCATTGAACCAGTTCACAAAGACCCTAGACAAAAACCTAGGTGAGAGCCTAATATTTTGTGCTGAAGTTGTAGATTTTTATTCATAATGTTGATACATGATCTGAAAAATCGTTTTCAACTATGAATTTGGTCTAATATGTTCATCTGTTGAGTAAACAGATGTAGCATAGAATACACAAAGTGTTGGTTTAGCAATTCCTAGATATTATGATATCGTCGTGCAAACATGTAGGTAAATTTAGTAAAATGCCTAGAATAAAGTGTATAACAGAAGAAATTGCTCTATTCTTAGAGAGTAATTTTTATATCCATTTTCTAAATATTGAAGTTATATTCACAATTAAAACTTTTGGGTACTCCAGAAAACAAAACGAGGTAATACTAATTCGCACCATTGCTCAAAATTGTTAGGCCCATGACGGACAAAAGGGGTTAATATGTTTAATGTCCTGTTTGGAAGGTGCATACCTGGAGGCTACTTTAATTAAATGTCTTATAACGTCTATGCCTTCCATTGTTCTACCCCATATTAGATGTGGATTGGCTAAATAGGCTGAATGGAAGATGCATATTTAAAGGCTACTTCTTTAACCAAATGCCATATAGTGACTGCCTTTCACCCCATATGAGATTTGGACCGGCTAAAAAGGCTGAATAAGACACATAGGTGTGAGGTTTCTGCTGGTTGTGCTTACTACTGACTGCACCATGGTATATTCATTATCGATAATGCATATCATTTTCTTGTTCGTGAACATAAGTGCAAAAAGGTAACATTTACTGGTTTCTGTATTTGATACTTTTCGGAAAGATGTTTTGTAGAGTGCTTGCAACATTTTCATTAAAGCGTCATTTATGCGTCTCCTTCAGCGTATGAATCTCTTACCTAATATAAGTTTTATGGACTGATGACAATAAAGTACCCCGGTTATTTTACATAGCTGATCTCATCTTTCGCCTTGAAGTGTGCTTTCAGTGACAACTTGTTATTTCGTTACTCTTCTTTTTTCTATCTAATGACTTGATTGCTGCTGAAAGAGAAAAAAAGAAGACCATTGCTGCTGCTATAAATGGAACGGATGGATTAGGAAGTTATGGTTAAAGATGGCAAGCTTGTCTACAAGCAATCTGGAGAGTTCTAGACACCACTGGGAACATGAGACCATTTCCGAGGCGATAAACTTTGGCCTAATGTTAGCGTCGTTTCCCGTCTAATGTGCATTAATTCCTTTATCACTTATTTGTGGTATTGTTCATTCTGGGTATTGTTCATGTTACTCTAAGGATGTGATGATGAATTTTCTTGAGCAGGTGACTCTGATTATGAGATCAGACTCGCATTAAGGCGGGTTAGCTCTGTTGCAGCCATGGCGATGTCGTCTGTTCTCTGTCAGATCACACAAAAGAGATCTGAGCCTCTCATGTGAATCTGATTGAATGGTAATTGCTTCAGCTGCTTTCAATTTTAGTTCTTACTTCAATTTCTTGACTCCTAGGGAATTTCTCATTCCGGGTATTAACGATTGGATTAGAAACTAAAAGGCGGCGAGAAATACTGTGTGCCACTGGCGATTTCAGCTGCGGTAATTACAAAGACAACATAGCCACCGTGTGCCCCATCTAAATATACAGTTGCAGTTCCACTTTGTAAAAAGATGATTTGTTGCAAGATGGTGGAGTTATGTTTATGTGATCCAACTTCAACTGTAAATTAACTGGTATTTAACTCTAGCTTCATTTTTACTGGCTCGACTTAAATGTTATTTTTTGTTTAGCTCAACTGGATGCCTATACGTTATTTTGTTTAGCAGTTCATAAGCATTTGGGTTATGAACTGGTTAAACGTTCAATCATTTCCCCTATATCATAGTTCTTTAATTCGTTCTTCCTTATACATACGCTAATTTCTTGACTAAAAGTTTGTTGTAAATTTACGGGAATTCTGAGATAATTGTTGTCAATTCGAAAAATAAAACGGATAGTCACATTACCTCCCCTACGACGTTGTCACCATGGACCCCCCTGATAGCCCTGTCCTCTTGAAATATGTTCCACTGTCTGGATTGCAGGATGAATAGTCTGACGTGTCAAGTAGCTGCATGCGTATCAAGTATCCAAACTCGTACGGTCCACAGTTGACGCTGCATTCGGGCATTAACACAGTGGAAGCCCCAACCTAGGTTATAAAAAATAAAAGAAACTGAATCTTAGGACCAAATAAAATTTTCATATTCAATGGAAAAAGCAGTAAACGTACGATACCTGGACGTGATCAGTCGTCGTAATCGTTGCCCCATTTGGGCCTTCAGGGAATAGGCCAATGGCTCTTGATCCATTCGGCCCTTCGCGGATTATTCTACCACCGTACTCGAGGCAGTGCCAATGAAATTCGAGCCAGGACAGCATTGAATCCCTTCCTTTGTTACCCTCTACGCAAGGACTGGCGACCCCGTTTGCCATTTTGACGCACAATTGACCGCTTCGAGAGTGAATCATGAACGTCTTCGAACTATTCGAGGGAATCGACAGAGCAACAATGACGTTGTTCGCTTCACTTGTAACCCTCTCTAGTGGGGGAAGGTGGACGTTCACGTGTTGGCGGTATACGAAATACCCGCCAATTAAAGAAAAGAGGAGGATATAGTAGCGTGAGATTGAGTGTAGCGAGAGTAAGCTAAATTACGGCGCAAATGAACACTTGGGAATATCAATCTAATATAGAAGAATGAACATTGCACATACACTGCACGTACATTGCACGTACACTGCACAACATGTGTTGCTAAATTAGTTCGAATGTAGAAATAAGCAACATACCATAATATTTATTTTGAATTAAATTTGAATTTCGAAACAAGTTGAGGGATGAGGGAGAATTACCAGCTGGGATGACGAGCTTGCCAACACGCCTGCCCATCTCGAGCGCATGGAGTACTCCAAAAATTTTATGTCCAACGGCCACCGAAAATAAGATGCCACAAGCAAAGATTGGAAGAACTCTTATCAAGACTTTGAGTTCTTCCATTTGCTTGACAATGCAGAGTTTCCATGGCTCCCGGATGGCACCACCTGCTGTCAAGTCATTTGCTCCGTCTCTCCTCATGCAGACCCTGTTGAAACAGCTGCAAATTGCATATTTTTTAAGTCACCAAGATGACAAATAAAGTATGAATTAAGTTAAATATTATTTCAAGGGTTTAGTGTACCTCAGCTTGTTAGAAGGCCTCTGAAGTGCAGATTCGGCCTCACGCAAGTAAATGAGAATGGGCGGATCCTGTAGATTACGGCTCCTCCAAGTTACCATCACTACCTAAGCACACCTAGACATGATGTTCCATGGTTCGCGGTTGACAAAGTGGAGCGTACCCAGCTAAAACACCCATGTCACGAACACCATGAGCACTCCTGGAATTCCAAAACTAGCTACCAAATTCACCGATGTCTGAAGGATGATAACAACGGTGGATGCAAAAATGTTAGATAAACCGACGGCTGTGAAGAACCAATTTTTGAATCGCCTCATTGCATTCTCTTTGTCTGGGTCATTAGGATTCTCTACTTGGTCATACCCAAATGCCAAAGAGCAGAGTCTGATGCCGCCTATTCCGAAGGAAATGAGGGCGAGCCCGCTGTAGAGAAGAAAGAGCTGACCAGAATTCGGGGCTTCACATTTTCCTAGCTCGCACCACAATTTTGATTTGGCAAAAAAAGCGGTGGAAGACATTAAGACTATCCCCTGCAAGAAAACAACATCATACTTTCTTAAAAATGCAGGAAATATCTATCATGTTTTCACCCTTCCATTGTTTCATTTCCCCCTTGTATATAATATTTTTATTACCAGCAAATACTTAAGTGACTTGGTTAATGTAGATGAGAGAAAAAAAATTACTAAAATATGAAACACTGATCCTCCTACAATAACTCGAAATCGGCCGAACTAGGAATCGGCGAGAAAACCTCCGACTAACAGGAGGTTGAACGAGGCAGTCCATAGAAATAAGATGTTCGCTCAAGCTGCATTACTAAATAGGTACTTGGTTTCCAAGTACACAATCATGTTGGCGGTAATGACCCGTTGGCAACCCTTTCGGCTACAACATTGTCTTCATAAAAGTCTAACAAAAATTCATGAAATGAGAACAAATAAAAATTGTACATATAAAAGAAAAACACGAAACATGTGAGCCAATAAGAAGGTAGGACGTACACTGCACGTACATTGCACGTACACTGCACAACATGTGTTGGTAAATTAGTTTGAATGTAAACATAAGCAACTTACCATAATATTTATTTTGAATTAAATTTGAGTTTCGAAACTATTTGAGGGAGGAGGGATAATTGCCAGCTGGGATGATGAGCTTGCCAATATTTATGTCCATCTCTGAGCGCATGGAGAACTCCAAAATGGTTATGTCCAACGGCCACCGAAAACAAAATGCCACAAGCAAAGATTGGAAGAACTCTTATCAAGACTTTGAGTTCTTCCACTTGCTTGACAGTGCAGAGTTTACATGGCTCTCGGATGGCAGCACCTGCTGTCAAGTCATTTGATCAGTCTCTCCTCATGCAGGCTCTATTGAAACAGCTGCAAATTGCATAATTTTCAAATCACCGAGATGACAAATAAAGTGAATTACATGCAATGCACAACATGGACCGACACAATATCTTTGCAATACAAAGCATGCGCAAAAAATATATGAGGGTCTTAAATTAATTGTTTGCTTTAGGCCACCAAAATGCTAGAGACGGCCCTGCCCACAGTAGTTTGTAGCACTAACACAACATTCCTAAACCAGCCCTCATATAGATCCCTAGAATACCGGTTTTGTCAATTATACCTAAATGCTTACAGAGCTTTTCCTTCCATCTAACACGCGCTCACAGAGCTAGCCCACTAACCGCAGTGCATTATAAATATGAGTCTCACACAATATCAAAAAATATCACAATTTTGGCACTAGGAGGGAAGCTGACTGCTATTTTGTTTTTGTCTCTCCAGGAAGAGTACGCGCGCTGGAAGGACTCTTTTCATGGGTACTCTTGGTTTTTCGTCATGCGTGCTATCAGATGCTGGGATGCACTGAAGCAGTGGCTTGCAACTAACTATCCGGAGGCTCCGGCTACCCTTCGCCGGGGTGCTTCGGAGGAAGATATAGAAGCGACAGAAAACTGCTTGGGATTGCTGATTTCTAACCCGGCTAGGGTTATGTACCGTCTCTGTGACGGTCAAGATATCAAAAATACCCCCCACTTTAGAATTGTTGGGGTTATTTTGTATACGAACACGTAGTGAACGTCTACCTTCTCCCTCTACATAGGGTTACAAGCGAAGAAGAGCACATTATAGTTTCTGAATCGGTAGTAGACAGTGTAAACAATCCCAATCCCTTCTTGCTTGACTGCACCACCGGTCAAATGTGCGTCATAAAGGCGGACGGGGGAACCATTTTCTTGTGTAGACGGTAACCAAGGAAAGCAATCAATGTTGTCTTGGCTCGAAGAGCATCATCGTCACCTCCAGAACGGTGATTTAAGAATCCATGATGAAGAACCGGATGAAAGAACCATTAGCCTTTTCCCTGAAGGCCCAGATGGAACAACCACTACGATGAATAACAGTGTTCAGGTATAATATGTTGTCTACTTTCCATCAAATATGATTTTTTTAGAAAATTTCTACGTAGACAGAAAAAGAGACATAAAAATAGACAGAAGCTTTTACAACCAATGATGTACATCCACGTCCCTCACAAATCATTCATGCATTATCTCCATTTGATCCTATTTGTTATACATTGTTGTGATTGCACCATAGTTAGTGCTTAAGTTTTATAATGTTAGCCAGAAGAGATTCTAACCAGAGAATAAAAATTGTACAAATGAACAAATAAGAATAAAAATTGTACAAATGAAGTGTGCGAGCCAACATGAAGGTAACACGTACGTTGCACAACATGTCTGCACACAATATATTTGCATCACAAAGCATGTGTAGAAAATAATAGTTGATCTCAATTTTTTGCTCGGTTTAGGCCACCAAAATATTAAAGACGGCCCTGCCCAAGAAGGTGAAAAAATTAAATAAGCTAAGATAATCAAATAAAGCTACAAATATTTAAACAGCATGAAGCCTATACCGAATAAGAACATATTTACATCATCATCATCATCATATGATGATGATGATGATGATGATGATGATTATTATTATTATTACTATTATTATTATTATTATTATTATTATTATTATTATTATTATTATTATTATTATTATTATTATTATTACTTTGTATCAAAAGTATTTTTTTAAGATGACATTCTTTTTTTTAGTTAATTGTGTATAATAGTTAGTGAAAGTGTAGCGGGACGTGTTGATAACTCTCTATTAGAGTTATATTTCTTGCACGTTTTACATCATTTTGCGTGCTTTACGGGTTGATAATCTTAGTTTCATGCTATGAATTAGGAGAAATATAGCATGCTTGAGCGTTTGAGCATAAATGTGTAATCCGGGCATTGTTTGTGTAAATTCAAGCTTTTATTGTCACATTTGGTCTTCCGGTATTTATTTTGTGTTGTGCGTTTCAGGAACCGGAGGCTCGGGAATGTGAAATGGGAGGTGGAATGAACTTCGGAAGGAGGAGAAGGCTCGAGAGCATGATGGAGTTGAAGACGGGTGAAGAAAAGACTAAGGAGTCAAAGAAAAAGAGGATTTAAACTGGTCTTACTGGTCTTAAGACCGACCAGTCTATACTTACAATTCTGGGCGAAATCCACTTAAAATCACCCATTGCTAGTCTTAAGACCAGTCTGATGCCCAATACACGAAAATATGGGGTTTCAATGCAATTATTAAGAAATTTTGGGCAAGAAGTGAGGGGAATATTGTATTGAGTGACCTAGGATCTGGGGAAAAGATTCATTCACGTTTCCTGGAGAGGATTCACGTTGGGAGGATCCATTCTATCACTCATGGTGGAAGACGCAAGGAAAAGGAGGAAGACGAAGGCCAAGATCTCCATTGAAGACCTGGGGTTTGAGTTTTTCTTCTTCTTTCTCTCTCAATCTTTTATGGAGAAACTTGTAAGTTTTGTCTGGTTGATCTTTCTTAGCTAAACGTTTTGCTAGGCGTATCTACGAGAGCCTAGGGTCATGTAGACGGTTAATTTCATCGGATTTGAATCTTTGTTTCATGCTTTATGTTTCGGTTTATTGAATGAATACTTAATTTCTCGTACTTGTTGTTGAATCTCGTCTATTGACATGACGTGATTATGATTCGATATGCAATAAAACTAGGGTTTATTCTTGAATTGAATTTACAGTTGCATTCTACTCCACTAGGCATATATGCAGTAACCATAAATAAATTATTTATTTATGGTTACTGCATATATGCCTAGTGGAATAGAATGCAAAACTTGTCTTGTGACTAGTATGTAATATATATGTTAACTAATATTATGCTCCTGCTATATATGACCTATCGTGTAATTCTAAATGCCAACAATCATGTGAAAGATAGTGCATCGAGGATAACCAACGGTAATTGGTACGTCATATACATTCTTTCATACCGTAATTGATACGCCATAAATATTTCACTATGTACCATATTCCTTAAACATTGTTGTAAATTAAACCAACGGTAATTGGTACGCCATAAATATTTCACTATGTACCATAATCCTTAAACATTGTTGTAAATTAAACCAATTAAATGCGACAATTGATGTACAATTGACATAACTGGTGTAGATAGTGCATTATGAGTGGACCCACTACCGTCCGCGTGGCAGTCAGCAAGGATAACCAACGGTACTCCATACACACACAATCATACCTTCACCATTGTTCGAATATGCTTATATTCGAGTTCATCCTTATGGAGGCTGTGAGACAGGGTCCTCTCGCGTACTAACCGCACGGGAGTTTTAGGGACTTAGTTGTTTGGAGGCTATAGTAAGGAACGTCGCCAAGAGCAACAACCACGCTCGCGCGCGACCCTTACTAACTGTCTGAGAGATTTAAAGGCCATGTTTCCCATAAATGCGGTCGATCTCATAACGGTCCCTGCATATATGGACAGATGCGTAACGCGCCCTATACATACGGTCAAACGTGCCGTTACGAGACGGATCTTAAGCCGCCATTCACGGCGCATTAACCCCTCTGTAATGGTCACTTTCTCACTATATATAGGAACGCTTGCCTTCTATGGCACCGGTTGAATCTCTTGGATAACTTGCTATATTGTCTCTCTCAAGAACAGTTATAAGTGCTTACTCCTTTCCCTACACCACCCTACATCTCTCTGTGTTTCTATTTCCATATTTGTTCTTATTCTTTGCAATAGGTGTTCAATTGGATCTTCCTCAAAGGATTCCCTTGTTCACAACTGGTAAGATGTCCATTTATCACTCAAAAAACTAAGTGTATTATTATACATGTATAAATGAACATGTTACCACCTTTGAGTCTCACAATTCTTAAAAGATTTGGACACTATATTTGATAGTTACAATTAGAATACATTACTTCTGTCTATTCACTTTACCTAGTTAAGAAAAAGTTTCACATTATTAAGAGCAATCGACCGAATGGGGCCACGTAGGCTCGGTTGCCACTGTGGCCGAATGGGCTGATTCCCCCTCTGCTTCGGGTGCATTCCTTAATTTGACCGTTTTGCCCCTATAAGTCATTCTAATTACGTTAGCTTGTGAGTAAGTGGCAGTAGGGTTTGTTGTGTTGTTTGTGGGAAAAATGCCCACTTTGTCTGGTCGGGTAGGTGGAGAAGCTCTTGTTTCGCTGAGAGAGAGGAAGAAAGAGAGAGAAGTGACAGAAAGTCTCAGTTGGTGAAACTCGCCTCTCGCTTCATCATCTGATCAATTGGTACATGGTCAAAGACAATCGGAGCAGAGACTCTAGGGTAGATACTCGCCGGCATTTTCTTGAAGGTTAGGTTGTCCTTTTTAGTTTGATCTTTGGGTTTTACTATTTTAGATGTTCTTTTGGTCCAATTGGTTCCGTCTGTTTGTTTTCCCTGAGATTTTTGTCAATTTGGTTAAGCTGGATTATGGGAAACCTAATTTTAGATTTGGGTCTGATGTTGTGTCTAAGATGTCGAAAGTTTAAATCATTGCTAATTGCTCATTGCAACAGTATATTATTTGGTTTGGTTAATGGGTTGGGTGAAAGTTGTAATCTTTTTTAGGGTTTCGATCATGATTCTTGATTTGTGTTAGTCCATGTATGTACAGAGAGATGTAAAGGAGATGGAGGAAAAGGAGAGGGAGAGGGAGAGAGCTGAGATTGGTGGCAAAGAAGAGAGGTCTGCAGCTCAATTTCAGCAGATTCAGTGCAAGGTGTAGTAAAAATTACATTTTTACTTATTTCTCCTATTCATGGACTTTTACTTATTCAATTTTTTTGTTAAGCGACTTTTACTTATTCATGGATTTGTCATTTTTACTGATTTCTTCCATTCATGGATTTGTCATTTTTAATAATTTCTGCTACTCAAAGAGTATAGGTGAAAATGGATGCTGCAATTGTTATCGATGTGTTTCATACTATTTCTGTCATTTTCATGCTGTTTATGTGGATGAAAGGATAGGTGAGTGATGCTGACATTGTTAGTTGTTACTGATTCCTTCATGTATGTGTGTTTTCCTAGAGAATTTTGCAGCTATCGAGTAATGAATTAATTTCGGATGTTGATTTCCATGATGAAGTCATTGTGTGTATGTTGAAATCATATGAACAATTCTGGTCAATTTAGCTTGTCGCATTCTGTGGTCGAATCTATGATATCGATATCACGCGGGTAATAAATTCCCATCTGAATGACTGTCGTTTCATACAATCTATTAGTATGTGTTAGGAAGCCCTTGATGCCGGGATGCTAAATTGTCGTGTATCGAATCATAAACTCATCTGTTTTGTGTGTTTTCGACAAGGAAAACCAGTTTACTATAGACCAGTGATTGGTCTTCCCTATTTCCCATCTTTGTAATTCTTCACCCTCCTAAGATTGGAGATTGTTTAGGAGCATTAAGATATGTTTCACCTATATTTAGTACTATTAACATGTCTACATTTTTGGAAGTTTAAGAGCATTAGGAAATGCATCACTTGGAATTGAAATTTTATACTTTTTTTTTTTAACTCAAGTGATGTGAAAACAGTGAATCAATATTTTCACCTTCTTCTCCATGTCAAATTTCAGTGAACTGAGGTCATACTGAATGAATGAGATTGGTAATATCCTCCATTGGTCGTTATGTCTCTAATAAACTTCATTGAAGAAACCTTTCTTAGCTCTCTATCTCATTGGTGTTTAACTTTCCATTAGTGCTTCTATTTTCGTAATTACTCACGGACACATTCATATGAGATGATCCGTAACTATTTCTTACTGTAAATTCAGCGACTAATTATCTATTTCCGTTTTGCAGTATTTTCGGGGACCATGTGGTTGCAAGTTTGGCGATGCTTGCAAGTACAAGCACTCGTTTGATGACCCTGAGGTTCAAATTAATGAGCTAAATTTCATTGGCCTGCCACTAAGACCTGTAAGACTCGCTCGCTCGTTTATAATGAAACTAGGGCTGTAGATTCCCATATACACCTCATCTTGACATTTCCGCATTTTCAAACAGGGAGAAAAGGAATTCCCGTATTACATGAGAAACGGTGCGTGCGCATACGGTGCCAATTGCAAATTTCACCATCCAGATCCTACTCCTAATTGAGACTCTGATCCTCAGGACCCAACACTGAATGATGGCATTTCCCCTTATGCCCTCTGGAGGGTATATCGGCGAGACATCTGATGATGTGTTGCATGAGTCTGGGCCTATGATGCAGGCTCAAGAACCATGGCCCACACAAACGCCACCAGACCAAAATACTTTCCTTTATGAGAGTGGCAGCTTGTCTTATGTTCCAAATGAGTTCCTCCCCAGATCCTCGTCTTACCAGGATTACCAGAATCCTGGATGGAACGCGTATCGACCTGGATCCTCATCTCAACAGCGTGGTTACTAGAATCCTGGATGGAACGCGTATCAACACCAGGTATTCATTCGAAAGTATATAAAGACTATTATACTCATTATTTTCACCTCCAACTTTTTCTTAAAATACAACTGCTACTACCGAATCTAACAAAAATTAAAAATAATATTTTTTTTAATTTAATAATTTGATATATGTAAGATAATATAATATATTTCATCAAAATTACATATTTTTACATCATTTCAAGATATGAAATATGTTTTATTAACATATATCCGTAAATCTTAAAGTCTAACTTTTTTTTTAACAAAAATATCATAATATCATAATCTCAAAATGGAAAATTAACGGGAGGGTACATGCGAAATTATCAAAGATATTTATGTGTTATTGTTTTATTAAAAAATATATATGTGAAATTATAAAATTTTAAGATTATTTCTATTAACATATATCCACCAATCATAAATTCTTTTAACTTTAAAAAAAAAATTAAAAACAAATCTCAAAATTTCATAATTTCACATGATTTTTTTTAATAAAACAATAACATACAAGTATCTTTGATATTTTCACATGTACCCTTACGTTAATTTTTCATTTTGAGATTATGAAATATTGATATTTTTGTTTAAAAATTAACGACTTTAAGATTGACAGATATATGTTAATAAAATCATATTTCATATCTTGAAATGATGTAAAAATATATAATTTTGATGAAATATATTGCTTTATCTTACATATATCAAATTATTAATTAAAATTTATGTTTTTAATTTTTTTTAGATTTGTTAGTAACACTTGTATTTTTTAAAAAAAAAAGTTAGAGGTTAAAATAAAGGGTACAATAGTCTTTTTGTACTTTCCGTCCAATTTGGATGGAAAGTTAACGGCAATTAGCGTTGGGTACCTCCGGTGCGCGATTTTGAAAATTTGGGTACCCGTGGTGCACGATTTTGAAATTTGGGTACCCACTTGCCAGTTTTTGCAAAATATGGGTACCTCCGGTGCAATTTTGCCTTATATCTTCTCAAATATTGGAATCACGAGTACAGTTGCAGTTATGAGGAAAAACACATACCCAATGGTGAGACTCCATTAATTCCATTTTCTTTGTCGGGTCTAAGGTAAAAGAGGGACTTCAATAACAAAACTAGCTGTCAAGTTTTTCTTCTTCGCCTATCATGTCTTTTCCTTGAAAAGCCAATACTCTGAAACTAAAAATTTCTTTTGAAACTATTGAAGTGAAATAAGAAATGGCTGATGACCACAAATGGCATAGGATAACGGCTGGAACGCGAGGTAGCCTGATCACAAGATAATGCAAACATAGAACTGACTTTGTAGAGTATCGAACATTTTAATCTCCTTGCAAATTGGTTGGATCACTTTTTGGTGCTTTCTATTTCACTAAAATTGGGATAGGCTGGAAAATCGCCCGGCAACCACGAAGATAGAAGTGACATGATATGGTCTAGTTATCTTATTTGATTCAAACAAAAGATAAGGTTTTCAACTAAGAAAGTTCCCATTGTTAAAAATCTAGTAACATCCATTTTAACCCGGCATTCACCAAGTGTCTTTCGGCTGCTACACCCTGCACTTAACTCCCCAATCCAGAAACCCACAATTCATGAATCATGAAAAGAGTTTACCCTTATATATTAGTGAAATTTTGAGGAGGAAAATCCCGTCGTCCACAGGCTAGTACCCTTACTCCAATTGAAAGCTGACACTGATGTTGTCAGTTATAAGGATTGATAGAGCTATTTGGATAATCAAACCTCTTCTCAGTAAACTTAAAAGAAGATTTGAGCAGACTCCTTATACTGTACAAAATTCAGTACCCCCTCTATGTAGAATACCCGCCTCTGCCATTACCGATTGCTAGGCATTGGTCACTATCAGATAAAATCTTTTCAGAGCAAATTGCTACTAGCATAATACAGAACTGTGAAAACAGTGAACAAGTTGTGGTGGCCATCTTGGAAATAGGAAAACTAGGTTCTTGCTCAGAGAAAATTGCATTTTGGGGAATAATGAAGGATTTTGTTCATCGTGCACTATTACAAACAACAATAGTGAATAGAGAAGACAAGCACATCTTTGTAAGCACATTGAATTGCATTTTGAAAATCTCAGTATCACGTGCAAGCACTTTTTTTTTCTTTTTTTTTTCAGAAAAATCGAATGTCAGTCTTTGAAACATGCGAGTTCCTTCCCGAAAGTGGGGTTTATACAAGACAGCTAGCACATTATTGTAGTAGTGCAAATTGGTGTGTTCCTTCCCCCATGAGTCGCTTTATTATTTCTCCATACCTCATCATTTAGATGGTGATTCTTGCAGATTTTTCATGAGGAAACCTTCAAATGATACAGTCGTAGCATAATTGGCATATGCAAATGAAACAGATAAGAATTAAAAATATTCACAAATTCAAAAGCAAGTCCAAATTCTGGTATCATATGCATAGTCAATTTGTTGGCAAAATTATAACAATCCCAGGTTTGAAGGGTTTCTTAAATTTTTTAGCATCTATCAGTTCTCTCTTATATATTCAGGACGTTGGCAAAAAAATATATATATTCAGGACCGCAGTATGATGACAAGAAAACAAAATAGAATGTCAATGTTGTGCATTAACATATGAAGAGCGAAAAAGCAATACCTGTTAAATCACCTCACGGGTGACGAGAAGAATTCTCCTACTCGAGCAATTCCTGTGAAGTCATTTGACTAGATAGCTCTGCAAGTCTCGCGTCTCCTGTATTGTTTCATAACCTTAAACTAAAGAATTTCAGAATATACCGAAATGCAAAATCCATATCCATAAACACAAAGAAGAAAAGTTAAGACAAATCTTTCACGACGTTTAGGACTTGGTATGTGCCTCCAAACAGGTGGCTGCGAACTTGTAAGAGTTGGCAGTCAACTCAAGAGAAGCAGTCTAGAAAAAGGTACAGGCACAATGAGTAAAGTCAAAGTAATCTGACTTGGATGCAAATCAGTTGCCATCCCTTTTGAGATGGTATGAACAGTTACGATATTGAAATCATGGAGATAACAATGAGAAACCAAATCATTAAGAAACAAAACCTAGACTCGGGTATTATCACTTCAAATGAGCCAATTGTCCTCTAGAACGTCTAGAGGGAATAAGTACATACCCACAGGTAAACTTAACCATAAACATCAATTCAACTTCATGTGCTAAAACATCAATCCCTTGACCAGAAAGCAAGAAAACCAAAAATAACAACACCACAAAACACAAAACCATACTGTTGCTGAAACACAGAACTAACAAATTCATGATGGATTGTCATTGAACAAGGCAAGACTGCATTTATAAGAAACCATATCATGACACCCTGGTCTGGCTTCAACTTCCATCCCGTGATTTTGTGTTGTCGGGTCTAACAAAAAGAAGTCGCCATCAGCATTTGTAAGCATTACTTCACCGTTGTTCATAATCTGTAAAGGCCTCCCATGCAAGTACCCAAAAGCACAAAATTTAGTCCAAGAGGCTGCCACACCGTATTCGTTCATTACCCACAATTCCCACGACCTATCATCTCTATCCTCAAGGAAGCAAGCAATTGTACCCTGAAATTCTATGATTCTCTCAAGTGCTTTTGGAGCCGGAACAACTATTTCGCGAAATACTTCTTCAAACACATCGAAACACAAAATGATCTGCTCCGCTGATGGTTGCACGCCCTTAAACGCACGCCAATGAAGAGCTCCTCCCACACGGGAGTAGGGAACTCCTGTAGGATCCACCAACGATTGGAGCTGTTCCGGGCAGCCTCTTTCCACAAATTTGTTTCTGTACTATAGATCAGAACCTTTGTTGGCTTGCTAGCGGCTACGCTATCTATTATCACCACCTTGAAATCACTAGTTTGAGGGATGAAACATAGCCCAGCTGAATGGCGTCGCGGCATTGTTTCTGGCAGCTCCACAACTCTAATCTTGTTAATTGCAGGATTCCATAGGATAACAATGTCGAAACTGGAAAGACAAAGTAACCCATTACATGATCCCACCACCTTGAACCAGAGAGGGGAGAAGTTCCAGCCAACAAATGGAACATGGAGCTTCTTGGTGAGGCGGCCACAGAGGGAATGAAAATTGAAGCTCTCTGAGCCAGACCCTTCGTTAGTTAGTGAACCCATTTCTGACGAGTGTCGTTCGGAGAGCTTCTGGTTTCAGCTGCATCTTCTTCGTCTTGGACTTGAAAATGGCCTTCCATTCTTCGTCTTTTGATCATGATGATTTAGGGCACTTCTTCAACCTCAGCCCTTCCTTTTTCGCACACACACAAAAGCACAGTCTAAGCAGCTGTCGACTATGCCGAAAGCTGCGCTGAAAACCCCTAACGAGAGAGGAGGGAAAAGGAAGACGATACATCTTTCTTTTTATAATCCCAATATCACCCTTAAACTTTCAAGAATTGTATCTTTTTGCCACAATATCTTTGTGATTTTCACAAAACTGGCCTTGTTAGAACCGAGTAAAACGGGAGAAACCCCCACTGGGGAACAAAGACACATATTCCAATTCCTCTCAAAACTGGCCCAGATTCGTGACTGACCTTTGATGTTGAATGTTGAATAATCAAAGACACATATTCCAATCCCTCTCAAAGAGTAAATACAGTGAATATGGCATAAACACTAACTGGAATTGGAATTGGAATTGGAATATGTGTCTTTGTGAGAAATTGGAATATGTCTTTATTCCCAAGTGGGGGTTTCTCCCGTTTTACTCGCCTCCAACAAGGCCAGTTTTGTGAAAATCTCCAATATCTTTTCTAGAAGTGCAATTAGGTTAAAAGCTAACCTTAGAGGGTCCCAACTACCCTCCTTGGGAATAGTGGAAGTGATAAATCACAAGATAAACATCGTTCTCGTCCAAATTCGTAATTTGAGACATGAGGCAAACCTCCCACACTGTAAGTTGCCATTACATCAACCAACACAACACTCTGTCTCTTTACTTATTGAGCTATGCCCCATGTGGAGCAGTTAGAGTTGTAAACGAAGTGTGGCCCAAGGCTATTTGAGGTTAATGTTCGGCTCCTAGACTAAATGAGTCAGGCCTGAACATGGTCAACCTCAGCTCATGAGATCTAGAGTGGACGTTTATATCAAAGCATAATTTATGTGTGGTCTTCAAAAGATGTTAAATCTAATACAACATATTCACATTCTTCACAAATCAAGTTGTAAGTTCAGTGCGGATACTATATCTCACAAACAAACCAGACTGCCATGTAACACCAAGCGAAGTATTGTCCCTTCTTTACTCGTACCCAGGCGCGAAGGCATCACATGGCTGGGTAAGGCATGTGCCCCACCCCTATTGTAGAAAACTACACTTATATACGTAGTATTTAGGAAAATATGCAACTTTTTCCTAGATAAAACTACAAAAAGGCCCTACTCCTTAAAACTACAAAAAGACCCTACCCTATTCAAAACCCTCCTTTTGTCCATGCATGTACCACCGGATAATAATGTCTAAGCTTTGATGGTTATAATAGTAATTCATAAGGTGTATTATATACTAGAAATCTAATCTATAATATCTGAATGTAGGACGGGTATTACAATCCCGCACCTTATATACATGTAATCCATCATATCCCAATTTAGAACAGGGATATTACAATCCCTCCACGTTATCTTTACTCTTATAAAAGGAGGAATAATGAAAAAAGTGTTCCTAAGATTTATTATTACAAAATAACCCTGCTAAGTTAACCTAATTACACTATGACCCAATTCTTAAGAATTCTGCAAGTAACTAAAGCGGTTTGCTTTCACTAAGAGACGCGACCTTTAAGCGAAACGACTACGCAATATACAAGACTATCCCCGAATTTAGGTCTTTCATCCTCAGATTCTCCTCCTATCCGCTATGGATCTTCAAAACCATAGAGCGGATTGTAAAGCACGATGGATTCATCTGGTAATTTGGCTACACTCAGTTTTGGGCAGACTGTGTTACCTCCATGAAAAGCTTCTACGGTGAGTCGGACTTCCCTAACGTTGTTGCTTTCATGTTCTTTTTGTTTTACCTTCTTGCGTCTTTTTACGTATGGTTCTCATTGTTGTTTTTCACTGACAACCACTTCCGAGATAGATCAAGATTCAGATCCTCTTGAGTCATCAGACTTGAATTCTCTTGATGATTTTGAAGGTCTCGTTATTATCTAGATTCATCCCAATAGAACATCCGGTGTCAATGATTGACCATGAATACTGTCAGGCGGATGAAATTGATGGTTATAATCAGTGGCGGAGCCAGGATTTTGGTTAAGGGGGGGCACAAAAAATTTTTGGAAGTAGAGGGTATATATTTTTAATTAATAAAAAAATATGCTAGTGTAATAAATACTAAATACTATGGTCGTTTGTGTATTTATGAAAAATTAAGGGATTAATTGTGTATATAAAATAGGTGGTGCTATTTTTCTCCAAAAAAGAATGCTTGTGCTGAGAATCGAACTTGGAACAAATGTTTGACAAACCACACTGCTAACCACTGGACCAAGGTATGACATGTGTTCTCCATGGGCGTAATTCTATATATTACAAACGATGTGATTTTTTTGTCCAAAAATAACTGCTTGTGCCAGGAATCGAACTCGGGACCTATGTTTTGCAAACAAAACTTCTTACCACTGGGCCAAGGTACCGATTGTGTTATGGCAGGGGGGCACACGTATATATTTTATACTGGACCAACTAAAAAAATTTTTAAATATAGGGATATCCTAGTCTTTCCGAGGAATCTGATGATCATCATCTCGTCATACTGTTCTTCATGTGAGTTCAGAAGATGAGACGTTGGTACATGATACGGTGATGAATGGCGTTGTGAGGAAGACATTGAGGAATTTGATGATCTGTTGTGGTATATTTGAATAGATCCATGATCAATTCTGCCGTTCATGTTAGGCTAATTATGCTTAATGTTTTATACTATTCTAATTGGTGTTTTTCTCTCCTTTTGACTTTTCTATCGGTATATGTGTTCCTTTCAACCGGTGATTTGAATAGCAAGATGAAATAATTATTTTATATTTTTTTCATAATAGAAAAGCATATACTCTCCAACACCATGAAAAAAAATATCAAAATTGTATTGATTTGCTATCCAAATCACCAGTTCAAAGTGACCAGTGAATAGTGGTAAAAGTCAAAATGAGAAGAAATAGAAGGATCAGAGTGGTAACTTCTTATTAGTGGATATTCTGTCAGCTTTAAGATTTTTGGTTATTGTCGAAGTTAAATAGTTTGGCGTTGAATCTGATGATCTCTTCATTGCAAATCATTTACTACTTTGGTCATTTCAATTGTCATTTTTTTTTCAACCAATGACATTGTAATCTTGTTTGTTCAAATGTAACCCCTAGCTAGCAGATCGTCAAGTAGATTCCAACCTACTCTGCTTCTGGGCCAGCAAAAACTTCGAAGTGACTTAATCTGATCAGTAAAAGAGGCTTCCTTGCCGGAGTAAAAGACTGTCTCCCTCATGGAAATATGGCTGATGGTATTAACAATTTAGCATCAACGTATGAAGTAAGATGTTTACTCAGATATGTCCCAGGTTATTATTTTTACTATTCCGATATTTTTTTGATGGAATTTACTATTCCGATATTATATTTCTCTTTACTGCACTATCATGGATTAAATATATATCACGGTGATTGAAGAAACTTAAACGTACACCAAATTCTGTCGTCAAACAATCTCATAAAATTTGACCTAAATTGAGGGAGTAGTATGTATCTTTTCATGGAATTTTGTTCTACTGGAGTGATTTTTTCAGGAACAATCACAGGTGTGTGCAAAGGTATATGTCAGTTCTGCAAGCACCAAACTACGTCACAAGTCAAATAAGTATCTTTGTCTCTTCCTAGAGTATCTGAATGATTGAGTTATCGTAATTATTATTCCAATCTTTTATTTGGTTCGGTTTAAATTAGTGACTGAGATATTACATTAAGGATAAATTTGAGTGCAAAACCTCCTATTCATACTCATATTATAAGGGAATAGCTTTCATAATGTTATCAATATCATATGAAAATGAAGTTGCAAATGCGACAAATTGTGACTCTGAAGAGAAATGCATTGACCTTAGGAAAGTTAGTATTATCAGCAAGTGAGAAAAATATCAGGCCATAGTTTGAAGTAGTTTTGATAGAATTCATACATCTAAAAATCAGTTTTCCAACGCAATCTTTTTTTAACAGTTTTCTTGTGTGATATTTTTTTATTCATAGAAAAAAATTGAACATAATTACTAGCTTTTAAGTTCATGCTCTGCACATTATTCCTTGTTCCGACTTCGTGCCTGTTTGTATATTGTTATTGTTGATTTCTTTTGCGGGAGATTGCAAAAAAAAAAAAGAAGGATTTTGCTTGTTGTTCTCTTTTATCTCAATGCTTGTTGGACTAGCCCTTTGTTGATGGGAATCCATGCATTACCGTAATCATAAAAGCTTCACCATTGAAAGCTCCATATAATTGTACACCTGGCATTCATTTTGCCTCATTTAGCTAACATGAGATCTTTTTAAGCAGCCCGTGTTGCAAGAAAGACAACTAAAATTGTAAATTTCTATAGTTGAAGAGCCTTCTATTTTGCTTACTGATGGCATGCAGCTTAATAAACAAAACTATATATTTACGTTGTACCTCTCCCGACCTCTTATTGCCATTTGTGCGAGATATGTTAACATGTGTAATCTATAACCAAGTCTTTATTTTCCTTATATATAACGCGTGCAACGCACGTGCTTCTTACTAGTATACATCCAAAAGAGTTGGGCCTGAACATGATCAACCTGAGCTCATGAGCTCTAGAGTCGACTCATTTCATATTTATATCAAAGCACGATTTATGAGTATTAACGTTCATACAACATATTCGTTTGAGTGCGTTTTATGGCACAGATGAAAAGCCTACCAGGTTTTGAGTTCACATCCACATCCTTCACAAATCTAAGTTGCAAGTCAAGTATAATATATCTCGCAAACCAATACTGCAATTTAGATCTCTAATATCGGACAAGCTCGTATAAGGTTTATGTTTGATTTCCCGCCCTTGTTTTGACTAGGTAATTTGACTAGCCAAAAACAATACAAGAACATATTAATCATATAGTAGAACTTCATAGATAGAGTGAACACCAACAGTAATCCACATTAAACTAACTACTAGTAGACAACACCCCAGAGAAGAAGGCCTAGCATACCAGGTCCAAAAAGCTTCTTCTTTTTATAATCGTGGTGTCCGGGCAAATTTGCGTGCACCTCAACTAATCCACGGGACCCTGGGGAAGCCAAGTGAATACCCAGTGGCCCCAAGGGGATTGGCGTTAGTGTGGTTCCTGAGAGCTAAGGGGAGCACACCACGCAATATTTGCTTCCTTGCTAGCTAGCTACCACGTAATATTTGGCAAGAACCAACCCAACAAACAAAACAGGGACATTATCCCTAAAGCCAGCTACCACGTAATATCCGGCAACACGCCTTCCTAGTCAAAATAAAGTTAGCTTACTCACTAGCCAAAAGTTCAACCTCCCTGATTGCTGTTGAGAATGCCACAACCAAGAAAAAAAAGGCCATAGGGCATTGCACACCATGCTTGTAGCAGCAACATCCTAAAGCTTTGCTTTCTCAACCTAAACGATTATGGGTAAGTTGTCACTGTGTTCTGGCCATTTCAATAGACAGGGTAGAGATCTCAATGAAACTAGAACATAACTTAACTTTGTAAACAATATTTTTGCTCTCCCCAGAGCCTCTCCCACTGCTCATTGAGCCACAACCCTCAACTTCACTCAAAAATCATCCACTCAAAACTCCAAACCAAACCAAAACCAAGATCAACCTTTCGTATTCTGCAATTTTCATTCTGATCTTGCATGAACTGATTGGCAGCAGCTTCCAATCAAATCTCTTTCTTTTCCTCTATCCCTCTTCCCCTATTACTCTCATTTGAACCACCCCCATACCCCTAAGACCTATACGGTAATCATTTCATGCATTGTAACTCACGGCTAGTCTAATTTTGCACCCTCCCGAGATTTGGCAATATTTTCTTGTGCATGCATTGGTTCCTTTTGATGCTAGCTTGTTTATTTTTCTTATCTTGCTAATCAAATCTTTTCATATCTTGGATACAGGTTTCCTTCTCTTTGTTTATATTAGGATGCTTTGAATGTTTGCTTGATCCAGTTTCATTTTATAGTCTATAGTTAATCCCTTCCAATTTGATGTTAGTAGTCCCTCTTCCAATGACTCCATGGAGGAAAGACTTGATGAGAGGGGGTCAGTGATTTCATTGAACCCTAACAGAGCCTTCACTTTCCGGGAAATCATGAAGCACACACTGGTAGGCAAATTTGTAGGTAAAACCTCTCTTTCTCCATTTGTCATACAGCAAGCAATCTGCAAAGCATGGAAAACATTGGGGTCAGTTTGGATTGAGAAGAAGGTAGAAGTTTATCTTTTCCATTTTCAAAATCCTAAAGACAAAGAGTTCTTTCTCAACGAATCTCTTATCTCCTTGCATGGCCTATCCCTGATTTTCAAAGAAAGACAAAATAATCAAGCTCTTTCTGAAGTTGTTTTTTTTAAGGCTGATATATGGTTTCAAGTTCCAAACATTCCTCTGGAAGGTTTTGATCGAGATACGGCTGAAAAACTGGGTAATTTAGCAGGGGATTTGATTGTGGTTGATTGGTCATTTGATAGAGTTAGGGCATTACATGGTTTACGCATTAAAGTTAGAGTCTCTTTGGATCAAGCCCTAACCCCAGGGGCTTATGTTAGTGTGCCAGGAGAAGAAGAAAAGAAATGGGTTTTTTTCAGGTATGAAAGAATTTTCAAGGTCTATTACAGGTGTGGATGCATTGGACATGACAACAAAAGATGCAGTACTAACCTGGTAGAAGTCTTGGAGAAATTGGAGGCCAGATACCTGCAATCGCACCACCTATCCTCCTACCCTTTCTATGTAAACCCTCAGAGGAAAATGTTTACCCACCTTCTCAAACTGCACTCTAAGCATGGCCCTTTCCGAACGATGAAATTTGATACCAGTATAACTCCCATCTATGAGTTTCATGAAGTCCCAACACTCCAAGATCCTAACCAAGGACCCCCTATTCCATCTAATCATCAAATCTCTGATCATTCTACCTCCTCCAAAGATTCTGCAAACTACTTTACCCCCCCCCCCTCTGAACCGTACCACAATGAGAACTCCAAAAAGCCAAGAATTGAAAGTGATTCTCCTTTTATGGGAGGAACCTCCACGGTGGAAGACCATCAGTCAAAACCCCCTCAAATGCATCAGGTACACCCCCTAACCGTTCCACTGGCCTCACAAATGCATGCATGCTTCCCAAGAGGTACCATGAATGTATCTACTTCCCAACAGTCGCAACCGGTCAATTTTCACGCCGATTGGTTCACTGATCTAGCATTAAATCGACGCATGCATTTGGGATTCCAAAGAGGCGACTCCTTGTTGCAAGAGCTTTGTAACCTACCCCCTATTTGCACTATAAATGCCACATCTCTGTCACAAAATCAAGTTTCGCAGAATCCTACTACCTACTCTATCCCCTCTTCGATTCCCTCACATTCTCTGTCACAACCCACCATGGTGAGACAACTCCCAACAACCTTCTAAAAACTCGACCACACAAGCTTTGCTATAAGAGCCCCTGAGTTCTCTCCCACAGTGACCACTGAACCAGATTCAGAAAAAGCACAGAGAAGGCAAGATCTAGCAGAGATTGACAGGATGCTGAAAGAGAGTGGTCCATCAGTGCCAAAGAAATTAAGGGGCAAAAGGAGTGTAGGGAAGAAGGCACAAGAGGTGGAGAAGAAACTGATTGCCAAGAAAGTCACGGAGAAAGTCAAAGGAAAGATGCCAGTCAAGCCAAAACCGCTTCAAATTCAGGCTCTAAAGAAGGCGGCAAAACCAAAAGAGGCAGTAGGGCAACAGTCTGCTGACCCCAAGGGAAAGGGTAAGAGGCAGAAGACATCTTCCAAGCCAGAAACTATCAAAGGTATTCTAAATTTTTATGATTCAATTATGCAAATCAACTTCAACCCCTTCTCTGATCACTTTTTCAAATTTAAATTCAAGAAAAGATGCAGACCTTTGAATGAACCTTCACTAATTCACTCCTATTCTGTCAAGAAACCTAAAATGGGCTTTGGGGTGGTTGTCCCAGAACAACCCCCAAGAGAGCCATGAGTCTTCTTAGTTGGAATTGCAGGGGCTTGGGTCAGGACTCTGCAATTCGTGAGATCTTCTCCCTGACCCGTCGTTTCAAGCCTGAGATCATCTTCCTTTCTGAAACTAAGCAGTCTGCCTCTTTCATTAATCGAAAGTTTAGGAAATTAGGTTTTCAAAATCAGTTTTCTGTCGATCCTATTGGATCTAGTGGGGGATTATGGTGTGCATGGCACTCTCATGTCTTCACCATAGCCCCCAAATGGTTCTCCAGCAATCTCATTCTTCTCGAACTAATTTTCAACTCCTCATCCTCCCACTCATGCTATATTGGCTTGGTGTATGGTCACCCTAACTTAGACAAAAGAGATGAGGTTTGGAAACAGTTCAATGAAATTTTACCCTTCAATAGCCCTCTCCTCATTATTGGTGATTTTAATCAAGTTTTGTTCCCTCATGATAAGGCTGGCCCATGTTCATCTGTTATTAGGGGGGCTAATCAACTGTTAAACTATCTTCACCAATGGGGTCTGTTTGAGGTTAAAAACATAGGCCCCTGGTTTACTTGGTCGAACTGTAGGTTTAATTCTAACCCTACTTTTGAGAGATTGGACAGAGCATGGTGCAATTTTGAGTTCCTCTCTCTTTTCCCCTATATTGCTCTGCATAATTTGGGTATTGGAGTCTCTAATCACTCCCCTATTGTCCTCAAACTCCAAAACTCCACCTCAGCTCGGGTTAATCCGCCAAGAAGATTTGAACTATGGTGGCTCAAACCCCTGGAAACTAAGGAACTCCTTCATTATATTTGGAGGCTTCCTATTAGAGGCTCTCCATGCTACATAGTGGTTAAGCTTCTTTCAATTACTTTGAAAGCTTTTAGATCATGGGCTATGGCCAAGCCCTCATTAGCCAACCAAATATCAGTGATCAAAGCTAATATTGCCCATCACCAAGCCTTACTCCCTGACCCTGTGGCTGCTGCTAATTTTGTAACCTGCCACAAGCATTTGCATGATCTCCTTAACTCAGAGGAAATCTACTGGGCCCGCAGAGCTCGCTGCAAATGGCTCCAAGAAGGCAGCAAGAACACAAAGTTCTTTCATGCATACGCTAAGGTTAGGAAAAACTTTAACTCAATATGGAATATTAAACTTACTGATGGCACTTTTATCTCTGACCAGCCTTCCATCATGCAGACTTTCTTGGATCATTATTCACACATATATTCTCAACCTTCTCCCTCAGCTTCTGAACTTTCACAACAAAATGATGGCCTCTTCTCCTTCTCCCTCCTTTTTAATATCACAAAAACTCTCAGTCTTGATCAGCAAAACTTTCTTTCTAACCCCTTTTCTGCATCTGAGGTTTCTAATGCAATCTTTGGAATGTCCCCCCTCAAAGCACCTGGACCAGATGGCTTTCAACCAGCTTTCTTTCAACGAAATTGGTCTCTTCTTTCCACGTCAATCACTTCAGCTGTACTTTCTTTTCTAAATTCGGGACATTTACTTAAAGATCTGAATAGAACTCACATTATCCTAATCCCTAAGATTAACAACCCTCAATCAGTAACAGATTTTAGACCAATAAGTTTATGCAATGTTTTATATCGTAATATTGCAAAGGTATTAGCTAATAGGCTTAAGCATGTCCTTCCATCCCTCATTTCTGTTAACCAAAATGGCTTCATCCCAAATAGACTCATCCAAGATAACATTCTTATTGGTCAAGACTTAGTACACACCATTCACAAAGCTAAAACTGCTCATCAACCGAAGCTAGGAGCTCTTAAACTGGACATCTCCAAAGCTTTTGATAGGGTAAGATGGGATTTCCTTGAGCAAGTGTTGTTTCAAATGCACTTCCCTTCTCATTTCACTAGGCTTATTATGCAATGTGTCACTACTGTGTGATATTCACTAATTATCAATGGATCTCAATCCAACTCTTTCACCCCCCATAGAGGGTTAAGGCAAGGAAATCCTCTATCACCTTTTCTTTTTGCTCTTTGTGTTGAGGTTCTCTCTAGCTCCCTTCAAATGGCTGAATCCGACAACTTAATACAAGGAATTCCATATGCTAGGAGTAAAACTATTTCTCATCTTCAATTTGCAGATGATACTTTACTGTTTTTCAAAATCCAGCCCAACACTAGTGAAAATATTAAGAATCTCCTTGACACTTATGCTTCTGAATCAGGCCAAGCTATAAACCTTGACAAATCCTCCCTAGTCTTTAGTCCTAACTGTTCTGAGTCTGACAAATTGCAGTTTTCCTCCAACTTAGGTTTAGAGCCCCAGGAATCTATAGGCAAATATTTAGGTGTTCTTCTAGATAAACAGGGGTCCAACAAACACCTGATCAAATCTACTATCCACAAAATCAATGAGAAATGTGCTGGCTGGCAAAGCCTGCTCCTAAACCCCTCTGGAAGAGCCACATTGATTAAATCTGTTCTCAACAGCTACCTAGTTTACCCTATGTCTGTTTGTATCTTCCCTAAGAAATATTGTGCTAGCATCCAAACCATTCTTTCAAGATTCTTCTGGGCTGGCTCAGTCTACAAAAGATGCATCCATTGGCTCTCTTGGGATTTTCTGTGCCATAAAATTCAGAAAGGGGGGTTGGGTTTTAAAAACTTACAATGTTTTAATAACGCTCTTATTGCTAAAAACTGTTGGAAATATGTCAATGACTCTAATAGTTTTTTCAGCTCTTATTTTATTACTAAATACTGTAGAAGACAAAATTTTCTTGCTATTAAAACTACCACTATAGCTTCATGTGCTTGGAAAAACATCTGCAAGGGAAGAAGTACCCTATCCCTGGGTTTGCAGTGGAAAGTTGCCAAGGGACATTCTCTGATGGTAAGAAGTGATGGTTGGATCCCAGATGTTCCAAGAGCTTCTATAGAAGAATGTTTAAGGCAAACTGACCCAAGTAACATGTTTAAGAAGGTGGATCAGTTAGTTTCACAGAACGGCCAGGGCTGGAACAAGAACCTTTTGGAGAATCTCTTCCCAACCTGGCTTAGTGATAGAATACAGAGTATACCACTGGGACTTAATGAAAATCAAGGCACCCCTTATTGGAAGTCTACCTCCAATGGAGTCTACTCTGTCAAAACAGCTTATCTCCTTCAAAACTTCAACAATTCCTCGCCTAATATTTCTGCCAATCGTATCCAATTCCGTTCCATCTCATATGAATTTAATTGGAAAAAGCTCTGGAAATCCGGCCTCCCTGCTAACCTAATACATCTTCTTTGGCGTATTTGCTCTAACTATTTACCTTGTTTAGATAATATCCATTTTAGAATTCAGTCTATTAACCCCTCATGTTCTCGATGTAATAATAATCTTGCTGAAACCCCTCAACACATTTTCTTTCATTGTATTGTGGCTCAGCAGCTTTGGGAGAGAGCTCCCATCTCTTCCAACTACAAACCTAATACTAATACTGTTAATATTCAACACTGGATTCTATGTTGGTTAAAGAAAAAGAAAGCTCGTTGCTCTATCCAAAACTGGCATTGGATCCCAGCAATTGTTTAAATCCTTTGGATTACTAGAAATAAAAGATTATTTGATCAACATAACCCCTCTGTAGATCAAATGTATTATCAAGCTGAAGCTTTTGCTGCATCCCTTTCCATTTGCTAATTTCTTAGTCTTATTCAGCTGCTAACCAATGGGTGGAAGTTGAATTTCAGAAAGGAAACTTCTCTTGGAAAGCTGGGCAAGTTCATATTGATCCACAGTTCACTCCAGTGGCGCCTCAAGCTCTGGTGGAAGTTTCTGATGCTTTTCCTCTTGCTGTGCTGCCTCCAGCATTTGTGGCCCATGCAAAAGCTTCTGCTTTCAAGGAGGAAAGTTCAGTTTTTGTCTCTTCTTCTGCTCATGACTCCTCTGGTGATCAGGTTGCTTCTGCTGGAAATGTTGCTGGTGCAAAAGTCTTTCAAGAAGGTGCTGGTGTTGATCTCCCCCCACTCCCAGATGATGAACTAATGTCAGCTGTGATTCCTTTTATCGATGCTTAGGAGATTTTCTAGAGTTGTTTCTTGCTTGTTGGTATCTTCTACTGGTCTATTGGTCTCTTTGTAATCTATTTGAATGATGTTTTCGAACTTTGTTTGATGCTTGCTTTGGGGGTCTGGGCTCATGTCTATCCTACCCCCTTTTTTTGTTGGGCCTATGGTTCTAGTGTTAGTCCCGGCGTTTTGGGGTTGTGATGTTTGACTAAGTATTCTAATTAGCGTATTTTGATTTGTATTATCGTTCTATATTAATGAAGTTCTTCTAGTTCCGCAAAAAAAAATGAAACTAGAACATGTCTTAGCTATTCCTTGTTTAAGCCACACCAGTTGTAACAACATGGATTTCTTCAACTCAAGAGACACGCATCGAGAACGGTTAACATTGACACACACATCTGGGTAACGGAATCGTATATACCCTTTGACGTTTGAACCAAATATATCACCATTTGACATTACTGATCTCAGCAGACCAAACAAAACTGCAACAAACAATCAAACCGTTAATGTGTAGTTAGAACATGCATGTGTAAAATGAAGGCACATAAGTTGAAGAATTACATGTACAGATATGCTTACATGCAGTAAAATGAAGGAAGCTGCTAGCTGAAAAAGTAGCGGACATTTGAGGGTTGTAGCAAGATGCAAATTCACCTTAACTTAGTTTTCTTGCAAACAAATTCAGAAAAAATGTTTCTCCCCTGTAATAGAAACTTAGCCAGGTGAACATCCTTGTTTTCACCTGCAAAGGGAAAACAGCAGGCTAAAACTTAATGATAAGATGCAAATTCAGCTTGAAAAGTGAATCAGAAAGAAAAAAGTGTTCTCACCTGTAATAAAAAAAATTAGGTAGGAGAACATCCTTTTTTCACCTGCAAAGGAAAAAAAAAGCATGCTATAATTAGAAGACAAATAAATAAGTTTAAAACTTTCTCACTTTCCTGATTTGTCTGGGAGCTTCAGCCAATCTAGAGTTGGCACAAGCATCTACTTCTCCTGCTTTCTAGAATGAAAGGACCTTCTTAAAAGCCTTTTCCTTGAGTTGAATGCCATGGGGATTCCAAGATGTTTGAGAAGACCTTCACATTTCTTGATTTCCAGATTGACCAGAGGGTTGCCGAAAATCAGCAAATGCTACATTCAAGCGAGTCATGACAGTCATGATAAGAAGAGTAATGATAGAAAATAAACCTAAAGTTTCCAGCTATGCCAAGATCTCAAAACTCTAAAAATGAATAGAATTTCAGTAACGAGTGCTGCTACATGTAATCCATTATGCAGACAGTTCATTTTACTTCCAGGAAGCATGAGTTCATAGATAGGATTTTAATATGTGAAGAACCAAGAGAGTACCAAGTTACCATCAAATTAACCAAAACAAGGTATTCACTCGGCGCCTTTTCCCATACCGGACTGAATCTGTCAAACTTTTTCACTCTCTGCTCGCAATGTTCTACTAATATGATAATTATGTAGAGACAGTAGAGCATAGTGATCTCAGTGAAATAACACCTAATGGATGAGATGAAAAGACCCCACAACTATGTACAGTGGGAGTGAATAACAAACTTTAACATGGTTAAACCCGAACTAGCAAATAATAGCCAAAAATATGGAACATACTACTAAATGCCATGCCAACAATTACCCTGCACGAAAGAATCCAACTAAAGACGATGTTTTAGGACAATGAAAGCCAGGGAAAAACCCAAAACACAATATTGTCATCATGGCATTCAGTATGATAAAAGAGAAATCCCCCAAAATTTCATTCCCTACCAAGTACAGGCAATGAGAGGGAGTATCAAGTCGTTAATGCTAGCAAGGGCTGAATGGCCTTGACATTCATGTTGGTTTATGAAAGTTCAGGGGTATCGATGATGGAAGAAGTCGAAAGATAACTGTACAGTAAACAGGACCTCACATTTTGGATAAAACTCTTGAGTTCCAAGAACCCAGAAAAAAGAGATATCCAAACCCGGTGAAGAGTATACATATATGGTCATTCAGACGGCGAGATTCCATACATTACCACTATACTATTAAGTTTTTCAAGCCTACAAGCTCACAACAACAAATATCTCAGATTTAAGTTGAGTTTTGAATAAAGTGTTAGTGGTTGAGCTCTTATATCTCACAAGCTTATAAGCACGCTCAGGCCGAGCCGAACACTAAACAGTTCTTGTGCCAGAGCTCTTGTCAACCAAGATAGAACCTGGCACATTTTGTTGAGCACAAACCAATAATATTCTGCCCGACTCGGCTATTTTACACCCGTAACTAGAAGGAACAAACTCGTTACTTACTTCGAAATCAATTGAAAAAATTGTAAGTCGTAAGAAAGGATGCTGAAAAATGATAAAACAATTGATCAATTCAAGGGGAAAAGAGTTAGAATTGTACTGAGACGAAACTTTAAAATTGTTAAATCATTCTGTCTCAGATACCTCGACTAACAAGGTTTTATTATTAATTATAAAAAAGCTCACAATGTCTTGCTTCATATGACCCCCAGAACTAAGATGATCTTAGGATGTCAGGTGGAACTCCACTAGGTTACCTGTCACGAACATAATTGAAAGTCCGAAATTCTTGTTTGCAGCCATCCTGACTGCATCTTCACCTCCTTCTCATTCTCCATTGCCTCCTTTCCTAAGCCAAGTAGGAAAAACAGAATCTCCGACATGTGTTTGAACTTGTGATCCAGTGAGCAAAGCAAGGCTCTCGGTGTGGTAACAAGCAAAAAACGAGCCATTCATCAGACGAGCCACATTATCATCGAAATCAAATATATATTGCTTGGTCCAGGATTCCACCACGCCAAACTCTCGCATCACCCATATGGAAAGAACAGAATGATTCTGAATGTCACCCATATCACGGAATAATCACATGTCCACTCTTAGGTTAAACTTGTAATTCATCTCGTCCGGGGTGTCAATTACTTGAAACACCTCATCACCCAAATCGAACAACAAAAGTGCAATGCAGAGAGCATCAAAGTCGGTTTCCTTAAACCCAATGCGAACACAAGGCCCAATGTCATAGACCTGTCCCCATCCAACGGAAAACAAACAACGTAATTGAACAACAGACAGAACAGGTTTCCAGAAACCACTCCCCAGTGAAAAAACCTCTACCATGGGACTAGGGGTTATATGGGTTCCTGGTATGGTAATGAAGTAACCGATTCTAACAACCTCGTAGTCAATGGTTTTAAATCAAACCCAAACGAAAGGTATGACAACATATTGTTACCGGTGACACTTGGTGAAGGAATAGTAACATACCGCCTAAATGAGGTGTTCCAGAGCACTATAGTTTGCTCATCGGCTAAACAAATCAAGCTGTTGCAGGCACCAACAAACTGTGGTGGGAACTGCATTTTCAACGGGGAACCGAGTTTAATGTAGCCGCCGACTGTTCCATCATGAGAATTAGGATTCCAATGTTCTATGTGAGAATAATCACTAGAAAAGCGACTTAGCATAAAGAGGGTCTGTTGGAGGAATTGGTGAGGTGGGCATCAATGAATCTAGGGCTGGATCTCCAATCTTTAGATACGGACCTGAAATGAAGTAGTGATTTGACTGGCAATCTCGAGAAGATCGCTGCCAACACTTCTGGGGGCAAGTAGTCGGACATCTTAGAGTACCTCGAATGCGAGAGGGAAGCAGAGGAAATGCTGATATGAATCCGATAATCTTCTCGATCTTATCGAATTTTCTAGTCATATCATAAACACCAAATGTCTCTCTTTTAGCACTTAATCACATCGCACGATACATGACACCACACATGATCTTTGTAATAGTAGTAGGACTAATTTGTATTTAGTGTTGTAAATTACATATTAAAAGGTCACTAATCAATAAAGAAGACACGGAAGATTTTCACCCACTCACATGGTATCAGAGCCTTCGTAGGTCTCTGTTTTTTTTTCCGTCACCGGCCTCACGCCAACACAGCTTTCGTCGTCCTCCATCTCCGACGACCTCAGCTCCTCCGGCCTCGTCTTTGCAGCCTCTGTCGTCCTTCAGGTCGTTCTCCGGTCGCCTCTGTCACCGGCGACCTCCTCCTTTGTCACACACTGCATCGGACGAGTACCCCAGCCTCCTTCCCTCTGCAACTTCCGGCGAAAGCTCTGCAACTTCCGGTCGCCTCTGCAACTCACGCGTTTCGCAGCTTCCGTCTAGCCGATCCACGCGCTCGCTCAGATCCACGCGGTCGGCTTCCTGCTACCGGCTCGGCTCCACGCGTTTTGGCTTCCGCTCGGCTCCACGCGTTGTTGGCTTCCGCGTTCTCTCTCGTCAGCTCGGCTCCAGCACGTTCCGGCTTGGCTTCCGTGTGTTGCATCTACAGCTCGGCTTCTGCAGTGATTTCGGCTCGGCTCTAGGGCTTCCACGGCTGGGCTACAGCAGCAGCCACCCATCTGTGTTCCTTTCTTCCTTTTGTTTAGTTTGGGCAACCAGTCCTTTTGTTTACTTTGGGAAGCAGCTTGTTTTTTGACTAATTTGTAATTAGTTTGGGCAGCAGCTTGTTGCAGCAACTTGTTTTTTCTACAACGCCATGTTTTCCACCACCGACACAGCTTCTTCCGGCAATAACAAGGAGCCCCTCCACCCCGTCTTCCTTGTCAACAACACTGAGAAGCGTGTTCGTTTCACCCTGGACAATGACAAAGTCCAGTATGATCACTGGGCTACGTTTTTCCGCATCCAAACGCACTCCTTTGGCGTTTCTGATCATCTCGACAAAGACCCGCCACCGGCTGATAGTGATCCCCTCTGGAGCTCTATTGATTCGGTAATTCTGTCTTGGATTTACCAAACGATTAGTGAAGACTTGGCACTCGCCATCCTTACTCGGGGCCAGACTGCTAGACAAGCGTGGTTGAAGTTGGAGAACCTCTTTCACGAAAATCAGGGCTCTCGGCTAGCAGAACTGGAATTGGAATTTTTCAATCTGCGCATGGACCACTGCTCGTCTCTCGACGACTACTGCACCAGGCTGAAGAACTTGGCGGATCGTATTGGGAATGTCAGCACTCCTGTTTCGAACCAGCGGTTGGTTATCCAGCTCACCAATGGTCTCTCTCCTGCATATACCGATGTTGCTATGATCATCCAGCAGACTCGACCGACTCCGGAGTATCTCTCAGCCGTTTCCATGATCCGGCTACACGAGCGTCTTCTTTCTCGACAGGAGCCGGTCCATCCTAGCCCGCATCAGGTATTGGTTTCGACTCCTTCGAACCGACAGCCGAATGCCCCCTCCCCTCAGTCCGGCTACCACTCTAGTGGCGGGCATGGGAACCATGGCGGCGAACAGCGACGCAATGGGAATGGCAGGAACGGACGTCGCGGATCTGGGACAGGAGGTGGTCAACCTGCTGCTCCGACACCCCCTGCTGCACCCTCGGGCTCCCAAGGCTCCTGGGTTTGGTGCCCCTGCCCCACCGGACCCGTGCCTCCCTGCCCTTATCCGACTACGGGCTGGAGTACTCCACGGCCTAGTCATGTTGGCCTTCTCGGTCCACCACCGGCTGCACGTCATCAGGCCCTCACTGCTCCTTCTGGCCATCCGACTGCTACGGATTTGGGTTCTCAGCTTTCTGGCATGACACTCAGCGTCCCGCATCAGACTTGGTATATGGATTCCGGCGCATCAGCTCACCTCACTCCGCAGTCAGGTATCCTCTCTTCTCTCTCATCATCTTGTCAATTTCCTAACATACTTGTGGGAAACGGCTCTAGCATTCCAGTGAAAGGATCTGGCAATCACACCCTTACCACCAACACCCGTTCCCTTCACCTTAGAAATGTCTTACTCACGCCAAATGTTATCAAAAACCTAGTTTCTGTTCGTCAATTTACCACTGACAATCAGGTTTCTATTGAGTTTGACCCTTTTGGTTTTTCTGTGAAGGACCTACGTTCGGGAGCTCTTTTATAGAGGAGCAACAGTTCCGGTGATCTCTATCCATTCCATCCTGGCCCACCACACTCGTGCGCTGTCTCGTTAGCTGCTCTTCCTGCTTCAGTTTGGCACAACCGCCTCGGTCACCCCGGGCTTCCAGTCTTAGATTTGCTTCGTAGTAGTCAGTTCATAGCTTGTAGTAGGAATAAATCAGACACTATTTGTCATGCTTGTCAGATTAGTAAACATGTGCGTTTGCCTTTCTTAGCTTCTACTTCTTCTACTGTTAGTCCGTTTGACATTGTTCACAGTGATTTATGGACATCTCCAGTTTTAAGCAAATCGCACTATAAATACTACTTGCTACTCTTAGATGATTACACACATTTTCTCTGGGTTTTTCCACTAAAACAGAAAAGCGAAGCCATATTGAAATTCAAGCAATTCACTGCCTTTGTCCAAACCCAGTTTCAGCGACCCATCAAGAGTTTCCAATGTGACCTTGGTGGAGAATTTGACAATGGCTCCTTCCACTCTCACGCCATTGATCATGGACTAGTCTTTCGGCTTGCGTGTCCTCAGACGTCATCTCAAAATGGCAAAGCTGAACGCATGATTGGTCGAATCAATGACATTATGCATGCTCTCCTAGCTCAGGCCTCTCTCCCAGCCTCTTTCTTGGTTGAGTCTCTTCTCACTGCTGTCTACCTCCATAATATTCTTCCCACCAAAGTCCTTGGCAACGTTATCCCTACTGTTGCCCTCTATCATCGCTCACCCTCCTATGCGCATCTTCGCACGTTCGGATGCTTGTGTTACCCGAACCTCTCTGCTACCTCACCTCACAAGCTTTCACCCCGCTCTGTTCGATGTGTTTTTTTGGGCTACCCTCTTAACCATCGTGGGTACCGGTGTCTCGACTTGAGCACTGGTCGTGTTCACACATCCCGTCACGTCATTTTTTATGAGACAGTGTTCCCTTTCTCCTCTCCTGGGTCAGTGTCTCCCTCTGTTCACAGGACGTCTGATCCCGATGATGATAGTATTCCGTCTCCCCTCTTCACTCATCGTGCTCTCCACCCTGTGTCATCCGCACCCTCGCCCACACCTCCCAGGGCACCTACACCTACGCAGCCTACCCCCTCCCGGACTCTAGTGGAACCTTTTCCTCAGCACTACGTCCGTCGGTCTGTGTCCACTCGCCCTCCTACTGTGCCTGTGTTGCCTGACCCTCCTGAGTCACCCACACCACGCCAGTGGCTACTTCACCTCCTCCTACCTCTCCTCAGATGACCACCCGATCCATGCATGGCATTGTCAAACCAGTCACCCGTCTCACTTTAGCTGTCCAGCCACCAGACCCCATCTCACCCCTTCCCAAATCCCCCATCCTTGCCTTGTCAGATCCTCACTGGAAAGCGGCCATGGATGATGAGTTTGGAGCTATGGTTCGGAACCACACGTGGGATCTGGTTCCTTGCCCGGCAGGGGCTAATGTTCTGCGATCTATGTGGCTCTTTCGCCACAAGTTTCGCGCTGATGGCAGTCTGCAGCGCTATAAGGCGCGATTGGTAGCCAATGGGAAGTCCCAGATGGTTGGGATCGATTGTGAGGATACTTTCAGCTCGGTTGTCAAACCGACCACCATCCGTACAGTTCTCAGCATCGCCGTCACGCGCTCTTGGCCTATCCGTCAGCTGGATGTCAAGAACGCTTTTCTACATGGTGATCTCTCTGAGACGGTCTACATGCATCAGCCCCCTGGCTACCACGACACTCGCCATCCTGACTTCGTTTGCCGGTTGCGCAAATCCTTGTATGGTCTGAAGCAGGCTCCTCGTGCTTGGTTTCAGCGATTTGCCACTGTCCTCACACAGACTATCGGTTTCTCTGGTTGCTCCTGTGATGAGTCTCTCTTCGTCTACAGTCGTGGCTCGAACATCGTCTACCTCCTGCTATGGATGATATCGTCATCACTGGGTCGTCTCCGGTTGTTTTGGATCAGATTGTCTCCCAGCTCTCTGGAGAGTTTGCTATGACTGACCTGGGCCATCTACATCATTTTTTGGGCATCGCTGTCACTCGTGATTCGTCTGGCCTGTTCCTGTCTCAACATCAATATGCGACCGACATTCTTCGTCGTGCCTCCATGTCGACAGGTAAGCCTACTGCCACCCCTGTCGAGGTAGGGAGTAAACTTACAGCCACATCTGGCCCCCCGGTTGTTGATCCTACCTTATACCGCAGCCTTGCTGGGGCCTTACAGTACCTCACGTTCACTCGACCAGACATCCAGTTTGCTGTTCAGCAGATTTGTCTCTTCATGCATGACCCCCGTGAGCCGCACTTTCATGCCCTGAAGCGCATCTTGCGCTACATTAGTGGGACACTTGATTATGGTATTCGGCTCTCTGCCTCTGTCGCTGATTCCCTCACCGCCTACACTGACGCCGATTGGGCTGGTTGTCCGGACACGCGCCGCTCCACTTCTGGTTACTGTGTCTTCTATGGAGACAATCTTCTGAGTTGGTCGTCCAAGCGACAGGCCACGGTATCTCGTTCTAGTGCTGAGGCTGAGTACCGCGGTGTTGCTAACGCCGTCTCCGAACTCTGCTGGGTCCGGAATTTACTCCTTCAGCTTCGTGTCACCCCGCCTCGAGCTACTGTCGTGTATTGCGACAATGTGAGTGCTGTCTATCTCTCTGGTAATCCTGTTCAGCATCAACGCACTAAGCATGTTGAGATTGATCTACACTTCGTTCGTGAGAAGGTTCGTTTGGGTCAGCTTCGCGTGTTGCACATTCCAGCCGATTACCAGTACGCCGACATCTTCACCAAGGGTCTTCCTCGGCCCTTGTTCCAGCGCTTCCGTTCCAGTCTCAGTGTTGGCACGCCTACAGTTTCGACTGCAGGGGCGTAATAGTAGTAGGACTAATTTGTAATTAGCTTAGGACCAATTTGTAATTAGTGTTGTAAATTACATATTTGAAGGTCACTAATCAATAAAGAAGACACGGAAGATTTTCACCCACTCACACTTTGTTCTTCTCACAACGCACGGATCTAGATGGAAAGTTAGAGTCTATTTCTACCATTGATCTTGCAAATATTAACAAATATTTACATATCAGTAAAAGCATTGCTCAAATATGTCAAGAAATTCATAATCATGCATCAATTGCTCGCTGTACTTGGAAAATATTGGCAACAAATGTGCAATACTAAGCTATTATTGTCTAAATTGGGAAAACCCCTAAGTATTGATCATAGTTGGTAAAAAGGAATTTTATGGGCTTATGAAATATCATGTTACAGAACAACAAACACCCAATGTCAACATCATATTATGATAACCGCTATCTTTTGAGGGACTCAAGCACATTTCTCTGACAAATCGTGTTAAAGAAAACATGGTCTCAATTCTCAGACATTATTTCATATATGACAGTAATGGAAACAAATTTCCAGGAAACAAATTTCCAGGACACAAATTACATGTTGTGAATATAGCTAAATATATGAAAGTCCTCTTCGCATCCCTCATCTAAGAGGCTGCATTAACTGAGATTTCCTATATAAGCCCCACCATGGAAACCACTCATGATTGCCATTCCTGCAACATCCATAGAGCAAAATCAGGCTCTCTGCATTGACGGAAATGCAACCACAGGCCAGAAAATAATGACAACATGCTCAATATTTTGATCAATGAAACACATACAGCGGCTAATATTTCCTTCACAGCTAGCAAAATAGATTGACAACAAGACTTGGCATTAATCTCGAAAATAAGGATATGCAGTTAGCTATCATATAAAAAGTGATGAGCATGATCTGGTATACCGTACACTGACAGGGAAATACCGAATCAATACATGAAGGTTCGAGAGTATATCACATACACAACAACCATCAATACCTAAGGTTTGCACCTAGCAAAAAAGACAATGTAATGCCATCACTCATTTTTAGCTACCTACAATGCAAAAGAGCTGCGGTCTCCATGGTTGCTGTACACGAACAAAGTTGTTACGGACTCACAGGGTTCCAGAAATTTCATTAAAATGAACTTCTCTTAGGCTATATAAAATTCCTAGAACCCTGTGAGTCTACTATACCCTTGGGTAACCCCATATTTTGCTTAATACGGTGGCAAATCTGTCCCAGAAATAATTTTTAGTGACATAAACTCAACTCCAAAGTAACGGGCATCATAATAATGGGGTGCAAGTTTTCTGAGGTTCCTTACACCAGGGGGGTGAAAGTGTCCTTCAGTCAAACTACAGGGGGTGAAAGTATCTTTTATCCCTATACGTTTGCGTTGAAAGAAAAATGGAACTACAGTCTTCTCTAATTTCGGAATTCTTATTTTGGTGGATTCTACTTTTTTTTAAAGAACAGAAAAAAACGATATGCCATTAGAATATTGGTTTATGGCTTCATTCTCGCAAAATTCTTTACTTTCTCGCCATTTTCATCCTCTCAAGTCTCCACTCCTTAAAACGGAACTTCAGGTCCAAGCATGTAGAGAAGTATTTCAAACATCTTTAACCAGTTCCATCAATTGAAAGAAACCTTATGGAACGAAGATGAAGATTTCGAGCAGAAGCAAAGATGTTCTCACCTTGCATATACAGAATACCAAAGCCACTGAGTGCTGTGGCCCATCGAAACCCAGTCTCCGGGAAGTTCTGCAGCTGCCCTGCTCTCCTCCCTGAGGAGCAAATTGACCTAGATGCTTGTACCTTGCAAAAAAGAAACAAAATCATAAATGATGAAAAGGCGGCATGAAAATAGGTTTAAGCTCTTTGTATACCCAAATGATGCTTCTTATGAGCAAGAAAAAAAATGCATGTGTTCGAGTTACTACTTATTACTAGCATAAGACGAAAAGACCAGTCATTCTGCTCATCCAAGAAAATTTGGGTTTGGATAGATCAAAAAAAAGTCTTTTGAGCCAGTAAAGCAAGAGTGGCCAAGTGAATGCAAACATGCTTTTCTGGATTTGAGTTTGATGAAGGAAAAGAAGAACGAAGAAAGAGAGATAGCTACAGAACCTAAACAGCTTAAAAGAACTACTACTATGAAACAAATATAAAAGGGTAAAAGACACTTTCATCTCCTCAAATTTGATGCAAAGACACTTTCACAGTTCAGGAACGACAATTTCAGGACACCTGCACTACCTGATTGTGAAAAGGTTAGTTCGATGGTGGGGTCCGTCACTGAGTAGTTTTTGGGACAAACTTTTCCTTTGAGTATAGAATTACACAGTTAAGGGGTGTATGTGTCCTGAAGTTTAGCACACTATAAGGGGTGAAAGTGTCTGCTCCCAAAGTGAAAGCGCCTTTGTGTCGAACCTGAGCGGGTGAAATTTTCTTTTACCCAAAATAAAACTATGAAATCGAGAGAGACCAAGAAATCCAACAGGAGATCTATTGATCCGAGCAGTATGCAATCAGGAACTCTGAAACCCTAGCAGGAGCAGCCCAGGAGATTCGGAAAACCAGACTTGCACAAACAACACCAAATTACTGACACCTGCCGGCGACGAATCTGTAAGATTGTGAAAAAGTCCTCTCTCGGACGCGATGTATTATTTCTGTATACATCAATATACAAAACTTATATTACATGTAATCCCTATTCATTTCTATATTGATATTACTGCTATTATTGTCTACCTTCTATGATCCACACACTCATATTGCAACCAAGGGTCCAAGACAACGTCCAAAATTTGTCTGCCAGCCACTAAAGCATTCTGAGACCCAGAAATGCGAGAAGGTTAAACAAGAAGTCTCACATCTGACATTTAAGAAGAAGATCAAGAGTTAATAACTTCGTGGGCTACTCCCCTAATTGCCAATTGATTTTAAGGTGGAACCCCATGGATTCTTACATGGTATCAGACACACGGCTAACAACCCACTAGCTCACCATCACCCGCATGCAAAAAAGATTCATGTGTAGACCAAAATATGTCACCAGGCTTAGGGCCAATTTAGGAATATTACGGCCTTTTAAACTCTGATGTGCCAGATACAGAGAAGTCCCACATCGGACATTTAAGAAGAAGAACAAGAGTTAATATGTTCCTAGGTTACTCCACTCTTCGCCGATTGATTTTGTAGGTGGAACCCCATGGATTCTTACAGCTTTAACCTCCACACAATGAACTTAGCCAAAACAAAACCAAAACCTCGTTAGAATTATTGATTTAGGAACTTTTTAGGAAGCAATGCCACGGGAATGGCATTAAAGGCTCTTCTTAAATTTCCTCGAGATATGGAGCTCATGCATCATATCCATCACATTCAATCTACCAAAAACCCAATTCTTCTGAAAAAAAAAAAAAAAAAAAAAAAGCAATAGCCAAACCGTCCGTGGCCCCCTGGGGCCTTATCCCCTCCCAAAGAAAATACATGGACTTCCACTTCTTGAAAATGGCACCTTCCTCTAACACCTCAAAATCTAAGCCATCTAACTTAGGACAATCGGCTTCACTCTATGAAAATGCCCTGGTAAAAGCTCAATTATTGCCTGCCCAACCTCCTTTCCATACAAAACTATATCACGCACCTGTAATTGAGCAATCGAATTGGACCTTCTATGGAAACTAGCTAACCCTAGATTTCTGACGCCAAGTAATAGACTAAAGACTCGATAAACAAGCATACACCGTCGTCAGAGAAAACACCAAGTCGCAGTCACCCACATAGTCACCTCTATCTAACTCCGCTAACCTAGCCTGGACATGGGGCTTCTGCACCTCCAAAGAACAAAAAGCCTCCCTATTCTACCTCCTAGGATCATCCTTCAACAAGGAAAGTTTCTAGCTAACACATAACAGAAAGAATTGGCGTCCTACCCGTCTGGTGAATTGGTCTTCGAAAAATACCCGTCTCTCACTTATGTTTATTTGTTGACCTGACTTAGGGTTAACCATTGTAACTAATTCAATTTTCTTTTGATTAACTTTCTTTTTAAAACTAAACTCTCTCTTCTCTCTTCTTAACAACTGGGACGTGAGACTTGTGTGCTCGTCCCAGTTGTTTCTCGTCCCAGTTGTTTCTCGTCCTAGTTTGTATTGCTCGTCTCAGTGTGGCAATATACTGAGACGAGAGTTCTGTTCGTCTAAGTATATTGCCACACTGATACTGAGACGAGCAATACAAACTGGGACGAGAAACTGCTCGTCTAACACAGAGCTGTGTTTTTTCCAGAAAAAAGTACGAATCCATAATCAGAAACATGAACCAGTTGAGAAACAGAAGAGTTCATTACATTAAAAACTTAAAACATGACGAAAATTACATTTTTTTGGGTTTCTTGGGTTTGCGAGGCCAGAGCTCCGGATCTTCTTCTTCACTGCTCTCGTCGTCTCTGTTTCTTTTCTTCGGCGTCCATGGCGGAGATGGTGGCCAATCCACGAGGTCGTCATCATCTTCTTCGTCTTCATCGTCACTGTACTGAGTAGTTTCAGAGCCCCTTTTTGCCCGGAAATTGGCTTGATCACTGTCAGTTTCTTCACTGTCCTCTTCACTGTCTTCCTCAGTGTCTTCATCCTCTTCCTCGTCCTCGTCCTCGTCCTCGGACCTTTCAGTATCCTCTTCCTTGTCGCTTTCCCACTCCTTTTGTATCTTCTTCTTTGCCATTTCAGAATGTGGTGAGTTTTGGAGAGAAGAGTGGCTTTTGTAGTGCTTCCTGGGTAGATGAAGAGACGGAGAGAGATTTTGGTTCATGTGCCGGGTATAATTGCATTTTCTAGAAAACATGCATGTATGTTTTCTAGAATGTTTGTAATAATAACATTGTTGAAATACGTAACAGTTTTTTTGTAAGAAATGCATATTCATATTAAATAAATTTAAAAAAGAAATTGTTTATTTATGTATTAAAATGCAGATTCATATTAAAAAACACAAGAATTGATCGAAATAAAAGATATATTGTTTATTTATGTATTAAAATGCATATTCATATTAAAAAACACAAGAAAAAGATATATTGTTTATTTATGTAATAAAATGCATATTCATATTAAAAAACACAATAATTGATCGAAACAACAGATATATTGTTTGCGCAATCATCATAAAAGGTTGCGAACTAATAATTACATTACAAAGAACGAAGAACAACGGCTTCTATCACAACATTAATTTTTCAATTGAGGGCAAATCTTTCTGGTGTGCCCTTTTACATGGCAATGGCTACATCCGTACGTTCCCGTTCCTCGCTTTTTTTCACGAACGGTTTCGACCATTGGCTTGTGTCTTTTCTCCTTGTCCCTCCCAACTGTTACAACTTTCTTCGGTGGAAGTGGGCGAATGTTTCTTATGTGTGCAGGTACTTCGCTTGTGACTTCGCTGGTCCACGTTGCTGGGTTGGGAGGAGTCTTAATTGTACCTGCATAAGCCAGATTGTAGAATTCCAGTGAAGAGAACCTGCTGGTGTGGTCGTACATGACCTTCATATCATGGTCGGCATCGTAACGGCCAAGTTTTCTGAGTTCTTTTGCACAAGCACACGCATGTACACACGGGAACCACATCTGTTGGTATTTGCCGCACGTGCAGGTTCCGAGGCAATGTCCAGGTTTGAATTCCACGATATGAGTTTTCAGATGATTACCGCGGACTTCATACAGAGACTCTGAAATTGGTCGCACGCGAAAATCTATACACTTTATAGAACGACTCAACATTCTTTTCTCCATTTTCGCAGTCAGGTAGGTGTTGCCCATGTCAAAGCCGAGGTTTCGTTTTTTAAGGTGCCACTCGCTCTGATGATCGCATATTTGGGAGAACATTGTAAGAGCTTTGTCAGACCTGGTCGGCAGCAGGCACGAGTTAATGGACTCAGCATAGTTGGATGTAAGCATCTCAAACCGTGCTGTTTTACAATGGGACCTTGCCCATTTCTCTAGACCGGCATCCCGGAAGTAACGTTCGACGGTCTTGTCGTTAACGCTGTTTACTTTGTCGCACTCAATACCCATGTCTATCAGATGTGACTCACACGCATCCTTATCAAATGTGTAGGCCGCACTGTGGTAATGAGACACCCACTTTTGTGTATTGTAATGCTTCAGAGCGTTCATTTTCAAATGGTAATAGCAGTGGACGTGGTTGGATGAGGGGTACACGGCCTTGACTGAATTGATGATAGTCTGGTGCCGATCTGAAACGAACGTCAACTCGTCATGATCCTGGACAATTAACCTCAGTCTGTTTAAGAACCAAGTCCATGCAGCGGTGTTTTCCTTGTCCACTAGTCCCCATGCAATGGGATAGCACTGTTTCTGGCTATCAACCATTGTGCATACGACCAATTGCAGGGGTTCCTTCTTCATGTGCGACATGTCGATGAAAATTACTGGTCGCATATACGGTATCCCCTGAATTTGTGCCCCGAACGCAAGGAAACAGTACAAGAAAACACCACCTTCGTCCACTCCCATATCCCATTTAGTACCGGGGTTCAGAATTTCACATAATGACATGAACACGGGAAGATCAGCGTAATTTTGAGCACGAGTACCCTGGATCATCTGTTTGGCCCTTTGACGTGCATACCATGCCGGCCAGTACGATATTCGACGTCCCATTCTTAAGGCGATGTTCTGTACTTCATTGATTGTGGGTGCCTTTTTTAATTGGCCCATCATTCCCAGCAATTCCTGCGCGATCACTTCGCTATTAATGTTACGGTGCTTCCCATCTACGCTGCATGCCGTACATGTATGAATGGGGTTATGTTTCTTCACCTGGTAGTGCACGGAATCTTTTTGCTTGTAAGCCCCAAGCATCCATTTGCATTCCCGATTCAAGCACCGCAGTATAATACGAGTCTGGTCTCGCTTATATACGTAAAAAGTCCATCTCTTCAAACCTGCAACCGTTCTGATATGGTGGGACAACGCCCTCCCAGTATACAAACCTTTCATCTCCATTTCCAGACCGTCTAGCCTTCCCACACTAGTCTGTCCACGACTCTCTGTACAATCTACCGCAACAGTTGCCAATGCAAGATTATTTTGCCCCATTGCCTCATTAGTGGCAACCATAACTTTGTCAGCTAATTGCACAATGTCGTTACAGTGAACCAGAGACGGAGTGAGATCCATTGCGTTATATGCTACCCTGTCTTCGTCACGACTCTCGGCGAGTATCTCTATACCCTGAAAGTAATTCTCGCGGTATGTAAGGGGGGGGGGCTCAAAAGAACCAACTGATTGTTAGGGGTTTCAGTTTGATCCATCACATCCTCGTCAGCAACATCAGCATTAATGTATGGTTGATCCACCAAATCCTTTAACGTGACCTACATGGTTACAATAGATCCCTTTTCTGTAGTATCAAAGATATCTTTGATTTCTAAATCTTTAGTGAGGATATTAGGCTCGATCAGGTTAGCATCTAGAAATTGGAAACGATAACATAAGACAACCTTTTTGGTAGGCGGACAATCTGTATCCATTCTGACCGAAACTTCGTGCTCCAAAGATTCCACGGTAATGCCTTGAATTATCTTGAGAACTGCATTCTTCACTGCATGACCTATGTATATGCGTCTACCTTCGGCACGCGTCCATTCACCATTCCAAACAGCACGGAACATCAATTTTCTCACCATTTCTACATGTCAAGAGAGAGAATGATTTTAGGGTTTAGGGTTCGGATAGTAGAAAGAGAGATAATGATTTTAGGGTTTAGGGTTCGGATAGTAGAAAGAGAGAGAACGATTTTAGGGTTTGGATGAAATTAGGGTTTGGTCAAACAAAGAAAAAAGTTTTCTCTCACCATATGATGGGTAACAGAATTTCTGTACTTTTTTCAGGAAGGAGAGGGACCACCACCAGCTCAGACAACATATTTATTTTAATAATGGGACGAGGAAACGCTCGTCCCAGTATTTCCAATAATGAGACGAGTAAATGCTCGTCCTAGTATTCCCAACTGGGACGAGAGAATACTCGTCCCTGTATTTGCAACTGGGACGAGAGAATGTTCGTCCCTGTATTTACAACTGGGACGAGAGTATACTCGTCCCAGTCTTAGGTGTACAATCTTAGGGTTTACTTAAACTGCTTGGATGTTCTATGATTTAGGGATTCATGTTTAGTATTATTTAATAACACTTTAAGTAGCCATAGGAATGATAATTAGTTGGTTCTAGTGTTTAGATGATACTTAGTTGGTTTAATGGTATGTATAAGGTTTATGCATTACACGATTAACATATGATGAGTGTATGATTTTGAGTTTATAGTTTAGATTACATGATTATTAATGTTTATGACTTACAATTAACATCTTTAGTGGCTATAGGAATGATACTTAGTTGGTTATAGTGTTTAGTGTCTACAAATGTAGGATTTTGGGAGGATGTTAGTTGGTTTAATGGTATGTATAAGGTTTAGGCATTACATGATTAAGATATGATGATTGTAGGATTTTGAGTTTATAGTTTAGATTACATGATTATATGGTTTAGGACTTAGAATTAACATCTTTAGTGTCTATAGGAATGATACTTAGTTGGTTATAGTGTTTAGTGTCTACACATGTAGGATTTTGGGAGGATGTTAGTTGGTTTAATGGTATGTATAAGGTTTAGGCATTACATGATTAAGATATGATGATTGTAGGATTTTGAGTTTATAGTTTAGATTACATGATTATGTGGTTTAGGACTTACAATTTATATTTTTAATATTGAATACCATTTTTTCATGATAAGAGAGGATTTCAGGGTTTAGGGTTTAGGGTATGCTCGTCTCTGTCGTCCCTGTCTTGTCATCTTTGGGTATCGTACTCGTACGAGTCTATCACACCCCAGACTGGGACGAGAGATTACTCGTCCCACGAGTCTATCAAATGCCAGACCGGGACGAGTCCTCGTCTGTGACAGACGAGAGATTTCTCGTCCCAGTTTGGCAGGCCTTGCTCTTCCCAGTTGTGCATGGGGAAGACTGGTACGAGCATAGTTCACGTCTCAGTCTCAGTCTTATAAGAAGACAGAGACGATGAATATACTCGTCCCAGTCTCTCCACATACAACAACACACATCAAACCAATAATAATGAAGAACAGAGCAGAAATATAACGAACGTAACCTACATTTTAGAGTAATGTGATGAACATATTGGAAGGATGAAAGTAAATAAATGAGAATACCATACATTTCAGAGTACTGTGATCAACATATAATAAGGACAAACATACAGAGATGAGAGTTTAAGTTTTACCGTAGCTGAAGAACAAAAGTGAGGAAAGAGAGAGACTTGTACAGACAAATGGGATACTTCTATGGGAGAACTGGAGCCAATGAGAGTGACAAATGAGCCATATTCTTGAAGAGTTTAAGGTATACATTCATAAAGTTTACAGTTGGAGTAAATTCAACTGTACTTGGTAGGTTGAGGTAGATAGAAACAATTCAATGTTGGAGAGAGAGAGTACGCGTTTTTAGGGTTTGTTTTTATAGTCATTTAACTATTGTGTTTGGAGACGAGAGAGAGAGAGAGATGGAGACGAGAGAGAGAGTTGGAGACGAGATTGGAGACGAGAGAGAGAGTTGGAGACGAGAGACAGTTGGAGACGAGAGAGAGAGTTGGAGACGAGATTGGAGACGAGAGAGAGAGTTGGAGACGAGAGACAGTTGGAGACGAGAGAGAGAGATGGAGACGAGAGACAGATGGAGACGAGAGAGAGAGATGGAGACGAGAGGCAGATGGAGACGAGAGAGAGAGAATGGAGACGAGAGAGACAGATGGCCCCACTACGCTGCTATCAACCAGTGTTTAAAAAGGAGGGTATTTTTCAAAGACCAATTCACCCGAATGCATTTTTCTAAGACCAATTCACAGACTGGTATATTTCCAATTGCCCCCACATAACATGGCAATTTACAGTTTCTTTGCAAAATCACTGTAAACAACACGAACGATGACGAGAAAGGCTAAATTGCACCGGCGGTACCCATAGTTTGGTTTTTGTGGATTGGGTACCCATAGTTTCAATTGCAGCATCCATGGTATTTATACTTTCAATTTGTTGCAACCGTGGTACCCATTGTTAACTTTCCACCCGTATGTTGGATGAAACATGTAAAAAGACTAGTGCGCCCTTAATTCTCACCCCTAATATTTTGCAAAAAGTTTTTATAGAATATTGAATTTATTTATTTATTTATTTATTTATTTATTTATATAAATATATATTTTTATATGTGAAAAAATTACTTGTCATCGTATTAAATTTTTAATTATTTTTACTCGAACGACTAATTTTAGAAAATTTTAATTATATTAAATTTAATAATTTCCTTGTCAGAGTAATAATTAATAAATTTATTATAAGTTTTTCGTCAAACGAAATATTTATCGTGATAACTTGTACTTTGTAGTAAAGAAAAGTACAATTTTTTATTTGAAATAGAATATTGAATTAATTAATTTATTTATTTATATAAATATATATTTGTATATGTGAAAAAAATTACTTGTCATCGTATTAAACTTTTAATTATTTTTACTCAAACGACTAATTTTAGAAAATTTTAATTATATTAAATTTAATAATTTCCTTGTCAGAGTAATAATAATTTTATGATTTTTTTTAATTTGTAGTTAAAATTAATAATTTTATAAAAATTTGGAGTGAAAATGAGAGGCACACTAGTCTTTTTACAAATTTTCATCCAATATATGGATGGAAAGTTAACGGATGGTACCACCGTTGCAAGTTGCAACAATTTAAAAGTATGGGTAGTGTGGATGCTGCAATTGAAACTATGGATACCAAATCCACACAAAATCCGAACTATGGGTACCGCCAATGCAATTTAGCCGACGAGAAATTATCTTTGGAGTTCATAACTAGGATAAATCTAACATTTCTAAGGAGTTCTCCCCTTCCATCCAGAACATCCTAGTTCCAGACTGAGATTTATTACATATAGTTTGCCAACTTCATTGTCTACAATCTAACGAAAACTAAAAACATAATCTCCTTCTCCTTGACAATTTTGTAAAACATGTGCTGGAAACTGAGACTAAAAATAGAACTCACCGGCAATCATTTTTTTTACCAGAATGACCGTTGATTCAAATGGATAGTTTATGTTAGTTCTTGGTGACATAGAAAGAGATCAAGAAGATAACTTCTGAGAACAGGACGAGTACCGGAAAGGTTGAAATGTGTGACGTCCAGACTCCATAAATCAACGAGGCCTTTCTGGATTTTCTTCACACTCTTCCCTGCGGTTAAAGCATCTTGCGAGATATGTCCCTTGCTGAGCAGCAACCTAAGATGGCATAACAAGGAAATCTCCAGGAATCAGTACGACAAAGTTTACAACACAAAGGTATTCAACACACACGTGACAAAACTGGCAATTATAATGGAACTACATGAATCACATCAATATCAAAGCACGCTAACCTGCGCAGTTGCAGGATTGCTTTTTCTTTTTGAGTCAACAGCAGAGAGGGCTGCCTTGAACTCTTGATAGTTCACTTCCTTCCTTGCATTTCCCTTGGCATCTTTTAAAAAGGTCCCTCAAATCAGACAGGTGCTTGCTTTCCAAATAGAGTTCCACTTGAGGATACCTTGCAATGATGTCTACAATTACATCTTGAAATTATTCCATGGTTAGGGTACCAGAGTTGTCTTTGTCAGAAGCCTTAAATAGAGCCAACATATCTTCCTGAAATGCAGGGATATACCTGATAAACAATATGTACTGTGCAAAATTGAAGGCTGGTAACAACTGATCTATGATCTTGCAAAGACGAATCAACTACAAGCTTTTACGGAACACTACATAATAATGGGCTTGCTTCACTTCATGATGTTTGAACGAGCACATGGATGCGGGAAAACAAAAGAATCAATAATAATAACAATAATAATAATAATAATAATAATAATAATAATATTATTATTATTGTTGTTGTTATTATTATTATTATTATTGTCATTATTATTATTATCATTATTATTATTATTATTATTATTATATCTGGGATCCTTATTCGCATTTAAGAAACAACCTAGCAAAACAACGGATATGGAACCAAGTACAGAGCTACATTCACCAATATCAAGGTCGGCATTACATCAAACCTGAAAACAATCAAACATACCCTCCCCAGAAACAAGTACAATACTTTCACATCCCTTTATATCGAGAATTCTAATTACTCCAAGGTTCCACAAGACCAGATTCTTTCATTACAAACAATGCAAAAGATCTGCAGTCTTCGTGGTTATTTTATGCAAACAAGGAAACGAATCCCCATTACCCCGAGGTTTTCCTCAGACATACCAAACGACAAAGTCGCATTATGGATACCTCCCCCTCTTTCTTTAATGCTACCAATACACAGAATAAGAACCAAGGCTGATCGGGTGACTGTACACACACGTGCACACAACCAAAACAGGAAATACAAACAACAATCGACATGTAAGGCATCATCACTCGATGAAAAACTTCATCCAGTATGCCATCAGTCATCAAACGAAAAGCATTATATAACATAGCTAAAATAGTAATAATAAATATAATAGGTATGTAATTATCCACCATACGGAAAGAGATAAACATAAAGGGTAATACAACAACCAAACCAGTAAATCCTTCGAACAATAAATTGCAGTAAGACGTTCTAAAGAATACACATAAGAGTCACAATATGATTGAATTGAGAATAATGAAAGGACAGCAGAAAACAAGAACATGACTAGATTCAATCCAAATAGTGAAAATCAGTGTTCAAACATGTCCCAAAAGTTTATCAAATTTTCAGTGGAAAAGAGAGTTACGGAACATATAAGTTATTTGCACAACAAAAAGTTCTTTTGTGCCTGAAGTTAATGTGAGTAGTTGAGACTTGTCAAAAATCTCTGGCATCAACAAGTTCTTGAGTGAAGAAACCCAGAAACATCAGCCTATCAAGCAATTTCTGTTCAAACGAATTAATTTGAAAGTGAGATGCGTTGCTCAAAAAGTGATTCTGAAATGATATATAAAGTATACAAATAAAGCCCGATAAGTAAAATAGCAACAAACAAATTCATTAACACTGCAACATAGAACACTGAAAACAAACACAATAATACTGCAACATAAAGTCCAAGAGGTCACTACTGCAACATAAGGTTCGATTATTCAGTTTGAAAAAACTTAAAAACTAAAGCTCCATCGCTGGACACAGATTACTATGCCTTGACCACAAACACTCAGATGATCTTAGTTGGGAAGTAGAAACTCCACTAGGTTACCAAATACGGAGGTTAAAGAAAGCATGAACTTTTTATTAGCAGCCGCTTTGATTGCATGTTCTTCTTCCTCCCCATTGCCTCCTTTTGTAGCCCAAGTAGGTAAAACAAATTCACCACCATTTATTGGAGCTTGTAAGTCCTTGCTTGCTCCACTAAGCAAAGCAAGGCACTCCACATGCCTACAAAATAATAAATGATACCGCGTCGACAAGTCCATCTCTCCTTCAAAACTGAAGCAATATTGCTTGGTCCAGGATTCCACCACACCAAACTCTTTCATCACCCATATGGAAAGAGTCGAACCATCCTCCGTCTGTTGAACTCTATACACTGAAATCATATTCTGGAACAGGTGAAGACCCTTGGTCTCACAAAATCCAGGACCATTCATCACGTCTGGGGTTTCAATTACCCGCATTTTCTCATCTCCCAAATCGAATGACAAAAGCACAAGACGGAAAACATCGACAGCATATTGCACAGTCCCAATGCGAACGCAAGCCCCGTTAACGCAAACATGGTACCAAAAAGCACTTGATAAACACCACGATGGGTCAACAGAGGAGAGGATCTTCCAGCAGCCACTCTTCAGTGCATAAACCTCTGCCCTAGGAGAAGCGATTCTTGGGGTGCAGGAGTAAACAGTTCTAACAACCTTGTAGTCTTTACTTTTCAAATCAAAACCAAAGGAAATGGAACAAATGTGATGCCTGCTGTTTTGTATGGGGATTGTTGGTGAAGGAAGGATCAAATGCCTCCTAATTGAGGGGTTCCAGAGAACAATGGTTTGATTTTCAGGGAACCCTTCATCGCACAGACAGAACAAGCCATTACAGGCACCCACAAATCGAAGCCAGAAATCCGTTTTCAGCGGGCAGTCAAGTTTGGCATAGTCGCTGACTGCTCCATCATAATAACGAAAAGTGAATTGTCCTATGGTGGGTTCCCCGGCGGGATCAACATAAGTAAAGCTATTAAGCAGAAAGTATGGTCTGTTGGAGGATTCAGTGCGGTGGGTTTCAATGAAATCAGGGTTGGAGATCATGGTGTACCACTGTTTTGATACAGACATGAAACGAACTAGTGATTTCACCGGTAATTTTGAAACGATCTTCAGCATCAGCTCCGGGGGTAAGTAGTCTGACATATTTGGGTTACCTCGAATGGAACGGGATGAAAGGGGAAAGCAAATATGAAGGCAGTCGATCCTACCAATGTAAGGGGAGAGAAAAGGGAAAAGCTGATATAAAGGCAATGAACTTCGATCTTATCGAAACTCCTAGTGAGCTACGTGCCATTTATTTCTCATCAGCTGTCATTACAAAAGCAAAAAATGTTCCATGCAGCGACCAATTCAGGGCATGGATGCCACTTAGTGAATTATGTGCCGTTTCATGCTCTTTAGCTGTCATCACAAAAGTAAAACTCTCCATGCAACAATCATCACTCGGCATGGACGCCACCTAGTGAGCTACAGCCACTTATTTCTCTTTAGCTGTCAATACAATGGCAATAAAATCTCCATGCATCCACCAACACGGCATGGACGCCACTTGTGGTCTCTGTTCTTGTAGGTGTCTATCCATATGGAAAGTTGCAGCCATTACTATCAACAACATTAGCTCCTTAAAAAGAGCTAGTGTTGCATTTAACACTTCCCTAACATTGCATTATCTTGTAAGATTTACATATATTTGCATTTAACACTTATTTCTCTTTAGCTTAGGTTGCAGTTTTTGTAAATCAAGTTGCACGAGACATATTCACAATTATTATCAACACAGCAACATACCATATAATTGTACTTGTAATATAATTCAAAATGTCAGAAAATAGTAAAAGAGGGTAGAGGAAGATGATAAACAAGAAATAACAATTGACCATGTAGTCTACCAAGTCTCTCAAACCAGGCTGCGACAATCATCTTCCTCATTGTTTCCACTATCCGACATTGGTAATATAAAAGCTAGCTATAGAATGTTGTTGATATGCAAGAAGCTGAGCATTATTATTATTATTATGACCTCAGACATGTAAATGCCTTAATGTAAATTGATTCATGAGCATTTACACTGTCCTAGACTAGCGTTTCAGTGTGTAACCTGGGAAGTTGTCAAGTGGATAATGAGATTTCAGAAAGGCTCTACGGATATGAGCATCATGTATTCTATGCATACTGAACAAAAGGAAGTTGTGGGCTATGTCGATTCAGATTACGCAGGTGATTTGGATAAAAGAAGATCCACTACTGGGTACATCTTCATCCTTGGAAGAAATCCTATTAGTTGGAAATCTACTCTATAGAATAGAGTTTCCCTTTCAACAACAGAAGCAGAATTCATGGCGGAGGTTGGATCATCAAAGGAAGCAGTATGGCTTAAAGGTTTGGATAATACTCTCGGCTTGTCACAACATACAGTTAGCATTCATTGTGATAGTCAAAGTGCAATTACTTAGCCAAAGATCAGATGTTTCCATAAAAGAACCAAGCACATTGATGTGTGGTATCACAAGATTAAGGATTGGGTTGAAGCAAGAGGGATCCGTCTCAAGAAGATCGACACTAATGGTTTGTTTGGATGGAGAATTCGGAGAAACATGGTATTACAAAATGATGGAATCTATCAATCTGAAATGATGGGATAACAAATGCAAGGATATTAAAATGTGTTGTTTGGATTCAATTCAGAATGGCCTAATTGAAATAAAAATGGAATTTGAGAGGCGATGGTGGGAGTCGAACTCGTGTTGATTCGGAGGTGTTAGAAGAGACAAGTGGTGGTTCTAGTGATGGTAGATGACAGAAGTGTTGGTGGTTGAGGTGGGCAGTGGCAGATTTGTTGCCCCACGGCAGCAGTGGCAGAAATGATGAAGGCCGTTGTGGAAGTGGTGGTTGGCGGTGGCTGGAGTGGGGAGGTGGTGGGGATCTAGTGGGTGGTTGGGCAAGTGGTTGTGGGTTGTGGCAGAGGTGGTTGTGGTGGGCGGCAACGGAAGTTATGGTGGTTGGTTGTGGTGGTGGGGTGGTTGTTAGGTGGTGGGTAGTGCTCGAAGAGCCAACAATGGTGGTTGGGGTTTTATATCAGACCTCTGTTCCACAAAATGGGTTTTGAATCTTTTTCTTTTTTTCTTTTTTCAATTTCAATTTTACTAGCATAAGAAGGGAGTATCAACATTGGAATTTAAAATGACAACTATTTTGGTGTCATTGAAACATGGAATTTTGAGATTCAAAACTCCAATTTTAAATGACGCGGAATATTTAAAATTATAAACGTACTTCACCCAAACAAGTCATTTTAAACGATAGGATCGAAAATCCCAAATTTTAATGAAAAATCAAGTTTTGAACCCTCATCCAAACACACTCTAAGGAAAATCCTACGGACATGCTAACTAAGGTTGTCACTCCAGAGAACTTCGAGTTATTCTCGAACTCCATTAAGGATCTTCATCATTGAAGCACAAGGCACCCTAATGGGTGTGAAGGGTATCCAAAACCTAGGAGTACACATAAGGGCAAGCATCGGGGCTTCTACTGGCTCAATGGCTATCCAGAATACAAGGCAAGGTGGAGTTTGTTAGGAAATTGTCTAGCATTCACACTTTCAGCCGCTAACTAGTGTGAACGAGTGACTTTATGGGCAACAGTCATGGCTGCAAAGTCTTGAACATTGACAGACATGGTGAGGAAGCTTTTATGCTTGGAGGGCTGCAGCTTATGGAGACTTTTGAGAGAAGATTTTGATGACTTTTGGCCACCCCAATCAATGCTTGTGCACTTGGTTTTTGGAGATTGTAAGTTTATAAATAGGCAGCTTCTCAACTCAGCAAATCATCCAAAGTTCAGTCTTCTCTCTTTCGTTGTTTTTGTAGTTCTTGCTCTCTTTTTACTTATAAAGTTTGAGAGTGTTGAGGCAATTTGTCGAACCACGTATATCTTGGTGTCGTTCATTTTAAGTTCTTTATTTCGTTGTTACTTGTTCGATTCCTCACATCCCGAACCGAATAGTAAGCCACTAGGCCAAGACAACCATCAGCAGACACAGCTTTAAATAAAATTAATGTAAAGACAAGTCCCATTAGGATAAAATTGTTCCTACCTAATACCTAACATGTTAAAGAGCAGTACCAACGATCTCTCCTCATATGGAATATGATTGAGAGCGCATTAGCAATTACATCTGTCAGGTGCACCACATTGAGAAAGGATAAGTTTCCTAACGAAATTAGCATATGGTATAGTGTACACGAAAGTATGATACAAATCCTAGGACCACTATGATATTGAACCTTTTGCTATGATATGAACAAACTCAAGAAAATGGGTCTATGTCAAACTCCATCTGCCGTGATAACGGATAACGAGTGAGTTGTATTGGCAGGCTAGATTAGGGTTGTGATAGACATTACAAAACGGATAAAAATGTGTGAACTTGTTATTGCCTTCCGCAGTAGTCCCTTGCAACATCACCTTCAACTGCATTTTGCAGGATGACAAATACAGCTCCGTAATGTCAAGGTTTGCCTGCTTCAGAGAAATGGGGGCAGAAATCGCCGTAGACCAGTACAAGCATGAGAAAAATATTGTCATTCAGCAGAATACGGTCGGGGTAAGGTGACGTTGTACTATTGGAGACTATAAGAAGGAATGCCGAATGTATTTCAACCCATTTGCAATGTGTATTGCAACACAGTTTTTAGCCAAGCAAGACAACTTTCTTGAGTTGATTGTCACAAAGAACAAAGTTGGACGAAGCCCAATTTTCATTTTCATTTAGTATGTTATACATGTCTATGAGGTGGAATTGACAGTCCTAATTTTGGATGCCTTCCATCTAAAATTACTTTGGAAAGAGAAATGTTTGGTTCCCTTTGCCTCTGTGAAAGCAAACTACTCTTAACAACCACGCAGTCTTTAGTTTCACAATGCAGACACGAGATTATCAATTGTGAATCTTGGTAATTGAAGACTTAAATACTTCTGATCGAGGAGTTTCAAAGAACTGTAATTTGTGTCACGGTGCACCCTTCATCGGATAGAGAGAAAAAGTCATTGTAGGCACCCACAAACGGGGATCAGAGCTGTGGCTTCCAGTGGGCAATCGAGTTCATAACCGTAATAGAGGCTGAGCAGAGTTCATAACCGTAATAGAGGCTGAGCAGAAGGGAGGGTTTGAGAATATGGTGATGTGGGTACCAATGAAATCGACTAAGAGATTATGAACATTTTCCTAGTTGTAACAGAATATCTAATTTTCTAGTAAAGATGTTGAACTTATGGGGCATATCTAAACACAGTTTTCACAATTTTATATGCATTCTAGGTATATTCTATCTATGTTTGTTGTTGTTCTGTTCATAATTCCATATTAAATCGTGTCCATAACTGAATATACTTGTCAAAGCCAGAGCATATGGTCTTGAGTCATCTCATATCAAGACTTTTAAGAGAATTGCCTGGCTGAGGTCTAATGGTGCTATCTGCTATGTCAACTAATTCTCACATTACTACTATAGACTCTTGATCTAGTACCAACATTTTCTCCTTAGTATTGGTAATACTATGGCAAACAAGGGCAGCTGCACAATCAGAGATACCTACAGCGTATTGACATAGAATAAGAATCCTAACGAAAACAGCATATCATCACAAGTCCACAATAGAAATCTTTCCGCGTGCGGTACAAATATGAAATCATTGTTATATACGAATTCAAAGATAATGGGGGCTCTGTCCAACTTCATCCGCACGGAAATGACTATCAAGAAGAGTTATCGTATCTGGCTATAGTCGGCTCGTCAGCACAACGGGTAGAAATACATGCACTCGTTATGGTCTTCCCCGGCCAATGGTCCCCTTGTAACATCACAACCTTCGACTGCATTTTGATGGACAACAAATGTATCGCACCATATAATAAACCAAGGTTTGTCTTCTTCCAAGCAATTGGGGCAGAAATCATCCTAGACCATCCGGTACAAGCATAAGCAACATACAGTGGCACTAGGTTGTACTATTGGAGACTAAAGGTAGGAATGATTGGTGCATTTCAACCCATTTGCAATGGATAATGCAACACAGTTTTTAGCCCATGAAGACGAAGCCCAATTTTTTTAATTGATGAATTCATAGATAATAAGGTCCCTTTTCCTCTATGAAAGCAAAACTACTGATAACAACCACACAGTCTTCGATTAACAGATCTGACCCAAACGAAAATGCAAAACAAGAGGTTATCATCAAATTGTGAATGTTGACGATGGAGGAGTAAAATACCTCGTGATTGCGGCACCGGTGACGGCGAACCTGGATAGACGGAGCAAGCCATTGCGGCACCGGCGATCGAGTAAAGAGGCTCGGAGCAAAACGGACGGAGGAGATTTGAGGGTTTGGGTGAGGTTGGAACCGATGAGATCGGCTGCAGATCATGGGAATCGTGATCTTGGGAGGTACGGAGAGCGAATTTGAGAGGGTTGGAGATGAAGAGGGAAAGGTGATTTGAGTTGGAGAAGACGATCCAGGTGGATGATGGGGGGGTTTAATTAACATCTTTTAATTTCTACTATTTTCTTACCCCCTATGCTTATGTTATCTACTAACACGACCCCAAATAGCATGTCCACTAAGGCTTTGTTTGGGTAGCGGATATGGAGCTGGATATGATATGCTAGCTGTCTGTGTTTGGGTGTTATGGGATATGAGGAAGCATATGATGCAAGATATGAAATACCATGTTTGGGTAGTATATGATACGATATGATATGAAGAAAGATGTGTGTCAAAATGACTGTAATACTCTTAATGTTGTCACTTTGTATAAAACAAAATTATATTACAAATTGATAAACAATTTTTCACTTATCTACTGTGAAGTATTCAATTTCCAGACAAGTAGCACCAAAATAGTTGACGGACGTTAATTGGGTATGTTTTCTGTTATCGAAATGGTTTTAGGTCGAGTATTTTCACACTTAAATTGTTCATCTATTGTGACTCTTTAACCTTTTTCATTTTTCATGCCATCTTTTTCATGTTTCTTCTCTTTATTGTTGTTACTTCATTCTTCTTCTGATCCTCCTCTCACTCGTTCTCTCCTCCTTCTCTTCTTCCCCGACCACCTACACCACAACATAACGGACCTGCGTTATAGGCAACAGGGGCCATGCCCCCCCCCCCCACCCCATAAATTGGGTAGCAAGAAAGATTTGTTATATGTTACTCTAACAACACACTTAGACAAATAAAATTCCTACACATGGCCCCCCTTGATCTATTAATATAAACCACATAAAGTCTTATAACAATTGGTGCTCATAATTTGTAATTGATTTCCTCTAATCTTAGTAAGTAATTATGTATTAACATTTTTCTTTGAACAAAATTTCATGTTATAATCTACCAATTTCCATACGTGAGCATCAGTAGAAACATCTTAATTTACTAAGTATCAATTTAGACTTTTATCTTGGCCCCTGCCAACAAAATTTTTTGAGTCTGTCCCTGTCTACTACACCAGACCACCACCAACACCACTGTCACCAATACACAATCACAAGAGGAAGAGAGGGGGAAGGGCAGAGAGGAAACCCAAATCTGGGTACTCAGATCGCCACCTCTGCCGCTTGTGACGACAACATCTCTGCTTCTTATTCCTCTTTCCCTCCTAATTGACCCACTGGTTCAGACTTAGTGAGTTACCCACGTACGTTGTCTTCTTCCCCTTCAACCTCCTCAACAAATCCCCCCCCCCATCAAAAACACACGGGTAGAGAAGGGGAGAGATAAAGAGAGGGGAGAAGAAATGTTTTTAGGGCTGTAATTTTCTAATTTCATGAGTGAAATTTTGTCCCCAAAACACACAAATCATAGCCCTCATATCCTTGCAAGTTGTACCCGGCATATACCACTTATGAGGGGGTATATGATTTTAGAACAAAATGAACCACCATCATAAGAGGAGGATTTGTTATCCCTCCCCATGTCCGGTGCCCAAACACCGGATTTGGATGGGGGATAACAAATCAAATCTTGCCTTCATATTATAGTGCTTGGCCTGTGACTAGTCCAATCCATTGCGCACGTTGTAGATATACATGAAGAAATCTCAGGTGTAGGTTTGGGGCAGGGTTACTGTACATAAAATATTATAGAGCAGTATAAATGGGCCGGATTGTAATTGTAGAAGAAGAGAGGCCAACACCCAAGCTTATGGTCCATGATCTCTCAATATCCACTGTTGGTTACAATAGTTTCGTCAGTAGATATGGAAAGGAACGTATACATATTTTGGGTAAGCAATTAGGCCAAACCATTCAACACTTCGATGATTGAAGTTTTCTTCGTATTATTTGTATTTGAAGGTTTAAAGGTTGACTTCAAATACCAAGAGAGAGAATCAATGAAGTGCTGAACGAATTTGACTAACAAAGCACACGACATGTATCACAATGTTCTCTATGAAATAATCAAGAATCTATAAATGAAAGACCATATTGGAGACGAACTATTAATGGTATTATAGACTCCTATAGTTAACAGTCAGGACATCTCATTAATTTTTCAAAGTCCGCCATCACTGTTTCGATGCACTGTCCCGAGAATCTTGTCTCTTTATTAGCGAACTTAATTTCCCTGTCTCCGACATAGTAGGGAAATATCTAGGAACTTATTTTGCAGGGTGCAAGGGAGCCAAGAAAGAAAAATCAACATTTCCTTTTTTTCAATGAAAGGGGCTTATATTAAAACGAACCAGAAACATGAGCTACACTTTCTCTATCCACAGATAGAGCATTACAGATTATGTTAGGAAGGGAGTCTACTTATATACTACGTTTCAATCTATCTCTTCTATCCCACTGCGCTAACTCGTGAGCAACCATGTTACTGATACGATTACAAAATTTAACCTCCACATGTGGATGGTTTTTGAGCCAGTTTGCAATGGCCTTAGCTCTTATTCTCAAACGTCCCCCTACTTGATCTGGGTTGTTGCAAGCATCCACAACACCTTTCGCATATGACTCCACAGAAAGATTTCATAGCTGGCTTCTTTGGCTCCATGTGAGTCCCATTTCAATAGCAGTGAGTTCAGCTTCCTTGCTATCCTTACCTTCATCATAGTGAGCCTCCATATGAATTGTTTCACCATAGTTATTTCTCACAATAACACCAATTCCCACTTTATCATTCTTCTAGCTAGCATCCACATTCATCTTAAGGCAATTCTCTGAGGGAGGTACCCATCTGGGTTTAGAGCTCCTTGTATCACTGCTAACCTTCTCTGTGTGTATCTAGTCATCATCTTGAGAGTGTTCCCAGAACATTGCCCAAATTTCCTTAATCCTCGTGTCACTGTGAGATTGTGTGTTTACCTGGGGTCCTTTTGACCAAACACAGTTTCTATTTTTTCATATAAAATCCAAAACTAGTGCTGCTAAAATATGAGAGTTAGAGTGAATCTTTACCAGATTTTTTTTTTCTTTATGAAGAGGATTCTCATCCAATCTTTTACATTGTTGACATTAATCATCTCACTTCTAAACCCAAATAATTGAAACCATAATCTTCTGGAAAAACGGCATAGGAAGAACATGTGACATTCATATTATAACTCAGATTGGCATAGAGGACAATTACCTTGTGTGTTGAGTGTTCTAATGATGAAGTTTTGTTTGGCTGGCATTACCCCCAACTGCTATTCTCCACACAAGCATTTGAGTCTGTTGTGAAGTTTTAACTTCCAAACTGCTTTCCGCACTTCATCTCTATCTTCCACTCTCTCCCACAACTTGTTGAATTGTGAATGGTAAGCTTCTTTGACAGTCACCTCACCACCTTTACTTTCTTTCCAAAACCATTTATCTTCAGTAGGGATAATTGAGATCTTTAACTTTCTGATTTCATCTTTCTCCTGTGGGCTGGACCATCTTTGAAGAAGGCCATTTTTCCACTCCTTTGTCTCCCAATCTATCAAATCGGCCACTCTTTTAGGGGCCCATCCAAGGTCATCTGGAGCTTTGGTCTAGCAGCTTCAAGATTTGGGACCCAAGGGTCCTGCCACACTTCTATCTTTTCCCCATTTCCAATTACTAATAGGAAATTTTCCTCAAACACCATTCTACCTTTTGATGGGCCTTTCCAGAAGTAATAGTCTGTGTTTTTTGCCTCCACCCTTATAAACTCAATTCTTTCGCAATACTTTTCTTTCAGAAGTCTGATCCATACAGCATCCCCATTACACCAAACCATCCAGGCTAATTTAGCACTGAAAGCTCTGTTGAAACATTGAGCTTCTCTGAACCCTAAAAAACCTTTGTCCTTGCTTAAGCATAAACTTTCCCAGGATTTAAAGTGAATCTTCCTCTTTGTGTCAGAGTCTCCTCATCAATTTTGTGCATTTTTCTGTTTAGAAATGAAGAGACATTCTTAGGAAGTAAGAAAGTAGACATAACATAAGCTAGGCGGATGACTTTATGAGCACAACTTTGTTTCCATAGGCTAATAACTTCCTTCCCACCCCTACAACTTCTTTGAGTATTTCTCCATAATGTTCCCAAAGGTGTCTTTCTTTGACTTCATTAGAAAGATGGCCAAACCAAGGTAGATTGTTTTCTTATTCCCAGTCTGAACTTATAGCTCTTATCTGACAATTCTTTTCTTGTCACCTTCCAAGTTTTCACTTAAAAAAAACTTTTGATTTTGACTTAATTACCCTCTAGGCAGAGACTTCCTCATGCAGTTGTAGACAAGGTTGATGTACTCAGCTTGCTTCATTCAGCTCTACTCATAATGATTAAGTCATTTGCAAATAATAGTTGAGAGATTGGGGTAGAGTTCCTAGCCAAAGTGATACATGAGATCCATTTGTTGGAGGCTGCATAGTCATGATCCTTGTCAAAATATCGGCACAGAGATACAGAGTTGGTGAGAGGGGGTCTCCTTATCTGAGACCCCTTTCAGCATTGAAATTTCCAAAAGCCCCTCCATTGATGAGGATTGTTTTTGAAACTAATAGTTCTAATACACTCCTAAAATAGATCAATAAATTCGGGGGGGGGGGGGGGGGAGCCATGCCATTCCATAACTTTTGTCACAAAACTCCATTCTAGCCTATCATATTCTTTTTCCATGTCATAGTTGATGAGCATAAGACCTCCCTTTCCTTTTTTCTTCTTCAAGGCGTGCAAAGCTTCATGAAGGATGATGGAGTTATATGGATGTTTCTCCCTGAGATGAAGGCATTTTGGAAGGGGTTTATGATATTGTTGAGAAGGGGTTTGATCCTATTGGAGAGAATTTGGATATCACCTCATATATGACATTACACAAGTGAACGAATCTCAATTGGTTAACTTTGGGAGGGTTTTGGCATTATGGGATTAGGGTTATGAAGGTTTTGTTTAAGAGTAGGTGGAGTTGTTTTGTGTAAAAGAAATCCAACACCAATCTCAAAAAGTCCTCCCCAACACTTTGCCAATACTGTTTGAAAAATAGCATAGATAGACCATTCGGGCCAGGAGCTTTATGGCTACCCATTTGGCACAGTGTTTCAAACACTTCTTTGTTGTCAGGTTTCTTCAACAAATTACGTCAATCCTCCTCTCCAATACCTTTAGGGATGATTTCACTCAACCACTCAAGAATGTCATTGCCATTAGAAGAGAAAATATATGAGAAGTGAGAGACAAATCCAGTACCTATGTTGTAACACCCCGATTTTTTTTGAATATTTTTGACTTATCTTTCGTAAAGTTTAATAAATTTATTTTTGAAATAAATAGCTAGTAAGGGAGGTAGCTGTATTTTTAGACATTATTAAATAGTTATGTTGGGGTTGTTTAAAGGGTTATATAAACTAGGGGTGTTTTTGTTTTTACTTAGAAACTTCATCAGGAAACTCAATTTTAGTCTCCCAATAATCTCTCGCTCTCACTCCCGTACATCTCTCCCTCTCTCACGTCTCTCTCTCCCTCATTCTCTCTCTTTCCCCGACTCTCTCTCCCTCTCTATTTATTCTCCCCTTTCTTCTCTTCGAAAACACCACTCCTCGACCCCGATACCACCACCACTCCCAACACCTGCTCTCCCTCCACTGCAACCATCTCTCCCTCTCTTTCGGGTTCTCTCTGTTGAACCAGACCCGCCGAAAACGCCCTCTCCGGCGAACACCACCAACACCACCACCCCCAATGCCACCTCCATATCTACTCTCTGCCTAACTCTCAGTCTATCTCTCTCTCCCTCTTTCTGCTCTGCCAGACGAAGAAGAAGAAGCAGCAGCAGCGGCAACAATGGCCGCAGCAACGCCGGAGAAAATTGCCGCCACCACCACTGCCATCCATCCCTCCATATTTCCCCCAATCTCTCCCTCTCTTCCCTCTCTGACCTACCCGACGGAGCCATCTGAAGGGGAAAGAGCCGCAGCAACAGCAGCAAGAGCCGCCTGAACCGCCGACGACCGCCATTAATTCCAGCGAGAATATCGCCGGAGCTCACCGTGACGATCTAGCCTCTTACACCCCTCTCTCTATCCTCCATAGGGTCCGGAAAATCTCCAGGAGGCCCTAGCCGCAGCCAAGAAGAGCCGGAGAAGCCCCCGCGAAGCTCCATCTCCGGCGACACCGACCTCGACCCGTCCCGTTTCTTCACCATTTCTCATGAAATTTGGACTGGGTATGACTAAAATCTTCTCTTAAGTTGTTTTCCGTAATCAAAATCAAGTTTTAAGATCTTAAATCCATGTTTTGATCATTGATTTTGGGTGTTCTTGATTTGGAGGTTAATGTGTCATTTTCAGAGAGTTTTCTGGAGGGTATAATGTCTTTTCAGAAACTTTTGGGGTACTAAATGTAGTTTTTAATTTCAGATTCAATTATAAAATTAGTTTTTCTTTAATTTGCTTAGATAATTATTTATGAATTAATAACTATATTTTGGGGGTAAATATTATTGAAGAAAATATAATTTGGGTTTGTAAGTAAGTTAAAATTAATATTTTCTTGAGAAAAATAAAAGGATCTAGAAATATATATGTTGTACAATTGTTGAGGTTGTATTAAGTTAGAAGCTTCGATTTGTAGGTGACGTTTCCGTAGACGAGTTGACAAGACGTGCTCTTGGATTTCGATAAGTTAATATGCCTAGCCTTGCGTGCCTTTCATTCTTTCGCATATCGCGTGTGTTATTTGTGAAATGCTACAGTACTTATTTTATTTGAGTTGTTTATTTGTTTTGAAATACTCCTCTTTGAAGTATTGCATGAAATTGGTATCCAAATCTAAATAACGAATCTGAAAGACGAACATCTAAATGCTATTGTGAAATAACTTGAAATATATCTTTTAACTGTGAAATCCCAAGACGGACCACGTCCTGGGGTTGGAAGTACGAAATTTGAAATCGTTGTCTCGGTTACCAAATGTAGCACACCGCTCACTTATTGGTCAAATCAGTACATCTCTCGCAATCGTACATCGATTATTATTATGTTAATTGCCACACCGGCTTTTGTTTGGAGCTCCTTACTCGATTTTACATCTTGAAAGAAAATTCGTAATTATGTAAAGTGAAAACCGTTGTGCGTGGGTTTGTGCCATATCCCTGAATACGATACATTTCTAACATATTGTGATTGATTACTGATTATGAGATTATGAGATTATGAGGCTCTGACCTTCTTTGATTAGTTATGGTTATGAGGCGCTATGATGCGAACCTCCTGTGATTGAGTTATTGTTATGTGGGTGCCTGTACACATTATGAGAAAGAGGTTGTGGATTGGATATGGTCACACCCCGTATCAACTAGTTGCTAAAATGAATTCTGGACTCGTTTCATATCGATGAGAAGTTATTATCTCGATATTTAAAGTAATATTGTGAAATGCTATTAAAAGTGATTTCCCGAGATGAACCACATATTTGGGTTGGAATACGAAATTTGAGAACATTACGGAGTTTGACACATCAAATCAACGTGAACGCTTTTCCCGTGAATATTTGATATTTATTATTAGCGAACTTGTTATTCCTGTCACTTGCCTCATAATCTGTTTACGTGCTATGGGTGTTAGTTTACTCAGCCGTTTGCTGATCATTGTCTGTAAAAACTGCGTCGGCTTTTGCTATTTTAAAACAGCAGATTGGCTATCGAGGTGGGGGAACATTCACGACACATCGGACGGGAAGGCTTTTTAGTTGGAAACATCACATAGTATATTATTTCACTGAAAAGTGTAATTCTAGATTTTCAAATGTTATCACTTGTTTATATGGAAAAATTGTAATAAATTATGTTTTGAATTATTATCGATGGTTGTACTAGCTATGAACCGACGATCCTTATCCGTTCCCAATGAGGCTCATCACCTCGGTCGGAGACATCTCTTTCGAACGTGGGGCCCGACCGGCCTTGCGATTTGGGAGGGTATTGCAGTTGGTATCAGAGCCGACGGTTCTAAGTTAGTACGACCCTTCGGTTTCAACTAAAAATATTTTTCAAAAATTAAAACGGATATAGGACAACTAAAACTGGTAATAAAATTGAACAAGCCGGGGATTGCGGGATAGCTAAAGTCTTATATGCCAGTTTTGCGGAAGTCCTATTTGCTGTTATGTGATTATCTGTGGTTGGTTTGTCTGTTGATACGATTAGTGAAACTCATGGGTCTTTAGAACCTTTCCGAGACTTAGCGACTCTAGCTTCGAGGACGAAGCTCTTTTTAAGGGGGGAAGGATGTAACACCCCGAATTTTTTTGAATATTTTTGACGTATCTTTCGTAAAGTTTAATAAATTTTATTTTCGAAATAAATAGCTAGTAAGGGAGGTAGTTGTATTTTTAAACATAATTAAATTAGTTATGTTGGGTTTGTTTAAAGGGTTATATAAACTAGGGGGTGTTTTTGTCTTTACTTAGAAACTTCATCAGGAAACTCAATTTTAGTCTCCCAATAATCTCTCACCCTCACTCTCGTACATCTCTCCCTCTCTCACGTCTCTCTCTCCCTCATTCTCTCTCTTTCCCCGACTCTCTCTCCCTCTCTATTTATTCTCCCCTTTCTTCTCTTCGGCAAGACCACTCCCCGACCCCGAGACCAACACCACTCCCAACACCTGCTCTCCCTCCACTGCAACCATCTCTCCCTCTCTTTCGGGTTCTCTCTGTTGAACCAGACCCGCCGGAAACGCCCTCTCTGGCGAACACCAGCAACACCACCACTCCAATGCCACCTCCATCTCTACTCTCTGCCTATCTCTCTGTCTTTCTCTCTATCCCTCTTTCTGCTCTGCCGGACGAAGAAGAAGAGCAGCAGCAACAACAATGGCCGCTGCAACGCCGGAGAAAGTTGCCGCCACCACCACTGCTATCCATCCCTCCATCTTTCCCCCGATCTCTCCCTCTCTTCCCTCTCTAACCTGCTCGACGGAGCCACCAGAAGGAGAAAGAGCCGTAGCAACAGCAGCAGGAGCCGCCGAAACCGCCGACGACCTGCATTAATTCCGGCTAGAATATCGCCGGAGCTCACTGTGACGATCCAGCCTCTTCCACCCCTCTCTCTAGCCTCCAGAGGGTCCGACTAAGCTCCAGGAGGCCCTATCCGCAGCCAAGAACAGCCGGAGAAGCCCCGGCGAAGCTCCATCTCCGGCGACACCGACCTCGACCCGTTCCGTTTCTTCACCGTTTCACACGAAATTTGAACTGGGTATGACTAAAATCTTCTCTTAAGTTGTTTTCCGTAATCAAAATCAAGATTTAAGACCTTAAATCTATGTTGTGATCATTGAGTTTGGGTGTTCTTGATTTGGGGGTTAAAGTGTCATTTTCAGAAAGTTTTCTGAGGGGTTATAATGTCTTTTCAGAAACTTAGGGGGGAGGCAATTGTCATTTCAGAAACCTTTGGGGTACTAAATGTAGTTTTTAATTTCAGATTCAATTATAAAATTAGTTTTTCTTTAATTTGCTTAGATAATTATTTATAAATTAATAACTATATTTTGGGGGTAAATATTATTGAAGAAAATATAATTTGGGTTTGTGAGTAAGTTAAAATTAATATTTTCTTGAGAAAAATAAAAGGACCTAGAAATATATATAGGTTGTACATTTGTTGAGGTTGTATTATGTTAGAAGCTCCGATTTGTAGGTGACGCTTCCGTAGACGAGTTGACAACTAGGACGTGCTCTTGGATTTCGGTAAGTTAATATGCCTAGCCTCGCGTGCCTTTCATTTTTTCGTGTATCGCGTGTGTTATTTGTGAAATGCTACAGTACTTGATTTATTTGAGTTGTTTATTTGTTTTGAAATACTCATCTGTGAAGTATTGCATGAAATTGGTATCCAAATCTAAATAATGAATCCGAAAGACGAACATCTAAATGCTATTGTGAAATAACTTGAAATATATCTTTTAACTGTGAAATCCCAAGACGGACCACTTCTTGGGGTTGGAAGTACGAAATTTGAAATCGTTGCATCGGTTACCAAAAGTAGCATACCGCTTGGTCAAATCAGTACATCTCTCGCAATCGTACATAGATTATTATTATGTTAATTGCCACACCGGCTTTTGTTTGGAGCTCCTTACTCGATTTTACATCTTGAAAAAAAATCGTAATTATGTAAAGTGGATACCGTTGTGCGTGGGTTTGTGCCATATCCCTGATACGATACATTTCTGACATATTGTGATTGGTTCCTGATTATGAGATTATGAGATTATGAGGCTCTGACCTCCTTTAATTAGTTATGGTTGTGAGGCGCTATGATGCGAATTTCTGGTGATTGAGTTATGGTTTGTGGGTGCTTTCGCACATTATGAGAAAGAGGTTGTGGATTGGATATGGTCACGCCCCGTATCAACTAGTTGCTAAAATGAATTTCTGGACTCGTTTCATATCGATGAGAAGTTATTATCTCGAGATTTAAAGTAATATTGCGAAATGCTATTAAAAGTGATTTCCGGAGATGGACCACATCTTTGTGTTGGAATACGAATGAGAACGTTACGGAGTTTGACACATCAAATCAACGTGAACGCTTTTCCCGCGAATATTTGATATTTATTATTAGCAAACTTGTTATTACTGTCACTTGCCTTAATCTGTTTACGTGCTATGGGTGTTAGCTTACTCAGCCGTTTGCTGATCATTTTCTGTAAAAACTGCGTCGGCTTTTGCTATTTTAAAACCGCAGGTTGGCTATCGAGGTGGGGGAACGTTCACGACACATCGGACGGGAAGGCTTGTTAGTTGGAAACATAACATAGTATATTATTTTACTGAAAATTGTAATTCTAGATTTTCAAATGTTAGCACTTGTTTATTTGGAAAAATTCTAATAGATTATGTTTTGAATTATCATCGATGGTTGTACCAGCTGTGAACCGACGATTCTTATCCGTTCTCAATGAGGCTCATCACCTCGGGCGGATACATCTCTTCTGAACGTGGGGCCCGACCGACCTTGCGATTTGTGAGGGTGTTGCATATGTCATTTCTTGAGTATATCCAACTGTTGTCTTCCTTCTTGAGAGCTTCAATCTTGTTTCTCCTGCCTCTAATAGCGGCCAGACTATGAAAAAATCTAGTGTTTGCATGTCCCTCTCTTAGCCACTGACATCTGGACTTGTTTCTCCACAGGATCTATTTTCTAATTAGCAACTCAGCTAGCCATGCTTTTAGATTCTTCTCCAGCCTGCATCAGCAACATTTGCATTATCTTGTAGTTTCAACAGCTGAGCATTTGTTTCCTTTATTTGCAAATCCTTATAAAGGTAAACAACTTGTCACGTAGTAATTTAGCTTTTGCACAAAGGAAGTAAAGTTTGACACTTATAAAAAAACAAGAAAGATTTCAAGACCATTGTATTTTCCAAATCAAGTTCATTATCCAACTTAGGGGTTTCCAATATCTCATATTCATTCTTTTCCCATTAATAAACATAGAGTCCAAAAAACCACATTTATAATTTGTTGATACGGGGGAAGAACCAACCACTTTGCAAGCATCTTGGACCTTAAGTGTCGACACCCCCTTAATACTTCTTGCGGCCAGAAGGGTGAGTACAAGGAGCGATCTGTGGCACTGCAAGTAAATTAATAAAATTAATTGGTCGAGTGACCGTATTAAACATGACCAAGCCAATAGTAACCATACAACAACCCCGCACAACTCTTCCACTTTACGTTATCATCGGTTAGTAGATTATTGTGATATTTTGAAGAAAAATGTTTAATAAATAGAAACATGTATTCAAATGTAACGAAAAATGCTTGAAATGATAGAATAAAGTACGCTAAATAAAATTTGAAATTTATGAACGATGATCTTTCTACTAAAGTTACCGAATTTGGGACTTATGAGTGAAAAGATGGAGTCTAACGCGAGGCGAGAATCGACGAGGTTAAGAGGCGACGAAGAAGAAGACCGAGTGGGTTCTTCATAGCCTACGAGCAGTTGAAAAACATCGCGTCATATTGACACCGTACAAAGACGGAATCAGCGATAAGGAGAGAAAAGGAGAGAGAAGATGAAGTCTGAAAGCTGGAGTAATAGAATGGCGATGGTGGTGGTGGCCGGACTGAAAAAACGCATATGTTGCTGTTGTTGCTTTGATGCCGCTCCTCCTTCTCCCTCGGATAAAGTACAGGCCGAGAGAGAGGGAGAGAGAGAGAGAGAGAGAGAGACGATGGAGCGCTGAAGACCGGCGATGGAGGAGGCACTGGTGATCGGTGTTGAGGGAGGAGTGGGTTTTTTTGGCGATTTCAGAGAGAGACGAGAAAGATCATGAGAAAGAGGGATGCGATGGGGAAGAAGAGAGTGAGGATTTGGAGAAGATTACGATGGAGGAGGAAGATACATATTTGAATCCGATTGACAGAGGGATTTTTCTCAATTCACTGATGTGATTTTGGATTTTGAATATTTGTTCTCTTGTCATTTTACGTATCGGTTGACTACAATCTTCTCTCGGTCTCATGTTTTCTACCGGTCCATTCTAGCAGGTCATCTACTGGCACAATAACGGGTCCTATCGGTCCACCGTTTCACGGAATAGTTGAATAATCCTATCGAATCTACCCACACTAAGGCCAATACTAACACTTCTCCTATCGGTCTCGGTGATTCTGGATTGATGCTCATATCTCATCATAACTAGTTAAAGTCACTTCTGCACACTTCACTAGCCAACTAACAGTTCCGGTTAATTACTCCATCCCCATTAAGAATTAAGTATAGATATGAACAATTGATTTATAGCTTAATCAACTTTAAGCATGATTCATCGTATGAGCAAACCCTAGTTCATCGATTATCAATTCCTATCTTAGTCGTGTCAATATACTAAGATCATCAATAAGATTCAAGAACTATTATCCATTCAATAGAATAAATCAATAAGCATGAAACAAAGATTAAAAATCCGTTAAAATCCATCGTCTACATAACCCTAGGCTCTCTAGAGAAGCCTAGCAATGGAGTTTGGCTAATTGTAATCAACCAAACAAAACTTACAAGTTTCTCCATAACAAGATTGAGAGAGGAAGAAGAAGAAGAAGAAAAACCTAGATCTCCAATGGAGGAGCCCTCCTCTTGAACCCTAGACTCCTTCTTGCGTGAGTCTCCTTTCTTTTCTCTTCCGTGCGTCCATATCATAAAAGACTCATGTTCTTCTATTTTTTTTAAGTATTGTGATCTTGTGATCACCTTTTGTGATCATAGGATCACATTGTGGTCTTGCAGGTGATCTTGTGATCACATTTGTGATCCTACACTTCCAGTGAGTTGCTCTCACGTTGGCCATCAAAATTTCACTAAGTATGGGGCTCTCTTCTAGAGGGGGGGTTAAAGTGTCTTTACCCAAACTTTATTAAATGACAATTTAACCCCCTCTCCATGTCTTTTCACAAATTCTTCATGATTTCTTTCTCGTTTTAGCTCCCGATTAATCTCCCAAGCTTGTTTCTCATCTCTGCTTCATCTCCCAAGCTCCGTTTCCTATCAAAACAACACAACAACCTGTGCGATCAAACGTGACAAAAAATACATAAATCATATGAAAAGCGCTAGGATTAACGAATTCATGCACAAAGCTAAACTTCTACATTTTATCTACATTCATAGTGTAAAACTAAGATTATCAACCCGGAAATCACGCAAAACGTTACAAACCGTGCAAGAAATATAACTCTAATAGAGAGTTATCAAATCCCCACACTACCTTTTTGCGCATCCCGAGCGAAATCAAGTCTCACACTACATTTAAATCCACCGAATTGCATTCAACTACACTAGTCATGTGGCACAAACAACACACACGCACACGATGCAATCTACATTACTATACAATGAAACTCGATTATAAACAATGCAAGAAATAAAATAACACATATTTTTTTATTTTTCTTAAGATATGGGCAATCTCGCTTCACTAACCAGAATCATCAAATTCTCACAAGTCTCTTTTGCAATTCACACAACCGCAACAAAGAATTAAAAATACGATGACCCTACGCACAAGCTCACTAAGGGGTCCCCAAACATCCACCAAACTCAATCCAAGATCCGGGAACGTCCTTTAGCTCAGAGGGTCTATGCATCCTTAGTCTTCTGGTAGTCTTTCGTCGCCAAGTCATATGAGGTTTTCAGACCCTCTTAACCCCGATTTCATTTGAATGCAAATTGTCACAATGACAGGAGACACAAATCCGTGTAATACGACTTGAATTTAATTTTCCTCAACTGCTCTAATTGGTTTGAATCCAAATTCCCTGCGCGAACGGGGGCAACATTAGGCTGTTCACCGTATCTAGTCCAAGAGAAGATTTTGATTTCTTTTTATTTTTCATTCTCTTCTTTCTATTTTTAGTCGTGCAGTTAGAGAAATTAAGTGTGAGCTTTTTCGGTTAGCTCTTGAAACCGCCATAAGGTATGGTGGTGCACACTCCCTAGCTTCACTTAGGTTAGAGCAGAGTACCACATGGAACCAACTCTACACGAAGGTCCAACCCAGATTTACAAGAGACCACAAGTCTCCACTAAAAACAGACTATTCGACTCCTTAGGACTAAATCCTCCTAGCACAATATAGGAACTAATATGCCCAACATCTACTTTCCACTTTTCCCCGAATACTCGTGACTTCCTTTCGTGAAACAGGTGCACAGAAAACTAAAGGTAATCCATATTACGGTACTTCCTATTCATCGAGACTCTTTCACTGAACTCTTTCTGGTTTCAAGCTTCATCAATTGCCCTTAACTCAAAAATTTTCACTTTTATGGATTTTCGTTGTTTTTTCTATTTTTTTTTTCATTTTCTCATATGTTCCTAGACTCTATATGCATTTGGCCAACTCTATTAACTACAAGTTTTGGATAGGGGACTCGATAAAGTAAAAGTGCAAAACAATGCAAAAATTTAAAACTAGCACAATACGACACTAAAACACCACTCTACACTAACCACATTAACACGGTACTACACGAACTACATGTAACAAGGCTATGCAAAAAAAAACATGGCTAGTGAAATTATACACCCCTCCCCACACACACTTAAGCGTTTCGTTTTACACAACGAATTTAGAGATAATGAAGGAGGACTCATCGCTTTAATGTGTTGGCGGTGGATCTACACAATTATGGCTCAAAACATATAACAGAGAGAGATACCTGTGGTGCCCGGACGTACATGGGTACCGTTGCCGCGAAACTACAACTGGATGGGGTCCATAGGACCGTTGACAATTTCCGGAGAAGTCTCACCTCGCGTCCGGATTCTGAAGCGCCAACTCAACATTCTCTATTGCGAGCATCAATAAGGGGAACCTGAAGCATCTTCTGTACTTGTGTCCCTGCACACTGATTGGAAGAATTAACGCAACTCTCTCTCTCACCCCTCAATATCATATATGGAGAACTCAAAATCAAAATAAAAAATAAATAGCATCCTACTCTACATTGGGTTGCCTCCCAAGCAACGCTTGTAAATTAAGGTCGACGACCCGGCCGACTACCTCAACAAAAAAGGATTGTGGAGGCCGCTTTATCCCTCCACTTCTTCTTCTTCCACCATCTCTTCTGAATGCTTCTCTTTTCACTTGCACCCATGTGCTGTGACGATGGTGGAGAGTTGTGGAAGCTAAGTCTTTTCATCTTGCAATTGATCTTCTTAATTAACTTCCACAAAGTACCACCGGGCTCAAATGCCTCCTGCTCCAGAAAGTCATCCCAGTAGTACCTCTTCCGTGCTAGATGATCTTCAAACGACCCATGCAATTCATCCACACCCCCACACTTGTTGATTCCCAACTCCTTAACTATGGCATATGGATCAGTAATGGAATCGTCCATAGAACAAGATATTGGAAGTTGGTTATCATGTTCTTCTCCATAAGAATCTCCATACAGTAATTGTTCAATCTCGTCGCAGACTTGCGTGACATAGGATATGGAGAATTCATCACTAATTAAAGTTGGGGATTTTACCTCAATAGCACCGAGCATAAGTTTTTCACCAGCTTCATCATCATCGGCACACCACAGGCTTCCAATGTCGGTGTCTTCCCATTCATGCCAAGGATGTGATGGCGCCTGCGGTCTTGGCTCGCAATACGGAAGATCCTCCCACCTTGGAAAAACATGTCCAACCCAGTCCGAATCGGAGTCTGAGTCCTCATAAATGGCAAAGTCCACCAACGGTTCCTGGACACTACAATCTTTGCTCGGCTCAGGTATCTCTTCTCCCACTTATGGCAGTGATGATGAAGGTTCAATTTTAGGCTCACTGTCATGTGGCAAGGTCTCTTCTTGTGGCTCTTGAATACTTGATTCCCCTGTTGTTGACAGTTTTTCTACTCGTTTCTTTATCCTCTCCATCATCTCCCTGACGTAGTCCATACCTATGACTGAATCCTCTTGTGGCACTTGTGTAATCATAGACAAAAATTTGGCGCACACTTCGACATCCTTCATAATACTGTGCCGTTCTGCCATACCCGCTGATGAGTCCTCTTGGTCCTGATGAAGCTGGTGTTGATGAACTCGACATGGGTCCCTATTGTCATGATAAATACCACATCTATAGCACCAAACTATGCATGCGTCATCTACTTCATGGTTACCCCTGCAGTAGAAACAGTAGGGGAACCCGAATAAGAGTCTTCGCTCCACATGCTTAGTAGAATCTCCTGCTTCCTGTGTTCTTGAGAAAACAAACTCACAAGACACCTGTGAAGCACAGAGATAGAAAATAATACATTATAAAAACTAAAATAAAATAACTCTAAACTAACTCCGAATTAAATAATCTACCGCTGTCCCCGGCAACGACACCAAAAACTTGACGCGTTAAGAAGTCGCGTAAGTGACTCCATGCGACATGGGAAATAATCCCTTCTTGGAATCTCACATGTTGAACCATTTTCAACACCTTGTCTATATATGTACTTTGGCTTGAGCCGACCAGCTTTCTAGATCTATCTCTATAGATCTTGTTACCAAATATATAAGCTGCATCTCCTAAGTCCTTCATTGCGAAACACTTTCCTAGCCAATCTTTAACATATTGCTAAGTAGGAATGTTGTTTCCAATGAGTAGTATGTCATCCACATACAAGACCGGAAACATAAAAGAGCTCCCACTAACCTTCTTGTAACCACAGGGCTCATCTTCGTTCTTGATGAATTCAAACTCTTTGACCGCGTCATCAAAACTTCGATTCTAACTCCTAGAAGCTTGCTTCAATCCATAAATGGATCGTTGCAGCTTACAGACTTTATTGGCATTCTCTGGATCCTCAAAACCCTCCAGTTGTGTCATGTACACATCCTCTAGGAGGTTCCCGTAAAGGAACACTGTTTTGACATCCATTTGCCAAATCTCATAGTCATAATAGGCTGCAATAGCAAGTAGGATCCGAATGGATTTAGTCATGGCGGCTGGTGAAAATGTCTCATCATATTCAATACCATGAATCTATCAATAACCTTTAGCCACCAATCGCCCCTTGTAGGAAACTACCTTACCATCCATGTTGGTCTTTTTCTTGAAGACCCACTTGCACCTATGGGCCGAGCCGCTTCAGGTGGTTCCACCAAATTCCATGCCTTGTTGGTATACATGGAATCCATTTCGGGTTTCATGGCTTCTAGCCACTTCTTGGAGTTTGGGCCTTTCATGGCCTCCCCATAGGTTGCAGGCTGATCGTCCATGAGTGGTATGTCATCGGGCTCACTCACGAGAAGTCCGTACCTCTCTGGCTCATGACGTACCCTACCTGACCTACGGAGTTCCTGTGTTACCTGAACAGGTTCTTCCACAACAACTTGCGGTTCCCGTTCATATTCCATCATTGGTTTAGTGGTTTGTGGTTCTTGAATTTCTTCAAGTTCTACAGTCCTCCCACTTGCTTCTTTAGAGACTAACTCTCTTTCTAGAAACACGCCGGTCCGAGCTACAAACACTTTGTTCTCGGTTGGATTGTAGAAATAATATTCTTTAGTTTTCTTAGGATATCCCACAAACTTACACTTACCCGTTTTGGGTCTGAGCTTGTCTGTTTGTAAACGCTTTAAAAAGACATCGCAACCCCAAATCTTCATAAACGACACTATGGGACGCTTTTCAGTCCATATCTCACATGGTGTCTTCATGAATGATTTGGATGGAACACGGTTAATGGTGAAAGCTGCAGTCATTAGAGCATGTCCCCAAAATGATATTTGGAAGATCTGTTTGACACATCATAGATCGCACCATATCTAATAGCGTGCGATTCTTCCTCTCTGACATGCCATTCCATTGTGGCGTTCTGTGTGGAGTGAGTTGGGACACTATCCCACACTCTCTAAGATATTCGTCAAATTCTTGGCTTAAGTACTCTCCTCCGCGATCCGATCGCAAAGCCTTAATACATTTACCAAGTTGCTTCTCTACTTTATTCTTAATTTCTTTGAACAATTCGAAGAATTCGGATTTGGCCTTCATAAGGTATACAAATCCATATCTACTGAAGCCATCAGTAAACATGATGAAATAGGTGTAACCACCTTCGGCAGGCGTGGGAAACGGCCCACACACATCAGCATGTATGAGTGCCAATAACTCACTAGTCCTCGCACCTTTCTTATTGAAATGGGACTTTTTCATTTTTCCTAATAAACAAGACTCGCATGTCTCATATGATTCTAAATCAAATGAGTCCAGAAATCCATCCTTATGGAGTCTAGATATGCGTTTCTCGTTTATATGGCCTAAACGACAGTGCCATAGATATGTATGATTTAAATCATTAGTTTTAATCCTTTTAGTATTTACATTATAGATGGAAGTATTTAGATCAAGGATATACAATCCATTAGACTAATGCGCACTATAATAGTACATACTATCAAAATAAATGGAGCAACACTTGTCCTTTATTGAAATAGAAAAACCCTTCTAGTCCAAACAAGAGACGGACATGATGTTTCTGCTCATAGGAGGCACATAATAATAATTGTCTAATTTTAAAATAATTCCAAAAGGCAAAGATAGTTCATAAACGCTATAGGTAATGCAACAACTTTTGCTCCATTCCCAACGCGCAAATCTATCTTCCCTTTAGCCAATCTTCTACTTCTTTTCAAATCCTGCACATTTTGACAAATGTGAGATCCACATCCAGTATCCAATACCCAAGATGAAGAAATAGATAGATTGACGTATATAACAAAAATACCTGGTGGTGGTGGAATCACTATTCCAAGCTTCATATCCTCCAGATACTTGGGGCAGTTCTTCCTCCAGTGACCCGGGTGGCTACAATAGTGACAATCACCTTTAGCCACGCCCCCACTAGGCTTGAGGGCTTCCTTGGACTTTGCAACTTTCTTGCGCTTTCCTTTATAAGTAGAGGCAACTCCCTTGCCCTTCTTCTTATTCACCATCACTATGGCCTTGCCCTTGCCTTTATTGATGCTCTGTTCAGCTGTCTTTAGCATGTTCAACAAGTCTGGCAGAGTTTAGTGATCTCATTCATGTTATAGTTCATGATGAACTGGTTATAACTGTCAGGAAATGATTGCAAGACAAGATCAGTAGCCAACTCTTGGCCGAGTGGGAATCCTAGCCTTGTGCGGTTCACTATGTACCCGATCATTCAGAGTACAAGAGGCCCAATTGGATTCCCTTCTGCGAGATTGCTCTTGAATAGTGCTTTGGACACTTCATACCGCTCATGCCTTGCATGTTCCTGAAACAACTATTTTTAGTGTATGATCATATCATAGACTTCCATGCTCTCATGTTGCTTCTGAAGCTCCGAGGTCATGGTGGAAAGCATGAGAAAAGTCACATCATTAGAATCATCCACATGTTTCTGATGTGCTCTCACGGCAGCTAGACCAGACTCATCCTGGGGTGGTTCTGGAATAGGATTGTCTAAGACGTACAGTTTCTTTTCTTGCTTAACGACGATCCTTAAGTTTCAGTACAAGTCAAGAAAATTTGTTCCAGACAGTTTATCCTTCTCAAGGACAGTTCGCTGGGATGAAGTCCATGTGTGATTGTTTGCCATTGGACTTCTACAAAACGAGAAATGTGCAATTTTAATATTTTGAACAATTTAACTATATTCAACAATGGCTAGATTATTAAATATAGCTCCCACTATTTTTCTCGGATTAATAGCCCTCACCATTAATGCGGAAAATATCATACATATTTTCTAGTGAGTCCAACATCCATATTTCACTTCTTCTTGAGCTTATTTTGGCAAGTCACCCAAGAATTGGTTATTTAGGTAGGAACCATTCAAATTACATCCCATGCAAATCTTGGTCCAATTAGGCAAATAATTCCTTATTCTTTATCCTTTAGATAACACCTAATTGTCATGCCTCTAGGCTCATCAATCCAATTGATTTTACCCAGTTGCGTCCAACCTCTTGCTTCAACAATCACACATTAATTGCTTGTATCGTCCTCAACACAATGAGATAAATTAAAACGCCTTGATTTGGCAAGCCCGAATTCAATAGGCCTTGATCATGAGGGTTGTTTAGGCAAGAGAAGGCAAAACGAAATATTTCCATTGAGGGATTTAATAGTCATTATTTGTGTGGTTGATCCCATCAACATGATCTAATTATTTGGATTGGGCAATCCACAATAAAAGATCAAACTTGTTTATTATTATATTTTTAACGTTTTGCTAGTATCCCCATACACACAAAAATAAATAACAAGACATAAATAATAAACATCCACAAAAGAAAATTAACATGGCATGGATATGGCCCCTAGACTAAGATATTACCAAGCCAATGATAATATCTATATGACCTAAAGTGACAAGCTCATCTCCATGTGCTCCACCATAGCCGCGCGCCTAGAATGGGAGTCCTTATCGTCTGTGTGGCTTCTTGGTTCTCTGGTCTTCTTCTCCATGCTCTTGGCTATCATCTAAATATTCTAATTCTATTCAAACATATAAAATAAATAATTAAATAAAAAAAACCTCACATGTTGAGAAGATGATCAGCTCGTAGGCCGTAAAATTAACTAACTATTACGTTAATTTAATCAGCTCACAGGCCGTAAACCAAACCACAAAATTAAACATCCACAATCTATGCCATATCCATCCACCATGCAACAAAGCACATAATACAGTTAAAACCAAGTTTAATGTGCTTGTTCATTTTTTAGTTGAAATCGGGTAATTAGGACTACAACGGTCCAAGAGGTCCAACCTAGACCTAGGCCGAACCCCAAGGACCGCCGCAATCCACCCCGGGCCGACCCTAGGCCGGCAGCCCCTAGGTGACCCGCGGCCTAGCTTGGCGCAAGGAAGAGGAGGGGCGCCGACTAGGGTTTCGGCCCTAGTTTCCTTCCCCTTCCTTCCTTGTTGCCCAAGTTTGGTTGTTTCCATATAATTGTTTTCATAATTGGAAAAAACCCCTTTTCCCAATTATGTGCCCAAGAATCCTACTTTTTCAAGAGCCCAATTATTCACATCCTATGTGATCAAACTCACCAATTTACACATCTAATGTTAAATTAGAACTTGTTTTTGTCTTGAATAAATTCAATTAATTTCAGTTTAGCGTAATATGATAAAACGGTGTATAAACTGAAATAGCAACACATAAAATCATGTTATGCGCTACTACCTGTGGCTCTGATACAACTGTTGGGTTTTGACGTTGGTTATGCAGCGGAATAACAAAAATTATCCTACTCAAATCCCACCAAGGATCACAGGACAAGCATCATAACAGGATCAGGGCATAGAAGATGTGTACATTAGTTTGGGAGATCACACGAAGAATAGTGTCTTCGTCTCCATGAATATCCACACCATTGTTTCTTGATTGGATTCCTTCTCACTGCGATGTTCTAGCAACGGAAGAAGGAGGAAGAGATCACGCAAACTGAGGAGGAAGTCGCGCCTATGGGGAGGCCTACGGCGTCGGGTAGGGGGACGGGTGGGAGATTCGGCTCCTTCCTTCTATCTCTCTCTCTTGCTTGTTATGTTCTCTCAATAATGAATTGTGTAGAGAATTAACAAGCTAGAGATCCTTTATATAGTCATAACTCTTTATTTACTACATAACGGCCCCAATACTAATCATGTCCTTACATGGATTAGTCCACTTGCAAATTAGTCCTACTAAGTTTGCTTATGGTTGTGTTATGATCATTTTATTAATTAGTCTAACTAATTAATACATATATCCAATTTAATCCATCCGATGTGTGACCCCATAGGTTTCTACTTAGTTGGTAGTAACTTATTACTAACATGGAGCGGTGTCTAGCAACACATCCATGCAACCCAACTAATAGAAAAAAAATCAGTGATCCCGACAAACCATGTGCCCAATATTACATATTGTGTTATCCCTTTGTCTCCATATCAGGATTGGACACGAGAAATTATAGTCACACTCGTATATCTAATCCATAGTTTCTCGATCCTGGGAATATGCTTATGCAAGCATATAACATCAATATCTCCATTTTAATTTATCTGAGTCTGGCCAGATATTCAATAAGCACCATCCCTCGAGTGGCCCATTGATATTTGCTCCCATTATGTGGGAGGGACAAATCCTCTCTACGTCACTACGATCTCTAAGCTTGCTTCCTATCATGCCCGATGACTATCTTTATAGTTACCTGGTTAAGGCGCAACGTTAGATAATATCAAAGCATGATATTCCACAACTAGAGTATCTAGTGACTTCAAGTCTAAGGATTACAATATTATTAGCACTATGAGAAGCGATTGTGACTTTGACATAATCTAATGCATCCTTCTCGTTGTGAGTCAATCCAGTATGCCATTACTCCCATTGCATACCCATGTGTTAGACTTGATATCTCCATATCAATCTCTACACATACTAGTTTATAGTTGATCGTCCTATTAATTAATATAATGGACTAGGGATATTTAAGATAAACAACAAATTGTATCTAAGAACTTCATTATATTAAATATCACAATAAATAATAAATGAATGTTCTAGCCAAAACATCGTTCATACTAAATATAGATTGCCTCTAGGGCACCTTTTCCAACAGTAATGACATGGAACAACGCTACACCGTAGTGTGCAAGCCAACTCACTCAACCTCGCATCTCCTCGCAGATATCAAATGAACCATATGCAATCTGCAAAACTCACAAAAATATGTATGTAAGTACTCCCTCAACGAACCCCCTCAATTACTGCTCTCTCGTGACGCTCTAGAAAGGTGATTCTAACGATATATGATGAAGGGCAAGAATCGTCTCCCTATGTCAAAGAGGCTAACAATGAATCCAAGGATCAATTAGGGTTTTCTAGTGTCCTACAAGGTAAGATCTAAAAGCAGTGAGTGCTCTAACACACATCCTCGCACAGTTGTTCTGTGTGCCACTACGAGGCGGGTTGGCGACTAACTAAGACGAACAACATGAACGTTCAACTTGTTTAGCAAACACCAAGCTCAACTCTTTTAGGAGAAAAACAACACACACTTTAGCTTTTAAAATTAAGTTTAGTTTGAAAATAGGTAGACATTCACGTAATGAGATTCTCTCTATATTTACTAGGGGGAACTAAAAATGTCACTCTCGGTCAAAATTCATGCCCTATGCCTAAAGTTTTCACATCTCACTAAATCAACCAAGTCTATGCTTCTCTCAATTGCCTTTTCTCAAATTTTCAATTTTTCTCATTTTTTTCATGTTTCATAATATCCTAACTCTATATGCAAGGCTTTGACTCGAAAATTTTTGACTCTACACAATTTACTTTTTTGGTGGGTATACTCAATTTTCTAAAAGTGCAAACTAAATATAAATCTGTCCTACACAATACGACAATATAAGTAGTAAACGTATCACAAACCACTGACTCTACACACAATACAATCTAAACACATCCTACATGTAACTGGCTATGCAAGACAAATATCAGCTAGTACACAGTTAAACCACCACCGCACTGAATGCTTCGCTGTCCTCAACGAATTTAGAGATTATGCAAGAAGACTCAGCAATCAATGTGTAGGACCAGTAGATGAGATCCAGCTCGACATATACACTAAAAGTGACACAAAATCTAGCAAAAAGAAAAAGATACTCACAACCACCTCAAGGGTGGGGAAGAAATCACGCCAAGCAGTCCCCAAGCACAGTAGTTGCGCCACCATGCTCCCAACGGTCAGTGTGTTCTCCCACACCGGGGTCGACTGCCTCCTCTGCTAAAATCCATGTCTGAAAAATCCCCAACTCGCCAATGCAAGCCCATGTGAAGGTCATGTGTGCCATGGCACACCGGGGTAGATTCTACCATAACCTGCACATATATGTCACTTGGAAACATCGTTAGTCCCTCTCTCTCTATCATCTCTCCACATACATAAATAAAAACACAAAACACAAATGTATTAAAAACTCACTCCTTAAATTAACGCAATAAATAGGTTGGGTTGCCTCCCAACAAGCGCCGTGTAATTTAAGGTCGACGATCCGACCCGGTTACCTCAAAATATGTTAAGGAGGTCGAGCACGACGTGCCTCCTCCTTTAATTTCTTACTCTTCATCTTATGCACCACATCATGTACACTCACCACATTTGGCGTCTTTTCAGATTCGGGTAGATCGGACTGCAAAACTGTAGGCAACCGAAGAGAAGGATCCACACGATATTCTCTAAATTTGATCATTGCCAATTTATTCTTCCCCTTGCCCGGATGAAATGCTTTAAACAAAAGTGATGAATCTTGAGCTTTGATAGTAAGCTCCTCAGTATCTAAGTCAACATTTGCGCGCATTGTCTTCAAAAGCGGTCTTCCAAAGATGAGTGGAACATCGCGATCCTCCTTGATGTCCACTATCACAAAGTCAGCTGGAAAGACAAATGCACCTACTTTGACAAGCAAGTTCTCAATCACCCCATTTGCCGTAACAATAGAATTGTCTGCCAATTGCAGAACCATCTTCACTGAGGTTGGCGCACCAACGCCCAATTTCTGAACTAGGGACAATGGAATGAGATTAATACTCGCGCCCAGATCCCAGATCCCATGCGTGTGATATCCACCCCCAAGAGTGCAGCCTAAGATGACACTGCCCGGATCTCTCATCTTGGGAATGTCCCTCTGAATAACTGTACTGCATGTCTCTGTCAATTTCGTCGTGGCATAAGGGTCTATGCTCTTCTTGCCCCATAAGATCTTCTTCAAGAACTTCTTGTACTTGGACATCTGAGCAAGTGCTTCCACAAGGGGAATGTTTATATGCAGTTGTTTGAATATGTTCAAAAGTTTCCCAAAGTGCTCCGCATCATTCCTCTTTAGTGCCGCTGGATATGGCACATTTGACACATACTGAGCCGGATTTAGAGTGTTCTTGGGCTATTCTTTCTTCTCAATCGGGTCCTTTGTTTGGGGAATCATGGCCTTGGGCACCTCTTCACCGAATTCCTTCTTTGTAGCTTTTGTAGCTTCAGCTCTCGCATGGCTAGGATATGGAGGATCCTGAGTAGTCACAACACTACAAGTAGTAATAGCCTTGAGTTGCTCAGTAGGGACAGTGGTATTAGAAGGAAGCATACCTGGTGGAATTTAGCATTCTGATTGGCTATTTGCCCAATCTGCGTCTCATGGCTCTTCATTGTGGCTTCCATGGAGACAATTTGGCTCTCCATTCTATCTTGATTAGCGAGCATCTTTCTCAGTAAAACTTTTGCCTCTTTGTCATCGTGCTGCGTAGCCTGCTGCTGAGCCTGATATGGCGGATTTGGCTGATGACCCGGTGCATATAACCCACTGTTTGGATTGGCATAGCTGAAGTTGGGGTGATTGCGGTTATTGGGCTGATAAGTGTTGGGCCACTGCTGTTGTCGTGGTTGACCCATGTAATTCACGTCTTCAATCCCATATCCTTGATCTCATCCGCGATCATCTCTCCCACATACTTCACTTGTGCTGATGGATTCATATTGTTAAAAGTCGAGGTAATGACTGCCATTTGCTGTTCAAATTTCTGCTCCACCATCGACTCAATTTTGCTGACTAATGCCCCATCAGATTTTGAGTTCATTCGAGTCTCAGTCCTCGTATATTCACGCTTCGCCACACTGTTAAGCAAAATCTTGGCATCTCTGCACTCCTAAGCCCATAAAAATTCCCTGGACCATCATATCTAGTTCATTCGCCGTCTCCCTATCTAGGACATTATAGAAGTAGTGCAAGAGTTTGTATCATGGTTCTCAATGAGTAGGGCATCAGCGAAGGAGCTGATTGAATTTTCTCCTTGTGTCTCCCAAGGAATCATCTTCCTGCTCAGTGAACTTTGTGATGTCATCCATTCGCTGCGCAACCTTGGAAGGTGGAAGATATTTCCTGAGAAACTCTTGGCATTACTTTTGCCCATGTAGTGATACAACCCGCTGGAAGCTCCATTAGACATGTTTTTGCTTTCCCCGATAAAGAAAAGAGAAAAAGGATCAGCTTAACAGTTTCATCTGGCACCCTCTGATCATGAATTGTGGTCGTAATTTGGTTGAAGTTGAGAAAGTGGGCCTTTGGATAATCCCCTGCAGCTCTAGTGAACAAGCACTCATCTCGAACCATATTGATCAGCTGTTGGCGCAATTCAAAATGAGTTGCATTGATTGGTGGCCTTACGATGGTGGGCTGGTATCCATCCGGCGTTAAAGTCAAGAAACTAAGCGGTCGTTTAATAAATCAAATCACAAGCATGAAACAAAGTCTACGAATCCGGAAATTCATTCATCTACATAACCCTAGGCTCTCATAGAGATGCCTAGCAAAATAATTTAGCTACTTGAAATCAATCTAGCAAAACACGATAGTTTCTCCATAAAAAAATTGAGAGAGGAAGAAGAAGAAGAAAAACTCAAACCCTAGATCATCAAGGGATGTTGTGGCCTTCGTCTTCATCTCTCTTGCGTCCTCCTCTTCCTCCTTGCGTCTCTTCTCCCCCCCCCCCAAACGTGAATCCACCATAGAGTTATGTCCTAGGGTGTTTAGTACTTGATTCCCCTCACTTCTTGCCCAAAAGTTCATAAAAATTGCATTGAAACCCTATATTTCCGTGTGTTGAGCATCAGACTGGCATTAGGACCAATCGGAGTGGTCTTAAGACCAGCAGCGGGTGGTTTTATGCTAATTTCGCCAATAATTCTAAGTACAGACTGGTCTTAAGACCAGTTTATTGGTCCTAGGACCAGTCTGGGAAAATTCCACTCTTTTTCTTTGATTATTTGGTCTTTTCTTCACCCCTCTTCAACTCCATCATTCTCTTGAGCATTCTCGTCCTTCCGAAGTTCATTCCACCTCCTATACACATTCCCGAGCCTCTGGTTCCTGAAATTCACAACACAAAACAAATACCGGAAGATCAAATGTGACAATAAAAGCTTGAAATTACACAAGAAATGTTCGAATTACACATTTATACTCATACGCTCAAGCATGCTATATTTCTCTCAATTCATAGCATGAAACTAAGATAACAACCCAGAAAATACATAAAACGATGTAAAACGTGAAAGAAATATAACTATAATGGAGAGTTATCAAACATATTAAGCTGTGTGATTGATTATTGATATATTCTAAGTTATGTTACTAATATTGATTATTATTTGGTTATGTATTTATTGTAACACCCCCAAAACGACCAAGCCGGAAGCCCAGGGATGTCACTCCGTATCCGAGATTAAACCCGAATACAAGGAGATTTTTAACAGCTTGAAAATGTATTAGTCTGAGACATCTTTTTACCATTGGTTTTAACCCTGTGAGAGTTGAGTTTGGCCATTTTCAGCTTATTTTCCACCTGATACGAGGCAGAGATTTATTGATCATGATTGCAAAATTTGAGTAATTTTATGCATACTTTTGTTTGTTGGATATGATCGCGGGTGCGTGTTATGTTGTGCAGGTAACAGGTGCCGAAAAATGCATGAGATTAACTTGGATGGGAGGCAGCGTGTCAGGAGAGCTGAGCAGAAAAAGAGGAAAAAATGCTAAGTTGTGCGTTCAAACGCAGGAGCTGCGTTCAAACGCACAAGATGGGAGCAGCAGGAAAAATGGCAGAAATTGGCCAAGATCCTGCGTTCAGACGCAGGCAGTCTGCGTTCAAACGCAGGGGTCAGAGGCTGAAGTGATGAAAAATGCTAAGGGGTGCGTTCAAACGCACTTCCTGCGTTCAAACGCAGGACTCAACACTCAAGAGAAGAAACGGCCAAGGGGTGCGTTCAAACGCAGAGGAGCTGCGTTCAAACGCATGGGTTCAGGAGCCAGAAGAGGAAAATGGAAAAACGGCTAAGTCCTGCGTTCAAACGCAGAAGGCAGTGCGTTTGAACGCACTGCGTTTGAACGCAGGAAGTGTGCGTTCGAACGCACAGAAGGTTTCCAGAAGCTTCCAGGACGGGTCTTTTCGAGGGTAAAACAGGAATTTCGTGCATCAGTTTTGGAGACTGTGGCAGTATAAAAGGAGGTGTCCCAGCACTGAATTAGGGTTACGCATACACACTCACAGCTATCATCATCATCAGCAGCCAGTTTCACAGCAGCCAGGAGTTGGAGCAGAGCAGGATTGGAGCAGTTTTCCAGTATCTTCAGAAAAATAACTAGTTTGATCTTTTCTCTTTTTATGAAACGTTGTTTTTAAATAATGCAAGCTAGCTAGACCTTTTGCCTAGGTTCTCGGTGAACCTAGGGTTTATGAATTCAGCAGACTTGGTTGTTTTGATTTTCAGATGCATGGCTAGCTAAGTCTTAATACAGGATGGTTTGTTTATTATTCTGTCTTTGATTTTATTTACATACATGAATGGCTTGATCACCCAGGAGTGTTACAGACAGGATCTGGTGCGCGAGAGTGACCAGTGAAAGTTAGGAAGAAAAGACAGGATTTAGTACTCTGCCTTGATGGACCGAGAGGTGAAAAGAATCAGGGGACTAGCCCAGAAGCATTAGACCAACTGTTAGACGTTTAGGGGGAGACCGAGAGGAGAACCTGTAACCCTAGCAGACTTAGAACGAACCTGCAGATTTAGGTGGACCGAGAGGACCCGAAAATCTGCAGTCGAGTGATAGGTGCATGAGACCGAGAGGAGATTGTACTATTGGTATGCTGGCATAAACAAAACCACTGTGTGTTTCTGAAATCAAATATACCATGAAAGCTGGAGAGTAACCCTAGGGGATCCTGGAATCTAGATTTTTAGAATTATCGACTTTTACAACCACAACAATTTCTGCAAAATATTCAACAGAAAAATAAAATAAGCTTTTTACTGTTTTTATTTATTACAATTTAGTAGAGTCAAATCCCAAACCTTCCTCCTTTTTACAACTTTGTGCCTAATTCTAATTCTAATTAGCAATAACTTAAACTGTTCTCGTGGGTTCGACAACCAGAGTCACAATTACATACTCTATATTACTTGTTCGTACACTTGCGAAAAAGCAGATAGGTTTACGCTGTCAAGTTTTTGGCGCCGTTGCCGGGGAACGGTTACAGTTTTTGTTAAAGAGACATTAGAATAAGTCTCAGAGTTTTTCTTTTATTTTTACAGTTACTTTCTTTCGACTTACTGCTCTTGAAATCTGATTTTCAGGCTATTCTAGTTTATGCCCAGATTGCCCAGCAAACTGGTATCACCACTTGAAGATCCCGAAAAACTTTTCAGAGAGCAAAGTCGCAGACACCGAACCGCGATGTCTGAGCACGGAGAAGACACCACAACCGAAACAGGAACACCCACAGGACAGCCGCAACGTACTCCAGCACAGATGGCTCTTTACATTGAAGAGCTGATAGCAGCAGGTTTTGCTGCCAGGAACAATCGGAGGACTTATAACAGGTCTGGAAGGGCACTGGTCGAAAACTTTGAAGTCCCAACCGGAGGACATCAACCAGCTATTGTAGTGCCTCCCATTACAGCAGAGCACTTCGACCTGAAATCATCCACCATTCAGACCGCCCAGACCCATTGTCCTTTTAATGGGAAAGCAGATGAAGATCCAAACGACTTCCTTGGAAAATTTGAGGATTACTGCAACAAGATTAAGTATAGAGGGGTCGAAGCGGACACGCTAAAGCTGATTTTATTCCCATACTGTTTGTTCGGAACAGCAAAGGATTGGCTGGAGGCAAGACCACCGAGGTCTATCACTACCTGGGAAGGGTGTGTTGCTGATTTCTTGGCAAAATTCTACCCTGCATCCCGCGTTATCAAGCTGCAGAGCGAGATCTTATCTTTCAAACAGCAGATGGGGGAGACAGTGGTAGATGCATGGGACAGGTTGATGAGACTCGTTAAAAAATGCCCCAACCACGGCTTCGGGGACGCAAAGATTCTGCAGGTATTCTACCACGCACTTGACAGGGAGAATGCAGACAGGATTGATAGGGAAGCTGGGGGTAACTTTTTATACCATGTGGATAAAGATGGAGCATACGAACTGATGAAGCAATTAGCCAAACAGGATACTCGCCTGTTTGATGACCGCAGGCTCGCAGCAGCAGCAGAACCAGTGGTTGATGACAGGATTGACAATCTCACGAAAGTGGTACAGGACTTAGTCAAGAAGGTGTATACAGAAAAGAAGCCGGTGGCATCAGTGGACGAACCTGATTTTGACGCAGCAATTCTGGAGCTTCAGACCGAAGATGCCAACTATGTTCAGCAGCAGTGGGATCCTAGTCGCTACAGACCAGGCACACGTGACCATCCAGGGTTTCGATACGGAAATCCCAATGCAGCAGTGTATGCACTAGGATTCCAGCACAGGCCACAGGCACAACAGACAGCTCCAGCTCAGCCTGCACAAGCAGCACCACAACTAAACCTGTCTCAGCAACATTTTGAGTCCTATATGGAGAAATTCAATAAGCAGTTGGAAACTAGATTCGCACAAATTGACTCATTAACTGCTGATGTAAGCCAGATGAAGATTGCTATCCGAAACTTGGAAGTACAGAATTGACAGCTTGCACAAAACCAGGCAGAACGAGCCCCAGGGAATTTACCATCTAACACAGTGAACAATCCACGCGCTCAAATCAATGCTATCACAACTCGGAGTGGAATTGCACTGCAGGATCCACCGTATCCCAGTCATGCACGCGCAGAAAAGTCCAAGATTATTGAGCAGGAAGTGATTGACCGGGAAGACAGTTCAACCGCTAACCCTCAGAAAAGGGGTTCGGTCGAGCAGGAAGCAGCGCAGATGAATGAGGGTAATCCAGAGACAGTGCCAACTTCTAAGGAGGTTCCTTACCCTCTAAAAACACGCAAGAGAGATGACAGCAAATACTACGCCAGATTTCTGGAGGTATTCAAGCAATTACAGATAAACATACCCTTTGCTGAAGCACTTGCCAAAATGCCTACTTATGCGAAATTTCTTAAAGACATCTTGTATGGTAGAAGGCGAATGAGTGACTTCGAAACAGTGAATCTGACGGCAGAAGCGAGCAGTTGTGTAAAAAATGGTATACCACTGAAAAAGAAAGACCCTGGCAGCTTTGTTATTCCAGTGACCCTGGGCAGTGCATACACAGGAAAAGCCTTATGCGACTTGGGTGCCAGCATCAACCTGATGCCACTGACCATCTTCAAAAGTCTGGGGGTCGGAGAGCCACGCCCAACAAGAATTATGCTTCAAATGGCTGACAGATCCGTGAAACCTGCATACGGAGTAATTGAAGATATCCTGGTAAAAGTGGGAGAGCTTATTTTTCCAGCAGATTTTGTGATACTGGATATGGAGGCAGGAGAGGTTCCGCTGATCCTGGGCAGACCTTTCCTGGCGACTGGTGAAGCCATTATTAACTGCAAAAGTGGAGAGCTCTCCATGCAAATCAATGAAGAAAAAGTAAAATTTAATGTTTTCAAATCTCTCCAGCTTCCCGATCATTATGGGCATGAAAACTGTTTTGCAGTAGAAGTAATTGATGACCTGGAAAGCGATGAGATAGAAGATTTATGGGATGAAGTTGAAGACATATTTCCAGAGGAAACAGAAGAGCAACAGGATGAGCAGATCATGGGAACAGAAAGCTGGGTCAGGCTATACAGGGATGAAGGAGGCGAGCAGAAAATGACACTGGTCCCGTCACTCCAGGAACCACCAGCCCTGGAATTAAAACAGTTGCCAGAACACCTCAGGTAGGCTTTTATTGGTGAAAATAATACCCTGCCGGTAATTGTTTCTTCCCTTTTATCTCAGGAACAGGAACAGAAGCTACTGGAGGTACTCCGAGAGCATAAAGAAGCCATAGGATGGACAATTGCAGACCTGAAGGGAATCAGTCCTGATTATTGCATGCACAAAATAAGAATTGAAGACGGAAAGAAGCCAGTTATCCAGCCTCAACGGAGACTAAACCCAATTATGAAAGATGTGGTACGTAAGGAGGTCATGAAGTGGCTAGAAGCAGGAATTATATACCCCATATCAGACAGCACCTGGGTGAGTCCTGTCCAGTGTGTACCGAAGAAAGGGGGTATTACAGTAGTGCAGAATGCTGATCAGGAACAGATCGCCCAGCGAACTACCACTGGCTGGCGAATCTGTATGGACTATCGGAAGCTGAACGATGCCACACTGAAAGACCACTTTCCGCTGCCATTCATGGACCAGATGTTGGACAGACTAGCGCACCATGCTTATTACTGCTTTCTTGACGGGTACTCTGGCTACAATCAGATCTATATAAATCCAGAAGACCAAGAAAAGACGACGTTCACTTGCCCGTATGGAACGTTCGCCTTTAGACGAATGCCATTTGGACTATGCAATGCTCCAACAACATTCCAGAGGTGTATGATGGCTATTTTCTCTGATATGATAGAGAAAAATTTGGAAGTTTTCATGGACGATTTTTCGTTATTCGGGGACAGCTTTGAAGATTGCTTATACCATCTGGCCAGAGTTCTGATTCGCTGCAGAAAAACAAATCTGGTACTCAACTGGGAAAAATGCCACTTCATGGTTACTGAAGGAATAGTGCTGGGACACAGGATTTCCAGTAAAGGGCTGGAAGTAGACAAAGCAAAAATAGAGGTGATCAAGCAGCTGCCGTATCCAACCACAGTGAAGGCAATCAAGAGCTTTTTGGGCCACGCAGGATTCTACAGAAGGTTTATTAAAGATTTCTCAAAAATTACAAAGCCACTATGTAATCTGCTGGGAAAAGATGTGCCCTTCGTATTTGATGAAGCCTGCAAAGAAGCTTTTGACGTGCTTAAAGAAAGGCTGACAACTGCACCCATTATCACAACACCAGACTGGACACTCCCGTTCGAACTGATGTGCGACGCTAGTGATTACGCTGTGGGCGCGGTACTGGGACAGAGGAAGGACAAGGTGTGCAGCGTCATCTACTATGCCAGCAGGGTCCTGAATGAGGCGCAGATTAACTATGGGACTACAGAGAAGGAGCTGCTGGCAGTCGTTTTTGCCCTGGATAAATTCAGATCGTACCTGGTCGGCTCTAAAGTCATTATTTTTACAGATCACAGTGCACTGAAATACTTGCTGGAAAAGAAGGATGCAAAGCCAAGGCTGCTGTGTTGGATTCTGCTGATGCAGGAATTTGACGTCGAAATCAGGGATAAAAAGGGAGTTGAAAATGTAGTAGCTGATCATCTATCTCGTCTGGAAAAACCTACAGAAGAAGTGGTGCCCATTCAAGAAAATTTTCCAGATGAACATATTATGAAGATCAAGACCAATAGACGGCCCTGGTACTATGCCATAGCCAATTATTTGGTCAATGGAGCACTCCCTGAAGACATCACCCATTGGCAGAAAAAGAAATTTATTTCAGATTGCAGGCAATATTTCTGGGATGATCCTTATCTGTTCAAGCAAGGGGCAGATAATATTCTCCGACGGTGCATTCCATGTCACGAAATTTTGGAGGTAATTCAGCACTGCCACTCAGCACAGTGTGGAGAACACTTCAGCGGACCGAGAACAGCTCACAAGGTGCTGCAGTCAAGATTTTTCTGGCCAACAGTTTTCAAGGACTGCCATGATTATGCGCAGAGTTGTGATCGCTGCCAAAGGACTGGAAATATCTCCCAGCGGAATGAAATGCCCATGACACTCTGGCAGGAAGTCGAACCTTTCGACGTGTGGGGTATTGATTTTATGGGTCCTTTTCCTTCGTCGCTGGGAAATCTCTACATCTTATTGGCAGTGGATTACGTGTCGAAGTGGGTGGAAGCAATAGCCTGTCAGAAGAACGATGCGTCAGTCGTGGAAAGGTTCCTCAAACGAAACATCTTTACCAGGTTTGGAACACCGAGGGCCATGGTCAGTGATGAAGGTTCTCATTTTATCAATAAAGTCTTTGCCAAGGTTCTAAAGCAGTACGGGGTGTCTATCCATAAGGTATCACTGCCTTATCACCCTCAGGCAAACGGGCAAGCAGAGGTGTCCAACAGGGAGATAAAGAGCATACTGGAAAAAACTGTGAATCCAGGACGCAAGGACTGGTCGTTAAAGCTGGATGATGCACTTTGGGCATACAGAACTGCTTACAAAACCCCACTGGGAATGTCCCCGTACCAGCTGGTGTTTGGAAAGGCATGTCACTTACCAGTGGAATTGGAACACAAAGCTTACTGGGCAATCAAACAGCTGAATATGGATCACAGTTTATCAGGAAATAAACGGAAGATGGCACTCCTCGAACTGGAGGAATTCCGTAAAACTGCATATGAGAGTGCCAAAATTTATAAAGAGAAAACAAAGAAGTGGCATGACAACCGCATTCTACCAAAGAAGATAGAAATCGGGCAGAAGGTTCTCCTCTACAATTCAAGGATGAAATTCTACCCAGGGAAGCTGCGCTCAAGATGGTCTGGACCATTTATTTTGAAGGACATTACATCATGGGGAGTGGTGGAGCTGGAGAACCCGAGGGATAATACAGTTTTCAAGGTGAATGGGAACAGAGTCAAGCCATACAGGGATCCTCAGGAAATCATGGAGGTAGAGGCACTTTACCTCGACATTCCGTGATTACAGCAGAGGTAACAAAGTCGGGCTGTCGACTGTAAATCACAAGCGCTGGTTGGGAGGCAACCCAACATAGATTAGTTGTTTTTATATAATTTTTACAATGTTCATAATTCGAGAGAAAAGTGAGAAAGAGGGATTTAATGTTGAACTCAGTGTTTCAGGAAGTAGAGGCGTGCGTTCAAACGCAGCAGACATGCGTTCAAACGCACATGTGCGTTCAAACGCAGAGACCTTGCGTTCAAACGCAGCCCCACCAAAGGACAGAAAAGACCTGGAAACGGTTAACACTTTTGCGTTCAAACGCAGAAGACCTGCGTTCAAACGCAGATCACATCATGAAATTTTCCAGCCACTAAGTGGTGCGTTCAAACGCAACTCATGTGCGTTCAAACGCAAGAAGACAGAGATGAGGTGGAAAAAATCTAAGGACGTGCGTTTAGACGCAGATCCTGCGTTCAAACGCGGAACCAAGCAGTAGAGAATTTCTAGAGACAAAGGCGTGCGTTCAAACGCAACTCATGTGCGTTCAAACGCAGCTCATACGAGATGCAAAAGATAAGCATTGCGTTCAAACGCAACTCATGTGCGTTCAAACGCAACCCATCAGACCCAGAAAATTCAAAGAACATTCAAGCACTGCGTTCAAACGCACATCGTGAGTTCAAACGCAGATCATCAGACCTTCAGATTTTCCATAAAAACTAAGCTGTGCGTTCAAACGCAGGAGCTGCGTTCAAACGCACATTTGAGCGGGATCAAAAATTTCGGAAAATTTTGAAAAATTTTGAAATTTTGGGGCCATTCTGCAATTTCTGAAAGTTTGCCTATATATACTGTACGGATGACAGTGACTCATTTTCACACAAGTCTTCCAGTTTTCAACTCTCTCTCTAGAAAATTCTCTCTGCCCTAGCAGCCGCCAGAACAGTCTGCCGCCAGCAGCCTCCGACGACCACCGCAGGTCCACCAGAAGGTCAGGAACAGTGTGGGGGTGGTCCAACTCATCCGATCCAAACACCAACAGATCCACTTCAGAGAGAAATTTCCAGATCTGTACCCGTAAGATTCACTCCGGGTATCCAGGTTCTATCTTTTCATTCTCTTTGAATATTTTCAATTTTTACTGTTTGAATCTTGAAATGGAGGTGGATCAACCTTACATGAGGCCGGATAGGGCAATTGCACCTTTGAATATCATCGACTGCCGATTGCTTAGGGCTAACCACTTCTGCGACCATAGGTTTGTTAACATGGAGGCTCACCGTTTCTTTCTGCAAGACAAAAAGATTCAGTATGACATACCCGCTGAGAGGACCTTTCCCCGTGATAGGGTAGCAATGGGGGATGAACTGTTCGACTATACTGGGCAGGATCATTTTGGGGATTTGTTTACTGGGTTTACCAATCTGCAGGTCAGTTCTGTGCTGGCTAAGGAGATTTACAGCAATCTCCAGCAGTGCATGAACAGTGAAGCCCAGTCAATTGACTGGATTTACTGCAGAAAGAGATGGATTCGAATCACCCCAGAGAGTATCCGAGAGAGTCTGGGTCTGGAGTTAGTGTTGGATGACTGTCAGTTTCAGGAACTGAGACGTCATCCATCTGAGCAGTTGAGTGAGCAGATCTTGACCACCCTGTGTGCTGGTGTACCCGGCGCTGCTTGGTACCACCCTGAAAGGAGTCCGTCCTACCGGAAACTCCCGTCGACCTACCTGATTCGAGAGGCGAGATGGTGGACAGAGTGGGTGAACAACAGAGTTGTGGGTATAAAACACTTTACCCACATTGATTATAATATTGCCCTGCTTGTTTACTGTCTGATGGCCCGTGAGCCTGTGAGCCTCCCGGAAATTATTTGTGAGTTTTTCCGGGAACGGAGAGAGACTCATAGCAAGAAGGGTTTGGGACTCCTGGGGATGTTAACAAAAATGGCACAGGACTATCTGGTGGTAATTCCTGGCGAGCTGAGAGATATTCGACCAATTCAGGTTAGAAAGTACAAGAACATGAGATGTGCGCTACATGAGGCCGTGCACGGGCCTCCTGAGTATGTCCAAGTGGATGATGATGATGATGTTGTTCCACCTCAGGGTGGGGGTGTTGGCATGCCACCACCACCTCCTCCCGGTGATGGGGGTTTTCCAGCCTTACCAGGTCCCTTCCCACTGCCCCGATCTGCCAGTTCCAGCGAACACAGGCAGGCCGACCCTGACTTGGGGCAGTCCAGCAGAGGGGCCAGGCGCAGCTCTTTTGGGCGCCTGGAGAGGACTGAGCATGAGGAGTGGGTCAGAAAGAAAATTAAGGCCCAAGAAAAAGTACAGAACTACCTGGTAAGGACGGTCAAGAAAATGGCCAGGGGTCTTGGCAAATTGTTCAAGACCCAGAAGCATATCTACCACGCTCACACAGCCGCCATGAGAGCTCATGAGTCGGCACTTGCTGAAATTCAGAGCAACATGCGTGGTAAGCGGTTTAATTTTCCGGACCGCTATTCGAGTGATAATTGTCCAAGCTGGACAATGGAGGATAGCCAGCCATATGATAGCTTCTCTGGCCATGACCCCACACCGAGCCCGGAACATGCAGACAGTGTAGGTGACCCCGGAAGACCCGGTACCCAGTACCCACCTAGGAGAGAGCATGCAGACCCAGGGGCCAGCAGTGCCCATCCCGGTGCCAGCCACGCTGGTACCGCTGCCGCAGCACGCCATGCTGCGAGGAAACGCGCCAGAGGGCGAACCCCTTCACCATCTCCCGAGCCGACTGACCAGTCTACTCCGGAGAACACAGATTCGAGTTACCGACCAGATCAGTAGAGTCGCGAGGACGCGCCACCTCTAGTGTGGGGGTGGGGAATCGTGTCCTCCTGCATAGCCGTGTCAGCATATTTTTGTCAATTTTATTTTTCATTTTATTTTCATTTTTTGAGTCAGCACGTTTTTTTTATGTTGAGTCTACCCACCAACCTTTCTGACCTTGCATGAAAATATATATATATATATATATAAAATAAAAAAAATAATAATAAATAAATTAATCTAAAAAAAAATTTTTTTTTTTGAGAAAGGGCAACTTAGGACCTAGAAACTGAAGAGAGTCCAATGAAAGAGCTTATGAGAGTAGGAAGCACCGTAGCAGGGATACTTCAAATTTTAGTATTTTATGCACAATTTTCACGACAGGCTATCCCGGGTATTCAGGAATGTGGAAAGTAGATACAGGCATACTTTTGACTTCTCTAGTGTGCTAGGCAGATTTGGTCTTTAGATAATTGAATATTCTGTTTCCCGTGGAAACTGGTGGACTCTTGGAATCTGGGGTGGACCTTCGGTGTAGAGTCGGTTTTATGTGGTACAAATATGTAGCCTAAGCGAAGTTGGAGAATGTACACCACCATACCTTAAGGTGGTTCCAAGAGAAAATCCTAAAAAGCCCACACTCTTAACGCTCTACTGCACAGTTGTAAAAAACAGAGGGGATTATGAAAAAAAAATAAAAAAAAAATAAAAAAAATATATAATAAATAAATAATATTTTGTGCTTAAAGGAGAAACAACATAATGTGCTTCCATTCACATGGAAAATTTGGATTCAATCCAATTTAGAGCTTAAGAGGGAAATTAAAGTCAAGCCGTATTACACAGGAGTTGTGTCTCCCAGCAATGGGACAATTTGCAAATCAAACGCAATAACGGCTAAGAGGGTCTGAAAACCTCAAATGACTTGGCGAAGAAAAATTATCCGTTGACTATAGATGCCTGGACCCTCAAAGTCAAAAGACGTGCTTTATCTTGGTTGGTTTGGTGGATGTTTGGGGATACCTTAGTGAGTTTGTGCATAGGATCAGTTTATATCATTTCATGCTACGCGTTGTGGAATTTCGAGATGAGCTTGTGAGGATTTGATGATTTCAGTTTATGATAGAGAGGTTGCCCAATTTCAGAAAATATATATATAATAAAAAAAAAAAAAGAGAAAAAGTTTTTAGCGGTGTCTTGAGTCAGTTTGTGTATACTCTGTATCTGAGTCAGTCGTCTCTTGAGTGTTTTGGTCTGTGTCTTGAATCTGTGAAAGAGGGGAAGTATGCAATTAAAGTATGCAAAAATGGGTCTGCAAGGCAGTATGCAAGGGTCTGCTCGGGACGAGCAGAGGTTAGTGTGGGGGTATTTTGACAGCTTGAAAATGTATTAGTCTGGGACATCTTTTTACCATTGGTTTTAACCCTGTGAGAGTTGAGTTTGGCCATTTTCAGCTTATTTTCCACCTGATACGAGGCAGAGATTTATTGATCATGATTGCAAAATTTGAGTAATTTTATGCATACTTTTGTTTGTTGGATATGATCGCGGGTGCGTGTTATGTTGTGCAGGTAACAGGTGCCGAAAGATGCATGAGATTAACTTGGATGGGAGGCAGCGTGTCAGGAGAGCTGAGCAGAAAAAGAGGAAAAAATGCTAAGTTGTGCGTTCAAACGCAGGAGCTGCGTTCAAACGCACAAGATGGGAGCAGCAGGAAAAATGGCAGAAATTGGCTAAGTCCTGCGTTCAGACGCAGGCAGTCTGCGTTCAAACGCAGGGGTCAGAGGCTGAAGTGCTGAAAAATGCTAAGGGGTGCGTTCAAACGCACTTCCTGCGTTCAAACGCAGGACTCAACACTCAAGAGAAGAAACGGCCAAGGGGTGCGTTCAAACGCAGAGGAGCTGCGTTCAAACGCATGGGTTCAGGAGCCAGAAGAGGAAAATGGAAAAACGGCTAAGTCCTGCGTTCAAACGTAGAAGGCAGTGCGTTTGAACGCACTGCGTTTGAACGCAGGAAGTGTGCGTTCGAACGCACAGAAGGTTTCCAGAAGCTTCCAGGACGGGTCTTTTCGAGGGTAAAACAGGAATTTCGTGCATCAATTTTGGAGACTGTGGCAGTATAAAAGGAGGTGTCCCAGCACTGAATTAGGGTTACGCATACACACTCACAGCTATCATCATCATCAGCAGCCAGTTTCACAGCAGCCAGGAGTTGGAGCAGAGCAGGATTGGAGCAGTTTTCCAGTATCTTCAGAAAAATAACTAGTTTGATCTTTTCTCTTTTTATGAAACGTTGTTTTTAAATAATGCAAGCTAGCTAGACCTTTTGCCTAGGTTCTCGGTGAACCTAGGGTTTATGAATTCAGCAGACTTGGTTGTTTTGATTTTCAGATGCATGGCTAGCTAAGTCTTAATACAGGATGGTTTGTTTATTATTCTGTCTTTGATTTTATTTACATACATGAATGGCTTGATCACCCAGGAGTGTTACAGACAGGATCTGGTGCGCGAGAGTGACCAGTGAAAGTTAGGAAGAAAAGACAGGATTTAGTACTCTGCCTTGATGGACCGAGAGGTGAAAAGAATCAGGGGACTAGCCCAGAAGCATTAGACCAACTGTTAGACGTTTAGGGGGAGACCGAGAGGAGAACCTGTAACCCTAGCAGACTTAGAACGAACCTGCAGATTTAGGTGGACCAAGAGGACCCGAAAATCTGCAGTCGAGTGATAGGTGCATGAGACCGAGAGGAGATTGTACTATTGGTATGCTGGCATAAACAAAACCACTGTGTGTTTCTGAAATCAAATATACCATGAAAGCTGGAGAGTAACCCTAGGGGATCCTGGAATCTAGATTTTTAGAATTATCGACTTTTACAAACAGAAAAATAAAATAAGCTTTTTACTGTTTTTATTTATTACAATTTAGTAGAGTCAAATCCCAAACCTTCCTCCTTTTTACAACTTTGTGCCTAATTCTAATTCTAATTATCAATAACTTAAACTGTTCTCGTGGGTTCGACAACCAGAGTCACAATTACATACTCTATATTACTTGATCGTACACTTGCGAAAAAGCAGATAGGTTTACGCTGTCAATTTTATAACAGAATATCCAACCCAAAATCCATAAAATTATTATTTAAAACCTTTAAAACTCGTCTTGCCACAAAACAGACATTATTACAAATCCAAATTCAACTACTATCAAATGTTTAACATGAAGCTAAGTGTGAATGTTACTACTTTCATGAGTCGCGTTTTCCCCTCGGACCAAGCTCCCATCTAACCTGTGGTGTAGAAAACAAAAAGAGAACACCACAGTTCCAAAAGTCAGCAGAAATACTGAGTAAGTAACACCCAAGCATGTAAACAGATCATGAAGTAATTTGAAAATCAGTTTGTAGTAGTTTTGCTAAGACAAAGTGAAAATAAAAGCTTTGACCCTTATATAGAAGAAATAAGATGAGAGATTCCAAGTTCATTTATATTTTCCAAATCGCTTCCATTATCCAAATAATGGAATTCCAAAACCCATGATATTCCATTTTCCATTAACAACATCCAATCTAAAAACCAATTTATTAATTTGTTGATACGGGGAAAACCAACCATCTCGCAAGCATCCAAGACCTTAAGTGTCAACACCCCCCAAAGACTCTTGCGACCAGAGGAGTGAGTACAGGGAGCTATCGGGGGACTTGCAACCGGATTAAAATAAAATAAATTGAACGGAAGACCAAGTCAACATGCCCAATGCCAATAGTAACCAATAATAAAGGTCCCCGCACAACGCTTCCACTTTACATTGTCGTTGATTATTAGATTACAGTGATACTTTCAGAGAAACATTTTGACAATTTGAAACAAGTATAAATGTAGCACATATTTCACATAAAACTCATTTTGAGACAAGTAGGAATGAAAACATTTGACACGAAAAGAGGAATGGGCGCTAGGCCTGGCACGTTTACTTACCTTTAATCTCAAGCAAAGCAAATCACTTCCTAGTAATACTCGACGTGTCCTTCGTCAAAGAAATTGTCGCCTACAAATTTAATAGTATCCTAATCAACACATTTCACACGAAGTCCTATAGGTAAATAAAATAAATCCCGTACTAACTCTCCCAAACCTTTACTAAGGCGAACAACCTCTTTTATAGAAAAATACACTTTATAGAGTTAACGTTCATTATTGTAAAACATTGCTATAGTTTTACAAATATAACTTATAAGATTAACTAAACTATTGCTTTTATTATTTAGGGTAGAGAAACATACTATTTTACCCCAAAAACAATTATAATTCTTATAGTAGTTTTTTCCAACCAAACTAACCTTAGAAGAGAATATAAATTATAAACTAGCTAACTTTATTTAAAAGAAATAGCCAATTATTTGAGAAAAATAACTTATTCTAATTTGTTAGAAACTTATAAAAATATATAAGAAAAATATACTTTTATCATCCTTATTCTACACTTTTACTTTGGAGTGAATATGAGTACAAAATATTACTTTAAACTTGTATAAATATAATTGTCTCTTATGAGTTTCGAACTTAGAACCTCATACCAACCAAGTCTTAAGTGTTAGCATTTAACCACTGGGCCAACAGCCCATTTATACTCTCTTCCTTCCCAACTAGTAATATTAACTAACAGTAAAGAGGAAACAAAACAAAAAAAAATAAATAAAAGGAAAGGAAAACCCAATCGGGTTATTACCCGAGAGAGAGAGAGAGAGAGAGAGAACGGGACAGAGATGGTGGCGAGGACGACACCGGAGACGCCGGCGGTGGCTGACGACGAGGACGGCGGCGGCCGGCGACGGAGATGGTGGTGGCGACGGCCGGGCGGCGGCAGCCGGGCAACGGCGGACGGGAGAGAAAGAGAGAGAGAGAGATTGAGATTGAGAGATGAGGGATTGGTGAGGGAGATTGAGTTTGGTAGCTTGAATGGGTGTGAGAAATTTCTGAGATTGATGGGTTTATATAGGTAGAGAGGTGAAGAAATCAACCTCCATGAGGAAACCCACTTTCAAGTTTTCTAATTCCGAATCGAACTATGTTTCGGGCAAAATTACTTTTCTTGATGAACAATATTGGATTTCTATTGAACTAGGAGTGTATAAGGACGAAAATTAACAAGTTTGATAAAGATTTGGAGTGGTGGTAGTAGAATTGGGGTAGGAGATGGAGTTCTTCCTCCATGGGAGAGTTTGAGGAAGAAGATGACTAAACTTTAGGGTTAAAGACACTTTCACCCACTAAGTTTAGGCTTAGTACAACTACCACCCCTTTAGTTAAGTAAAAGACACTATAATAGTTATAGGAAAATACATAAAAGCACCTAGGTAGTTTATAACATTAAAAATTAACTTTTAAATAATTATAACTAGTACCCAAACTTATATTAATGTCATATTGACACCAAATAATATCTTAAAATATAATAGTAGCATATTAACACTCAATACTTGTAATAATATTATATTAACACCCAAAAGTTATAGTAATATCATAAATACTCGTATTTACAAAACGGGGTATTTCATCCTTCCCCCCTTAAAGAGAGCTTCGTCCTCGAAGCTTAAACCAACTTCTCAATAACCACTAAAGTATGATTCTCCACTCTAGGGTCTAAACACTAAATGCAAACCTAAGGTCATGCATGATAAACAAAATTCTATAATGATGTACTAGGATGATGTGCTTCAAAACCAATGCTTCAAAACCGAATGATTACATCCTTCCCCCCTTAAAGGAGTGACGTCCTCGGAACTCAAAATATCCTGTCTAAAGGTGAAGACGCTTCTTCCTCATACCAATTCTCGCTTCACATGTTGCCTCCCTTGTGAGGTGGTTCGTCCATAAGGCATTTACAAGCTTAACATTCTTGTTACACGTGCCCCTTGTCATGGTATCTAGAATCATAACATGGTCAAATCTTCTGGTTCGGGATCCGATACAGGAAGTGGTATGGAAACACTTTCTAAGTTGCTACACATGGAACAAGGTATTGCCCAAACTTTCCTTTTCTGTTTTCAAGACATAGTCGTACGTGATCATCTGATCAGGTGGTAAGGCTATGGGGTAGGGATCACAACTATCGCATATTGATCATTTTCTATCTTATCATGCAGCATTACAAAGATGCAATAATATCACATATATCATACAATTCAACTTAACAAGTTTGATCATCATTGGTTATTTATAACCAATCTTCCAAGGACAATGATGTTCTTGGGCTTACATTCCCATAGTAGGTCTCACAAAGATACTAGTGTTCTCCATATAGGAGTAACCTCGTAATTCAAAATAACAATCACAAAATCTGAGCCAGAGTCAAGATTATTACATAAATTTATTCGTTCGAGTATTCCAAGTATATAACAACAATGTCAAAAGAAAGTTCACATGCGGAGTTGTCTCTTAGTTGTTGGGTCTAACCTTTGAACGCGGTCTTTGGTATCATATATAATAGTATTTATTATAATCCCCCTTCCAAATGATTACAAGCACACTCTTACAACCACTCAACAAGAGGTAGAACCTCTAGTAGCCGAATAAAAACATACAACTTTTAGATTAGCTGCTCCGTGGACATCCATCCCATGAATCGAACAATGATTCGAGTGACAAGGCTCCAATAATACACAATCTATGACAAAGTGTCTCAATTACATCAAGATTTAGATTATAACATAGCTAGTGAGATCACGCCCACAACTTAATCAGTGTCGAAGAAAATACCCTTATTGCTTCAGTCATCAACCCAAATAACTATTGCTATTGTCTCATAAGCGGCTCTTCACAGAGAGTAAGTTCATAGAATCTCCCAAGTTTGAAATTCGTACCCTTAGTGAACCTAAGCATAAACCAAATCAAAGATTCTAGATTACGATTCCCTAAACAATGAAAACGCATCCAAACGAATTTGTATGGCTCTAAAGACGATTCATAAACAAGGAAATATCACGTTCCCTTAACAGTATTTACGTGAACTCCAAAACTGATTCCCAAGGTCAAAACTATATCCGAATGGTACAAGACGTCTTATCTAACAAAATAGGGAATCGAAGAGATAGTGCACAAGACTCCAAAGCGACATGGTTCCTCCTATCCTTAGACACTTAGCCATAGCCTGTGATATATGATGTTACCCTGTGGTTCCCTTTACCGTTGTTTTCCTTCCGTCATTTGAAAATTCGCCTCGATCTAAGGAAATAAATAAAAATTACCATGTGTATCCAAAATAATACGATACTGAGACACATACTCCAAGCAACTTATTCATATTCAAATAGGTTCAACAATAACGAGACTCGCAAGCTAGTATCCGAAGTCGCCTTTGGTGATAAATCCTTAAAAACATATTTCTGTTAACAAAGCTCCAAGTACGTCGTCCGAGAAGATTACAACAACTAGGCGAACTCATTTATCCCGGTACACCATTGATTTATGTAACTTCAAGGAATTCATTATAAGCATAAAACTCGACAAATATTTTAGAGGTTAATAACCATTCCATTATCCCAAATAGTAGTTTAGTGACAATGCTCCAATCATATACGCCAAACAACGTTATAAGCCAACTACTCCAACGTGAGACCATACTAAAATAAGTTAGAGTACACTAAAAATTTATCTCATTGCTAGCACCAAGGTATTAGAAAGCTTACAAAATTTAAATCAGTAACTCCAATGATAACTGTTACAACATCATAAACTAAATGTCACGAGAAACAAGGTCCGCAAATCAGCCAAGGTTGAACATCGAAACTCTCATTCAGATTGAAAATAAACAAATGGATTAACTATATTACGCTTATACAAGAATGATGACACCCAAGGGCAACCCATGAACAAAGAAACGTTTATCTCGAATAATAGCTAAGTAACAAGGCTCCAAACATAAATACCCAATGTAAACGATAACATTCTAGTGACCCAGAATACTGCACTTGGTAACTCCAATGGTCTAAAAGATAACATGAGTGATTCCCCATTTTCCTTATTCATTTACGATCATATATAGACAATGATGGAGAGGAACAAGTCAAATATAAGATCCACTAAATATAGGCAAGACAGGATAAGAATAGGTACTTGCACTAATACAACAATGCGATTCATCAAGACTAGGTAAAAATACTCCAACCAAAAGGGAAACTCCGATATTCTTTGATAAACATTTCAACTAGAATCCCAAGATTACATTTCCCTAACCACTTTAAAGTAGGCTCTAAAATAAATTTGAATATTTGGAGAAATCGAAAGACATGGTTCTCAAAATGCTTTCAAGGCGACAACCTCTATAGTCCACGCTGACTCTTTAGTCTATCATTTCTCATGGGTCCTCCATAGGTTCCTCCCAAGTCTTGTGAGATAACAACAATACACACTTTATGAAGTGCGAATTTATCATCCATTGGCCTTGATGTAAGTATTTTTACTTGGGAAGGTACCAGCATCCCTCATCAGCTAAATCATTATACTATCTCTTAATTGGAAATCAAAGAATTCTCATCAAGTAACGACTCCACAATGCAATAACTCTCAACCAGGACGTTGTTGTATACCCATCTTCCAAAAAAAAGTGAAAACTCGATGCTCACACCTATCCAAGACTTCTCCGATAAATTCCCAACTTGACATACCCTCCAGGAAAGGTGTTCTTGTCGGGTGGCTTACCTGAAAATTCTTCGTTGTTGGATTCACTAGGTTGACGGCCATATCGACCAGAGTTAAAGGATACTCCTATTAGACATCAAACATAAACATTATGCTACCGTAGCGGTATTCTAAGGTCGACTTCCCAAATAATTACACACTTAGAAACTTCCATCTAACAATCTACCCAAGAATTCTCAAAACTCAGCGACATTTATAAGAGACAGCACAATGCAAGAGATCAGACTTTTAAGCAACGTATCAAGATCCCAAAACTTGTTTAAAAATGAAACCCTGAGGCCCAAGTCTACGTCAATCATAAATGATAAAAACTCTCAAAACTATACCCCAGAAAACAAGACTCTAATGAGATGGATGTGAGAAACTGTCATCAATGAAAGAAAATTAAACTCCTCATGTACATTATCGATAAATAGAGCTCCAAGTATAATGTCAACATTTAAGCATTTCCCAAAACTCTCAAACAATCTCTATAACAATTTAATATACCGAAATCTCCAAAGTAGTCAACTCAACCGCAATATGGTTCCGTAAAAACACCCAAGTCTAAACTTTGACAAACTGGCTAAGAAGTATCTAAAACCACAAATTTGAAATCAAGTCGCCAAACATCTCTCAAACACTTTCGTCTTGACATAATATAAATGCATCTTGTTCCTCCTACATTATTATAAAACTTGAAACCAACCCAATGCGTAGGTACATCATAATTCCTCGATACGAGCTCAATTATCCTCTTTTCCCGCTCATACAAAGTTTGATTGAATAGTATTTGCTTAACTACCAAAATTCCTAATTCGTCGGATTCGAAAAGGTAAGAAATTTTAACCCTCTTTGTAACAACTATTTTGTATGTGTGGTATAATGTCCTACAGTATAGCCTATTGTATCATTCATAAAGTATCATACATGGGATCTAATATCAATTATGCATGAAATATAACACATTGATCATCATACAATCAATTTCACATGAAATTTTCACATAGATTGAACACATCTATTTCTCATGTTTCCTTGAAAATTAGAAAAGTGATCAAACGGGTAAGAAAATTTATGAAATTTGGTGTGAAACAACCTCTCTGAGTCTAATTTCATAATCAAGAAGAATCATCTCAAAATAATTTATAAAATTCAAGTTACCCAGAGAATAGCATAGCTGCTGTTATAAGCCACCGGAACAGAAACTTCAACTTCACCAAGTCTTAAACTGACTTTTACTTTCCCAAATGGGCTAGACTTTCACCCTGATATAGCCCTATGTGTCTACCAATCACCCTAAAAGTTTGAGACTCGTCCAAAATCTTTAAGATAGGTTAAAGGAAAAAATACTACAGATGGTCACTTGCAATTCTGCTCCTCCATAACGGACTTTGGAAATTCGTATCTAAGTCTCCAGAATTTATTTGGGATTGAAAGTTTTATGACATGTTCCTGAACATGTCTACTACCAGATAAAAATTCAGAGAAAAATAACTCAACATTTAAACGTGTCTGATACACCAAATACCATATGCTGCACATATTCAAACTCCACAAACTTAGCGTCCTCGCGTTCTAACACTATGAATGCCATCTATGCACTAATCAACGATGACGAAACACAAGACAGCCTTAATTCTTCAATTCATACTCTAAATAAATAAAACTTAAATTTGTTAAATTCCAAGATGGTTCCTCAAAATATAAGTATTATCCCTCATCATGAAAGCAATATTTAATCTACGCAAATCACTAATGTTTATCTCTAGCCCAAAAGTGGATTATGCAAAAACATTTTAAGAAACCTTAAAGTATTGTTTGGCTTCATGGTTTTATTCCAAAGTAAAACTCCAAAAGCATTAGAAGTCTAAGAAATCAAAGAAGCCCAATATATCTACTTCTCACAATTATTCATACTTGCTTCCGATTTCAGCTTGTTTCTTTTATTTTAATTTTTATTAAGCATTAGTTAACTGTTAAAGTTATAAGAATATTATCTGGGTAAAAACAATGAGAGTGGGCAGTGGCCCAGTGGTTAAAGTTGACTGTTAGTATTGAGATGGTCTTGGGTTTGAATCTCACCATTGGCAACTATTTTTTTTACTACTCTACACTCAAAATTTGGAAGGGAAGTTTTGAGGGTTTGAAAGTCTTATTAAAACACCTGGGGAAGGAAGAAGGCTATTACTTTTGCGCATTTGATCGAAAGACTAGTCTCGAAACTAAAAGGCTGGAAGGAGAAAACCCTTTATATGGGAGGAAAAGAAGTTTTAATTCGGGCTATTGCTCAAGCTTTGCCCACATATGCTATGTCTTGCTTCAAGTTACCCGATAGTACTTGTGACCGCATGGAGCAATTGATCCGGCAATTTTGGTGGAGTAATGCTGAAAATAACCGAGGGATAAACTGGGTGAAATGGGAGAGTATTCAGAGGCAAAAAGATCGTGGAGGACTAGCTTTCAAAGACCTTAAACTCTTTAATGATGCTATGTTGGCCAAGCAAAGTTGGCGAATCCTCAGGTATCCGAACTCTTTACTAAGTAGGGTACTAAAGGCGAAGTATTTTAGACACAAGGATTTCATATATGCTGATCTTGGGAATGCCCCTTCATACGCTTGGAGGAGCATTCTGGTCGGGAGGAAGTTGCTTGATTCGGGTTTGCGATGGAGAGTGGGTAATGGAAACAATATCCGTGCTTCGGATAAGTGGATACCACGGGAACCGTCGTTAAAACTTTGTGTTCAACCGGCATCTCAAGATTTAAAAGTTTCTGGGTTTATCAAGGAGGACAGGACATGGAACACTCAAGCTCTCGAAGAACATCTTGCAGCAGTGGATGTAGCAGAAGTGTTGCGCATTCCTCTCATGATCAATATTTTAGAAGACAAGCTTATATGGCACTACTCGGAGTTGGGGCACTATACGGTACGATCGGGGTACCAACAAGCTTGTAGAATCAAAGAAAGTGAGATTGCGGAAGGCCCATCGAATCTGTCCTCCGAAGGTTTTAGCAAGATATGGAAGATAAAAGTCCCAACAAAAGTTCAACATCACTTATGGCGGAGTGTACACAATGGCATCCCAACTATTGATAATCTCAAAAGAAGGACGATTGAGGTTCAAAATCACTGTAGTGCTTGCGGACACAGAGGGGAATCCGTTTCCCATGTGTTCTTCTCATGCCCAGATGCACAGGAGGTGTGGAAGAAAGTCGAACATGGCGTTTTTCTTTCAAAACAGTGCGGTAGCTTTCCAACTTGGGCTCTACACTGGCTCGAGGTGCTAAATCCAACTGAGCTAATCCCTTTTGCGGTCACTGTTTGGTGGCTGTGGAGAACCCGAAATAGCACCATTTTTCGCAACAAAAGTTACGGTCCAGACCGTATCTGTAAGGAGATCGCCTTTTCAATCGAGGAATTCAGCTGCCTTACAAACCGAAGGGTTGATGCAGGAATCCGTGATGGTGTTCATTAAAAGTGGAAAAAGCCCCAACTGGGATGGTTGAAGGCAAATTTCGATGGTGCTTGGTGCAAAAACACAAAGAAAGCTGGGATTGGAGTGGTTATCAGAGATTCAGAAGGGTCAATTGTGAGAGGAGCAGCGGTGTCACTGAAGTGTGGATCTTCTTCAAAATGCATTGAAGCCCTAGCCGCCTTGGAAGCTGTTCGTATATGCTCTGAATTTCGAAACGTTCTAGTTGCCTTAGAAGGAGACGCCAAGGTAATTGTTGAGCAAATCTCGAAAGCCGGAAGAGGAAGCAGAGATGAAGATCTGTCCGAAGTGGGAGCTATTGTTGAAACTATCGCAAATTTGGGCAACACATTTGAACAATTTTCGGTTGAGTTTAAACCCAGAGCATCAAATAGTGCAGCTCACCTGCTGGCCACACATGCGAGAGAGGACGACATTTCTATCAGTTTTTCAAATGAAAATGTGCCTAGATGGTTAAAGGAATGTATTCTTAAAGATGTAGCTGATGTAATGGTTCTGGCTTAATCTTATGGAACGTTTCATTTCTCAAAAAAAAAAAAAAAAAAAAAAAAAAAAACACCTGAGAATTATTTATTTAGGAAGTTTATTTTCTTGTTTAAAGGTTAATCTTTTGAAAAATAGTACTCTTGGGTTACGTTTTATAGTAATAAAAGAACAATTTAAATTAGATAATATTATAAGCTATGTTTTACGATAGTAAACAATAGTCCTATAAATCACGTTTTAATCATAGAATTATTATTATTAAAGTCTGGGGAAATAATACGCGGATTACACTTGCATTGCATATAGGACTCGTTTGTATTTGTGTGTTAGCGATAATTGATTGGAATATTATCGAATTGTAGGAAACGAATTCTCCGACGAAGGGTACGTCGAATATTACGATTGACTTGCTGTGATTGCTGTTTGGCTCTGATACCACTGTAACACCCCCAAAACCGCCAAGCCGGAAGCGCGGGGATGTCACTTCGTACCCGAGATTAAACCCGGATACTAGGAGATTTTATAACAGAATGTCCAACCCAAAAATCCATAAATAATTAATTGAAACTTTAAAACTTGTCTCGCCAAAAATATGGGCATTATTCCAATCTAAACTTCAACTACTAAATAATATAAGTCTAGATGTGAAATTTAAATTTACTAAAGTGATGTGTCTTGATTTCCCCCAAAAGCCATGCTTCCACCTAAACCTGTGGTGCAGAAACAAAAAGAAACACCACAGTTTCCAAAGTCAGCGGAAAATACAGAGTAAGCAACACCCAAGCATGTAAATAGATTATGAAGCAGTTTAAAAACGACACACGAGTTTGAAGAGTAAAGTAATTGAGTGAGAGTATAAGTATGAAATAAGAATTCACAAATCTTTTCCTTTATTACTTCACTTGTGGGGAAACATTCCCAAACTCTTTTCACTTTAGTATCTCCATTGGGAAAACATTCCCAAACTTCCTTCTTTGTCCAATCGGGACTTCCAATTCTCAATCATAAAGGTCCATCATTCAGAAAACATATATTACCATGTTGACACGGGGAAGATCTACTAATAACTGGCTACCAGACCATAAGTGTCGAAACCCCCTTAAGACTTCTTGCGGCCAGAGAGGTAAGTACTGGAGCGAACTCGAGGCGGTTGCGACCGATAAAAAAATAAAGTGGGCCGAGTGACGTAGTCCACATCGACCAAAGCTCAAAAAATAAATAAAAGAAAAGGAAAACCCAATCGGTTTTTTACCCGAGAGAGAGAGAGAACGGGACAGAGATGGTGGCAAGGATGACGCCGGCGGTGGCGGACGACGAGGACGGCGGCGGCCGGTGACGGAGACGGCGGTGGCGACGCCCGGGCGGCGGCAGCCGGGCAGCGGCGGACGAGAGAGAGAGAGAGAGATAGAGAGAGATAGAGAGAGAGAGATGAGGGATTGCTGAGAGAGATTGAGATTGGTAGCTTGAATGGGTGAGAAATTTCTGAGATTGATGAGTTTATAACTTATGCTCTCTACTAAGGCTTGTTTGGTTGGGAGGAACTACTATTAGAATTATTATTGTTTTGGGGAAAAATAATATGCTTCTTTACCCTATAATAAGGGAAATAATTAGTTAATCTTATAAGTTATAATTTTATAACTATAGCTATGTTTTACAATAATAAACGTTAACTTTATAAAGTGTATTTTATTATAAAAGAGGTTGTTCACGTTAGCAAAGTTGGGGAGAGTTAGTAAGTGATTTATTTCATAGGACTTCGTGTGCAATGTGTTGATTAGGATATTATTAATTTGTAGGCGACAAATTTCATTGACGAAGGATACGTCGAGTATTACTAGGAAGTGATTTGCTTTGCTTGAGATTCAAGGTAAGTAAACATGCCAGGCCTAGCGCCCTTTCCTCTTTTCGTGTCAAATGATTTCATTCTTATTTGTCTCAAAATGATTTTACGTGAAATATGTGCTACATGAATACTTGTTTCAAATTGTGGAAATGTTTCTCTGAAAATATCACTGTAATCTAATAATCGATGACAACGTAAAGTGGAAGAGTTGTGCGGGGGCCTTTATTATTGGTTACTATTGGCATTGGGCGTGTTGACTTCGGTCTTCCGTTCAATTTATTTTATTTTAATCCGGTTTCAAGTCCCCGGATAGCTCCCTGTACTCACTCCTCTGGCCGCAAGAGTCTTTTGGGGGTGTCGACACTTAAGGTCTTGGATGCTTGCGAGATGGTTGGTTTTTCCCGTATCAACGAATTAACAAATTGGTTTTGGATTGGATGTTGTTAATGGAAAATAGAATATCATGAGTTTTGGAATCCCATTACTTGGATAATAGATGTGATTTGGAAAATATAAATGAACTTTGAATCTCTCATCTTATTTCTTTTATAAAAGGGTCAAAGCTATTGTTTTCACTTTGTTTTAGCAAAACTACTACAAAATGGTTTTCAAATTACTTCATAATCTGTTTACATGCTTGGGTGTTACTTACTCAGTATTTCCGCTGACTTTTGGAACTGCGGGGTTCACTTTTGTTTTCTACACCACATGTTAGATTGGAGTTTGGTCCGAGGGGAAAACGTGACTCATGGAAGTAGTAACATTCACATTTAGTTTCATTTGAACATTATATAGTAGTTGAATTTGGATTTGTAATAATGTCCATATTTGTGGCGGTTTATCTCGAATAATGGCTAAGTAACCAGGCTCTGATACCAACTATAACACCCCCAAAACGACCAAGCCAGAAGCCCAGGGATGTCACTCCGTACCCGAGATTAAACCCGAATACAAGGAGATTTTATAACAGGATATCCAACCCAAAATCCATAAAATTATTATTTAAAACTTTAAAACTCGTCTTGCCACAAATACAGTAATTATTACAAATCCAAATTCAACTACTATCTAATGTTCAAATGAAGCTAAGTGTGAATGTTACTACTTTCATGAGTCGCGCTTTCCCCTCGGACCAAGCTCCCATCTAACCTGTGGTGTAGATAACAAAAAGAGAACACCACAGTTCCAAAAGTCAGCGGAAATACTGGGTAAGTAACACCCAAGCATGTAAACAGATCATGAAGTAATTTGAAAATCAGTTTGTAGTAGTTTCGCTAAAACAAAGTGAAAATAAAAGCTTTGACCCTTTTATAGAAGAAATAAGATGAGAGATTCCAAGTTCATTTATATTTTCCAAATCGGATCCATTATCCAAATAATGGGATTCCAAAACTCATGATATTCCATTTTCCATTAACAACATCCAATCCAAAAACCAATTTATTAATTTATTGATACGGGGAAAACCAACCATCTCGCAAGCATCCAAGACCTTAAGTGTCAACACCCCCCAAAGACTCTTGCGACCAGAGGAGTGAGTACAGGGAGCTATCGGGGGACTTGCAACCGGATTAAAATAAAATAAATTGAACGGAAGACCAAGTCAACATGCCCAATGCCAATAGTAACCAATAATAAAGGTCCCCGCACAACGCTTCCACTTTACATTGTCGTTGATTATTAGATTACAGTGATACTTTCAGAGAAACATTTTGACAATTTGAAACAAGTATAAATGTAGCACATATTTCACATAAAACTCATTTTGAGACAAGTAGGAATGAAAACATTTGACACGAAAAGAGGAATGGGCGCTAGGCCTGGCACGTTTACTTACCTTTAATCTCAAGCAAAGCAAATCACTTCCTAGTAATACTCGACGTGTCCTTCGTCAAAGAAATTGTCGCCTACAAATTTAATAGTATCCTAATCAACACATTTCACACGAAGTCCTATAGGTAAATAAAATAAATCCCGTACTAACTCTCCCCAACCTTTACTAAGGCGAACAACCTCTTTTATAGAAAAATACACTTTATAGAGTTAACGTTCATTATTGTAAAACATTGCTATAGTTTTACAAATATAACTTATAAGATTAACTAAACTATTGCTTTTATTATTTAGGGTAGAGAAACATACTATTTTACCCCAAAAACAATTATAATTCTTATAGTAGTTTTTTCCAACCAAACTAACCTTAGAAGAGAATATAAATTATAAACTAGCTAACTTTATTTAAAAGAAATAACCAATTATTTGAGAAAAATAACTTATTCTAATTTGTTAGAAACTTATAAAAATATATAAGAAAAATATACTTTTATCATCCTTATTCTACACTTTTACTTTGGAGTGAATATGAGTACAAAATATTACTTTAAACTTGTATAAATATAATTGTCTCTTGTGAGTTTCGAACTTAGAACCTCATACCAACCAAGTCTTAAGTGTTAGCATTTAACCACTGGGCCAACAGCCCATTTTTACTCTCTTCCTTCCCAACTAGTAATATTAACTAACAGTAAAGAGGAAACAAAACAAAAAAAATAAATAAAAGGAAAGGAAAACCCAATCGGGTTGTTACCCGAGAGAGAGAGAACGGGACAGTGATGGTGGCGAGGACGACGAGGACGGCGGCGGCCGGCAACGGAGACGGCGGTGGCGACGGCCGGGCGGCGGCAGCCGGGCAGCGGCGGATGGGAGAGAGAGAGAGAGAGAGAGAGAGAGAGGGAGAGAGAGAGAGAGAGAGATTGAGATTGAAGGATGAGGGATTGGTGAGAGAGATTGAGTTTGGTAGCTTGAATGGGTGTGAGAAATTTCTGAGATTGATGGGTTTATATAGGTAGAGAGGTGAAGAATTCAACCTCCATGAGGAAACCCACTTTCAAGTTTTCCAATTCCGAATCGAACTATGTTTCGGGCAAAATTACTTTTCTTGATGAACAATATTGGATTTCTATTGAATTAGGAGTGTATAAGGATGAAAATTAACAAGTTGATAAAGATTTGGAGTGGTGGTAGTAGAATTGGGGTTGGAGATGGAGTTCTTCCTCCATGGGAGAGTTTGAGGCAGAAGATGACTAAACTTTAGGGTTAAAGACACTTTCACCCCACTAACTTTAGGCTTAGTACAACTACCACCCCTTTAGTTAAGTAAAAGACACTATAATAGTTATAGGAAAATACATAAAAGTACCTACGTAGTTTATAACATTAAAAATTAACTTTTAAATAATTATAACTAGTACCCAAACTTATATTAATGTCATATTGACACCAAGTAAAATCTTAAAATATAATAGTAGCATATTAACACTCAATACTTATAATAATATTATATTAACACCCAAAAGTTATAGTAATATCATAAATACTCGTATTCACAAAACGGAGTATTTCATCCTTCCCCCCTTAAAGAGAGCTTCGTCCTCGAAGCTTAAACCCACTTCTCAATAACCACTAAAGTATGATTCTCCACTCTACGGTCTAAACACTAAATGCAAACCTAAGGTCATGCATGATGAACAAAATTCTATAAGGATGTACTAGGATGATGTGCTTCAAAACCAATGCTTCAAAACCGAATGATTACATTTATAATATATATGCTCAGAAATATAACTATGCTTATTTTGTTAGAATGGTCTCTAAAACAGATCGCTATATTCATGATATACTATCTGGATGTTGTCTTAACTTGTGTTTAAGTTTTGCAGGGCTAGACTTTGGTTAAATCTGCACGACCAAATCAAAACAGTCGTTTGAATATAGCTGTTGAAAGAAGCTGTTAGGTGGTTGAGGATTTGTAGGAAGTTTTTTCCTAAAATCTCTTAGGTTGTTGGTGCCAGTTTGTTATAAAATGGATTTGAATTTCAAGAAATAGAGAGGTGATCAACAGTGAAACAGAAGAGAAAACAGGCGTGGGAGATCAATCAACAACCCTTCAAACATTCAAACAGATTGAGAGCTCAACCTTGAAGAAGATCAAATCATCTCAATCAATCTAGATTTTTGAAGAACACATCAAGCTTCACTGCTTATTCCGTTCTTTCTGTGTTCTTCATACCTGTGCTTAAATCTGTGTTTTCTTTATAATTCCTAAACCTCATTGACTTTAGAAGTTGGTTGTTCAAGTGAGGTTATTATTGTTTCATTAGATTGTAGCTGAAACTAGATAGGTTTGGAACCACAAGCTGTATAAGTGTAAGAGAGTTCAATTAGGCTCGAGATCTAGCGTTAAGTCTGTGATTAATAAGAAGTTGTTCAAATCCTAGGGATAGTATCCCTCAGGCGGAGAGTAGGCCCCATTGGTGGCTGAACTTCGTAAAAAATCACTGTTTTCATTCACGTTACAGTTCTGCATTCCATTCCATTCAAAACTGTTCAACATAGAGCTTCTCCAAAGCCTTTGAGGATTTCCTGTTTTAAAGCTTTGAAGCTTCTGAAAATCATAAGCTGTTTCAAACTATTCTTATACTTGTTCAAAGCTTTGGAAATCTGTTTCATTTCTGTGCTAAATTTCAAAATCCTATTTTTAGCAAAAAGATTGCATACTCTATTCAACCCCCTCTAGAGTATCTTGATATTGTATTTTACCTGCATCACACACTTTCAAACAAGAACTCAGCTCAAGGTCCCCCCCTCTAGATAACATAAATTGCCTTGCTCTTACCCCAAAGCTACTATTACTCTCTGTCCCCAAACATGTTAACCATGTGTCATTTGTTTTGTCTTATGCTTACAGGAACACATGCAAGCTAATCCAAATTCCCTCGTGCATACAATCACTAACATCCTTTAACCTTAAACTAACAAAAATAAACTCCATTGTTAATAACAAAGTAATTAACTACTTACGCACGTAGTCATCAACCGAGTCGTAGCCGAGTCCCACGCGTCCGCTACCGGGTACACGCTCGTATCACAAACTTAGTATATAATTTTTATGAAAAGTGTTATGCCATTGCCCCTTCCACAACGAGTGAAAACGGGCATGTTTGGATTTTACAGTTTTGGGGTTTGGTTGAACCGTAACCCGCTATCGTTTGGATTTAATGGTTGGGTTTAGTGATTAATGGGTGGGGTATATTTTTTCCGGTGACCGGTTAACATTTAGCCGGTCACCGGTTGGAATTAAAAAAAAAATTGCAACTGCTTTGTTTTGGCCGGTGGCGGGGTCCTATTCGGCCGGTGGCCTGGTTAAGTGGCCAGTGGCCTGGTTTTGTGGCCATTGGGCGGGTCACTTGGCCGTGATGCCTATTTGTTTGTTTGTTTGTTTGTTTGTTTGTTTGTTTTCTTTCTTGTTATTACTACATGTTTGGTGGGTTGTGTTTTTTTACAAACTTTTTGTTTGTTATTTTTGTCTTTCCTTTTTTTGCCACTGCTTTGTCTTTCATTTTTTTGCCACTGCTTTGTCTTTCATTTTTTTAATAATAACATATACCTATGTCCATCCTATATAAATCCACCCCTCTCACATATTTTTCTCTCATCAATTTTTTCGTTGGACAAGAAATTCAAAGAGATTACAGTGAGGAAATATTAGTACTTGTGTTCCTTCTTTCAATTCTTTTCCGTTCAACGTATGTTGTAGTCACAATTGTATGTTTTTTTTTGCATTTTCAGGCAGTAGTGATGGAGAACAACGGTGAGCCAACAAGACGCTCTCGCAACGCACGAATGAGAGTTCATGCAGTTCGTGCCCGTTGGGGTCGAGAGGAATGGCGACTATTTATCGAGCAACTGAGTATGGAGAAAGAGTACGGTCAGTTACGTGGTGAGGTTTTCTCGACTATGGCCTACCATCATATTGGTGAATATTGGTTCCAACGCACCGGAAGCTATGTCACTAACACGGTGCTGCTTAACCGTTGGGAGATACTAAGGCGTGAATTCAATTCTTGGGTGCGTTCCGTAGGAAGCCCCGAAGAGAATGTCGAAGAGCTAACGCAACCAGATGTTTTGGAGAGGCGTCGCTTGATGATCGAGGGAAATGAAGACATCTTGTGTGACCTCTTCGATCTTCCCTACTGTGACGGTGTTCCACATGACCCCCAGCTTCTGATGAATTTGCCAACCCGAATGACAACTCGGACGAGTAGAACTCGAATGTCTCAAATGTTATGTTGTCGACTTATTCTTCTATGTATTTCGTTGTCTTTCTGTGCAATAAAATTTGTCGTGCTTCTCATCTACGATTAATTACATTCCAAAATTTGATATTTAATGACATAGCAAAAACTATACCAAAATCGTGACAAAATTACATCCGGAGCTGAACAAAAACGCTGATACTGTAACTTAGACAAAATATTACCATACAAAATAACACTACAAATTGTCGCTGGTTCCCTACATTTGCAAAAAGGGTGTAGAAAATAATATAGGCGTGGTATGAATAATTACATTGCTAGAGAATCTTTCATCTTAAAAAAGAAAAGGTCGTGTAATGTGCGTGGTCTGAATAATCACAGAGCAATATATTCTCTTCCAAAAGATACATGAGTATGTGTTACTATTCATGTCTTCTTCTCTGTAAAAGAAACCACGGGTAGCATTATTAGGCGTGGCTTGTAAACAGTAGGATTCCTTCACTGTTCATTCCTTTTTCTTTTGCAGAGAATATATTCGCACACTGCTAAAGTTATTTCCACTACAGGTATGGTGGGTTGAATTATTTTCACGCCTGCTACTTCCCTCCATTACACAAGTGATGTATCCACCAATAGCTATCTCATTACCAGTATAAGTAGTGGGTGAATTGCAGTAGTTGTAATGAACCAAACACCCGGAAAATAATTGTGGAAGAAGAATACTCAAGCAATCCAGGTAAATTACATGTTTTTTTAACATAACTGTTTTTCATTCCGTACATGTTCATCCTTAATTTATGTACAATAATATAATTGTTTTTGTTAAATGAAGCCATTAACTTGAATTGAAATATAAAATTAGTTGAAGTGTCTGTAATAATAGTTCTTAAACAATCTATTAAGAGTTTGCTTATCACCAGAATAATGTTATCTATTACTAATATCATCAAAATAATATTATCAGAATAATATTAAACGAACTTTTTCTGTTAAGAGTAGTTCTTTTAATTAATTAGTTGAACTATATGTAATAATGGTTCTTAAAAAATCTATTAAGAGTTTGTTTATCACCAGAATAATGTTATCTATTACTAATATCATCAAAATAATTTTATCAGAATAATATTAAACAAACTATTTCTGTTAAGAGTAGTTCTTTTAATTAATTAGTTGAACTATCTGTAATAATAGTTCTTATTCTGCATTTGTTGGCTTGCATGTGGAGCCAATTATGTATTAGGTTAAATTAAATTGTGCAAAATAATGCTAAACTATGACAGATTTCTCATGTTGTTGTGCTTGTAAAGATGCTTCAGTGGAAAAAATTGGCACAACTACTTTCTCAAGTCGATTATTTAAATATTGGTAGGAGATGGTAGTGAAGTCAGATGTGGTATTCTTTATTACTCCTTATATGATTTAGTAAGTAGTTGTTTATTAAATTGATTTCATTAAACAATCTACTGCATGTAGAAATGTCAAACCATATACCTGTGATTAAATGATTGCTACCGTCTTATGTGTATTTTCAGAAGCATGTCTTGGAACGAGAACAACGACCAGCCCCCGCAAAACGCTTATCCCCCATGTATTATGTAACTGATTAATCATTTTTCGTTTGTATTTTTCTGGTACATAAATGATTAATAATATTGTATGTGCATACTTGTTTTCAGCGATACTCGCTGACTTACGCAAGTATTACTGGCCTCTAGGCGCTATTCCTGTTGTGACGGTAGAATGGAGTACGGAAAGAATCGAACTGTTTTTACAGTTAGTCAAGTCAGAGAAATGTAAGGGAAATGTCAAGGGAAAGGAAATGAACCAAACTGGGTATAATAATATCATTGAAACATTTTATGCTCGAACAGGGCTATTCTATTCGCATCAACAATTCAAAAATAAGTATGATAACATGCGTAAACAATTTAAGCTATGGGTTAGGATAGAAAAATGTGAGACTGGACTGGGGTGGGACCCACACAAGAATGGGCATTATCGGGCGCTGGTTGGACCAATCTGTGCGAGGTTGTTGTCTCTTCTGAACATCTTCTCTATTTTTTTATCTTCATATTTTTCGGCTTAATAAGACACCGAACAATCGTTGACTGTGCAGAAGTACAAAGACGCAAACAAATTCCAGGCGAAAGGGTTGGTTCATAGGGAATTGCAGTATGAGGTGTTTGGTGACATAACTGAAACTGGTGAGCACGCATGGACTCCAGCTGCCGGGCCACCCCCGCGAGATCGGGCACGACGGACATGCTCTTCTGTTAGATCGTGGTCGCAACCCACACACGGCGAGATGGGCGAAGGGTCGGGTAGTAGAGGCCCCCCTATGTCGCAGCCTCCACCAGGCTATGAACGTGACGACGGACGTGGTATCCGCACCCCTCCCAGGTACCGGCCCCCTCCTGGATACGAGTGTGATGATGCTCCCGGATATCGCACCCCTCCGAGGACCCCTCATGACGACATGGATTTGGAAGACACCATGAGCTCACCACCTGTACCCCCTAGTCGCAGTGACGGTAGTGGGTCATCTGGCGGTACAAAAAGAAGGCGTAAGGAGGTGGGTAGCGGGAGTTTGAATTCCATCATGGAAGATCTTACTGATGCATTTCGTGGCCAGCGTGTCACACATAGACACCATGATGTTTTAGTCACTCGTGATCGGCAGGGGAGATCGATCGATGATTGCCTTGAGATCGTAGGAACCTATTCTGGTCTGAACCCCGAAGAGGATGGGTTCGACGAGTGTGTCACATTCTTCCAATACCGGTCAAACCGCGAGGCATTCATGGCGGTGAAGAATCCGGTTGCTCGAGAGAGGTGGCTGAAGAAAGCACTTAACAGTACACGGAACGGCTGGGTCCCCCCGTCAGGATAAATTTTCGCTAGTGTGTCCTTAGAACGAAAACTATTGCATATGTGGGTACAAGAGGTTTTAAACGGACACCGGAAGCGTTCTATAGCGGCGTTCCGGATGAGTTCAGTTGTGTTTCGCCATTTATGTGCATTATTGCAAGGGACATACGGATTTTGACCGTCCCAGAAAATGTCGGCTGAAAAATCGATCGCCATATTCCTGTACACTTTAGGGCATGGCTCTTCGAATAGGGAATTAGAGGAACGGTTTCAACACTCAGGTGAAACAATTAGTAGACAATTTCAAAGAGTTTTGACATCAGCGACACGTATGACCGCTGACTGGACCGCACCAGTGTACCAGGACACTATACACCCACGCATACGCAACAACCGAATGTACTGGCCATGGTTCAAAGTAAGTCACTTGCTTAATGGTGGACTATTATGGAAATACACACAAATCGATTGACGTTGATAATGATTTCTGTGACAGGATTGCATTGGAGAATTGGATGGGACGCACATTGTAGCACGCGTACATGAGCGAAACATCAATTACATAGGCAGAAAGGGTTATGCAACTCAAAATGTACTTGCAATTTGCGACTTCGACATGTGCTTCACGTACGTATCAGCTGGTTGGGAAGGGTGTACGCACGACACTCGCATACTCTCAAATTTAATGCAAAATCCGGAAATGCGATTCCCCTTACCACCTCCCGGGAAATATTATCTAGTAGACGCAGGGTATCCGAACATGACCGGCTTTCTAGCACCATTCACTGGTGCGCCAAGATATCACCTATCACAGTTCCGACAGGGTGACCCTCCAAGGAACGCCCAAGAAATATTTAATAGGCGTCACGCATCTTTACGTAGCGTTATTGAGAGAACCTTTGGTGTTTGGAAGACCATGTGGCAGATTCTAGATGGCATGTCGCAGTTTATGTTCAACGATCAGGTTGCAATAGTTGGCGTTACGATGGCACTCCACAATTTCGTTCGGTTGTGTGACCGGGGAGACGCATGGTTCATGTTCGCAGAACGGTACGGCGCCCGGTCTCATACCACTGACACTGGTGCTGGTCCATCCAATGAAGCGTCAGCGTCATCACAACAGCATGCCGGTGAAGACATGACAGACGACTATTCCATGACCCAACTTCGTTCTAATATCACGAATTTGATGATGAGTGATAATTCGTGAGTTAAGATTTTAGTGGTGTACGCTTCACTAAAATATTTTAGTAACATTAATAATAGAAATTAGACTTCTTCGCAATAATTATTGTAGTAATCATAATTACAAAGACTTTAGTTTTTCGTGGTTGTAGTAGTAATAATTACAAAAATTTGTTAGTATTAAACATTATTGTTACTAAGTCATTCCATTAATAGAATTTGTTATTTTGTTAATTATACCTTGTCTAAGTTTTTTAGTTATAGCAATTACTAACGTGGAAGGAAAAAAATTAACGATTACACGTGTAGGAAAAAATGTACGGTAACATGTTATTAAATAATCGCAAAAACTCCATACCAAACATTGATTACTTTTAATAACACAAAATTTATTAAAAATAGGACACTTACAACATAATTTTACATAAACATTACACAAAACGCGTGGATTACAACAACAAACCCTAATACTTATTAACTTCATTACACTATTACATATCTAGCGCGGGGTACGCGACCGGGAACAAGCATTACCACCAGATGATGAACCTAAATCGGACTCAACAACACGATCAACCTCTGTTTGAGACTGAGTGTGGTGCTTACCCCTACGGAAAATACCCCTGATACGACCAACAATGCTACGAGATTCTCCACCCATTGCTGAAATTATTTCCTCCTTCGATTGACGGATTTCATCACGAATTTCATCTCTAGTTTGAGTTTGATTGATTTCTAGCCCTGCCATCCTAGACTCTATTCCCTCCAGGCGACCAAGTTCAGCATTTTGACCGGCACGATATCCCTCTTCGTATCCACCATCGACAGACATTTGTCGAACGTGCCCTCTTCCTCGCCGAGATCGTGCTCGGAGAGGTGCTTCAGATACGCTAGCACGTCGCCCCATTGAGGATTCCGCCTCTTCGTTGTCGTTTGTTGGGTTCTCCGGAGGAAACCCACTTATTTTTAATACGTGGACACGGTTTATGGGAACCGATGTTGGCAGCACAACTTCTTCCTGGTCATTTGGACGGACCCCCGAAACACCAGAACATTCGGGTCAGTATCGCCCCATACGGTAAACATTTCACCACATTATTGCTTTTCCGAGCACCATTCATGACATGCATCATAATATATGGAATGTTTAACTGACGGCCAATGGCGCAACAATATATCATGAAGCCCAAGAAATGTCCTACCTCGTCACTGTGCCCCTTGCGAGGCAGGATGTTAACCTTCAAATAGTGCAACAGAAGTCGATATTCCGGCTTAATCAAACGAGTTGTGAGTCCCCCACCAGGCTCCCTCGTTGTGCAGAACGTGCCGTAGTAATCTTTGATATCAACCTCGCCAATATTATCTAGAATACCTTGATAACCCTTGAAGTAGATGTATCTAGAATACCTTGATAACCCTTTAAGTAGATGTACTCTCCACGTGCCGAAAGATTAAGTGCCCGCATGATGTATACTGCGCTTGCTGCAACTGTCTTACCTGCCACATAACCTGCTAAGTGCTGTTCGCCGCCTACTTCAATCCAGTCAAGCGTGGCATAAAATATCTTTACTAATATAGGGTAAACCTTGTCCGATAGTTCAAATAGCGGCTGACATTCGAGGAATATTAAATGACGTTGTAGGTACTCATGAAATTCATCGCCTAACGCTAGCGACTTACCAGTGGCAATTGTTCGGCGGTCCAACTCGTCGAACCGAAGACAATGCTCCATGTTAAAAAATGGATAGCTCCCACCGGTAATGTGATGCGGCAACCGGAGATGCGGGCGCTCGGGGTCATCAGGATCGCAGTCGACGTATGAACGGAGATTACTGCCCATCTTTTTTGTAAGAAAATATGTGAAGAGTGTAATAGGGGGGACAGTTGGTGATACAAATGAAATGGTGAAATGAGATGATGAAGAATGGTGAAATGAGATGATGAAGAACTGCACCCTAATGTTTTTATAGCTGAATGAGATGATGAAGAATTTTGAATGAGGTTCGGTTCCTGAACAACACCATTCACAACAAAACAAAAAAAAGCTTCAACTCACGTGAACTATCCAAACAATTCAACTTTGAATTGATTTAATCAACACAAACAAACAAATGAATATACCACTCCGTCCCACCTCTTTTGCACCATTTTGACCCGGTGATATGGATACCAAAACCTTGCTATTTTTAGATAATTTTTTCGTAGTGTTGTATAGTAACTTTTATTCTACAAGACCATAAAAAATTATCAAAAAGTTATATCGTTTTGCAATTTAAATCACCAGGTCAAAGTGACCCAATTACGGGTGAAAAATTCCAAATGGTGCATTAGAGGAGAGACAGAGTGGAACAAAACAATCAAACACAATCAAACAAAAAAACACAAACTTTTTACAAACACACTGAACAGGAAATAAAACATCCCCATGTGAACCAATTTTGTTCTCCCCATACAGCCATTTATTCACCCCATACACACGTGAGTGTGTCATCAGACCAAAATAGAAAAAAAAAAAAAGAATTACAAAGCCGGTCACCGGTGAGAAGGACCCGGCCACCGGCTGGAAATTGAAATTACAAAACACCCGGCCACCGGTGTTAATGACCAGGCCACTGGTCTTCTACTAGCCGGTCTCGGCCACTTTACATCCAGGGTACCGAAAGACAAGCTGGTTGGGTTGGGTTCGGTTGAACCGAACCCGTAAATCCAAACGAGGCCAACATGTACTGAAATATACATAAAAAATGTCATATCTCAGATTCCCAATGTGCAGGAGCACTTTCCGTCCAGACTCTAAGTAGGTGAACATGCTCTTAATAAAATAGAATTCTCATTTTGATCCGCACCCTAATAGAAGTGGCTGGGGTTCTTCAATGATCCACACATATACGCTGGGCTTTCCTGACCCGGACTATAGTGTCCGGTCGGGTACCATTTTGACCGAGATTCATAATTGTACACCAAAACCGGATTCTGAACACCAAATCAGATTTTAATAATCGCTTTCCCTTTTCTCTCCGTCCGTCTTGTTGGTGAGACTTCGAATCCGCCATGGGTGAGAGTAAGCTGAGCTCTGAAGCTCTCAAGGATGACCCAGCCAAGTCGAAAGAAAACGTTCAAGGAGTTAAAAACGCCGATAGCGACGAATCCGATGAACTTGGCGACGAAGACGACGGCGTTGCTGGTGGTGCGGAAGGCGAATTCGGTGATATCAAGCAGAGCAGCGGCCAATTCACTCCAATTACAGCACAGCCTGTAACCCTAGACTCGGTGCAATTCTCCGGGAGTCATCAGTCGTCCGATGTTGCTAATTCTCATCTACTCTCAGGTACGATCACTGATTTTTGCTCATCTGAGCGTATGCATGTGTGTGTTGCTTTCGATTTCCGTGTGAATCTGAAATTTTCAGTGAAGGTGATCTCACAGAAGTTCCTGTGGATTATGATGGCCCGAAGCCGCTGGAATTGGCTGATTTCAAGGTTAGAGAACCCCAAACCCTTGCATAATCTGCCATTTCTTTTGATTATCTTTCAACAATTACGCACACATTTGATTTTTTTATTTTTTATTTTTTTGCAAATTATTTAGAACGTAAAGCGTTGATTCACATTTAATTTTTTGTACTTGCGGTCTGTTTTTATAGCCATCCTCAGAAATTGCATAACTTAGGGATTAAATGATACCTTTTCCTCCTTCTGAGTACTCTCCTAGGGTAATTGCCTATAGTAGCACCAATAGGAGAAGCGGTTGGCGATATTCAGTAAAGCTTATTTGTTCGTGTGTCTGTTCTAATCAACGTAGTTACTGCTCTCATTAAGAGTATCTTCTGTGGCAATCCGCCATCATGTCCATCTAAGTTGTCCCCTTGTAATTGAATCTCCAATGTCTTTTTCCTCTCTAAGTTAGTATAAACATGTCTGGTGTGTCTCTAGAATCATGAATAGTGTTTAGATGAAACCTCTTTTTTTCACCTTTCCCGGGCGGGAAAGTGGTTTATTAAATGTGTAGGTATACTCTTTATGTCTCATCGCAATCGATTTAAATTACATACTCTATCATTTTAGATTCCTTTTCCCATTTTCTGAGAGAGCATTGCATTCCAAATTGTAAGTTACTCTACTACTATCATAAGACACATTGGTGTTACCTCATAATAGAGGGAGAAACAAATAAATAAATTTCCGAATCAATATAAAATTTGTGATGTCTTCTGGTCAATCAATAGCATCTCTGACGTCTTAGAAACTTAATGAATCAGTATCTTGCCCATTCGTTAGCTCTTGAAGAGAAGAGGTACGTGCAATCCGGGGTTTCGTCTGTGATAATTCTTCAATAAACAAATTTGCTACTGTAGTAATTAATGTACTATAAGTAGAGCAAGAGTTTTGGAAGGTTTCTGATGAAAGGTGTCCAAGTGTTTTTGTATTTCAACAGTGTAAAAACCTTTATATGGGAGCAACTACTATTCTCAAGTTCATTTATGTCCATCAAGTATCGTCAAACATCATTAAATATTTGTACATTGATTTTGTAGCGGTTAGAAAATTGGTGCTGAAATGTTGAACAACAGATTGAATGTTATGGCAAGGAGCTGGGATGAAGATTCATTTATGACATGACATTGATGAAAGTGGGGTCTCTTTTAGACAGTTTTTTTTTTCTATCTGGGAATGTGTGAAGATTAATTGTTGTCTGGTATCACAATTGGCTTACCTAGGCTAGTGTTAGACAGTGCTCGTGTTCTTTCTAATGGAACTGGGAAAAAAAGTCCCCTTGCATTTTAAAATATATTTCTTTCAAGTGACGGAGCTACAAGGTTATAGAGTGGTGCGTTAATTATGTCATCAGAGGGCCTTGTTAAGTTAAGAAATACTGAAGCTGTTAGAGAGAGTATCGCATGGAGGATTTTTGGGATTTAAGGTAACACAAGCAGCTGGTTACTCAGGTTGAGATTTCCTGCTTGCTCTCGCGGGGATACTCTCGTCTATTCTAAGGCGGGAGGGAGTTGTATGGCTTAGCTCTTGGGTGTGCGGGGGTTTTCAGGTGATTTTGGGTTTGAGGCCAAATCTCGGTAAGTCAAAAGTTATTCCCATTGGGAATATGCCTAAGATCAGTGAGTTTGCTAGTATTCTAGAGTGTGAGGTTGCACAGCTTCCGATTGGGTATTTGGGGTTTCCTTCAAAGGCTAAATATAAGGTTACTTAGGTGTGGATCAGGCTGTGGAGCAGTATCAGAGTCGACTTGCGTGCTAGAAAGGCAATATCTCATGAAGGGTGGCCATATTGCTTTCGCAAAGAGTACTTTGTTGAGTCTTGCTGCAGTCCTGCTTATAGCTGGTTTCTATTTCTAGGCATTTGGAGAGCCTTTGGAAGAGAGTGATCAGTGGTAACTTCGACTCAAGGAACACGGAAGGGAAGGGGGGGGGGGGGGGGGCTGCAATGAAGTTGGAGGTTTTAGGGTTGGTTCAGGGTAAAGTAAAGTGTTCGTTTTGGGAGATTGTTAGGCGGGGGGAAATCTTTGTCATGGAAATTTCCTTCTCTTTGTCGCGTTGCTCAAGATCCTCCAGTTGTAGTCAGTCAGTGTTTGAGTTGCAGAGGGCGAGGCAGGCGGGAATGTTGTTCGGGGTGTTATGTTTAAGCACGACTTAAATGACTGGATGCCCATGATATATTAGTTATTTTGAAAATCCCGTATCTTATTAGAACTTTGCAAGGGAGTCGTAACTATGGGGCTGGGGTTTATGAGTTCCACTAGGATATGCTCTGTGTGGTCATATTCTTCTTCTTTCTGTGTGGTACATGCTTCTGTGGTTACTGCTCATTTGATCTGAAATACAGGACTCTGTTACGAGTCTCTTACTCTCATTCCCTATTTGGTGTGCAGCGCATGATAGATCTTGACTATTGAGAACTCGGTTCACCTCCATCAGGTGTCACTTAATTTATGATTTGCCAGTCTAGTACTGAATCAGTTAACCATATCTTCCTTCATTGTTCTGATGTGAAGACCTTCTTGAGTCTGATTCTAGCGACTTTCAGGAGTTGGTTAGTTGCTCCTGTTTATTTGGAGTTTCTTATTGTTTAGGGTGTGGGGTTCGAGTGGATAAAGAGAGGCGAAAAGTATGACGATTGGCTAGGATCATTTGCAGGGTAACAAGCAGACCTTGGAACGAGATTCACATATCAACGGCCCTGTTTGGATGAGCTTTAATTAAGATTATGAGATTGTAGATTTTGGAATGAATGGTTAAGGTTAGGAGAGAAATTGTACTGTTTTAACCTCAACCATTAATTTCAACAATCTAAAATCTCAAAATCTTAATTAAGCTCATGCAAGCAGGGCCGTTGTCTGATACTTGTGTGATCTTCAGCTGCTTTTCAAGTGGCAGCCCCACATACTGCTTGGTTTGATAGATCATCTGCTTTATTTTATTGATTTTTTGGCTTAGTTGTTCTGTAGTTGTCCGTTTCTTCTTTCACGGTATAGGTTATGGTGGTATGACATCTCAGTTTCCTCTGTAATTTTTAATTTTTAGTACTTTTATAAGCGTTTTGATTACCTATGGATAAATGTCTAATCCAATGGAAGGTCTTGATACCTTTCAGATGAAGGGTACACCAGCCTTTTTTATGAGGACATCAGGAAAACTTTTAAATATTTTTTATTCCTCTATACTTAATTTTTTCTGAAGTGGAAAAACTGTCGGAAAATTTATTAGAGGCTTTTTAGCAGGGCAGTTGAGTAGAGAATTCAACTACCATAAGAGGATGCAGAGAATGTCTGCATAATCCTGAGGTTGGGAGAATGATTTTAATCATGCAGTCCAGTGAGATCAGGAGGATTGTTAGCCTATAAGATGTCACTGGAATGCATGCTATTTCTTATGCAAGAGACAGAAAAGAAATAATGGCAATCTCACTGGGTAAAAAGACATTCCACCTAAATTAAGTCTTTGCCTAATAGCAAAGAAGCAAATGATCTCTGTTTGATGATACTTTGGTTGCACAAAATGAGTGGTAACTGGTTGCCAGGCCACCAAATTTTATGTGATCTTTTAGCATCGTAAATTCTCTGTTATGGGAAAAGTGATCTAATCCATTTTGCTTCGCTGGTCATAAAAGATCTTATAATTAGCTGATCTTGTCTTCAGTACCTCCCATCATCCAGGTCATTGAAGAATCCTGATTTTGCGGCTAACATGAAAAGTATGTTGTTGTGTTACCCTGCTGACCTAAAGGAACGTTTCTGTCCAATTCATTACCATAAAAGAATACCACAAGAGTAGTTTCTCTTTAACATATTGCATATATTACATCCTAACGGAATGGGAAAGGGTTAGGACTTAGGAAGACTCTAATCTAGGTTGTGATTCACAGGGGCTCTAACTGCTAAGGAAGTCCTCACTTCCAGCCCCGAGCGTCTCCTAGCATGTCTGCTTTACCATGAGTTACCAGATATCACTCAGCAGGATGCGATCTGCAATCCAGGTCACCGGATCCAACTCAGGGATTGATCGCAATTCAGATCATTGATTCTGGCGATCCATAAAGTTCTTACACAGACCTATATATTTTAATGTTATTATTCTTTTTCCCGATAATTTCGTCCAGTAATTAATGTGTTTACCTTTAACTTTTTTATGTGTGATGGAGGTCCCTGCCAAAAATTTCCTGATAATAAATCGATAATTCTAGGCAATGCTAATATGAGATATTTTTAACAAGACATTTCTTAAAACATTCTCCGTATTGAACAAGCGAATTTCGATCTTACTAATCGACCCGAAGAAGCCTACCCCCGGCAAACCACATTCCTGCCAGTTTGTGTTCCGCGTTTCCGATCCCGTTCCGCAAACCACAGCGTTCCGTCATCCCGGTAACCTTGGTTTTACCACACAATAAGCTTTCTTTCTGCCTGCAGTCAGGAATTTATATTATAACTCCAGAATGCAAGAATATTGCATTTCGTTTACTTCTACTAGTTTCAATAATTTAACATTTTAGCAGGAACCCCAGGGGTTGGCCTATTGGTAATGGATTTGGTTAGGGGTGTAGCCCCCCTGAGGTCCAAGGTTACGCACAAAAGTCATAAATTTCTTGGGGTATAGGAGGCGTTAGCAGTTGTTAACTTCAGGGCCCCATGGGATTAAGCCAAATGCATGCAAGCTGCCGGACATCCACAATTATCTAATAAGGATTTTATATACTCCCTACTTCCCTAAAACTGAAGTCCCAAAATTACTGTCCTACTTTGAAAAAGTTACCACATTTTGATGTTACTTCCCTACATACCCTTTTCCTCTCATACTTTTTCACTTTCGAAGACTGCCGTATATGATAAGGGACAGTTTAGCGAATAGTTCAAATCAAAAACACCTCCTTCAACTTTGTGAGAAGTCACTTACGGCGATTATTTTGGGACGGAGGGAGTAAGTTATAACTAACGTATGCTGGGTGCTTATCACTTAGAAGATTGACAAATTTCCTCTTAGGCGTAGTACTTGAGAGCATTATTTTGTTTCAAACTAGCAGTTGTATTGTACACGACAAGTGGATTGATATTCTGTATTTGTCTATGCTACAGTGGCAGTGGCCCAAATATCGTATTAGGTTAGAGAGCTAACTTGATTTATTATACAGATATTCTAAATGAATAAAATAACTCGTTAACCTGACTAGGGTTTTTCCAATTTGATCAATATATTTTATCTATTTTTTGCCTTTTCTATATTTCAGCAATTACTTTTCTATGGATTTTTAATGATGTTTTCATATAGGAAAGGTGTGGTAAAAGTGGGTTAGTTTTATACTTTTGTTGAAGCCTACAGATTATTCTTTGTACAAGGAACAAAAAAATCATCTTTGAAGAATCACAAAGCTCTAAATTTTAGAAATAACGAGTGTCATGCCTTATGGCCCATTACATAACCATCTGATACTGTAATTCTTGCGCAGTTAGGTGTATGACCTCGACTATTTAAAACTTCTGCACAGAGCTGAAATCATTTCACCTATTTTATGACTATTTTGATCGAGACATACAATAGTTGGGTGTCCAAAATGGATATATTATGGAGACTTGAGTTCCACATAAAAACCCTTTCATGTTGCGTGGTGGATTAGATTTATTGTCTTGTTTAAAGAAGTGTAGTTTAAAAAAATCTTACTTGGTTAGTGAGATTCATTAATGCACTTTTCATCTAATCCTCAGGGATGCCGAATTTCCATGTTTCATTGGTTGAATGTAATTTGTTCTGTCAGTTGAATAGCTGGTACAGAAGTTACTTCTAAATCTCAAATTTCTGGGTCTCACATGAAACGGGGAATTTATGATGATTTTTGGGTGTTGAAGTGATAATATAATTTTGTTTCTCTATCCCAGAGAATGTAGTCACCCATTAGGCCCCAAAGACACCAAACCTGTCGCTGCACCTACGGATCTCAATAGTAAACTCATCTTGCGGATGTTTCTGTTGTTTGATCTCTAAAAACTTAGAGGGCATGTCAGAAAGTTCAACTTTTTAAAACTTTGGAAGTCATTCTGGTTAATTTCCTTTGTTGTAAATGTGTTTGTATCGCGTGCATCTTCACATATCTTTGGGTACTCTGGAGATTGGTTGCCATATCAAAATTGTCTTTCTACTCGTATCTGGGTTCATATAATTTTGATGAAAGTGGGACAAGTTGATGGATGCACCAAAATACCAAGATTAATTTTCCTACAGGAAATTATTGTGATACTAAACATGTAAAAATATGGTGATAATTAATTTGATTTGCTTAAGAATCATTAGATACACTAAGCAATCGATATTATCTCTTTCTATCCAGAATTGAGCTTTTGATTTGTGTGGGTGTATCTAGAGCTCAAGTGGTGAAAATCAGGGTCATCATTGTGCTTTGCATTAACATTATTTCATCTATGGTTAGCGTGAACGGCACCTTTGTAAGAGCATCTCCAACCATGAGGGGGGTGGGGGAGGGGCAAAACCGTATAAAAATGTCCAACCATGAGGGGGGAGGGGGAGGGGGAAGGTGGGGGGAGAATTTAGGCATAGGTGGGGGATGGTTAGGGTGCATTTCCCCCCTAACATCCCCCTCCCCCCTCCATTATAGCTAATTAATCCAATTTTGGGATATGTTAATTACACTTAATACGATTTTATTATTATAATATGTGTTTTAATTATGATTAATATATTTTAATTAATATTTTTATTATAAAAAAATAAATAATAATTTTTCAATAATTGAACAGAATATTTACGAAAAATTATCGTTATTTTATTTTGTTGTCAATTTGATTTATCTTATTATTATTTTTTATAATTAGCAATTATATTTATTAAATATTTTGTTATTATTCATAGTTGTCAAATCGGGATTCAGATAGTGAATCGAAATGTACCTTCACTGGATCGTAAATCGAATCGAATTGTGAATCGTAAAGATTCAGCTTGCAATATTTTTATGGAGGTATACTAAAATATTTTATAAAGCTATAACATTATTGAACAAAATATTCAAATCTTTACAAAAAGAAAGCTCAACTTCTTGGAAACTCGCATCCATAAATAATGGTTAGGAGTTTCACACATCTGAAAGATAAAGAATAATCGAGATATAGACATATGGAGCAAGAACTACAAGATGCCAAGGATATTTAAAATAATAGAAAATTATTAGCCTTGCACTTGAGAAAAATGCACTAGTAATTTAAAACAAATGCATGTTGCAAAACAGACATAAATGTAGGAAGTAATGCAGGAAGTATTATTTCTTCGACTGATGCTGCAACTCATTTAGACCTCCAGATGAATCGAAGGTGAATCGTAGAATCGGTCTGAATCGCAACTGAATCGTAAGATTCAGACTCTTGAATCGGGATTCAAATAATTTTTTGTCCATTAAAGATTCACTAAGGGATTCGCATCGTTTCATGGGTGAATCGGATCGAATCGTAGGATACGAATCGTGAATCGTAAGATTTTGACAACTATGTTATTATTGTTATTATTATTTGTTAATTTTTTGTGAATATATATTTATATTATTTCAGATTTATTTTTATCACTATTAATAATTTATTTTTAAATCATTAAATATATATTTTAAAAAATAAACTTAATTAGTTGGGGGGAGGGGATGAATGGTTGTTGATAAGTATGGTAGTAGTTTTAAGGAGGGGGAGGGGGAGGGGTTGGTGGGGGAAATGCCACATGGTTGGAGATGCTTTAAGATTTCTTGGTGTTTTTGCATAGCATGTTCGTTAGGATGTTTATTAGCTATTTCCATTAGCTCGTCATCTCTTGCATGTGAGAATCTTTGGTAGTAGGTTTACGTTGAGCTTCTCTTTGCTTATCTTCGCAAGTCAGCTTGCATGGTTGTTATAGGAACTATAGGGACTAAATAGCAATTAGTTTAGACCTAGCTTCTAGTAGCTTCTTAGTATTCTATATAAAGTGATGTAGTCCTGCATTATTATTTATTCAATAATATATTCAGTTCTATAGTTGTGTTTATTCCCGAGATGAGCATAACCAATGGTATATGATATCTCTTTTCTTTTGCATGTGGTAAAAATGTCTTTTGGTGAGTGGGGAAGTTAAAAGGTCGGGTTGCAGTGTAGTATTTTACATCTTCTATTCTTTTGAGTGTTACTAGTTTGGTGTCTTTCTCAGCAAAAGTTCATTTCAATCTCGTAAGCCATATCCTCGTTGTCTTCTTCAAGCTGACTCATGAGAGGATCTCTTGGAACGTTTATCCAGAAGTGAACTCTTTTCTGTGGATGGACACATTTTTTCTTCTCTGAGAGATCTGTGGGGATTCTTATTCTTGGGAAAGGTCATAGATGATAGGTTTCTGACTACGTCTCAAGATCTTGCAAGGAAGAGGCAGCTGTCTGCTGACACCAGGAGGAAAAAATTCATAGTTTTCTTCAGAGGATAGTTGATTCACAGAGGGTTGCAGATGGAGCTTTGACAAAGTTCTGCTTTCTTAAGCAAGGCTCATGCATTGAGAGAGTAAGCACACTTGTTTGCTCAGTCAGCAAGGGAATGGGTCACAAAAGTACATTGGGTAGATGGCTTTGTATCGCCACAGAAATCTTTTGAACTACAACAGAATGCATCTTAAGTTCCCCATTGGAGTTTCTCCAGCTCATATTTGTCTTCAACCTTTAATATGGGCTAGAGTTGATGGACTCCCATGTTGACATGCTCACTTGTGATCCTACTTTCTTTCAGCTGCTGCAGAAGAAAAAAGGCAAGAGTTTGTTCATCAGGGACATAGGGTTCTTTGTTGAGAAGATGTCTTGTATGCAGGTCTCATAGTTTGATCGAAGTCGTACAACATATGTTTCCCCAGTAGAGTCTCTTGAAGCTGTGTAGTGGATGGGTTTCCGTGCTTATGTTTAGCCTTGGATTTGTTCGTATGTTTGCTGTTTGGCTTGTTTTGGTTTTGTGGATGTAAGCCTATGGATGTTTTGTAAACTTGATTGCTTATCTGTAGTAAATTCTTTGGTTTTGTCAAAAAAAAAAAAAAAAAAAAAAAAAAACATAAAAAGAATCTAAATTAGGTTGTTAAAGAATGAAGTACCCAGCTTGATTTTTGGAAAAAAATAGCTAATCCCTCTAGTTGAAGCTCTCTAATACCCAGGGCGAGCCCAAGACACTTAGGGGCCTAAGGCAAGTAATAAACTTGGGGCCCAAATTTAAAAAAATACACCTAAAAGAGTTTGTTTAAAAGAAGTATTTGTAAACTTCTAATAATTGTGTGTAATATTTTAGATTCAGGTTAGTTTTAACTAGTGTTCTTCAACCTTACAATTTTTTGATAAGTAAAAACTAAAATTTTCGCATTGTCATCAACGACATTCAAACTTGGGTCAAATTTGTGGCAAAAGTATTTATTGGCTTAATTACTTAATGCATACCCCCAATATGCCGAAACTCTCACATTGCAACCTTCAGTCCTAAAACTAGCTTATTGCACCCCCCCATTTGCAAAAAAAGTGTCAATGTGAAACTGGTAAAAAAGTCCGTCCAAACACTAACGGTGACAGAGGGGTAAATTTGTCAATACCTAATATAATATGATTATAATAGAAAAAAAAAGAAAAATTAAGAAAGAACTGAAAGCCGATAAAAACGTGGAACAGTAGCTCTGGTTTTACCAGAAGAAAAAAGCTGCTCTCTATCTGGCGATTTATCTCGCTGCTGTCTCTGGCTGATGAGAAAGCCGTGGATTATGGCGGAGAGGACCAAAACCACCAACTGCTGCGACATGGATTTGAGTGGAGAAACAAATTGAATGGTCATGTTTTGTTCTGGGTTTCATTGTTTATGGGTTTCAATGGAGAGGCTTTGGTTCGTCGAAGTAAAGAGAGATAAAGCAGGCGATTGGAGGATTTGCGATTGAAACCTGGGTTTAGGTTTCGTTTTGAATCAAAGCTGAAATTGATTCGGGTGGGTTTCTGGGTTTCAATGGAAGCAGAGAAAGGGAAATTGGAGGATCCTCGATCTGATTTTTCGTCTCCACTGATTGGTATGTTCGGATTGCAATTCTGGATTTGGTTAATTTGTAGATCGATTTCGATTTCGATTTGGGCTTTGTCTATGCTGACCTGAAGATGTAGATGAGGAAGGCGTTGCAGGTCCGGCCGTAGACACAGCACCGTTGGAGGATAGTGGCGGCGATTGTGGACGTCCAATCGGAAACTGGGTTGGGCAAGGTGGTTGTGGTGGCGGATTCTGGGCTTGCGGTGGCTGAGGCGGTGATGGTTAAGGCGGGGATGGCGGTGGTTCTGCTTCAGCTCTCTAGTCGTCGAGGTCGATTTGGGATGGTTGTCACAGGTTGTATTCTGTTCTTTGTGGGTTTGTCTCCTGGTTGGTTGTGTTTGCTTTGGAAGAGCAATCAAGTTGTTGGTGTTTATGATTTAAAGGGGTATTTCTATGTGTGAAGTTTACAAATTGGCTTGACAAGAAATGGTTTTACTCTCTCTCAGTTTCAGTAGAAGGGTTCTGAGAATTTTTGGTCGGAATCTGGGTAGAGGGTGGGTGATGGTTCAAGTTGTCGGTATTTATGATTTAAAGAGGGAACTTTATGTGTGAAGCTCACAAATTGGCTTGACAAGAAATTGTTTCTCTCTCTCTCCCAGTTTCAACATAAGGGTTATGAGAAATTTTGGTCGGAATCTGGGTTGAGGGTGGGTCATGGTGGTGGTTGTGGCGTTGTTGTTGGTGGCTGTGGTGGTGCTCTTATTTTTATGGAGTTGACATTTTTGCCCTTAGAAAAATGGATTCGATTGTCAACTAACGGAGTTTTCTGTTAAGTGATGGACGGAAAATTTTTACCAGTTTCACATTGACGTATTTTTTGCAAATGGGGTGTGCAATCAGCTAGTTCTAGGACTGGAGGTTGTAATGTGATAGTTTCGGGATACTGGGGTATGCATTAAGTAATTAAGCCTATTACTTGCCACCAAACAAACATACAGTTCTTTGAAAATTTACATTAAAGTATGTATTTAACTAAACTATAGCAATCTTTCAAAAAAAATACGGGTAGAACACGGGGGCCCTGCCAGCCCGGGGGCCTAAGGCGGCCGCCTCGGCTGCCTAGCTATAGGGCCGGCCCTGCTAATACCGAAGTCCTTCCTTTATTTGTAGTAGATTTGACATGAGACAAACCCAGGCAAATTGATTTAGAGAGAACAGGGAAGTTATGAATCAGAAAAATAACAGTTACTTCATATCTTCAGCTGGTGTCCTAGGAGTTAGGGCCATGTCTTTTAGTATGCCAGATTCCTGAATCGGTTAACTTTATGTTCATTCTTCAAGACTATGAACAAATGAGCAGGTTGTAATTGGTTTTCAACTTCTTATGGGTATCCCGTGTTCTGAAAGTTTGGTTCTTGCAGGATCAAGTTGAGGTGTCCCAGCTGCAAACTCCCTTAAGCGTGGCCACTGAATCTACTCAAAATCATGCACTTAGTCAGATACAGTCTTCTGGATGCCCAACTTTTTCATCAGAGCTGTCGCCAACTTCCGTAACAGAATTCATTTCCTCCACGAGTACAGCTTTCCCTGATCAAAAACTGTCATCAGCAACAAACACAAATGATACATTATTTCCAGAAGTTCAACAACAGAATTCTTCCAAACCTAAACCTATATCAGCCGATGGGTTCAACTGGCGGAAGTATGGTCAGAAGCAGGTCAAACTTCCTCAGGGTTCCCGTAGTTATTACAAGTGCACATACCCTAACTGTGATGCCAAGAAGACTGAGCGTCGCGATCACTTGAACAATGTCGTTGAGACAATTCCTAAAGGTCAGCACAATCATGATCCACCTCCGAGACCAAGTTTGACTACGGAAAGTATACTTTCCTTACCTGCCCCACCTGATACTCATCAGGAAGGAGAGCTCAAGGAGTCAGACCCACCCACTCCTGGACTACATGAACTAAAACAACTAACCTTCTCAGGATCTTACGAGATTGTTGAATTTGACGGCAAAATGGAGCATGGTGATAGACCAGAACCAAAAAGAAGGCAAGCCTCTTTATACTCAGTTTGAGGTTTTGGTGCTTATTTTTCATCTTTTTTGGAAGGAAAAAGAGCCATGTTATAGACATTTTCTTACTTCGGCGATCTGATGTTCAAACACTATTTACCTTGACCATGTGAGCAGATTGAAGAAATCCAACCCAGTATCAAGCAAAAAACGAAAAATCATTATACATGCAGAAGGGGATGTGGATATATCAGGAGATGGCTACAGGTGGCGCAAGTATGGACAGAAAAAGGTTAAAGGGAGTCCTCATCCCAGGTGCAGCCCTCTTCAAATTTAACCTTTCAGTTTCAGATTTTCAGTTGTCTAAGTAATTCGTGTTTCTCGCTCAGGCTTACCTCATCTCATGGTGCTTTCCTGGAGGCATAAACGCTAATTTATACTTAGTAGTTAAGATTACTCCCCTCACCGTACATTAAGTACTATCCTCCCACTCCCACTGGAAACCCTTCTGCAGTTGGAGGGAAGACCAAAATGGACAGGGTTCCGGATTTTAAACTTTTTGGGCATATAATAATAACCAGAACCCTATAATTAACAAGGTTCTGGTTTTGAATAATCTCAAGTAAAAATCTTTGTCATCCAAACCCCTCAATAGTAGAAAGAACACAACACACTTCGATTACCTGTATGCATTTAAGAGCATATGGGTACTGCGGCTATGAAGGAATTGTTTCTAATTGGAATGGTTTGCTCTTCTTTGACGAATTAAAGGTAGTCTCAATCGATACCACAGGAATTAGCCATGCTAGGCTGTGCCACCAATAGAGGTTTCAGTGCCTCAATATAATCTAATATCTCTCCGAAACTATAAGTTCATTACTCTATTAGTGCTTTTTATCCCAAAAATATCCTGAACATTACAGTTAGCAATATCTTGGGCCACTTGGGTATACCAATCTAAGAAATTAACTTGCAGTTATGAAATTGTGAATGTTGGTGCTAAAGTTTTCATGTGAGTGCTATCTCCAAAGTTATGTTTTGCCTCTGAATTAATCAGGTGTCATACTTGAGTTGATTAAACGTGGACTCGTTAGGGCTATGTTTGGAACTCAGAAAATTGAAAAGAAAGGAAAGGTAAAGAAAATAGAAGAAATCTACAAAAAATTCTTTCATTTGCATTTGTTTGGTGGTTACAGGAGACAAAGGTGAATTAAATTCATATTTCTAATTTAAACCCGCCTAGTTAGAACTATTTACCCCCCCCCCCCCCCCCAAACCCCCAAAGTAAAAAAGATATCATGTGCAATTACCATAGCAACTGTGTCTAACTGCCAGCAACAACTCGCCAACCAGCATTAAGGACTACCTCCATCTTCAGTTATTCCCGGCCGCCATCACAAATTAATCAATTCCCGAGGGTCCACCACGATAACCACCCTCATAACTAAACAAACCACCACCTACCACGGATCACCCACCAATTGATAAGCCCAACCTTGTAACACAAATTACACAATTGCATCTGCACCAGAGCCCACCACGCACCACCACTGCCACCAAAAGTCCAAAACCTCCCCGAAACTGAACAAACGCCACTGTTTGTCTGCTACCGCTCTCTGTGAAGATTTGACGTCACATGGTGGCTAGGTGGAAAGTTTCCAACCCACTCTGAGTTATATTTAATGGCAACATTTTTGGATGCTCCTCTTTGTTCTAATATTCTTGTACAACATATGCAGGAACTACTACCGTTGCACCTCAGCTGGATGTCCTGTTAGGAAACACCTCGAGAGGGCTAAAGATGACCCAAACAATGTCATGATAACATATAGGGGACTACATGATCATGACATGCCAGTACCCAAGAAGGGACAGACCCCTCAAGGCGCTTCTCTTGTCACTGCACAATCTTCCATGAACAGCTTGCAACTCAAAAAGAAAGACAAAGTCGTTGACAACCAAGCGTTTGATGCCCAGTTTTTGCTGGATACAGGAGGCAAACTAACGAATGAGCCACTGAGTGCTGGAGAGGAAATAACTGGACAAGAAATGACAATGTATGTTGGAGAGGAAATGGCAACTGGTGCTGGACAGGATATGGCAATTGATGCTACTGGAGAGGAAATGACGGCAATGGGTGCTCGAGAGGAAATGGCAATGGAACCGACTCGAAATCTACCAAGCGAAATCAAGCAATGCTAACTCTATCAGGCACATAAGACATGCAGAGAGTATTTGGAACAAAGATGATAGAAAGTAGATAAATTTATGGCGTCTGTTTCCATAAACTTATGCATTGTATGCTTATTAGTATAAAAAGCCACCAGTTTGGTTTGGTCTTGGGTTATGTTTTCCCAGTCCTTACTGGTACTGAGTAGTTATAGATTTGGTTCGGGATATGGAAATGTCAGTGGCAAGCATTGTAGCCAGTTAGTGTTAGTGGTATAGTATTTAACTGATTCACATTGTGATCTTTTAAAGATTGGGTTCTACCAATGTAGAGTTGCTTCTGATAATTTTTAACATGTTTGGCGCAGTTGCGCCTAGTTTAGTTGATGAGTCATAAGACCAGTTATATCAATAGATTACCATAACATGTTATTCATATTATTCTAGATTTTAAAGTACTTGTACTACTGAATCGTCTCTACCTTTCACATAATGTTGCTTGCGACATGTTTGGACGACACCCTGAATTGAGCGGCAGATGGGAATCTCAACCAGACTTTACGCCCCTACTTGCAGGTAAGGTGTTTGTGGACCTCTATTTGACAAGGTGAGAGTATGCGCATGCATTGAAGGTAAAGTTAGGTAGGTAAATATGAAGAGTACTCAGCTCTACGACATCTAATTCCAGTCACTAGTTGTGCTAGTTGTACATGCTTGACTGACATGCAGGGAATTGATGCATAAGATGCACTGGTCATATCTACGGTTTAAGAAGGACCGGGGGTCAGAACCCGTAAGTCACTAGTTAACGAGTGTCGAAAAGGCACTGGCTCACGATTCAACTGGTCTGATCGGAGCTTCAACCGATCAAACCGTACGTTCAGCCAGGATTTGAGTAACAAGAGGGTACAAAAAAAAAAAAAAAAAAAAAATCTCGTACAAATGTCAAAATAATGAGGTTGCAATTTTGTATTTGTTGCAGGGCACAAATGAATATATGTTATGAATATAGCGGTACTCTTGTAGTTTCCAAAAGATTAGAGGGGCAAGCAACCCTAGGCCCGTTAACACCTCAAGCCCTTCGTATGTTTAAGTAATGAGTTTATTCCTTTTATATGAAGTCAAAGATAAATTATTAATTAAAATTATACAAAAACAGTGCTATGCTATGTACAAGAAAATGTTATGTAAATTCACATAAAACTGCTATGAATACTGCATTATAAATTCACAAAAAACAATGCTATGTACAAGAAATCATAGACTCGAGTTTTTTTTAGTTAACATAGACTTAAGTTTTCAAGAAACATTGACTTTTGTTTGAATACTGCATTAAAAATAAAACGTTCAACTCGTGCATACAAAATTAGTTTTTGAAATGTACTTAGAACGGGCCCGTTCACATGGCAGCCGGTTCGCCGGACAGGCATAAAATTGCATGTTTTAACCAATTTTAACTAGTTGGAATGTGTGACCAATCGGTTGAAATGTAGACCGGCCTGATGGCTGAACCGGACGCAGTCCGATCAGTTTACCGATTCTACCAGTCGGTCTTGTCTGGTAATTAAAACTATGATAAGGACCAACGGCGAAGCTAGGAAATCAAGTCAGTCGGAGCAAGAATTGATAGAGAGGGGCAGAATTGATAGTTATTAATTTCAGGAGGGCAAAATAGTATATTCTGTAAGGGTTATTCATTTAAAATCTAAAAAATTAGAGGTGCTAGTGGAAATTTTTAAAACTAAAGGGGGTGGGGGGGAGAGGGAAACTGATACAAATAGCGTTGTAGATAATAAATTACAGAGAACATAATAAAATGAACAATCCTCACATAATCCAGACAAATTTGTTGTGATTACTACGAATTAGAGCACAAAAAGTGGCGTGAGGTTACTGCAATTTGCAAGAGTAGGGTCAATCGAGCATGGTGATCAACGACGGGAGGTGGGGCTTATAGCTGCAATTCTGTTGCAAACAGAGAAACAAAATATCTCTAGAGTTGGGGAAGTTTAGAGAAAGATGAGAGCGAATTTATTCAGAGTGAGTGGGATTATCCCGAATGATCAAAATCCCCCTCAATCTCACCTAGTACTACTCTATTCAAAAGCCTATTTCTATGTTGGTCACTAAACATTTTCAGCAGCATGAAGTGTCGGGGCATAGTGAGTGGTGACAAAGCTTACTTTCAGTTTGGCATTTGCTTGTGGGTGATGTCGCCCCCTACACTACCTTCAATACACAGTTACTCATAAAATCCTGCTAGGAGCCGAAATTCATATATATCCTCTTAGAGAAGTCTTAATTCAATTATGAATCCTTCCAAGATGAAAATAAAATATGTGGTTTAATAAGATTCAACTGCCGATAAGTAGTTTTTGCTCTCTCTAGAGCCTCTCCCTCTGCTCCTCGAGCCGTATCCTCCTCCTCCTTGAGCTTCTCATCACCATTAACCAAAACACACTCCTCCTCCTAAACTCTTGCACTTCTCCATGCCACTAACCTAATCACCCTCCACTAACTGCAACTTCATTAATATTGTTTAATCCTCAATCTTCTTCTTCTTCCCTTGATCCTCTAAATCATCATAACCCTACTGCCTACCACCCATCTATTGCATGAATTGTAATCTGTAGCATATGTTTTCACCATTGTTGCACTCCTCATGTCTACTCTCACTTCCCTCATCATTTCATTTTCTTTGCATGCATTGGTCTGCTATCTTTTGTGATTCTCTTTGTATTTATTTATGTACTAATTGTTTGCTATATCTTTGCAGGATCTTGGCTTCTCAATCTCATTGTCCAACCTATAGCTAATCCGTTCCTCCTCCCCTTCTCTCCTCTGATTTTGTGCTCACCATTCTCTTTCCTCCCTCCTTTCCCTCTTCTACCATGTCCAAACCTTACCAATTCGATACTAACAACCCTTCCTCAAACGATTCCATAGAGAAAAGGCTTGATGAAAGGGGTTCCGTGCTTTCCTTAAATCTCTCAAGAGCTTTCACGTTTCGAGAGATTCTGAAAAACACTTAGGTAGCCAAATTCTTGGGGAAAGCTTCACTATCACCTGCAGTCATGCAGAAAGCAATTAGTAAAGCTTGGAAAACACTTGGTTCAGTGTGGATTGAAAAAAAGAAAGACTTTTACCTCTTTCACTTCCAAAATCCAAAATATAGAGATTTTTTTCTCACAGAATCACTCATCTCTATGCATGGATTATCTCTGGTTTTCAAAGAAAGAAAAAACAATCAGGCACTTTCAGAAATTGATTTTTCAAAAGCTGATATTTGGTTCCAAGTACCTAATGTGTCGTTTGAAGGCTTTGATTTTGAAACGGCAGAAAAATGGGGAATTTGGCAAGGGATTTAATTGTTGTTGACTGGTCTTTTGAAAGAGTCCGTAGCATGCAAGGGCTTAAAATCAAATCTAGAATCTCTCTTGATCAAGCTTTGACCCCGGGGGCATACATCAATGTCCCCGGAGAAGATGAAATGAAATGGGTTTTTTTCAGTTATGAAAGAGTTTTCAAAGTTTGTTATCGTTGTGGATGTATAGGGCATGATAATCGACATTGTGGTACTAACCTGGTTGATGTCTTGGAGAATCTTGAGGCTAGATATCTACAATCTCACCACCTCTCTTCTTATCCCTTCCATGTCAACCCCCAACGTAAAATGTTCACTCACCTGCTCTAATTCCACTGCAATCATGGTCCTTTTCGTACCATGAAGTTTGACACCAGTATCACCCCTATCTACACTTTTCAAGATCTCTCTGTTTCACATGATCCCAACCAAGTTCCCCCTCTGCCACCAAACCATCTCTCCTGAGAACACTCTGCATCTTCGAATGTTTCAGCAAACTTCTTCACCCCCCCCCCCTCGCAGACCCTGAACCCATGGTAGCAAACAAAAACTCGTTCTTGGAAGCCACTTCTTCATTTATAAAGGAAAATTTTCCCAATCTTCGACAATTAATACAACAATCCCAATCATTTCTTATTCCTCTGCAGAGTGTTTCATCTTCACTTCCGATGCATGCACACGTTTCGGAAGCAGTTATGAATGCATCTCTCTCTCAGCAACCCCAACCGTCTCCTTTGAATGTTGCTTCGGTTCACGAGCGACTCTTCAATAGACACATGCACCCAGGTTTTGAAAGTGGTGACTCTTTACTCCAGGAACTGAAAAGCCTCCCTCCAATCAACACTATAAAAAACCACAACCAATCTCCGGAGACTTTTTTACAGCAATTGCCCACTCAGTCTCTCTCTTGTCCCAACCTTTCACACTTGCACCCCAATTCATCTCAAATGAGGCAACTCCCAACCACCTATAAGATGCTATCCCACACAGGGTTCTCCATCAAAGCGCCAGAGTTCACTCCCTCTCTCACTTCAGAAACAGATGTTGAACGGGATCAGAGAAATTAGGATTTAGTGGATATAGACAAGATCCTTAAGGAGACTGGACATTCAATCCCCAAGAGGAGTAGAGGAAAAAGAGGAGAGAACAAGAAGGACATGGGAATAGTGAAAAAGAAGTGTACAAAGAAGGACATGGGCAAAGGCAAAGAGAAGATCAATCCCAAAGCAAAGTCCCTGCAGATCCCAGCACTGAAGAAGGCAGCTAAGAAGAGAGAAACTCATGTGGCTCATGCATATGATCACAAGGGGAAGGGTAAGAAACAAAAAATACATCCAGGATGGAGGCTCAAAATGGTAAATCTGCGTTTTTTGATATTCTGAACATGTTTAATTTTAATCCCTTTTCAGATCAGTTCTTTAAGTTCAAATTCAAAAAACTTTTAAGATTGTTCAACGATTCTGATTCTGATGAGTTTCATGCTAATAAAAAAATAAACTCAGGGTTTTGGGTGGTTGTCCCAGAACAACCCCCAAGAGAGCCATGAATATTATCAGTTGGAATTGCAGAGGTTTGGGTCAGGACTCTGCAATTCGTGAAGTTTTTTCCCTGACCCGTAAGTTTAAACTTGCCCTCATTTTCTTATCTGAAACTAAGCAAAAGAGTTGTTTCATCCAAAGAAAATTTAGAAAACTAGGTTTTGATAAAAATTGCTTTGTTGATCCGGTTGGGTTTAGTGGTGGTCTTTGGTGTGCATGGCACTCCTCTCTTCTCTCTGGCACTTTGAAATGGTCCTCTGAGAACTTAATTCTTCTTGAATTTGCACAAACAGACTCTAGTCTTCCTCCCTGGGTCATGGGACTTGTGTATGGACACCCTAATTTTGATCAGCGTATAGGTGTCTTGAACCTTTATGATTCCATTCTTCCACGCAATAGTCCTCTGCTTCTTCTTGGTGACTTCAACCAAGTTCTGTTTCAACATGATAAATCTGGTCTCTGCGCCTCAAACATTAGGGGAGCTGACACTCTTCTCAACTATCTAAATAACTGGGCTCTGTTTGAAGTTAAAAATGTTGGCCCTTGGTTTACTTGGACCAACAATAGGATTAGTAGTTTACCCACGTTTGAACGACTTGACAGAGCCTGGTGTAATGTTAAATTTATTAATTTGTTTCCTGATCTAGCTCTCCATAATCTGGGAATTGGAGCTTCAGATCATTCTCCACTAGTTTTGAAGTTCTTTTCCCCTAGTTACCGTTGCTTCCCTCCTAGGCGTTTTGAAATTTGGTGGCTTAATGTGCCAGAATCTAAGGACCTTTTAGAGTTTATCTGGCGTCTTCCCATTACAGGTTCTCCTTGCTATAGAGTTTCCAAGTTGCTGGAAATCACTCTGAAATCATTCAGAGACTGGGCGTCTGCTAGGCCTTCTCTATCAAATCAGATTAGCACTGTTAAACAGGAAATTGCTTTTCACCAGAACCTTCTGCCAGACCCCCTTGCAGCCTCCAATTTTATTACTCTTCATAAAAAATTGCAGGACCTTTTAACCCAGGAAGAAATTTACTGGGCTCAGAGGGCCAGATGCAAATGGCTTAAGGAGGGAAACAAAAATACCAAATTCTTTCATGCCTATACTAGAGTCAAGAAAAGTTTTAATGGGATTTGGAACCTCCAACTTCCTGATGGAAGTCGTGTGACTGACTCCAATGTAATTATGCACAACTTTCTTGATCATTTTCAAAAAATTTACTCCGAACCCACGCCTAGCATGTCTACTCTTTCAGCACAAAACAACAATCTTTTCTCCTTTTCTTTGTTGTTTAACATCACTAAGTTTTTGTCCCCTGAGCACTTCTATCTAACCCATTCTCAGCGCAGGAAGTTTCTAAAGAAGTTTTTGAAATGTCTCCACTAAAAGCACCAGGACCTGATGGATTTCAACCTGCTTTTTTTCAAAAAAAATTGGCCATTAATTTCTACTATTACTACTGCAGTTCTCTCCTTCCTCAACTCCGGACATCTTTTAAAGGAAGTAAACAAAACCCATATCATTCTAATTCCTAAAATCAACAACCCACAGAAAGTTGGAAATTTCAGGCCTATTAGTTTGTGTAATGTTTTCTATAGAATTATTGCTAAAATTTTAGCTAATAGACTTAAACAAGTTCTTCCTTCTCTTATCTCAGTCAATCAAAATGGTTTTATTCCTCATAGAATAATCCAAGATAATATTTTTATTGGACAAGACCTTGTCCATACTATTCACAAAGCTAAGGCCAACAATCAAGTTAAATTGGGAGCCCTCAAGCTTGATATCTCTAAAGCTTTTGATCGTATCAGATGGGATTTCCTAGAGAAAGTTATGATCCAAATGCACTTTCCTTCTCATATTCAGAAACTTATTATGCAATGTATAACTATTGTATCTTACTCTATCATATTAAATGGCTCCCAATCTAAATACTTCAAACCTAATAGAGGCTTAAGACAAGGAGATCCTTTATCCCCCTTCCTTTTTGCTCTGTGTGCTGAAGTCCTCTCTAGTTCTCTAAAGATGGCTGAAGACGATGGTTTAATCCAAGGAATTCCTTTCTCTAGGAATCAAACTATTTCTCATCTCAACTTTGCAGATGACACTTTTCTTTTCTTCCAAGTGAAGCCATATACAAGTGCTAACATTAAATTCATCCTTGATGATTATGCTAAGCAATCCGGACAATCTATTAATTTAGATAAGTCGTCCCTTGTTTTTAGTCCTAACTGCTCCTCCCTAGATAAAGAACTCTTCATTAATAATCTTGACATTGTCCCTCATGAGTGTATAGGGAAATATTTGGGTATCACTTTAGACAAAAGAGGCACTAACCAAGACCATGTCAAAAACACAGTTGCTAAAGTTGTTAACAAATGTGCAGGATGGCAAGGTCTTTTACTTAACTCCCTAGGCAGAGCCACTTTAATTAAATCTGTTCTTAACAGCTACCTTGTGTATCCCATGTCTATCCGTCAATTTCCTAAGAAAGATTGTGATGCCATTAAATCTGTTTTTTCGAGATTCTTTTGATCAGGTGACTGTAATAAGAAACGTATTCATTGGCTCTCTTGGGACTTTCTGTGTAATAGACCCAAAAATGGAGGATTGGGTTTCAAAAACTTGAATTGCTTTAATAATGCCCTACTTGCTAAAAGCAGTTGGAGAATTCTCCATGAACAAAACTCTTTTTTCACTAATTACTTCACTTCAAAATATTGTCAAAGGAAAGCCTTTTTTAGCCTCAACCCTGCTACCACTTCCTCTTGTGCTTGGAAAAATATTTTCAAAGGTAGGAGTACTCTCAATCTTGGCATACGATGGAGGATTGGTACAGGTAATTCTATCTGGCTTAGAACAGATGGATGGATTAAGGATGTCCCAGGTGCTTCATAAAGGACTGCTTAAGCCAAACGGATCCTTTTAGTAATCTTAAGAAGGTTGATTAGCTCATTAACCAGCAGGACAAATCTTGGAATCTTAATGTCCTAAACAACTTTTTCCCCAGCTGGTTGAGTGCTAGAATTGCATGTACTCCCATTGGAGTCTTGGATAGCACGGATACCCCTAGTTGGAAAGCCACCCCTAATGGAATGTTCACAGTTCAATCAGCCTACTTCCTTCAGAATTATAACAACTCCTCTCCTCTTTCTAATTCTGCTCGTATACATTTCAACTCAAACTCCTATAATTACGACTGGAAAAGGCTTTGGTCCTCTGGCCTGCCTTAAAATATTATTCATTTATTTTGGAGAATTTGCATAAACTCTTTGCCTTGTCTTTATAATACTCACTCTAAACTTAGATCTATTAGCCCTTTCTGTCCAGATTGTCCTAATCAAATTGAAAATTCTAATCATATCTTCCTCACCTGTAATAAGGCTCGAGAGCTTTGGGATAGAGTGCCTCTCCCTCCATCTCAAAAACCTAGCCATAGATCCCATAATGTTCATAATTGGATCATGTTGTGGTTAAAAAAGAAAAAGAAACTTCATAAGCTCAATAACTGGCATTGGATTCCAGCCACTTTCTGGATTCTTTGGATCACCAGGAATAAAAGATTATTTGACAATCAACTAACTCCTACTACTCAAATGTATCATCAGGCAGAGGCTTTTGCTAACATTTTATTGACCTCCTAATAATAGTTGTGAGTTTGTTTCATTCAGCTAATGAAGGTTGGGTTGCAGTTGAAGTCAAAAAAAGGTAGATCAGAGTGGATGCCAGGACAGGTGCAGTTCTATCCCCAGGCCCTGGTGGAGGTCTCTCAAGCTCTCCCTCTTGCTGTCTTGCCTCCAGCTCACTGCTCTTATGCCTTCAAAGACCCCTTTAATACTGAAGTTGCAGTGAAAGCTCCATCTGCTGGGGAGGGAAGTTCAGGAGTATATCTTTCTGTGGCTGCTTCACCTAATGTCCCTGTGGTGCCTTCTCGTGATGTTTCAAGTGCTAGTGATCCAGTTTGTGTTGCTGGGGGGAGCTTCCACCCATTCCAGATGATGATCTCATGTCGGTTGTCATCCCCTTCATTGATGCTTAATGGTCTTGTTGTGAACATCTCTTCTGGTTAGCTTTGTTTGGTCATGATGTTGGTCTTCATCTAGTTCAGGTTGACCTGTGGATTTGCTTTTGGTTCCTCCCTATCTGGATTATGATGTTTAGGAGCTTGCTGGTTGGTTTTGCTTTTGTTTAATTTATGTAAATTAGCTAGTTAAGTCATCAGCTTGCTTGGGTTTGTAATTTTCCATTTGGGTACTCTGCCGTTTCTTTGTGTCCTCTAAGTTTGCTATGTATTTTGCTTTGTACTTTTGATGTTTAATCAATGAAGTTCTTCCTTTCCCGCAAAAAAAAAATAATGCATAATTTCTTTAATTAGATTGAACTGCACAAAACAGCTTGTTATAATTCCTGTAAATCTTCCAATCATTTTAAATTCACACAGCTAGAGTTGGCGATAAAATTCATCTGCTAGCATATCCGACACAATCGTAACTTCAATGGAGCATATCAAATCACATCCGTTTTTAGAACAAATGGGATATGAATCGGAAATTTTGTGATTCCCAGAAACCAATTCAAACTCATCAGTATAGTAAACATATTAAACTCGAATCAGAATTATTGTGTACAAATCCAACTCGAATTCAGCAAAATCCTAATCAGATTCCAACTTAATCCAAACATAGTGGATTCATATGCAATCCCTAAGAGCAACATACACAACTCCAATAAAATCGGGAGATGAAAGTTGAAATATAAAACTCTGCATTATTTTAAGTTGCGAAACATTAACATAGAAGAACGCAGTGAATCGTCAAGTGTCTTCAGACCAAACAAATAAGTTACAAGCAACCAAATACAGGCTGACTTCAGAATATATCAATCAGTGCGTTGACTTCCAGGCAGGTAGAACCAACTTCCTTCACCTTACCAACATCCAGCAAAGATTAAACAATCAAACAATTCGGAAATGACATCTGCAAGCAGTCCCATAAGTATGTCATTAGTACTTGAAATATAACAATTCAATAGTAGTAACATCAACATAATGGCTCATATCCAAAGCAAAAACAAAAATAGAATATCTGTAAAAGTAGTGCTTAGACAGTTAATGAATTCTTGGCAAGTGCGACATTCACAGGCAAAGCTCTGAAAACCGGAACGGACGTCAAACCGGTGAGGCACTGGTTTGAGGTTTAACCGGTGAGGCAGGGTTTTGAGGTTCAACTGGTACAACCGCATATTTTGTAATAATATATAATTATATATCATATATAAAATTAAATAAGTAATAACCTCAAAACCTAAATGTGACCAACATATTGATCAAACTACACAATTAATATAACCAAAGATATGAGAACATATGATTTTGATTTTTTAAAATTAAGATTTAGTATAAAAAATCAATTAAAGAGACGGGCAATTTAAAATGAAATTTGGTTAAAGAACATACTGTCTCTACGAATGTAGTATGGACCTAAGTTTTCAAATCACTACATTTTGAACATTTGATATAATAATCGATTATGAGTAGAATTGTACATTTTGAGTACCCAAACTCGGTTATCTTTTATTTATTCTGTTTTTCTAGATGACTAGTACAAATTTGATTTATTACGTGCTTTGTCTTAACTTTGTTTAGCATCGGAATGTATTGTGTTGATTAAAAAGAAAATCAATCATTCAATAACAATTACATTTCAATATATAGAAACAATCATAGGTGGTGGCATAGCCAAAAAGTTAAATTTAACTGAGTTTATTTTCTCACTAAATCTCATAACTTTTAGGAGAAAACCTCAGTCTCTCACTTCTTTTATCAAACTATCCAATTCAAACAGTGTTCTAAACATACTAAAAAGGAACTAGCGAATCTTAAGAATTGTGAATATCAACATCTATGCCTTTCGTATTTTGTATAGAAAAATGAGTCATAATATAAATTGTATACTATTTATGCGGAAAACATGTAAGGGACCCAAAGGTCCCAAACTATCCCCCTGTAGCAGGTTCAGTCGTTCTTGAACTAATAACCTGATTGTATAATGCTTAAGATTTTGGGGAAATGTTAAATGCAAAGGCATTTTCCCTGTAGTTGTAGAGGCAAAGTTATGGCAATAGAATCTAAACCTTCTGTGAGAATGGAAAAATGTATATACCCAAACACATCACTAGCCCTGTCCTCCAAACGCCCCCACCAACCAAGAAAGTAGTTGTTGCGGCACATACCGACATTTTCATAATGACATGTAGAACCATCAGAGCTAGAAACAGAATTACCGATGGCAATATATGTCAAATAAAAAGGAAGGAGAATTGACAAATGTGTACATACCCCAACAATCCACGGCCCTGCCATACTCTTGGAGTAATTGTTAAATTGACAGGTGAACCTTGCCTCAAAACCACTACAGGTATTGCACGGCCTTGATTCGTCTGAGATTCAGCTGCCAGCTTTTGCAACAAATTGTCACCAGATTCCACACTGCCATATTTTACAATTTGATCTCCAAGCTGTAACCCATCTTCTGCTGCTGGAGAAGCATCGGCGATCTCATCTACCAATGCAAATGGTATGCTAACATGTACATCAACATCCATGGCACGGACATCACTTCCAGCAAGAACATTGTAGGAAGATACAGATGTGCCCACATTGGTACCAGATATGTTTGGAGTACTTGAACCCTCCGCGTTACCTTGAAGTAAAAAACAAACGTTCATAATAAAGAACTCGCATACATGAAAATGAATAGATCTTATATACAATAATGTGCCGTGCTGTTTTTGGCTCCGTCATGAGTATGCATTGACGCGATTCTTTCAAATCTTTGACTGTTGCTCAGTCTTTTCAATCATTATGTTTCTTTAGTTACGAATTGCGAGTTTTATAATTGACTTGGCCCAGAAACAGATAACTTGAATGTTGGAACAAAATCGAAACTTTTTTGTTTGACTGATTGATAGATCCTAAGTAGATTTTTACAGAACGTTACATGAATCACGTGTAAAACTCAAAAGCTACTAATGACGCAAAGTGGAAGAAACGATGTCTCCGGAGATGGCTCTTTACTTACTGATTGCTTCAGCTACGAACCCCATTGGGTCCTTTGAATTATTTGGGCCTCATTTGGTCCATTTCCACTTGCCCCATTGGATTTTGGGGTAAGGCACTAGTACTACTCTCTTGAGGCAATAATCTCCCCTCTTGGGGCAATAACCTCCCCTGTACTGTAGGGAGTGTTGACACTATAGGTATAGATACGTATATGATATGTGGTGCGGATTTTGGATGTTGGGCCACAACGACTTGCAGGACAGGTTTGTACAAACTCGTTGAATACCTTTATTTGGATTGGATTGCTTCTCCCCCATTACATTGTAATTAAACTTGTACTGTTGTTGAATAAAATAATCTCACTAAGAACTGTAAAGGTTCTTCCGAAGCATGGCGCGGTTCAAATTCTATCTCAAATCACTTGTGTAGCCTGACTACCTCAAAAATATGTTTCGAATATCAAAATATTGTACCCCCTCCGTCACATAATAACTGTCCCTTGCCAAAAGTCCTACTTGCTGAAGGGACATGCACTAATTGCATAGTGATTGAATTTTATAATGACATTTACACAATGGTCCCTTCTGTCTGCATTCTCATAAGAGTCATAACCACTATAATCTATTTTCTAAGGACACCTTTGTTGATGTATCCACCTTTAACCATGAAAAATGGAAGTGGACAATTATTTTGGGACATCCCAAAATAGAAAAGTTGACAGCTGTGACGGGACAGAGGGAGTATGCGCCTTTCTTGTTTTGTGTGTTGAGGTTCATGCTGCTTTCAAACTGTGGTGTCCTTGCTTTAAAACAACCACAAGTGTAGGAGGGGATTATCAGGCGATCACTTGTACAAGCAGGCGTCGAACACTTAGTATAGACGTGATGACATTAAACAATGCTTCCCTCGTTATGAGTATGAACGTTACTTCCTTTTTTAAGAATGTAATTTCATTCTTAAATAATCTAATCTTGTGTTTTAGTTTGAGTTCGGGTTACTGATTCTCCTTGCAACCAAGAGCAATCTTGGTTGCGGAGCGGAACGCCCAAGTTTCTGGGATTGTGATTTACCCGAAATTTGGGGGTGTCATCTTACAAGTGTGTGAGAAGAAGGATAAGGGGAAGGTAACGGGCAGTAGGAATCCCCACCCGGCACAGCGTTTTGCTTTGCCGCTGTTGGAGACTCAGATTGATTTCGGATAAGCATGGACAAGAACAGCTGAAATTCCCTCGGGACCATATTTTAAATGGTTTATTACATTACAGCAATATGAGGCAACATGCAAATATGAAACTATTGAACTCAGATCAGTTTTGAGTCATCAAAAACTGTATCTAGATTGAGGATAACTTGAAAAATATTCATGACTTTTAGGCCATGTGGACTAAATTGTTGGCACATCCCAACATGGGAAAATGCACAAAAAAAGGAGTCCAGAGGAAGTATAAAAAAAGGCTTCTTCATACCCCAGATTCAATGTAGTTGAATCGTTCATTACGAACCTCAATCGTATAAATGTGCAGTAATGACAACAAAATTACAATATTTAGAACTAAGTATAGAAGTTGAGTACCAAAACCACCATAAGATTGCTCAAAAAATACTAAAACATGGTGATTTAAGAAACCCCGAAACCTCATTTTCAACTCTAGGTTTCATGTCTAAAACACACGAGCTTTGGAAATCCCAAGTGGTAGATGAAGTTTCAATCCCTAAAACCTCAACTCAATGTTCTAAAACATCATGTTTTGGTATTTTTCGAGTAAACTTTCATATTATGGTGTATTGGTATTCAACATCCACATTTTGGTTCATTTCTCGCAGAATTGAGTGAGGGGAGAATCACCATAGCATGACTTTTCTTCATGGAAGAATATATTAGGAAAGGATCATAGCAAGGAGGTTTGAAAAGTACTTGGACGTTAATATCTATATTTAATATTTGAGTTGGGGACACCTCATAACTGGTGCATGAAAGATAGTATCCTTTTACAAATGCGGCATAAGAACTTCACCAGAACTGCAGACTAGATATTTCCTCAAAAAATAACTTGCTCATGAGCATCTACGATGATTTAAGATTTTATTTCACACTAACATGCCTTACTTTTGTTGAATATTGAACTCATATTTGCACAGAGATACTGTGAGATCCAAGAAAGAAACGCATGACTAACAAGCATAGGATTCAGTGTTCTAGTGTGAATGAGCAATTGTGTGCTGGTTCATGAAATATATACTGCCATTACTAAATGCTTGAAACAGTAAATATTATTCAGCGTGTGATGAAAATAAATTAAGCCACAAATTACAAGAGGATGATGATCACATAAAAATAAAATAATATCCAAGCTTTTAATATATCAAAAAAAATTAGGCTGCTTACCTGATTCTTTCAGGGGCGAGGATTTAGACATCAGCCTGGCTGAATGTAGAAGTTGTATATTTTGATCTATCTTTTGGGTGATATCTTTGTAATCATTACGTAGCTCTGCCATAACAGATATCAGGGAATAAGCAAACAGACTAAAAATACTAACACCTGAATAAATAAATGAAAAAAGAAAGAAAAAACACAGGGTGCATGTTGCATGCCTGGTACCAATAGCAAAAAAAGTATACAAAATCAACTAGAATCCATGATGAAGACAGGCATAAGTAAGGAATCAAGGACCTTGGTAATTAGTCAAAACCTTAACACAACTATGGTCTATGAGAGAAACCTCAACAGTGAAGATCATTCTAGACTTGAAGATGCACGGGGAACATGACTATACCTTCAGGTCTAGTGAAGTTGGTCGCGAAGAAGACTTGGTAACTGAGAGGTTCTAGGTTCGATTCCCCCTGGCGTGTCAGATATGAGCCTGTCAGCTATGGACAAGCTAGGCTAGTTCAACTCTGGCGTGTGGTTTGCAGGCTATTAAACAGGAACGGGCTTTAACCTTCTAAGCGTACTTACTACTTAGTTTATCTAGTTACCTCATCAGAGAAAATACAATTGGATCTTCTCCAATCTACTCACATTGCAAGATAATAATTGTAGCAACAACCATTGTTGTTGTTGTAAGTAAAAAAGATGATTGAGCATACAGGAAACACAAAAAGAGTGCTATCAAGAACCTAGGTCTTGCCATAGACCACTAGTCTGCACTAACAAGCTGCCCAGTGTTTACCTATGGACAAGATAAAACATTCTACGGGTATCTTCCCCCAGCCCAGAGAACCTCAAACAACTACAAATTCCTCACAACATCAAGATATTGCAGAAAGAATAACCTTGCACTTCAAGGATTTCATGCTAGGAGTGAGAAAACCTCTTATACATTTGGCCTACCGCTGAGCAAACCCAATTGAGGAATGCATCGATAAACATACAGTCAAACAGTAGGGTATTTTTCGGAGGGTCAAAAGATCCAGGATGTGTGAAAGTGGCATTAGGAAGTCGGACCCACAATAGAATATTTCCCTCAACTCTACAAACTAGAAGCTCCTGTAAGCGATGAGGTAAAAAGCATTAATAATTTATTGATACCTCTTCACAGTACAATATTTCTTTGATACCCTTTTTATTTTAAACCCAGTTGCAAATGACGCTAAAAATAAGCTTAGTCCCTTGGGCCTCGTTTGGGTAAGGGATAAAGGGAGGGGATAAGGATAGTATTATACCTGCTCCTTATCCCATGTTTGGGTGTGGTAAGGTACACTTTAAATTTCCTTATCCCCTCCACCATTTTTTGCCTACAACCTTGTACCACCCAGGGGATGGTAAAAGCTAGGATAAGGAAATAGGGGATAAGGTGGGTAGTTGAAAAAAGACGATACTGCCCCCATATAAAGGGTAGTTCTGAGTAGAAACCATACCCCGTCATTCCTTCATCCTCTACCGCATATCCTTGCATCTTATCATGTCTCATATCTTGCTCTAACCAAACACTCAGAACCAAAAAATCACTTATTATCCTGCCTTATCCTAGTACAGTCATATCCTACCTCATATCACAGTATATATCTTATCCCCATGATATTTATCCCTTCCCCAAACGAGGCCTTGGTGTACCACCCATGTGTAGCTTCTAAAAATATATATTTAGATCTCTAGACTCCCAGTTCCCATATGAGATCTATATGGAACCATACAAGGGCCTGTGCTTGCACGCTTGTTTCCTTAACACTCGCACCAAACATGATTCTCTTTTCACAAGAGGCACACCATCACTACCCAATTTCAAAGTCCTCCCATTACTTCCAGACTAAGGATTCTTATAGCTTCCTCCCGGTTCCCTAAACTTTGATGCAACAGCTGAGTTTTGTCAAGTTGAACAGTCAATGCAACTAGGACCAATGTAGGAACCCGTCGATCAGATATCTTCAATCACAAGATTACTAACCCAAATTGACAATCAATACTAGAAAATTTGTTGGTTCAAGTCTTCAAGATACACCCAATGGTTAATACACCAAGCTATAAGGGCAACAATATGGTTCTTCACAAAGTTTTGACAAGAACATAATAGAATGTGAATTGATTCTAACTATTGCGGCAAGAGGTTAAAGAAGCTCGTTGTCCAGCTCAATAACAATTCCTTCAACCTTCAACCGCCAGAGGAAAAGCAATGATTTATATAATTGATCCCCACTAACCAAATTACTGATGCCTAAGTCTCTCATAAGCTGACAAGGCATGTCTCTTGATTTTCATTACTAATGTTTAAGTAGTAAGCTAAAGTGCAGGACCAACCATTAATAATAATAATAAATAATAATAAATCATAACTATTACTCAATTAATACAAGAACTCACCAGCCAGACGCATGCGATCTGCTCGAACTGCTGGTATGTCAATGTCAGACCTAGGGAAACCCTGTCAAAAAATCAAACCTTCAAACTAAGGCATTAAAAACATTAAAATCTCAAAGCAAACACTTCTCATTAGTTCCAAATAACACAAAACTCGAAACCCAGAATTCTATGGCTAACCCTCATTACCTCAGCAACCAAGCACATCTCAAAATAAAAAATTACATCAATACAACAGCTGAAAACCCATATAAACAGTAGGAAAAAAAAAAGAGAAAACATAGAGTGTGTATAGAATTACCTCGGAATCGACGAGGTTGCCGGAGAGGCCAGGACCGCCGGGTTGGGTGAGGCGCTCGATGATGACGTCCATCTCGGCCTCCAGCGCCGATCGCTTGTCCATCAGAGACATTGCTTCTGCTTTCAAATTCGTACCCACCATCGTTCTCTCGTTCGCTTACTAGGGTTTTTCTTCAACGATTGTTTCTGAATGATGTACTGATTCTACTGAAAACGTCTTCTTTCTTGACAAGAAAAGTATACCTTCGACCCAAGCGGTGACACAGTGAAGTATAAGTCAAACTAGTTTTTGCCCCTGGTTTTAAGATAATGTTGTTATTCCCCCAATTTTATCTTTGCTGCACTAGATACCACTCTGTCCCAGCTCTTTCTTCCCAATTTGACTTTTGTCACTATTCACTGAGTCACTTTGACCCGGTAATTTGAATAGCAAACAGCTGTAATTTTTTGATAATTTTTTCATGGTGTTGTAGAGTAAAAGGTGCTCTATAATATGGTGAAAAAATTATCAAAAAATCGTATCATTTTGCTATCCAAATCACCCGGTCAAAGTGATCCGGATACGAGTCAAAAAAGTCAGATGGGAAGAAAGAGCTGGGACGGAGTGGTATACCCTTAGTCACCTGAAACCTCTCTAAGGGGCATCGCTCCCGCTCCCAAATCTCGCTCTGGCGCTTTTGAGATCAAACCTCGCTCTAACACTATGTTTGGGAATCAAGTAAGAAAAGAAATGATAAGAAAACTTAATTTACGTGAGAAAAGAAATGACGAGAAACGATTAAGTTTTCTCACATGCTTGTTTGGATTACTTCAATGAGAAATGATTAGAAAAGATTACATTTCTCGTTTCTCATGTTTGGTTTAGCATATTAATGGAAAGGAAGAGAAAATATTTTAAAAGTTTTTACCAAAATAACCTTTACTAACATTAAGATAAGGTAATGTTTTATTTTTTGATGGATAATTCGGTCACTGCCAAAATATTGGCTCTCTTATTGTTTCTTTTCTCACCAAATCTCATCACTTTTGGTGAGATAGAAAATTTGGATTATGTGATATTTCTTTTCTCATGATTTCTCACGAATTCTCACGAATTCTTACCTAAAAACTTATCCAAACACGGATGAGAACTCATTTTCTCACAAATTCTTTTCTTTTCACATCAAATCTTGTAATCCAAACATAGTGTAAAGGCGCTCCAGAAAATAGAGAGCTCGTTTTCGTAGGCGAATTACATTTTAAAACCAATTTACCATTAGTTTGGACTATACTTGATAATTAATCTCAACTTATTATGTGTCAGTTTGATTATTCAGCTATTTAAACATTATTTTTTCTTATTGAAGCAACTTATTTGACAAATGCCCTTTAATAAAATATATTCTCATATGTAAAATCACATTATCATATGTAAATATTAGATTTTCATAAAATTATAGTAAATAAATATTATATATAGACGCTCTCATGACGCTTTCAAATGCAATCATTCTGAAATTAGACGTTTTCCCGCTCCCGCTCTAGGTGACTTAGGATATACCCCTGCCACTGCCCACTAAAGCTCCGCTTTCTTAATTTTACTTAATCTTATGTTCCTTTTTACCTTTTTTCTGAAGTCCTATTTTTTTTTTGTCTACTAAGTTTTTTACTTTTTTGAGGGGAAAAATATTTCAAATTTAAGCAAAGATCAAAAGGTACATTTGAGGATAACAAATCTTGAAGCCAAATTGGATCTCTTCCTATTCATCTTTCTGAAAAATCTCTATCTTTGACCCTGAAAACAAGCACATGTGCCACCTTATTACAATCACGCGGTAACCATCGAATCTGTATATCTTGCAGTTCTTTAGCTAAAACTTTAATTTCATAGAGCATATCAGCGATGTGAGAGCTGTCTGATATTACCTGGCCTCGCAAGAGAGCTTTTAAGTCATCAAGAAGAGTTCTCGCATTTCCTTCAATTAAAATTTTCTGTCTCGACTTTTCGGGGAGAGTCTGCATGAGGAGTCACCACCGACAAAGCACCAATCCCTCTGCCTTCATTTTTTTTACTGTTTTGAAGTCATAAAAAGTACTAATTTATAAATTATTTTCGTTACAATTATTTTTGGTAACTTTTTCTATCTACAAACTTCAATTTTTCTTATTTTTTATTTATAAAATTTATTTTTGAGGAGCTAAAATTTAACATACGCACGCAACATTTTTTCTACAAAAATGCACCTAAAACTTTTTAGAATATTAAAAATACCAAAATAATAATTTAATATTTTTTTCTCAAAAGAGCTACACAGTCGCCTAAATTAGGTATATAAAGTCTAAATTTTAAAAAGAAAAGATCGATTTTGCAGATTTTTCTTGCAACTCTTTTTAGACACCCTTTTTATCTTATTTTTCAGACTATAACTTTTCTTACTTCTTACACCTAATTTTTGAGATAAAATAAAGAGTAATGCTACATGGACATAATTTTAGACATAAAGCTAGACATAATTTCCCAATGTAGCAAAATCAAACCCTACTATGGAAATATTTAATTCTTACGAAACATTGACACCTAATCAAAATCACTAAAACGGAAAATTATGTCTAAAATTCTGTCTAAAATTATGTCCGTTTAAAATTATTCTAAAATAAAACATAAAGTTAGCAACATTTGTTTAGAAAAGTTAACTAAAACCATTTAGGAGATTTGACAATTTCAAATCAAGGTGCCGCCTTTTTCACCTAATTTAGGTGACTTCTTAAAAAATATTACTTAGGCTCGGCGAAAGTTTTAGGTACGTTTTTGTCGAAAAAGATTATTTACTTATGTCAGAGTAGGTTTTAAGAGTAAAAAATAATAAAATTTTAGTTGCAAAAAGAAACTCATTTTCTTTTTGTATTAAAAAAAAGAAAAAACATATCTCGGAAAAGTTGAGAGGAAAAAGAGCAAAAGAGAATTTTGTTAGGACTTTAAAGAAGTGAAATGATTCTTACAAAGCAAACATTGATTCTTATAAAGCTACTAACAAAAAATATGTTTGAGTGACCCATTTAACTTTTTTATTATTTGCTTTGTCATCAATCACTTTTTAATAATTTAATAATTTAGACTTTTAGTATTTTAAGCTGCTCTTTTTGTCACATACGTTTGGAAGCCCACCACTAACTTTATTTCTTGGTCCCACCACTAACATTATTTTTTAAAGAAATTTCAACCTCATATTCTGTTTTTTGGAATCCCCACATGTTTTGGAGATTATCTGCGAGGGTTGGGGAAGGGACAGCTCTATCTGTGATCTGCTCCATGGCACCGCAACATATCTCCAATAATGGAGTACTGCGACAATTGGAGCTCGAAATAAAAAGTTGTCTGAGTTGCGACGTAGGTTGCAGGGTCTTGCAGAGCGGCAGCAGGATCTTTCGGTGGTGGAGGAAACGAGAGCTTTACGTCGCGAGTATGATGAAATTCTCAGGTTGGAAGAAAATACGATGGATGCAGAGATCCCGAATCCAGTGAGCCCGGTTAGGAGATCGCAATACGCGATTCTTTCACATGAAAGCTTCGTCGCGGCGTCGGCGGAATTTCATTACCGGGATTGAAAATGAGAATGCGGTATGGATTGACAATCCGGACGAGGTTACAACGATTTTGCGGCGCTATTTTTTGGATCTCTTCACTTCGCAGCAACCATCGGACAATCAAATTAATCAGGTGATAGCTTATGTCCCTACAATTCTTAATACCCAACAGCAACTTTCGTTGGATGATCCGTATACTGCAGATGATGTCCGAAAGGCTCTCAATCATATGGGTTCGTATAAGGCTCCGGGTATCGATGCCTTCCACCGATCTTTTTTCAAAAGTATTGGCCAACGATTGGGGAGCGGGTTACAGCTGCTTGCTTGGGTGTGTTAAAAGATGGTGCAGACGTCAGGCAGTTTGATAAGACGTTGATTATCCTTATTCCGAAAGTAAAGCAACCAAGGAAGACGACGGATTATCGACCGATAAGCTTGTGCACGGTAATATATAAGCTTATTGCGAAAGTTGTTGCTAATCGGTTAAAATTAGTGCTTGATCAGCTGATTTCAGCGTACCAAGTGCGTTCGTGCCTAATAGATTGATCTCTGATAATGTTATTGTGGCGTATGAGCTGACCCATACCATGACGACTCGGATGAAGGGTAAGACGGGGTACATGGCGCTCAAAGCTGATATGAGCAGAGCGTACGACAGAGTTGAGTGGAATTACTTGAGCTCTATCATGACGAAACTCGACTTGGGTCCCAAGATGATTGATATTATTATGCGATGTGTTACGACGGTCAATTTTTCTTTTGTCCGCAATGGGGAAGTTGTTGGGGAGGTCATTCCACAACGCGGCTTACGTCAAGGTTGTCCACTCTCACCCTATCTGTTTTTGATTTGTACTGAGGGTTTGTCGCATACTCTTGTTGAAGAAGGTTCACAGGGTCTCATTACTCCAATCAAAGCTTCTCGAGGTGGGCCATCAGTCTCGCACTTGCTCTTCGCCGACGATAGTATCTTCTTCAATAGGGCAACAACGGAGGAAGTCAATACTCTATCACAGATCCTACATAACTATGAGTTGGCGTCGGGACCGATGATCAACTTAAATAAGTCGGACGCGATGTTTTCATCTAATGTGGGGGAGGATACACGTCAGCTACTATGTCAACAGATTGGTGTTCCATGCGTGGAGGTGTTCAAAAGGTACCTAGGTATGCCAACCAAGATTGGGAGAGCTAAGTCGGAGGATTTTACGAGTATTTTGGAAAGAAAAAGTGCTAAAACGGCGGGCTGGAATGAGAATTTTTTATCAACGCCCGGGAAGGAGGTACTAGTGAAGGCAGTCCTTCAAGCAATTTCGAATTATTTGATGTCGTGTTTCCTCTTACCAATCTCCTTTTGTGAGAAAATTGAAAGCTTGATCCGGGATTTTTGGTGGAAAAGAAACAGCACAAACAAAAAAATGTGTTGGGTTGCGTGGGAGAAAATAAAGAAACCAAAAGCTTTGGGGGGGTTGGGTTTTCGGGACATTCATTCTTTCAACTTGGCGCTTTTGGTAAAGCAAGGATGGAGAATTTTAACGAAACCACAATCGCTACTCGCATGTGTTTTGAAGGCTAAGTATTTCTCGAATCACAAGTTTCTAGATGCAAAAGAAGGCCGAAACCCATCTCAAACATGGCGGGCAATTATTGCGGGTCAAAAAGTTTTGGAGCAGGGGATTTACGTACGAATTGGTAACGGTGAGGATGTCGATGTTTTTCAAGATAGGTGGATTCCGCGTCTGAAAAGTTTCAAAGTCTTATCATCGCCCCATGATAATGCGCCTTTCACTGTACAAAAATTGATCAACCCACATACGAGGCAATGGCATTCGGATCGAATTGATGGGCTTTTACACAGCATTGACGGAGACATTATCAAAGGTATTCCGCTTCCAATTACGAATCAACCTGACGAATGGACCGGGTTTTATGATATTGAAGGGAAGTACATTGTTAAAAGTGGTTATATGGTGGCGGAAGATATTCGAAGACAAAACGGTTCAAATCCAGGTGCTTGTGCTCAGCCGAGTAATCGCAAGAAGGATCAAACGTCAAAATTGTGGATACTTCAAATTCCTCGCAGAGCTATGTTTACTGTTGTGCACAAGAGATTCCGGCAGGGAGACCTCCGTGTACACCGTACGTAGTGGATCAGGGATCGCACAGGAGGAATAGGGGTGTGTGTAGGGAGAGAGTAAGTCAGTAGCAATGTCTGAGAGAGAGACAGAGGTTTGGCAGAGCTTCCGCGTATGGCAGTGTGTCCTCCTTTTTATGGAAAGGTTAACGATATATATATACTGGAGAACATGACCGTTGTAGTGTGGTTAATGCGCCCATTAATGGCGGCTTAATTGGCTTAACCATAACGGCACGTTCGTCCGAGTATATAGGAACCGTTAGAGCACGTGGTGCGTGAGTACCGGAACCGTTACGAGGTTGACCGGGTTTGACCGGATTGACCGGGTTTATGGAGCTCGTGCCATAAATCTCTCAAAACAGTTACTAAAGGTCGCGTGCGGGCTTGGCTCGCACGCGACAGGGCTTACTCTAGCCTCCAAACCACAAAGTCCCTACAAGTCCCGTGCAGTGGTATGCGAGGGCTCTGTCTCGCAGCCCCCACATGGATCAGCTCGGCTGGTGATCCAGTGCGTGTGGAGCACAATATGGTGTGCTGGATGGTTGCCACGTGGCCTAGATCTGCCATGTCATAAAGCAGTATCTACATTAGCCCCCTTTCTGCGCGTGAAGGCTCATAGCTGTATAGGCTTCCATGCGCGGAAACCAACATGCGCGTCGTCGCCACGCACCAATTCAAATACGGGTAGGTTCAGCCCCCGTGCGTGTCATTATGACCTAAAACCCCTAGAGTCGTGCCGTCTGACCTTTAGGGTTTTAGGCGTGACGTCAGCCCGTCCTGTGATTGCGCGATACGACGGTGACGGTTGCGATTCGACTACTGAAGCGACGCAACCCTTCATTCTTCTGGATAAATACCTTGTATCCCATTATTGCAAAGCATCACTTCTTTCTCTTAAAGTGAATGGTACCCGGAGATCTTCGAGAGCAGATCCAGATAATCAATCACCAGTTCAAAACTGCAAATCGTATTCTCCAATTGTGTATATCCAAGCAAGCTTCAAGGAAACAAGGTTGGCCTCGTTTACTTTTGATTTAAGATACCAGTGTTTGCCTTGAATCGCGTTGAATCTGTAAATCCATGAAATTTGTGAAGAGGCTTTTGATCTTTGAACCCGCTTCGTTTTAATCTTTCAACAATATCAACTCCCCAATTTCTGAAATCGGCACCGGAACTGTTTGCTTTGGTTTGCATAGATCTCAAATTCCAAAATTCAAACTGAAGTGTGGTGTGGTATTTCTCCCCCCCTTTTTCTTGCCCTTTCGCAGGAATGGCCAAGACAAGAGCAACCAGACCCGTCAAAGAAGACGAAGAGATGCCGGAGCTTCCGCAGGCTCTGTGGCGTAAAGCCCCCTTTCTGGGTGGGAAAGACTTTTACCATGCGAGGGTGAAGGCGAAGAGGATGCCCGACCCTGTCCCAGCTGAGCAATTGCTGACGTTGACTCGCCCAGTTAGCTCAGCCCTGCTCGAGTGGGTTGGTTCCGAGGATGTAGTCCGATTGGGGATCGAGAACGGGCACTTCCCGTATACTGCGATTTCTACTCAAGCGTTCGTCCAGAAATTGGACTATATGGATGAGTGGATCGACCACGTGTTGGATCATCACGCCGAGACTCTAGATAAAGCCGGCATTTTCTTTGCTATCCGCGCTATGAAGGGTGCTGCCGTGAAGTTGGATCAGTCCATGCTTCTAGACCTTCTGTCCCGTTATTCGCCCGCGACTCATACGTTTCATTTTGCGGAGTTCGAGGCTGCCCCCACGCTCGAGGACGTTCAGATGCTGTATGAGCTTTCTCCCATGGGTGAGGTGGACCCCTTGAGCCACTTGAGGACATCTGCTGAAATGGCCTTGTACGCGCAGATGGAGGAGTGCCTAGCAGAGGTAAAGAAAATCTCCACTCGGTGGACCACTACAAAGCCTCTTCCGAACTGGCAGCTAGTGGATACGTCTGCGAAGAACACCTGGAACAAGTGGTTGCAGTACTTCTTCCGAGACTATGCGAACAGCAGCATCACTAAGAAGCTTCAGAGTGAGAACCCGGAGGCCGAGAATTACGTAGAGGGCAAGGGTTATCATTTAACCCTTTGCGCCTTTCTCTGTGCTTGGCTGTCGAGGTATCTGATTGATGGTCATCCCCATGATGGGGTCTTCTACCATGTGCTGCCACTTGCTGTGAGGCTCGCTCTTGGCCAGAGAGTCGCACTCGGACCCTTGGTCTTAGGCACGTTATATTACAGGCTTGATCAGCTGGTTCTGGCGATGAGGGAATCGCGTGGCCGCCTCGATGTTCTGACCTTTGTCAATATCAGCTTTTTGACAATGTGGGTTTTCGAGCGCTGGCCGTCTTATGCTCCAACTCCCCTCCCACTTGAGAAGTGGTGTCCCCCAGGCGAGACGGAAGCGCGCAACAGCGGAAGGGCTGCGAGATGGTTTGGAGCAAGCAACACCAAGTGTACTTGGAGTTTGATATGCGACAAACGAAAGGAGTTTACTGCCAGGCCCTATGCCACACGTGTTGAGAATGTACGGTGGTTTCCAAAGCTATACCCTTCCAGAGGTATGGTCTTGTCAGAAGACCTTCTCTTTGAAAAGGGGCCGCATTTCCACGAACGCTATCGTGACTTCTTCTGTTGGTGTCTGCGAGGTTCTCTTCCTGCCCTTGCAGAGCATATTCGTGAGCTCGCGCCACGGTATGAAAGACTTACAGTGGATGTTGACCCTACTCGGGTCTCTCCTCAGTTTGGTTTTGATGCGGTGGCCCCATCGATCTGGCCCCAGTCTATTATCAGAGGGTGCTACAAGCGTTTGCTGACAAAGGAATGCAAGACGGTCCTAATGAGCAATCTTCCCTTTGAGCAGCCCGCGGGGACTCGCAAGGGTGGTTGTTCCCAGAACTGGATCGCATACTGGGTTGCCCAGCAAACGAGGATTGAGACGGAGGCGGCGGCGCAGCCAGGAAAGGCCCCCTTGATCAAGAGAAACTCTTTTCTGTTTCGCCCCAATTGCAGTTTGAGCGAGTCTGAGTATGGTTGCTACTCGCTGTGGGACCGCGAGAATCATTTGTGCCCCGATTTCATTCTGAAGGAGCAAGTCGACGCAATCAAGAAGGGTGACACGCAGGTCATCAAATATAGCAAGGCATTTGCTGAGGTAAGCAATTTCCTTATGTGCTTTGAGCCTTTTGATTTCCTCGCGCTGATGCTTTTCGTTCTGTATTGTTCAGTGTCATGTGCGGAGGTTCGCAGCTGGTGATCGCTCCAAATCGCTGGTGGACACCATTGTTGCCACTAGAAGGAAGGGGGAGTCGTACCGGCTAGCATGGAGGATGGATGCCGAGGTCGAAACAAAAGTTCGCGGAGTCATGAACACTTTTGCTGACTCGCTGATAGACAACCCTCCAGCTCCGTCTCCTCCTAGAGACGACCCGTCCCCTCCAGCGACTGCGGCGCCGAGAGTGAAGAGACCTAGGCAAAAGGGAATTACGATTTCTTCCCCTAGGAGTGCTCCAACTTCTCCCCCAGTGAGGTCCCTTTCCATCAAGGACAAAGGCAAGGGTCGTATGCCCAGCAAAGTGCGAAAAGATCTCGCAGTTGAGACTTTCGTTCCATTCAACCAAGAGGAGGAAGAGAGACAGGAGCTCCAGGCAAGTGATGAAGAAGAAGCAACAGTTGTGATGTGCGAGGAAGAATCAGGAGGTACTTCCGTCGCATCTCCTTGCCCTTTATCCCTGTCATCTCGGTCAAATCTGAAGGTGGTACTGGCTGCTGCTGATGCATCTCTGGACTAGCTACTTCATGCCCTGCCTCCACCGCATTTACCTGAACCGTGCTATGTGCCAGTGAGCTATGCTTCATCGGTTCTTGATGCTGGAACTCATAATCCAAGCTCTCCTCTTGCTCAACCACATGTCTGATCAACTCATATGCACCCTCCACATCGCATTTGAACAAGAAGCTACCTCTAGATTCCAAATCAATCTTATTTTTATCAGCCTTGTCAAGCCCATTATAGAATACCTGAATGATATGAGCTCTGTCAATGCCATGATTGGGGCATTTACGAAGCAAGAAAGTGAGGCGCTCCCATGCTGTGACGAGTGATTCATTCTGCTTTTTCCTAAAATTCCATATCTCGTTCTGCAGATGAATCATATGTGATATTGGAAAGAATTCGCACATAAACTGAGAGACACAATCTTCCCATGTTGTGACTGAGTTTGAAGGCAAATAATCCAGCCAATCTTTAGAAGCTCCGGTGAGGCAGTGTGGTAATAAAAACAGTTTAAATGATTCAGCAGTGACACCCTTGTAGCGTATTACCTGGCACGTGTTCTCAAACTTTCCAATGAATGCATGAGGATCTTCTTATTCTGCCCCATTAAATGTGCACTGATCTTGTATGAATTGAATTGTAGACAGCTTGAGGCAGAAGCTTTCTGCTTGAATTGGTGGCACCAAAATTGCTGGTTCAGTTCCCTTGAGATCCGCCTAAAATGCCTGAATTATGGTCTTCCCCGACTTATATGGTTTTGATTGTTGCCTAGCCATTGCCTCCCGCAGTACCTCTTTAGCCTCAGCTAACATTGCTTCCATATGTTCTCGAGTAGGGCTACTCGGCTCTTCGCCCTCTACCATCGTTACCTGAGATGACAGCACTAGCACACCCGTGAGGTAATTGATAGTAAAAAAACTAAAAATAAAATAAAACTCAAAACTAATTTCTAACTAAACAATCTACCGCTGTCCCTGGCAACGGCGTCAAAAATTAGACAAGATTTCTTACGTGTATACGCAAGTGGACGGTCGAAGTAATAAAGATGAGTATTAAGCCCAGGTTGTTGAACCCACAGGGACAGTCTTGAGATTATTTAGGTATACGATTAATTTAAATTCAAAGTAACCGGTAAGAAGTGGTTTGATTTTGTAAAGTTGTCGCCCAGAAACAAGCGACTAAAATTAAATGACGAATAACTAAATATTTTTTTAAGTTTTTCACTTTTAAACGAAAATAACTTGTGATTGATTACGATTAGTAAGGAAGAACCAGGAAATTGATGGTCCCTAGGGTTGTTAACGATTTCCGGGTTATGCTTGAAACACTCTACTCATGTTCTACTTATATCGGGTAATTCTCATCACGATCTTCTCTCGATCTCACGTGAATTTGTGCAATTAATAGCCTTCGGGTCCTCTCGGTCCACCTCCGTCTATCACTACAATCTATTTGATTTTCTAGGCTCGTTCACCGGGTCCTGTCGGGCCAACGAATTCACTAAGTTCTAACAATATCAACCGAAACTACCCTCACACGATTAATCAAGTTTCTATCTCCTCTCGGTCTCAAGAAACTACAATATCACCTAAACTATTCTCTAACACGTCTCAATGAGTTCACTTTCGTGCAACCCTGTCAACAAGTAACGTTTTAAGGGTGATCAAGCCAAGAACATTAATAATTAAGTACAAGAATAGAAAGGCTAGCAAGAACGTTCATAGAATTAAGCAAAAGCATGCATCAAGTCCAAAATCCGGAAAAACATCAACAAACCCTAGTTTTCCATCAATCACCTAGCTTAAAGTGTTTATCTAGACATAATAGTGTTTAACATATCCAAAATAATAAAGTTCGTGAAGAATAGAAGAAGAAACAAAGATCAAACGCTAAAATCTTCAATGTAGTTGATGATCCTTGCTCCAAGCTTGTTCTCACGTCTTCTCCAGCTCTCTAGACTCAAAAAGTGTGTGAATACCCCCTTAGGATCGTCCTAATACGTTAGAATAGGGCTGGACTCTTTTAACTTTCAAGAAATTACCAAAAGAACCCAAAAAAATTGCGTCTGGCCACTCTGTTCGCACGAACACCCGACTGTTCGTGCGAACAGTGTTCGTGCGAACATGAATTTTGTTCTTATTTTCCAGCAGTCCTTTTTTCACTTCTTTTTTTCCATCTTAAAATTTTTCTAAGGCATTTTGTTCGTGCGAACAAAAGTTTGTTCGCACGAACACCCCTGGGAATTTTCTCAGATTTGCATCCTCTTTGACGGACCGTATCTTTCTCGTCCGATCTCCGTTTTAGCTCCGTGACCTATCGTTGGAAAGATCTTGAGTCTGCTTTCATTTTTTACTGGTCCCACCTTAAAAATGTATTGTATAACTTGAGATAATATCAAAATAGTGGAGATTGGTCACTTTTGCTCCTCCGACTTTGCTTCTCTTGCTTCCTCTTGAGTTTGCTTTACTTTCGAAGTTCGTTTCATGCCTCCTAGCCGTCGTTTAGCATCCGCTCCTGTCAAGAAAACATGAACAACCATACCAAGAGATTATATTTGACAAATAACATCGAAATATGCATCGAAACGCCCGGATTAACAATAAAGTGCTAAAAACTCAACTTTCTACGTTTTCTCAACATTCATAGTGTAAACTCATATTTCAAACCCGGAATCACGCGAAACGATATTAAATATGCAAGAACTATAACTCTAATAAAGAGTTATCAAATATTTAAAATGTTCTGCTTTGTTTAAAATCACATAATCAAATGTTGGAGATGACGTCGCAGTACAAAACCTGTAGTAGAAGCACATCAATGCAACATTAGCTCATCCTTTTCTCAATCCAAATTGACCATGCATAGTTCTTCGCCAGGTTTTCAGGTACAATGTGGTAAATGCATCAGTTACAACAATGTACGAAACAATGTCTAAACAGTTATTCAGAGTTTGTTGCTGAATATTGTAATATTTTGCCAGGTTGTGCCGCTGACGTGTGAGATTTGTTTACTTGAATGATCCATGAAACAATATTGTGTTGTTGTGGGTTTTACCGCAAGTTTGGGTTGTTGTGTAACACATTTGGTTAAAAGTTAATGGGTTTTGCAAGTTTGTTTGATTGTGTTATGTGTGGGTAATAAAAAAGGATCACCAACAAGTTCATCAGTGTATGAACATGTACTTTTGTTGTGTTATTGGTTATGAAAACTGGATCAAATGTTATTTGTGCAGGCATAGAATGGTTTGAGACAGGCAACTACATAAGTAGTCGTCTAAGAAGAAGACCAAACAAGCACACAATGGGCATGATAATCACAAAGTGAGATCTCTACGTGCATATAGTAAAATTACAATAAAAAATTCTACGCTAAGACAAAAAGGCGACTACAAAATAGTCGACTTAAATAAAAAACGACGAGCATATTCGTGAGAATAGTGCAACAACAAAAGTAGGTAGGCGAAATGTCCGTCGGAAAAAGTTCCAACTACGAAATAAGACAGTCGGCTAGTCGTCGGAAAAGGTATTAATGACGAGCAAAAATAGACGGCAAAGTCGTGGGATATATTGTTCTAACGATTAAGGATTGTTTCTTCCGGCTGGTCAACCTACCGACAGAGCTATTCCAACCGCATATCGACAAGCATTGTTCCTCGTCTGTTCATTCTAACAACGAATTATTTTAAAATTTAACGACGAGCATGCTCTTCGTAACAAACCGATTTTCTTGTAGTGTGAACTATCGTTCAGCGAAGGTGAACCTTCGGTCAGGGGCTTCATGACTGCTTGGCCGAATCTAAAGAGCTCTCTCTCTCTCTCTCTCTCTCTCTCTCTCTCTCTGTAACGTCAGGGTGGTTGACATAAACGAGCGTTAATGAATGCTTAATTTTCTCTCAACTATACCTCTATATTTATGTGAGGGGTTACTTTTTTTAAAAGTATGTAAGAGGTTACTTGATTTTCAAGTAAGAGAGTTCTATAGAAAATCAGTTATGAATCTAGACTTATAGAAATTGATTTAAATTCTAACTCATATTTAAGAAGTAATCAATTAATAATAAAATATTTTTAATTATCAAGAAAATCTAATTTTATATAAGGAAAAGATTCACAATTAATGTCAAATTGTGAATAAGTAAATAATATAAAAGATATAATCTTTTTGGCATTCAAATTAAATTTACATAGAAGAGAAATTAAGTTGTCAATTATTGTTTTTAATATTTATGAAAAGATTCTTCAAATTGGTGCTAGTGAAAGTGGTAGAGCTTCTAAAATTCGATGCATGAGGTCCTGCGTTCGAATCCAGTAGAACACAAACATGTAAGTCTAAAAGGAAAGATTCTTAATCAAGTAATCAAATATTCATAAAAAAATAAATAAAAAAGAATGATAGCTAGTAATATATTCGGCCGAATTAGATAATGTAGGAAATAAATCTTGGCCGAATTCTTTAGGAACATAAAATCTGCTTTATTCTTTCGATTTATATCGAAACTCTTCCAATTAACTTTTAATAGAAAACTGATAAAATTATTAAAAGATTTCTAATATGAAAATACATATTTGTGATCATTATCACTAAATAAATTAATTTCATATAAAGATATATTAATTTCTTAATTAACATATATAAAAGGATCCTAAAGAATTTCTTAAAGAATAAGTGACTGGCTGAAACTGCCAAAAGAGGCTGACAAAGAATGAGAGAGCATGTGATCTCAACCTGGCAGCCACCCTAGTTTCGCACGGCCTCCTAGGGATGGGTGTGCGGGATGTACGGCGTGCCAGAGAGTTTTGCTGCTCTTTGGTTCTTTATACTTTTTCGATGAGTGCAGTTTAGTCCAAAGACACGTGAATGGACGCTACATGAATAATCTTAGACCTAAGAATGACTCGTAAACTTCTAAGAATATACCTGGAACCCAAAGATTACAAAACTGGCGATTTTGAATGCTTTCTTGTAGAACAATATTCAAGAAGCCTAAATTCCTACAAGAACATGGGTTAGCATCACAAAATATTTAAATAAAGAAACTCGAATAATTGATAATTATCATAATTTTTTTTCGTTCCTTCGGAAATAACATAATTATCATATACAATGCGCTACATGATCTAGGCTACTTTGTTCCTGAATTGACAAACACTAGAAATAGTGTGGGATACTAAATTGAACACATTATGTCTCATCCTGTTTCATAGGCCCTTTGATTTGGATGCTTAGTCTCCCATCAGGCAGAATCTTTGATTGGATCCCCATATCGCTCATTGCATCTTCTAGATCCCCTTCATCGTCATCCAAGTAAATTCATATGAGAGGACATATGAAAGCTTCTTGAAATCGTCCATTCCCTTAGATCCACTCATCTTCATCAGAAGAAACTGAGCTAGCTAAAAAATGTCGCTTAAAATTGGCCTAGTTGTGATGAAGGGAGTTAGGAAAGTACGCTGGAAAAGCCATCGGAGGAGGCAGTTGCAGGTGAGAGGCACGAGAATTTTTGTCTACTTACATCTTCTTCCTTCCTTCTTATTCTTCAATTTTTTTTTTGCGGGGGTGGGGGGGGGGGGGGGGCGGGGGAGGAGGGTTGGGATTGTCTACTTCCATCTTGGTTTCATACATACAATGTTAACCCCTAGCGTCTTCTAAATTAAATAACAAATTATTAACTGCTACTAACACTCTCAGTCTGTTTAGTTTGGACAGGCGCACTTTTTCCATCGTTTCATTTGGGTCCTCTTGTGACATAGGCTAAGATTTACAACGTTTCATTTAATAGCAGCTAAAGGAGTATTTGGGCTTCATTTATACTGGATCAGCTCTTCTTGTATTAAGTCCATTTTGTAATGGGTTGTTCTCACTAAATGATTGGGACTTCTTATAAGCCCAAACTTACTTATTTCTGATGTTATTACAAGCCCACAACATTAGGGTTTAGTAATCTCCATTTCCAACCGTTGGATTACAATCCAACGATCTCATTATTAGTTCAGAGTATTTATACTCATATCTGTATTTGGTTCATGAATCAATCTAATATACAGCTGTTCATTTTCATCGTTTCATTTCAACTTCCTCTTCTCTCTAACTAACCCTAATTTCTCTGGAATGGTATCAGAGCCTTGACACGATGCAATCGCCTATCTCCGGCGTGTCTTCACCAGCACCGCCGCTTTATCTTTTGTCTAATATACACAATCTCTTACCTTTTAAGCTCGATTCGAGCAATTTTATGCTTTGGAGGCATCAAATCTCCTCCATCTTCAAAACCCACAGTTTATTTGGTTATTTAGATGGCTCGGTCGCTTGTCCGTCGGAGTTTCTCCCTGATTCCGATGGATCTCTCTCTCTCCGACACCAAATCCGGCCTTCCACACCTGCATCTTGACAGATCAGGCCGTTCTTACCATCATCAACGCCACCCTTTCCACCTAGGCGTTAACCCTGGTCCTTGGTGCCTCTTACGCTCAATCTGCGGGGGAAACCCTAGATCGCCGCTATGGTTCCTTGAACAGATCTAATGTTCTCCAGCTCAAATCGGAGCTTCAGAACATCAAGAAGGGTAGTGATTCAATAGATCTATACATGGAACGACTCTCTACCCTCAGAAGCAAGCTTGTTGTGTCCTCTGTTGCCATTGATGATGAGGATATGTTGTTATACACCCTTAACGGTCTCCCGGTGGAATACAACCCATTCCGATCCTCTCTTTGCATCAACTCCACACTGGTTACTTTTGAAGAACTTCACGTCCTCTTGCGAGTCGAAGAACAGATGCTCCAATCCCAGGTTCCGATGATCGATCATCCTTCTCCCACCGCTTTCTTCGCCAACCGCGGCGGCGGCCGTGGTGGTCGTTACCCTAACAACTACCGAGGCGGTGGCTGGTCTGGTCACCGTGGGGGCGCACGGTTTGACCATTCCAGGGGAGTCAATCCGGCTTCAGTGGGTCTGGTTCTTCAACTGGGTATGGATCGAAGTTCGGATCCGGATCCGGTTATGGTGGTGAAAACGGATCCGGGTCTGGGCATGGATATGGTTCGGGTCGTGGTGGTGGATCTGGTAGATACGGTTCGGGTTATCAGCGAGGCCGGTCCGGTGGTTCGGGTCGTTCAACGCCTGTTAACTGTCAAATATGTGGCAACTATTATCACTGTGCTCTTGATTGCTACCACCGTATGGACTATGCTTACCAGGGCAGACACCCACCTAAGCATCTTGCTGCTCTTGCTGCTACATCCACTGCAAATCAATCTTCTGAGGTATGGCTTATGGATACTGGAGCTTCTAATCATATGACTGCTGACTTGGCAAACCTCTATCTCTCTCTCTCTGAACCCTATTCTGGCCATGATCACGTTACTGTTGGTAACGGATATTCGCTTCCAATTTGAAATTCTGGTACTGCCTTATTAACTACAGCTTCTCACTCTTTTCTTTTAAATAATACACTTCATGTTCCTCAACTTTCTGTCAACATAATCTCTGTTAATCAAATTTGTCGTGATAATAATGTTCGATTTATTTTTGATCAAAACTCCTTTTATATTCAGGCTATGGATACGGGTCGAACTCTTTATCAGGGTCAAAGTAAAAATGGTGTCTACCCCTTGTCCTCCATGTCAATCAAGACTGGTCCTCAAGAAAACTTGGGTCAACGTGTTAAATTTCCTTTGTGGCATTCTCGTTTAGGCCACCCAACAAACTCTGTTTTGTTTAAGTGTTTAAATTGTTCTGATTTATGTTCTGTTTCTTCTTCTGCTTCTAGTTCTCTCTGTGATGCATGTTTAGCTGAAAAAATGCATAGACTACCTTATAATTTATCAAAAACAGTTGTCACTACTCCTCTTCATATGTTACATAGTGATGTTTGGGGTCCAGCTTCTACTCTTTCTTTTAATGGTTATAGATTTTATGTTCTATTCATTGATGATGCTTCAAGATTTACCTGGCTATTTCCTCTCAAACATAAATCTGAAGTTACTAGTGTGTTCATAAAATTCAAGTTTTTCATTGAGAAACTTCTTAACTCATTTATTAAAATCATAAGAACTGATGGTGGTGGAGAATTTACCTCTTTTCTATTTCAAAAAGTCTTAAGTGACAGTGGCATTATTCAACAAAAATATTGTCCTCATACACCCCAACAGAATGGGGTTGCTGAGAGGAAGCACCGTCATATTACTGAAACTGCAGTTACATTACTTCACAATGCTTCTCTTCCTAAAATTTTCTGGTATCATGCAATAGCCACTGCAACTTATTTAATTAACAGATTACCTTTTTCTAACACTTCACACAAATCACCTTTTGAATTGTTGTTTAAATCCAAACCTGATTATTCTCATCTCAATGTGTTTGGTTGTTTATGCTATCCATGTCTTAGACCTTACATGTCTTCCAAATTGGATCCAAAAATCAAAAAATGTGTTTTCCTTGGTTATGCTTATGGTTATAAGGGGTACTTATGTTTTGATCGTATTGCACACAAATTCTTTATTAGTCGTGATGTTATTTTTGATGAGTTTACTTTTTCTTATGCACAAACAGCTACTTCAGACTCTACTGATTTATCTACTACTTATGTGATTGCAGGAGCTCCACCCAGCAGAGTTTCCTTTGATCCTCATAGCGTTGTACCTCCAATATATATGCAACAATTTGAGGATACCATTACAGATACTAACCTTCTTGCCATATTGATGCACCTCCTATATACGTGCATTCTCCTGGCCTTTCTGAGGGCAATGACAGAGAGCTGCAGCCTGCTGTTTCTGATGTTCTTCCTGATCCCAGCTCTATTGCGCCCCCAGTAGCTTCTGGACAGCAGAAATCCAGTTCCAGTTAAGGCTTGGAAAATTCTCCGAGCCCAGTGATGACAAACCCCCCACCCCTTCCATCTCATCATATGCAGACTCGTAGTAAGTATGGTATCAGTAAGATAATGCAGCTCTATTACACTTCTACTTCTTCTTCTCCACTACATGTTGGGTTTACTGTCACTTCACCCACTGCACTCTGTGATCCTCTTTCTTATATGAGGCTTCTAAATCTTTTCAGTGGCAAAGAGCAATGACTGAGGAATTATTAAACCTCAAACAGAAACAGACTTGGTCTTTGGTACCTTTACCACCAAACACAAATGTAATTGGGAACAAATGGGTCTTCAAAACTAAGTATAACCCTAACGGTACTGTTTCCCGCCACAAAGAACGCCTTGTGGACAAAGGGTTTCACCAAACCCACGGGTTAGACTACGATGAAACCTTTAGTCCTGTTGTTAAACACGCAACAATACGCATTATTTTGGCATTAGCCGCCAATTTTTCTTGGCCATTGCAGCAATTAGACGTAAAAATGCTTTTCTTCATGGATTTCTCCGTGAAACAATTTACATGAAGCAACCTGCTGGGTTTGTTGATCCAAAGTTTCTCAAACACGTGTGTCTACTTCACAAGTCAATATACGGTTTAAAACAAGCCCCTAGGGCCTTGTTTGAGCGATTTACTGTCTATTTGTTATCACTTGGCTTTAAATCTGCACATTCAGATTCATCTCTTTTTCCTCGTCATCATAATAATCGTTTAACTGTTTTACTCCTTTACGTTGATGACATAATTGTTACGGGCAATGATACTTCTTATATTACCACTCTTGTCTCTTTACTTAACAAAGAGTTTCAAATGACAAATTTAGGGCCTCTTACTTATTTTTGAGGCCTTCAAATTTCTCGCAACAAAGCTGGTATTACTATTACTCCAGAGAAGTACACTACTGATCTTATTGCAAAGTTCAACATGACTCACTCTAAGCCTTGTTCTACTCCCTTGGCTTCTGGAGTCAAATATCACCTCACACAAGGCACATTATTGCAAGAACCTACTGTTTTTCGTCAATTATTGGGTGGTTTACAATATTTAACGTTCACCCGACCTGATATTGCATTTGCGGTGAATCATTTGTGCCAATTCATGCACAACCCTATTGATATACACCTTAGCGGTGCAAAACGTATTCTACGTTACTTGAATGGCACAAAATCTCATGGATTATACTATTCTGCTAACTCTTTACCTATTAACATTTATTCCGACGCCGATTGGGCTGGTAACCCAACGGATCGTCGTAGCACAACAGTCCTTCTACTTCTTCTTGGGCCTAACCCAGTCCATTGGGCCTCCAAGAGACAGGCCACAGTGGCCCGTTCATCCACCGAAGCAGAATACAGGGCCTTGGCCACTGCTGCTGCTGACTTATCCAGGTTTAAATTGTTGTTTTTTGATTTACGTATTAAAATTTCTCTTACTCCCAAAATCTGGACTGACAGCCAATCTGCCTTAGCACTTTCTGCAAATCCCCTATTTCACGCACGCACGAAACACATCGAAATTGACTACCACTACGTGCGTGAAAAGGCTCTTAACAAAGAACTTATAGTTTCTTTTGTTTCTTCTACAGGTCAGTTGGCAGATTTCTTCACCAAGGCCCTTCCAGCACCTCAATTTCATGCGCTCAAGTCTAAAGTAATGTCGGTTCCTCCGCCATTACTTTAAGAGGAGGTAATAGCAGCTAAAGGAGTATTGGGCTTCATTTATACTGGATCAGCTCTTCTTGTATTAAGTCCAGCTTGTAATGGGTTGTTCTCACTAAATGTTTGGGCCTTCTTATAAGCCCAAACTTACTTATTTCTGATGTTATCATAAGCCCACAACATTAGGGTTTAGTACTCTCCATTTCCTACCGTTGGATTACAATCCAAGGGTCTCATTATTAGTTCAGAGTATTTATACTCATATCTGTATTTGGTTCATGAATCAATCTAATATACAGTTGTTCATTTTCATCGTTTCATTTCATCTTCCTCTTCACTCTCACTAACCCTAATTGCTATGTCATCATTTGGGTCCTTTTGTGACTACTCTTGGACATTCAATCGTCTTGAATTACTGAAGCAAGCAAATGCAATAAAGTTTTGTGGTTTGAAACCATCTATGATAGCATATTAATTTACTCATTTCCTACAATAACTATGTAAACAATATCTATGTCATGTCCCTTGAAACGGATAATCAGTTGAGGCTTGTAAAAGTTCATGAACTACCTACCTACCATGACTTGCAAACACAACCATCCATCTACTTCTCATTTGAGACCTGATGTCTATATGTAGACGTACTAATAACAAGAATAAAACTCTACTATTATCACAACTTTGGTAAACTACCTATACCATAGCTCGTTTTCTCCCTCGCCTCTCATGTTGTCAGTAGGCAAATTTGCTAGAAGATATCAACGGATTCAAAATTTAGAGAGTGACATCACATTTGTTTTGAATGAATAAATATAGACACTTGTATCTCAATGTTACCTTTATATTACACTAACATTGTTTTTTGTAAAACCATTATTTCGTTAGGATTAAGAAGCAAATAATTGTTGAGGTTCCGTGAACCTGACCGCGACAAACATAAGAATGTTGGGTTCCAAGCCCAATCAATAGTCCAAAACATTAAGGCGGTGATGGTCAGACCAATTAGGTCTCATGCTTGGTCATCAAGCATGCTTTTTTCCTTCTTTGAATTGTTTCCACCGCCACAGTAGCCTATTTAAAGGCTTGAGACTTGCTTGTTTCACTATCTCACAATTGTATTCCTCTCCAGTGGTTAGAGAGACGAGTGACATAATTGTTGTCACATGGGGCTGCCTTGAACGTGCTTCAAGAGAAGGAGATTTCTCCTTGCTGATTGTGGGTTGACGAAGAGCAAGAGACGAGAAAAAAATACCGCGACGTGATCGTTCGCGAGGACGACTTCAGGGACTAATTCCGGGTAATTTGTTAGCAATTAGTTTGCTTAGTTTCCGCCTAGCGGCGAGTTCTTGTTATACCCGTTTATTAGTTTCTAGTTTGTTTACCCACGTTCTAGTGGAGGATTTGTCTACCCATTGTAATTGTTATAGTGGAAGTTTAGTGGGTCGTTTTGTCCCTCTCGCTTAGAGGGTTTTTCCCACGTTAAATTCTCTTGTCCTACATCTTCTACTTTTACGCACTTGTTCGTGTTGGCGTTGTTTTCGCATTTTAGTCCGTGGATTCAGCCTCGTTACCCAACAAAGTGGTATCAGAGCCAGGTTCAATGGGGGAGTCAACGGGTTCCATGATCAACTTGACAGCTAGCAATTATTTGATATGGAAGCCTAGGATGCAAGAATTGCTTTATTGCAAGGACTTGATGGACCCTATTCTTGCGAAAGGGGTCAAGCCAGCCGAAGTTAAAGATGATGAGTGGACCAAGATGAATATGAAGACGATTGGTCATATCCGCCAGTGGATTGACAATTCTGTGTTCCACCACGTTGCTCAAGAGACGGATGCGTACCAACTATGGATAAAGTTTGAGGGCATGTATGAGAGGAAGACTGCCAGGAACAAAGCGTTGCTGATGAGATCGCTCGTGAACTTGAAGTACAGAGACGGTCAACAAGTTGCTGAGCACTTGAGTGAGTTTCAGAGTCTCATAAACCAATTGGCTACCGTCAAGCTCAATTGGGATGATGAGACACAAGCCTTTTTGCTGCTTAGCTCCCTACCAACCTCGTGGGAGACGTTGGTCGTGTCATTGAGAAATTCTGCCCCTGATGGAAAGCTGTCCATGAGTATGGTCAAGGACGCGATGTTCAACGAGGAGGCAAGGAGGAAGGAGATGGGCTCTGACAGCGCGCATGCTCTTGTCACGGAGAATAAAGACAAGAACACGGATCGAGGGAGAAGCCAAACAAGGAACAGTAACAGAGGTCGCAGCAAGTCCAGGAATGGAGGTTCTCAGCCAAGATCCAAGGTCAAGTGCTATAACTGTGGAAGGCAGGGTCACATGGCAAGATCGTGCCGATTCCCGAAGAATGATCATAACCTAGGCGACAATAGAAGGAACCAGAAGAATGATAAGAGTGAGGATGATGATACAACTGCCACAATCTCACAGGTTGTGGTACTGTCTGTGGGAGAAGAAGAATGCCTTCACGTTGCAGCAAATCAGGAAACTGAGTGGGTTGTTGATACATCCGCTTCATACCATGCAACTTCGAGACGAGATTTCTTCACTACATACAAAGCTGGAGACTTTGGAACTGTGAAGATGGGTAATACGAGTACCTCGAAGATCGCAGAGATTGGAGATATTCGCATCCAAACCCATGTTGGGTGCAAGATGGTGTTGAAAGATGTACGCCATATTCCTGATTTGCGACTGAACCTACTCTCTCGTATTGCACTAGATCGCCAAGGATATGATAACTACTTTGGTATTAGTAAGTGGAAGCTGACCAAGGGATCAATGGTCGTGGCTAGAGGAGAAGCTTGCTGCACACTGTACAAGACTCATGTGAAGGTTCTTGGTGATAGCTTGAATGCAGTTGAGGATGCAGCATCACCAAACTTGTGGCACAAGAGGCTTGCTCACATGAGTAAGAAAGGGTTGAAGATTCTGGCAAGGAAATCTCTAATTCCTTTTGCCAAAGGTACACCACTAAATCCTTGTGATTATTGCTTGTTTGGGAAACATCACAGGATTACGTTTAGTTCCTCTGCTAAAAGAAAGTCGAAGATAGTGGAGTTAGTGCACTCTGATGTGTGTGGTCCCATAGAGCTGGAGTCTATTGGCGGTCGCAGATACTTTGTGCCCTTTATTGACGATGCTTCAAGCAAAGTGTGGGTGTATTTACTGAAGACTAAAGATGAAGTATTTGATTACTTTAAGAAGTTCCATGCCATGGTTGAAAGAGATACAGACAATCCTTTGAAGCGTCTACGTACAGACAACGGTGGTGAATATACTTCAAAGGAGTTCGAAGCCTATTGTGACGCCCACGGTATTCGGCATGAGATGACGGTTCCAGGTACCCCACAACACAACGGCATTGCCGAGAGGATGAACCGGACTATTGTTGAGAGAGTCCGATGTATGCTCAGAATGGCAAAGCTGCCAAAGTCATTCTGGGGTGAAGCAGTTCGTACCGCCTGTTATGTGATTAACAGGTCTCCATCTGCTCCTTTGGGTTTTGAGATTCCAGATAAGGTATGGCACGGTAGAGACGTTTCCTACTCTCATCTGAAGGTGTTTGGCTGCAAGGCGTTCGCGCATATACCCAAGGAGAAATGACTCAAGCTTGATGACAAAGCCAATCCATGTGTTTTTGTGGGCTATGGAGATGCGGAGTTTGGCTACAGGTTATGGGATCCAGTTAATAAGAAGTTGATAAGAAGCAGGGATGTGGTTTTCTATGAGAACCAGACTATTGAAGATATCGAGATGTCTTCAAAGTCGAAGGAAGTTGTTGTTCCCGACCTCAGTCCAGATACCTCCCCTAGTGCTACGGGCGGAGAAGAGATTCCTGGAGATGTTCCAGAGATAGAGATTCCAGAGATGGAAGATGACGATGATGATGATGATTCCGATGAAGAGGGTGATGAGCAGGGGGAGCAGCCCCCTCCACCAGAGAATGAAGGACCTCAGCTGAGAAGGTCAACTAGGAATCCGCAACCATCTGTCAGGTACCCATCGTCTGAGTATATTTTAGTTACTGATGAGGGGGAGCCAGAAAGTTTCCGGGAGGCGCAAACTGATAACGCCCAATTAGGGGTTATCTTTTAGCCTGATTTCACGAGTATTTGTGTCGGAATTAGCGGTTTTTGCCGGAAAATGCCTTAGAATGCCCCGGGAATCTAGAACGAGACGTTTATTTGTACTTGCTGGATTTCTGCTTATTTCTGCTTATTTCTTGCTATATTTGGATATGATCGCGGGTTTTCGTTCGTGTTGTCTTTTCAGGAACAGGTTCGGGAGGTGCATCGGGAAGCATGCCGGGACCAAGCCGGGACCGTCTCGGGAAACGTGCACAAGACCGGGACACGACGGAAACACGGAAAAGCAGAAGTACACCGAAGAGGCAAGCCGGGAGTATCAGGCAGAAGAGTGGGACCCAGGGGACCAGACCTGGCCCACCAGAGGACCAAGTGGGCCCCACCTAGCCCACGGCCTGCGTATATACGCAGGCCCTGCGTATATACGCAGGCAGTGGGGTGGTGGGGGATCTTGGTTGGGCCCTGGTTGCGTATTTACGCAACCCCTGCGTATATACGCAGCCAGTTTTGACTTTTGGTCAAAGTCGGTGGACCGATGGCATATTCCGTAATTTCGAGTACAAGCGTTTTCAGGAAACAGCACTATTTAAAGACTCGTCCAGACTCGTTTTGAGGGAACACGAAGACACAACACAATTCTCAGCACAACCGAAGGACAAGTCGGAGCATTCACGGAGAGCACGAAAGCGCGATTCGAGATTCGAAGACTTAGTTTGATTTCGTTCTCTCTCTTTAAATTCAGAAACTGCGTTTTGTACTATGTCTAGTCGTAGCTAAACTTTTTACCTAGGTTCTCGGTGAACCTAGGGTTTCGTACTCAGATTTTATGATTACTACGTTTATGAATTCATGATGATTGTCTTAAATTCAGCAAGTTGTATCTGTTATTCTGGTTTGAATGTTATCGTATATGCATGATAGGATTGATCACCCAGGATTGCTTGTAGGTGAAAACGTCAAGTTAGGGTTAGGAAGAAAAACCGGGATTTAGTACCTTACCCTGATAGACCGACCAGAGAAAGGGAGATAGGGCTAGCATCGAAAAACGTGAGACCAACTGTTAGAGAATTTGACCCGGGCCATTCGGACAGGTTAGAAACCCTAATAGGATTAGACCGAGACTGCAGACTTAGGCAGCTTAACAAGAATCTGAAAGTCTGCAGGATCGGGATTACGTGTGGAAGCTGAAAAGTCACTGCACAACTGGTACGTTGCACAGATACCGAAACTGCTGAGTGTTTTCATAATCGAATGTAAAACTGAAATCTGTAGACCCCCTAGGGGATCCTGGAGCCTAGTCTTCATCTATTATCGTTACAACCGATTCAGCTTATTTCAGAAAACGTCACAAAAATATTTACGTTTTTAATTTCTGTTTTTAGTTTAGTCATTATAATCACAACCTACTCCTCCTGGTTACTACTCTTGGAAAACCGAAACTGACAACGTGAGTAAACCTATAATAGTCCTCGTGGGAACGATAATCCGAGTCTAATTGCACCCGGTACTACAAGATTCGTACACTTGCGATAGCACGTTAGTTTGCGCATCAAGTTTTTGGCGCCGTTGCCGGGGAATTTTTAGGGTCTATTTAGTAGTCAGAATTAGTTTTCTGAGTTTTTTATTTATTTTCAGTTTTGTTATTTTTCTTTTTATCTCACTGCGTTTTCGAATCTGCGTTTTCAGGACTGTTTAGTTGATGCCCAGATTGCCTCGCGATTTGGTGACACCACTCGACAACCCGTAAAAGCTGTGTACCGAACAGAACCGCAGAAACCGAGAAAGCAGGATGGCAACCAACGAGAGAGATCCACCCACGAACACCGAAGCCGGTGTACAGGAACGAGAGACACGTACCCCAGCCCAGATGGCGCGGTACATTGAGGAGCTTGTCACAGCAGGACTTGCTGCCCGAAGCAACCAGAGTACATATAACCGATCTGGGAAGGCATTGGTGGAAAATTTCGAAGTCCCCACCGGGGGGCATGAGCGAGCCATTGTGGTGCCCGAGATCACCGCAGAGCACTTTGACATCAAACCGTCCACCATCCAGACGGTACAAACTCTCTGCCCGTTTCATGGCAGGGCCGACGAAGACCCGAACGATTTCATCGGGAAATTCGAAGATTACTGCAACAAGGTCAGATACAAGGGGGTAGAAGCAGAGGCGCTCATGTTGATCTTATTTCCGTACTGTCTTTATGGAGTAGCCAAGGACTGGCTTGAATCCCGACCACCCCGATCCATCACCACATGGGAGGAGTGTGTCACGGATTTTCTAGCAAAGTTCTATCCCGCCTCCCGAGTCATACAGTTACAGAGCGAGATACTGTCATTCAGACAGAAGATGGGGGAGACGGTAGTGGACGCATGGGACAGGCTCATGAGATTGGTCAAACGGTGCCCGAACCACGGTTTTGGAGACGCAAAAATCCTGCAGGTTTTCTACCATGCCCTAGACAGGGAGAACGCCGACAGGATTGACAGAGAGGTCGGGGGAAACTTCTTGTATCACGTGGACAAAGAAGGTGCGTATGACCTGATGAAGCAGTTGGCCAAGCAGGACACCCGACTGTTTGACGATCGCAGGATGGCGGCCAGAGCCGAACCTGCAGAAGATGACCGGATAGACAACCTGGCCAAGATCGTTCACGACTTGGTCAAGAAAGTCTACTCGGATAAGAAGACTGTGGCAGCAGTCGAGGAACCGGATCTGGACACAGCCATTGAGGAGCTAAGGACTGAAGATACCAACTACGTACAGCAGCAGTGGGACCCGAGCCGGTACCTACCGGGCACGAGAGACCATCCCGGGTTCCGGTACGGAAACCCGAACGCAGCAGTTTATGCACCGGGATTCCAGCACAGGCCACCAGCCCAGCAGGCTGCCCCGGCTCAGCAGGCTCAGTCAGTCCCGTCAGCACAGCAGTACGACGCTCAGATGAAAGAGATCAAGTCCATGTTCCAGACTATGGAGTCCCGGTTCAAGCACATGGATACTTTGACGGCAGATATGCAGACAACCAAAACGTCACTGCGCGCTTTGGAAGTGCAGGTTGGGCAGTTAGCACAGCAGCTAACAGAGAGACAGCCAGGAAACCTACCCTCGAACACAGTAAATAATCCACGAGCTCAGATCAATGCTATCTCCACTCGGAGTGGATTGGCACTGCAGGATCCACCGTATCCCAGCCACGCACGTGCAGAAAATTCGAAAGAAGTGGAACGCAACTTGTCAGGCCAGGATAACAGCACAGTCGATCGCCCCCAGCCGAAGGGCTCGGTTGAGCAGGATGCAGTGCAGAACGAGACAGGTGCAGAAACTGTACCCGTCTCCAAGGAGGTCCCGTACCCCTTGCGAACACGAAAGAGGAATGACAGCAAGGACTACGCCAGGTTTCTCGAGATGTTCAAGCAGCTGCAGATTAACATACCTTTTGCTGAGGCGTTGGCTAAGATGCCCACTTACGCCAAATTCCTCAAGGACATCTTGTATGGGAGGAGGCGAATGAGCGATTTCGAGACCATAAACCTGACGGCAGAAGTGAGCAATTGTGTGAAGAATGGGCTACCGAGGAAGAGAAAGGATCCTGGCAGTTTCGTGATACCGGTCACCCTAGGTAACGCTTACACAGGAAAGGCTCTGTGTGACCTAGGGGCCAGCATCAACCTGATGCCATTAACGATTTTCAAGAGTTTGAAAGTCGGTGAACCCCGACCCACCAGAATCATGCTGCAGATGGCAGACAGGTCCGTAAAACAGGCCTACGGGGTTATCGAGGACATTCTGGTCAAGGTCGGCGAGCTTATTTTTCCGGCAGATTTCGTCATCCTGGACATGGAGGCAGGGGAGGTACCGCTCATACTTGGCAGGCCGTTTTTGGCCACGGGCGAAGCAATGATAAACTGTAAGAGCGGGGAGCTGACCATGCAGATTAACGAGGAAAAAGTGAAATTCAACGTTTTCAAAAATCTGCAACTGCCAAATTACTACGACCACGAGGATATCTTTGCTATCGATGTGGTGGACGAAGGCTGGGAAAACGAGGAGATGGACCAATTGTGGGAAGAGATTGACAGCATGTACGGGGAAGAAAAAGAGAAGACTCGGTGCGAGCACGCCATGAGAGCCGAAGACTGGACCACTTTGCACCGGGACGAAGAAGGCGGGCAAAAGATGATTCTGGTCCCGTCACTCAAGGAACCACCCGCACTGGAGCTGAAACCGCTCCCGAGCCATCTCAGGTATGCGTATATTGGTGAAAATAGTACTCTGCCCGTAATTGTTTCGTCTCGTTTATCTCAGGAACAGGAGCAGAAACTGCTGGAAGTATTGCGAGAGCATAAGGAAGCAATCGCCTGGACGATTGCAGATATCAAGGGGATCAGCCCCTCCTACTGCATGCACAAGATCCGAATTGAAGAAGGCAAGAAACCGGTGATTCAGCCCCAGCGGAGACTGAACCCGAACATGAAGGACGTTGTGCGAAAAGAGGTCATGAAGTGGCTGGAAGCGGGAATCATCTACCCCATATCGGACAGCACGTGGATCAGCCCGGTCCAGTGCGTGCCCAAGAAGGGGGGTATTACGGTGGTGCAGAATAATGATCAGGAGCAGATTGTGCAGCGCACCGTTACAGGCTGGCGGATCTGCATGGACTATCGGAGGCTAAACGATGCAACATTAAAAGACCACTTCCCGCTGCCATTCATGGACCAAATGCTGGACCGGCTCGCCCATCATGCCTACTACTGTTTTCTGGACGGATATTCCGGGTACAACCAGATTTGCATAGCCCCGGAAGATCAGGAAAAGACGACGTTTACCTGCCCGTACGGTACGTTCGCGTTTCGACGCATGCCGTTCGGGTTGTGTAATGCTCCTGCCACGTTCCAGAGATGTATGATGGAGATTTTTTCCGACATGATCGAGAAAAATCTGGAGGTCTTCATGGACGACTTTTCACTCTTCGGGGACAGTTTCGATGACTGCCTGTTCCATATGGGCCAGGTTCTGATCCGATGCAAGAAGGCGAATTTGGTGCTCAATTGGGAAAAGTGTCACTTTATGGTCACCGAGGGGATCGTGCTGGGTCACAGAATTTCCAGCAAGGGACTCGAGGTGGACAGGGCTAAGATCGAGGTGATAAAGCAGCTTCCATACCCGACGAACGTAAGGGCGATCAAAAGTTTTCTGGGACATGCAGGATTTTACCGAAGATTCATCAAGGACTTTTCCAAGATCACAAAGCCGCTTTGCGCGTTACTCGGAAAAGATGTACCCTTTGATTTCGACGCAGCATGTCGGCAAGCTTTTGACCACTTGAAAGAGAAGCTGACCACAGCCCCGGTTATAACCACGCCAGATTGGTCACTCCCGTTTGAGCTGATGTGTGACGCCAGCGACTATGCAGTCGGGGCAGTTTTGGGACAGCGGAAGGATAAGGTATGCCACGTCATTTATTATGCGATCCGGGTACTCAACGATGCCCAGCTCAACTATGGCACGACAGAAAAGGAACTGCTGGCTGTGGTGTATGCACTGGACAAATTCAGGCCCTATTTGGTCGGGTCAAAAGTTATCGTTTTTACCGACCATAGTGCTCTGAAATACCTGCTGGACAAGAAGGACGCAAAACCGAGACTTTTGAGATGGGTACTACTGATGCAGGAATTCGATGTGGAAATTCGGGACAAGAAGGGAGTTGAGAACGTGGTAGCGGATCACCTATCCAGACTTGAGAACGTGAAGGTGGACCCGGTGCCGATCAAGGAAAACTTCCCGGACGAGCACATCATGGCAGTCAAGATCGGGAGACCATGGTACTATGCCATAGCCAACTACTTGGTAACTGGCACGCTTCCCGAGGATCTCACCCCGTCGCAGCGGAAAAAGTTCATTGCCGAAAGTCGACAGTATTTCTGGGACGACCCGTACTTGTTCAAACAGGGGGCAGACAACATCCTGAGAAGGTGTATCCTGACCCACGAGGCCTGGAACGTGATCCGACACTGCCATTCATCACAGTGTGGGGGTCATTTTGGGGGAACGCGAACAGCGCATAAAATACTGCAGTCCGGGTTTTTCTGGCCGACAATCTTCTAAGACTGTCACGACTATGTGCAGGGATGCGATAGGTGCCAGAGGACAGGAAACACGTCACACCGGGACGAGATGCCGATGACCGTGTGGCAGGAGGTTGAACCATTCGATGTCTGGGGGATTGACTTCATGGGTCCGTTCCCGTCTTCGATGGGGAATCTTTACATTCTGCTGGCAGTAGATTATGTGACAAAGTGGATCGAGGCGATCGCGTGTCAGAAAAACGATGCAGCTACCGTTGAGCGTTTTCTGAAACGCAACGTTTTCACTCGTTTCGGGACTCCCAGGGCAATGATCAGCGACGAGGGCTCTCACTTCATCAATCGAGTTTTTGCGAAAGTTCTGAAACAGTACGGCGTGTCAGTTCATAAAGTCTCGTTACCGTACCATCCGCAGACGAACGGGCAAGCCGAGGTGTCGAATCGAGAGATCAAGAGCATACTCGAGAAAACAGTGAATCTCGGCCGAAAGGATTGGTCCGTCAGACTAGACGATGCGCTTTGGGCCTACAGGACAGCTTTCAAAACACCGCTGGGAATGTCACCGTACCAGCTCGTTTTTGGGAAAGCATGCCACTTACCGGTGGAACTGGAGCACAAGGCGTATTGGGCCATCAAATTTCTGAACTTGGACCAGAATCTAGCAGGGGATAAGAGGAAGATGGCACTGCTGGAATTGGAGGAATTCCGCAGGACGGCTTTCGAGAGCGCCAAAATCTACAAAGAGAAGACAAAGAAGTGGCATGATCACCGTATCACGCCAAAGCAGTTTAACGAAGGTGACAAAGTGCTTCTCTACAATACCCGGATGCGGTTCTTTCCGGGGAAGCTGAGGTCTCGTTGGTCGGGACCGTTCATCATCAAGCAGATTTTTGCCTGGGGGGCATTCGAGCTGGAAAATCCAAATGACAACTCCAGTTTCAGGGTGAACGGGAACCGGATCAAGCCGTATCTCGAGACCGCCGAAGTCGTCAAAATAGACCCGGTCTATTTTGATGACCCGTAAGAGGTAACAAGGTCGGGCCATCGACCGTAAATCACAAGGCGCTGTTTGGGAGGCAACCCAAAATTTATCGTTTATTTATTTTGTTTATTATCTATTACGTTAGTATGACAGTTCTGAATTTTCGAGAGAGGCGAGATGAGCGGGTTTTTAACGTTGAATTTGAAAGTGTGCAGAAACAGAATCATCCAAAACAGCCAAGATCAGGAAAGCAGGGGGAGAGAGAAACTTTGAAAAAAAAAATCCACTTTTGCCCTCGGGCTGCGTATATATGCAGCCCCTGCGTATATACGCAACCCGTGGGGCAAAAGTGAAATTTTTTTACTTTTTTTTTTGGTTTTTTTCTGGTTGGGTATATACGCGGTACTGCGTATATACGTAAACAGGAAAGAAAAAAAAAAAAAAAATCGAATTTTTTTCAAAACCCCAGGGGTATTTTGGTCATTTTGACCAAATTAGGTTATAGCACAAGGGGGGGACGGGTTTGCCATTGTTGGCACCTCCCTTTCTCTCTCTACCTCCATTTGCTCTCACTTGAAGAACAAAAATTTTGACTCGGACCTCCAAATCAAAATCCGGGCACATTTCTGGAATCCCCTCGTCGCAAGGAGCAAGATTCATCCATCAAAATCCGGAAACAAGCGAAAATCGAGAGGGCAAGTTCCATCAAAAAGTGAGGTGTTCTTGAGGAAAAGTGCAGATTCGAAGGTGTTAGAGCAAGAAATCGCAAAAACCGTAGAAGGGAACGTGAACGAGGAGATCGAGGGCTTCGATTTGGTGGGCTCGGAATTCAATTCCGGGCAGTTGACTTTTCCGGCGACTTTTCCGGCGACCACCGGCGGTTTTCCGGCGACTTTCCGGGCAGAATCTCCGGTCTTCACCCCTGTTTAGGGAAGGTCGAAAATCTCATCCCTCGCTTTATTTTCCGTTTTGGCACGGCCCGTAGCCGGGCCCGTATTTTTTTTTCCGGTAATTTTGCATTTGGAGCGGCACTTGCCGTGTGGACCTCTGGTAGATCTTAGGTGGACTACCTATTGCGACACACTATTTTTGTGCACGTTTCACGTTTTTGCTCTATTTCCCGAGTCGGCACGTTTTTCGAGATTTTAGGCTGTTATGGAGTTTCATGTGCCCATCTTAGATCATAACCGAGATGACATCCCTACTGATTATGAGGCGGAAGAGCTTACCCCTTTGCTATTTGACAGTTTTAGGTTCGTCAACCATCATGCCCAATATTACTTTATGACCGGGACCAAAATGAGTCATAGCATTCCCGTAGACTACCAGTTTGAGGTCGACCATACTTACATGCCGCCAGAGATGGCCGCTTATGCGAGTCGACCGGACATTTTCGGGACGTCCCTAGCGGGGTTCCCGGACTTGTCCGATACTGACTTGGTGCGTGAGTTCTACGCGAACCTCATGCACAAGGGGGAGGGGGAAGCCAATGGGGATGTCCGTTGGGTCTATATGAGGCGTACGTTTATATTGCTCACGGCGGATACCATCCGCCAAGCGTATCAGATTCCGATGCGCCACATCTCGTGCGCATATGCCGAGTGTGCAGATTACCCGCCGAGCGATGCTGAGCTTTTGCGGGTTGTGACTGGGGGGCACCCGGGTGCCCATTTCGAGAGAGAGGGGCCAGGCGAGATAGGCAAGAAATTGCATTCTCGTTTTGTTGCCGGCCCGCCACGGTGGTGGGCCGAGTGGGTAGTGAACAGGGTTGTAGGTATTAAACATTTCACCTACCTTGACTTCGAGTACGTACTCTTAGTCTATTGTCTTGTGCTGGGACGAGATGTTGACATTCCTCGTCGGATTTGGGTATATATGATGGAGCGGAACTGCTCCGGTAGCAAGAAGGGATTGGGGTACGCCAACCTCATTGCCAAACTTGCTCGGGATTATGAGGTTCCGATGGATGATTTACAGGGTGACCTAGAGCCTACTTTGCTACGGCCTTATAGGAAGCTTATTACTCGCCACCCGGGCCCGCCTCCGCCAGTCGTTGACCTCGATGAGGATGACGATTTTATGGAGGAGGACCCGGTTCCTGCACCTGCCCCTGCCCCTGCCCCTAGGAGGCGTTCGACTCAGGAACGATCAGTCAGTCGCCAGGCACAGGCCGGACTTCGGCGATGCCGTACTACTCGAGAGAGTGAGCGCCCCGAGTCGAGCAGGCAGGGGACTGAGAGGAATGCCCAGCCTCAGCCTGCCCATCAGAGAGAGCAGCCGGCCCCACGGGCCAACCCGGCCCCACGAGCTAGACCGGCCCCGCCCCGTAGACTGCCCCGAGTGGATGAGAGATTTGAGGGGTGTCGGGGTGGACGCAAGTCCATAGGAGAGAAGGTGTTAGAGGGAGTGGGCAAGATCTGGAGAGCGGTGACGCATATCCGCCGGACTCAGCGGAAGGTCACGAAGGACACCCAGGCTTCCCTAGCTAGTATTAGAGAGGAGCAGCGGGATGCGGCTCGGCACGCAGGCCGAGACCCGCCACTCCTGCTGTATTTCCCACCCACCTACTCCAGTAGCTTTACCGAGGGATGGTCGGATGACGGGGACTCTAGCGAGTACACGTCTGCTCCGCCACCCCCGACCCAGCCACCACCACCGACTCAGCCATCACCGCCACCTGCCAGATAGGAGAGACGGCAGCCTGGGACACGATCCCGGCAGCCTACGGGTCGTCAGGCTGGGACCCGTACCCGACAGACTGGGACCCGTACCCAGCAGACTGGGGCCCGTACTCACCAGCATTCGAGTGGCAGGACGACTTTGCGGTCCCAGCCACCTAGCAGTTGGACTGGGTCCGAGTCGCAGTCCTCGGATTACCGGCCCCGTACAAGGGCACGCCAGCCGGTATTTAGGACTGATTCAGAGAGCAGCTCGCCGGGTAGCATTTCCGGTACGTCCGAGACCGGGTCAGACCCGACATTTTTTCCGGACGAGTGAGTGCCATGAGGGCATGCCACCTCTTAGTGGGGGGGTGGTAGTCGTGTCTGCATTAACCCGGTCTACACGTTTTTTCGTATTTATTTTTATTTTTATTTTTATTTTTGAGTCTGCATATTTTCTTTCTTTGAGTCAACCCACCATAATTATTCTAGCCATGCATTGTATATAATTAAAAAAAAAAAAAAAAACAAAAACAAAAAAATGAAAAATTAAATTTTTTTTATGCTGCTGGTTGGGTATATACGCAGGACCTGCGTATATACGCAAACAGCAAGTATAAATTATTTTTCAAAAAAAAAAGTTTAAAATCAGAAAATTTTGAGAAAGGGCAATCGAGATAACGAAAACAGTGAAGAAATTGAGTTTGAATCCTTTGAAAGAAACGAAAACTTGCACCGAGGTATAGTAGATAGGTGAGAGCCAGTGACCTTTGGAATCCGCAAGTAGTTATCAACTGAGCGAAAAATCCGACTAGTTGCTACACCGCCGTCACATAGGTAGTCGACAACCCGCCCACGGGCGCCGTCACGGTCATCGCATTTTTCGGTGGGGTGACTGGCTATCAAGGGACCTCACGTCCTGTTTCTTATCCCTAGGTCCAATTAGTCAACCCGTTTGAAGCCATTTACCCTCTTTCTTCGTAGCCACTTTAGCCTAGGCAGCCTTCTTTGAGACCTCATCAGTCGATAGTTGGCTATTCTACGTGTTATGACGGAGGGAGTGAGTAGGGGCAGGTTTTAGATAGGGGAGCTTCATGAGTTATCAGTTTTGGACAGTTTCGATTTTGACACGTTTTTCGAGGGAAGGACAGGGTGAGTGAGAGGCGACAGTGCATTAATTTGCGGAGGTGGATCACTTCACTACATAGTGACCACATGAGGAGTTAGTCGCGTGCGAGCATCTTTTCGCACAAACCGGGGTTCCGGGGGGTTGTAGGGTCAATTGGTGGTTGTGCCGTTTTTCTACATCTTTGGTGATGAGGAGGTTCGGTGGGACTGCACAGTATTATTTCGACTACAGGATCAGCGCTTCAGGATTAGTGTGGGGGTACATCACATGAGGACATTTTACGTACCACACGACAGATATTTATTTTCACTCACTCAGCTTTAGTCAGTTTGGTATTGTTGATATTCGTGTGAGTTTGTATATAGTTGTGTTAAAAAAAAAAATATATATATATATATAGAAAAAAAATAAAAGAGAAAAAGAAAAAAAGAAAAAAAAAAAGAAAAGAAAAAAAAAATTATTATGATCTAGTTTTTAGTTTGTTTTGTGTTCTTGTTATTTAAATAAAAAGCTGAGTGAGTGGCACAATTTTCGAGACGTTTTGCACCGCTTCACATTTGTGGCCGCGAGCACGGCAAGGATACACCAGGGGACAGGAGAATTTGGAAAGCAGGAACTTAGGTGTTTCGGACAGTTTTTCGGGATCTCGGTGAGGGGTGTGAGTTTGGTAAATTGTGAGAATGTCATAACATGTAGGATTACGCTGTACCTTGATACATATATTTATCCTACCTGATTAGACATAGATCCTTTCGGAAACAGCTCGGATGGTAAGTTAGCTAGGGATTTGCTCAGTTTGATAACCAAAGTAACAGTACTTCGGTCCAGTGCTTAAATCCACCATATAAATCTGTTCAGACTTACCGATCGCTTGTAGGGAAGTAAATTCTGAAAAGGATGAGATCATGAGGACACACTGTTTATGTTTTTGAGGTTGCCCGATCTCGCCAAAAATATTTTTGTCACTAGTCTGTTTTGGAGTCGTTTGAGTCTGTGTATATTCTATCTGAGTCAGTTTTTCTATCGAGTCGTCCGGTTGAAAGGTTCGGGTCGAAAGTGTATGCAACGGTAGGGTATGTGCAGAGTCAGTCACGAGGACAGAAATGCAGGCTAGAGTTGGCAGGATTGCTCGGGACGAGCAATGTTTAGTGCGGGGGTATTTGATAACGCCCAATTAGGGGTTATCTTTTAGCCTGATTTCACGAGTATTTGTGTCGGAATTAGCGGTTTTTGCCGAAAAATGCCTTAGAATGCCCCGGGAATCTAGAACGAGACGTTTATTTGTACTTGCTGGATTTCTGCTTATTTCTGCTTATTTCTTGCTATATTTGGATATGATCGCGGGTTTTCGTTCGTGTTGTCTTTTCAGGAACAGGTTCGGGAGGTGCATCGGGAAGCGTGCCGGGACCAAGCCGGGACCGTCTCGGGAAACGTGCACAAGACCGGGACACGACGGAAACACGGAAAAGCAGAAGTACACCGAAGAGGCAAGCCGGGAGTATCAGGCAGAAGAGTGGGACCCAGGGGACCAGACCTGGCCCACCAGAGGACCAAGTGGGCCCCACCTAGCCCACGGCCTGCGTATATACGCAGGCAGTGGGGTGGTGGGGGGATCTTGGTTGGGCCCTGGTTGCGTATATACGCAACCCCTGCGTATATACGCAGCCAGTTTTGACTTTTGGTCAAAGTCGGTGGACTGATGGCATATTCCGTAATTTCGAGTACAAGCGTTTTCAGGAAACAGCACTATTTAAAGACTCGTCCAGACTCGTTTTGAGGGAACACGAAGACACAGCACAATTCTCAGCACAACCGAAGGACAAGTCGGAGCATTCACGGAGAGCACGAAAGCGCGATTCGAGATTCGAAGACTGAGTTTGATTTCGTTCTCTCTCTTTAAATTCAGAAACTGCGTTTTGTACTATGTCTAGTCGTAGCTAAACTTTTTACCTAGGTTCTCGGTGAACCTAGGGTTTCGTACTCAGATTTTATGATTACTACGTTTATGAATTCATGATGATTGTCTTAAATTCAGCAAGTTGTATCTGTTATTCTGGTTTGAATGTTATCGTATATGCATGATAGGATTGATCACCCAGGATTGCTATAGACCCGAGCTTGTAGGTGAAAACGTCAAGTTAGGGTTAGGAAGAAAAACCGGGATTTAGTACCTTACCCTGATAGACCGACCAGAGAAAGGGAGATAGGGCTAGCATCGAAAAACGTGAGACCAACTGTTAGAGAATTTGACCCGGGCCATTCGGACAGGTTAGAAACCCTAACAGGATTAGACCGAGACTGCAGACTTAGGCAGCTTAACAAGAATCCGAAAGTCTGCAGGATCGGGATTACGTGTGGAAGCTGAAAAGTCACTGCACAACTGGTACGTTGCACAGATACCGAAACTGCTGAGTGTTTTCATAATCGAATGTAAAACTGAAATCTGTAGAAACCCTAGGGGATCCTGGAGCCTAGTCTTCATCTATTATCGTTACAACCGATTCAGCTTATTTCAGAAAACGTCACAAAAATATTTACGTTTTTAATTTCTGTTTTTAGTTTAGTCATTATAATCACAACCTACTCCTCCTGGTTACTACTCTTGGAAAACTGAAACTGACAACGTGAGTAAACCTATAATAGTCCTCGTGGGAACGATAATCCGAGTCTAATTGCACCCGGTACTACAAGATCCGTACACTTGCGATAGCACGTTAGTTTGCGCATCACAAACTCATAAAGATAAATCCAGTTGGATGAAGGCTATGCAAGAAGAGATGAGTTCCTTGCAGAAGAATGATACTTATGAGTTGGTAAAGCTACCGAAGGGAAGAAAAGCACTGAAGAACAAGTGGGTGTTCAAGCTCAAGAAGGATAATGATGGGAAGCTAGTGAAGCACAAAGCTCGATTGGTGGTCAAAGGATTCGGCCAAAAGAAATGTATTGACTTTGATGAGATCTTTTCGCCAGTTGTTAAGATGACCTCAATTCGGGTAGCCTTAGGGCTAGTAGCTAGCATGGACCTCGAGCTTGAACAACTTGATGTGAAGACTGCCTTTCTCCATGGTGATTTGGAGGAAGAGATCTACATGGAACAGGCTGAAGGATTTGAAGTGAAAGGGAAGGACAACATGGTTTGCAAATTGAAGAAGAGTCTATATGGCCTGAAGCAAGTGCCAAGACAATGGTACAAGAAGTTCGACTCATTCATGGTGAGTCATGGGTACAAGAGAACACAGGCAGACCAGTGTGTTTACATAAGAAGATTCCCCGATGGTAACTTCATCCTGTTATTGCTATATGTCGATGACATGTTGGTTATCAGTAAGAGTTCGGAGATGATTGGCAAGCTGAATAAGGAGTTATTCAAGTCTTTCTACATGAAGGACTTAGGTTCCGCTCAGCAGATATTGGGCATGAAGATTGTTCGTGACAGAAAAGCAGGGAAGCTTTGGTTGTCGCAAGAGAAGTACGTTGAACGCGTGATCGACAAGTTCAACATGAAAAGTGCTAAGCCTGCTAGCACTCCACTTGCCAGTCACTTCAAGTTGAGTAAGAGATCGTGTCCCTCTAGCGATGCAGCTAGAGATGGTATGGCAGCTATTCCCTACTCCTCTGCAGTAGGAAGTTTGATGTATGCTATGGTTTGCACTCGGCCAGACATCGCTCATGCCGTTGGGGTAGTGAGCAGGTTTCTCTCTAACCCTGGGAGAGAACATTTGGAAGCAGTCAAGTGGATTCTGAGGTACTTGAAGGGAACTTCCAATTGGTGCTTGTGCTTTGGTGGTTCCAAACCAGTCTTGGAAGGGTTTACAGACGCTGATATGGCAGGCGACCTCGATAGTCGAAAGAGCACTTCCGGATACTTGTTTACTTTTGCAGGGGGAGCTGTTTCATGGCAGTCCAGACTGCAAAAATGTGTTGCTCTATCAACTACTGAGGCTGAGTACATCGCTGCAGCGGAAGCTGGCAAAGAGATGTTATGGTTGAAGCGATTTCTCCAAGAGCTGGGTTTGAAGCAAGACGTGTACGTGGTTAATTGTGACAGTCAAAGCGCTTTGGACTTGAGAAAGAATTCAATGTACCATTCCCGCACAAAGCACATTGATGTTCGCTATGACAGGATACGCGAAGTGATAGAGAGGCAATTGATGCAGCTTGACACGATTTCTTACGTGTGTACGCAAGTGCACGATCAAGTAGTAAGTGGAGTATTTTACGACTCCGAGTATCGAACCCAAGGGAAATAGACGACTACTAGCTAATTAAGAATCAATTAGAAGATACCTAAGTAACCGGTAAGAAGTGGTTTGAGTTTGAATGTTCGTCGCCCACAAACAAGCGACTAAATAAAAAGAATGTAGAGACAATATTTATGTATTTTTCAATTAAAATAATTTAATCAAAGTATGGAGAAAACTAGGCGATCTATGAATCACCTAGGGTCTTTAGACAGTTCCGGAATTTGTATTGAAACACATTACGCACTAACTGATTATGTCGGGTAATAGCACTTACAATCTTCTGTCGATCTCATGTAATTTTACATAACAGTTTACTTTGGGTCCTGTCGGTCCACCTCCATCTACCGTTACGTTCTGGCTGGCTAGTCAACTTCGTTCACCGGGTCCTGTCGGTCCACCGATTCACTCACCTAACTAGTTCAACCGAATCTACCCACACATGACTACTCCTATTCATCTCACCTATCGGTCTCAATGATTCGGGAATAAAAACATGATCTTATTCGTAACCGGGTTGAGTCTCTGTCGAGCACCCACCTAGTTCACTAACAACTCCGGTTCGCGACTCCCTTGTTGCTAAGAATTAAGCCTAGATCATGATTTCTAATCAATTAGTTTGTAACATTAAGCTATGAATTCAACTAGTTCATCATCTTCATCTAACATGGTCATTCCATTCATCACTAACACGTGTCAATAGCCTTAGCTTACGGATTCACAATACAAGATGAAGAATAATAAACACTAATTGGATCAAACGCATGAATCAATCAACAAAATCCGGAAAATAAGTCTAAGTCATAACCCTAGGCTCTCCATAGAGCCTAACAAAGAAATTAGCTACTCATTGTAATGCTAAAATCACAAGTATTCTCCATAGAATGATAAAGAGAGGGTAAGAGAAGAATCAAACGATGAAATCGCCAAAGCTTTGGCGAATCCGTGCAATCCCCAAGCTCCTAGGTGCTCTCCAATGGCTCCCGTACATGAATCTCCTCCTATTAGGTCTTCTCTGCCCGTTTTTTACCAGCTGGGCACGCTTCTTAATGTTATTTTGCCGAAATTGCACTTCAGCCCCTCTACTTTGTAATTCCCGGACAGAATTGTTTGCTGATTTTGCGCGGGCTGTATCTCCCTCATACGGACTCGTCTTCGGGCCTACCATATATCGTTGGAAAGCTACGGATGTCTAATTTCTAATGCCGCAGACCTTGCTCCGAAATTCTTTGTAGATTTTCCTGGGCATCGAAAATAGTGCAGGCTGGTCCTGTGTGACTTTTCCAACTTTGCTTCGTCTTTGCGTTTTCTTTTCTCCTCTTCATCTAGCTCCATTCCAAGCATGTCCAAGCATCTCATACGCTCCATTGCACCTATTTTACCTGAGATACACAACACTAAACAACCCGTGCAATTATCATAGCAAATATGAGAGAAAACATGCACAAATAGGCTAGAAATACAACTTTTCACTCTTAGGCTTATAAATCGTCAAATTCACATATTTGTGCAAATAAAACATATAAATTATGTGAAATAAGCCTATTACAAGTAATATGGAAGTATAATAATAACTCCTAAAAGAGAGTTATCAAATACCCCCACACTTACCTTTTGCTCGTCTCGAGTAAAACCACTATTTACTAGCCGACTCAAGACGCAAACGACACAAGACTCGACAATGCAACAATATGATGCAAATGCAAACTACGACTCGATCCTACACAAACACATATATACAAAACACACTTTTTATCTTTTTGGTTGAGATCGGGCAATCTCCATTGGCTTAAGTCAATTATCATGAAGTGATGAGAATCCTAGGAACAAAGCATGAGTTGAAACTAAACTCGAAAACGAGACTCTCCCCTAGTTAGTATAGAAAGCCTAACTTTACTAAGTACAAGAGTACGCTACCTCTTCGTGTGTGCCACGAAATAAGAGACTACGCTAGGCAAAGCCACATCCAAGGTCCGAGCTCCTAATCCGTTAACGGTTTTCACATGATGAGGCTTAGGGACATAAAGATAATCTCGTCGAAATCAAGTCCTAAGCGTCACATTCTCACATCAAATCCCACATCTCACACACCCTCACCACGATGATAGAAACCGAAACCCGAAGCTCACCACCTCCGACCCTCAATTCCCTCAAACCCCGGTACATAGTGATATCCGTGGCCATCGTCGTTTGTCGTGCATGAAACGTGAACCGTCGTCGTCAAAGTAGCTCCACCACTCGTTCCAATTCAATTTCAACTCAACTTTATTTCATCTCTCCTTTTTCTTTTTCTCTCATTTTTTTTTTATTTTCTTTTTTTTTTTCACAATTCCCTCAAAATACCATCACAATCCAACAATAATATCCGAGTGGTCTTCAATCAAATATGCTAGGAGAAGGAAACACGTAAATCGATGAATGAATATCACATAAAAATATCATCTCCTCCTAACTCAATCAAAGTCCATGTCAAATCCAAGCCGCAAAATCAATGAAGTACATGTGTGGGAGTGGAGTCGTCGCAAGCTCACTCTCAATGTCCGAAGTCAAAAGTCGACACCCCCACACTCGAATGTAACCATAACCCCTCTCAAGTAGTCCTGAAGATGAATGTATCTCGTGCCTAATCCAACCGATCCTCCTACACCAAAGTAATCAAAAACGGTACCCAGCACGATCCACCAATTAAGTTCACCCAACCCAATTCCGTGCGTATTAGATTCACGCACTCACGGCTCTCCACAACTGTGTCCATGATGTAGTGGCATGGAACACCGCCACACCGAAGTGCGCAAGCCTACTCACTCACCCTCGCATCCCCTCGTAGATAATCAATGACGTGCAAGCGAGATGTAGAACTCAACGAATTGTATAATCACTCCCTCATCGAACCCCCTCAACTACACAACCCCCTCGTGACGCACTAAAGTGGTGATTCTAATCAATTTGTTATGAAGGCCAAGAATCGTCACCCTAGGTCCGAAGGCTAGCAAGAATCCAAGGTTCAAATTGGGGCGTCTAATGGTCCTACAAGGTGAGTTCTAAAAGCAGTGAGTGCTCTAATACACGTCCTCGCACAGCTGTTTCGTGTGCCACTACGAGGCGGGTTGGCGACTACCTAAGACGTACACATGGATGTTCGGCTTGTTTAGCTCACACCTAGCTCAGCTCTTGTAAGAAAATAGGCACACACTTTGAGTTTGAAAATCACGTAAGTGTTAGAAATAGGTAGGCACTCCCGTAAAGAAAGTCTCTCTATACCTACTAGGGGGGACTCACGTCGTCACTCTCGGTCGCAAATCATGCTCTACGCCTAAAATCCTCACACTTCGCGATTTATCAAATTTTAGCCTCTTTTATTGCCCTTTTCTCAAAATTTTATCAAAATTTTCTCTTTTTAATTTTTTTGGATTTTTCAATTTTTTGATTTTTTTAATTTTTTCATATAATTCCTACACTACATGCAAGCCGACACGAACGAAACTAAACAAAACAGTCGATAGGGTAGGTAGACTCAAATAAGAAAACGTGCAATATTAAACACAAACTCAAACAAGTATATACACTACACGACTAACATATGACAATACGATATGCTATCACAATATCCCGACACGGACCACATAAATAGACACAATACGACACGAACAACTATATGCAGACATGGCGATGCAAAGATTGACTGGCTAGTCAAGACTAAAACTCCCCCCACACTTGAGCGCTTCGTTGTCCTCAACGAATTTAGAGATTAACCAAGAAGACTCGGCATTCAAATGTGAGGGGCGGTGATTCTACTCGGGGTCATGTCATGGCACAAGAAGGTAGCTGCAATAAATTTAGAGATAATTCAAGCTACGTGCACATGAACGAGTTGTGTGTACCGAAATTAAGCAAGTACTCAAGTAATTTCCTAGAATTCTAAAAATAAAATCCTAGAGCAAGTACGATGTGCGTAAACGGTAAGCAAAGAGAGAGAAGAATACTCACAACCGACACAAGGTCGGGGACGAAATCCGGTAGGTGCTGACTGAGTTAGCAAGAACAATCCCCAAGCAAACATTGTGCAGAACAATGCAAGCTCCCTTGCGGTCGAGTGTGCGGAACACACCGGGGTCGACTGGTCCATTGCTGCTGAAGAAAAGAGAACGAAGAATCCCCGAACTCGTGATGTGAGCTCCCGTAACGGTCGAGTGTGCAAGTGGCACACCGGGGTCGATGCTTCGTCAATTTTTTTCTTAATTTTTTTTTCACTCGGACAAATCTGAGATCACATTACTAGTGCTCTGTTGGAAACTCAAACCTCAATTGTGGCAGCCTCTTTTTTTTTTTTTTTTTTTTTTTTTTTAAGAATAATCAGGAGCTCCAATCAACAATACTCCGCAGAATAACAAAATTCACCCCCAAACTGATATACACGGTCTGTTCACTATTGAATCATGTGAGCCCAATTTACCCTTATTTTCAGGTTGTATGATCCTTGTTCTCAGTAGAGTTAAAAACAATGGAGCCTACATCTTGGAACTTCTCTTGTCAGGTGATGTGAGAGCTGAATTCGCAAGTAAAGGCGGAACGAGAAGACGGTTGTCTCCTGGATCGTCCGGTGATACAGAACTGCGATTTGGTGGGTGTAATTGGGGCTATTCAATCCAGATTGAATTTCTGCGATATAAAGGCTGCTGTTGATTTCCTTCTTCAAACTTGCTGGAGTTATGGAACTTGCTGGGTGAGTGGTGTTCTGGACGACGGTCGAGAGAGAAGTGATTGCGGTCGGTTGATTGAGAGAGAGGCGGTGCTGGATTTAAATGGGGTTCTGATTCGACGGGAGAACAGGGGATGTAGCAGCGGCGATTCGTTGGTGGTCCAAAGGGCGGCTGCTGGGTTTAATTGGGGTTCTGAGTTCTTGCCGCTAGGTTTAATGGTTGACTGGTGGTATGTATCTGCGGCAGTGGTTGTTGGCGGAGAACCCAGATTTGAGACGAGATTGGTGGTGGCTATGGTGGAGGCGATGGGGTCAGAGGCCACTGGTGGCTGTGGCGGGGGTTGCGTCGGAGAAGAGAGGTCGGAGAGGTGGTTCGATCGGAGATAGGAGGAAGGGGTTAGAAGGCGTCGGGTGGTGGAGGCTGATGCTGGTGCTGAGGTCGCCGGAGTGACAGAGGGGTTCGCCGGTGTCACAAGCGGCCGGAGGCGCGACAGAAACTCCACCCACAGTCGCCGGAAGCTTGAGACGGATTGAAGAGATAGAGGAGATTGAGGGTGGCTGTGGTTGAGAATGAAGGAGGAAGAAGATGAACTCAGACCCGATTGTGTATAAACTTTCCCTATTTTTCCAATTTTACCCTCAAAAGCTTGTGGAACTGCCCTTTTCGCCCCTGTTCGCAGGAGCAATTTTTTTCTGTTCTTAATATTGAACAGAATGTTTTTGAGGTTCCCTTTGTTCGTGCGAACACAGGGGGTGTTCCTGCGAACACCCCTGACTCCAACATCAATTTTTTTTTTATTCTAGATTACGTCTCCGGACTCCGATGCACGCATATTACATACCGTCGGAAAGCTCGTTTCGCGCACGTTCTGATTTCGCAATAGTGACTTCAAATTTTCCGGAGTAAACTTCAGAATTCCTGACCTCAAATTTCGTGATCATTATGTCGCTTTCTCGGTTTTTCTGCGTTTCCTCTTTTCACGCATCAAGAAGGGGAGTCCGGACCGCGTCTCCAACCTGTATGCCTGCACTACTCAATTCAAATATAAGATCCTCACTCTCTCACCCCTCATATAACAAAACGGTATTAAAAACGCCCACGACAGTATTTAAAAACACACTCTCTACACTAAAGCATAAAAATACGTTGGGTTGCCTCCCAACAAGCGCTTGTAATTTACGGTCGACGGCCCGACCCAGTTACCTCTGCCACCTCACGAGGGTGGTCTGGCACTTTGTGCCGCTTCCAGCTTTGTTTTTCTGTGCTGAATTTGAAGCACTGCTTCATGTGCGTGCACTGCTGATGGCTTATTTCTTTCCCAGTAGTCAGGTGGATCCCCTTGCGAAAACTCTGGGATTTGGCGCTTCACTTGTACAGCAAATGGCACACCTGGCTGATACTCCCATGAACACTGGGGTGACGGTTTAAAGACCCGAAAAGTCTCCATGTCATCGTGTACCCTCATAATCAGTTCTCCATTCTCTACGTCAATGAGAGTACGACCAGTTGCCAAGAATGGCCTACCCAGAATTAGCGGAACATCACCTACTGGCATATCCAATATTACGAAGTCAGCTGGAATTATCAGGCTCCCAACTCTCACAAGCACATCTTTTATCATCCCACATGCTTTCTTGGATGACTTGTCTGCAAATTGGAGTGTTATCCAGGTTTTCGGGGGCTCCCCCACACCTAACTTTTTGAATACCGACAACGGCATCAAATTCACGCTCGCTCCCAGATCACAGAGAGCTCTTCCAGTGTAGGAATCACCCAATGTAGCCTCAATGACAAAGCTACCTGGATCCTTCTTTTTCTTAGGTAACCCATGCAAAACACATGAACTAACCTGTTCATTTAAGTTTACTCTCTGAAATTCATCCACCCCTTTCTTTCCAAGAACTGCATCTTTAATAAATCGAGCATACTTAGGCATCTTTTGAAGTGCCTCAATCAACGGGATATTGATATGCAGTTTAGAAAAGACATTCAAAAAGCGCTTGTATTCCTCAGAATCATCCTTCTTCTTCCTAGTACGTAATGGGTATGGAAGTTCTGAAGAAGAAGGAGAATATGAAAGTGGTACCTGAGTATGCTCCTCCTCGTCTGGTGGAGTCATGCCCTTTGATTGGGGGATCATGACAGGTGTCTTCTCAGAATCGAAGACTTCATGTTCCTTCGCCTTTGAGTCTTCCGCTCTGGCATGACTCGGATATGGAGGATCTGTAAGTGCAATACCACTTCGAGTGGTGATGGCTTGAGCCTGTCCCTCTGATGTGTCAACAATGCTACCCAATGCCCTTTGTTCAAGTTGTTCCTTTAGATCTTTTATTTCTGCTTGAGCAACTTGAAGTGCAATTGCTACAGAGCTGACCTGTGTGGACATGTCTGTCATGTGCTGAGCCATCGTCTTTATTATCCATGTCATATCGGTCAACTCTAATGGTGGTACTGGCTGCTGCTGATGCATCTCTGAAACATTTGCTTCATGCACTACCTCTACCGCATTCACCTGAACCGTGCTATATGCCACTGAGCTATGCTTCATCGGTTCTTTTTGTTGGTGCTCATAATACCAGCTCTCCTCTTGCTCAACCACACGTCTCATCAACTCATATGCACCGTCAACATCACATTTGAACAAGAAACTGCCCCCAGCTTCTCTATCAATCTTTTCTTTGTCAAGCATTCCAAGTGCATCATAGAAGACCTGCATTAACTGTCGTTTGTCAATACCATGGTTGGGACATCTACGTAGCAAATGATTGAAGCGATGCCATGATTTGACAAGTGATTCATCATGCTTTTGCCTGAATGACCAAATCTCGTTCTGCAGCTGAATCATGCGTGAGATGGGAAAGAATTTACTCATGAACTGGGAGGCATAGTCTTCCCATGTCTTGATTGAGTTGGATGGCAATGAATCCAGCCAATCCATAGCAGCTCCCTTGAGGCAATGAGGGAAGAGCATCAGTTTTATTGATTCGGAAGTGACCCCACTATAACGGATTAGCCCACAGTGGCTCTGAAATCTCCCAATGAATGCATGTGGGTCTTCCTCGTCTGTCCCAGCAAAAGTGCACTGATCCTGAGCAAATTGAATTGTGCGCAGCTTGAGACAGAAGGTTTCTGCCTGAATTGGTGGCACCACAATTGCTGGCTCCCTTCCTTTAAGATCCGCCTCAAATGCCTGGATTATTGCTTTCCCTGATCGATTATATGGCATTGAGGTCGGGCGCGGTATAGATGTTGCTGCCAATGCTTTCTCTACAGCTTCAGCCACCAAAGCTTGTAGCTGCTCTGTGGTGAGGCTAATCTGTCCTTGACCTTCCGCCATAGCTACCTGAAAAAGAAACACTAGCACACGCGTGAGGTAAACAGATAGTAACAAAAAGAAACTAAAAGAAGTATCCTAAATTAATTTTTTAACTAAACTAATAAACCGTTTAAGTCCCCGGCAACGGCGCCAAAAACTTGACACGATTTCTTACGTGTGTACGCAAGTGCACGATCAAGTAGTAAGTGGAGTATTTTACGACTCCGAGTATCGAACCCAAGGGAAATAGACGACTACTAGCTAATTAAGAATCAATTAGAAGATACCTAAGTAACCGGTAAGAAGTGGTTTGAGTTTGAATGTTCGTCGCCCACAAACAAGCGACTAAATAAAAAGAATGTAGAGACAATATTTATGTATTTTTCAATTAAAATAATTTAATCAAAGTATGGAGAAAACTAGGCGATCTATGAATCACCTAGGGTCTTTAGACAGTTCCGGAATTTGTATTGAAACACATTACACACTAACTGATTATGCCGGGTAATAGCACTTACAATCTTCTGTCGATCTCATGTAATTTTACATAACAGTTTACTTTGGGTCCTGTCGGTCCACCTCCATCTACCGTTACGTTCTGGCTGGCTAGTCAACTTCGTTCACCGGGTCCTGTCGGTCCACCGATTCACTCACCTAACCAGTTCAACTGAATCTACCCACACATGACTACTCCTATTCATCTCACCTATCGGTCTCAATGATTCGGGAATAAAAACATGATCTTATTCGTAACCGGGTTGAGTCTCTGTCGAGCACCCACCTAGTTAACTAACAACTCCGGTTCGCGACTCCCTTGTTGCTAAGAATTAAGCCTAGATCATGATTTCTAATCAATTAGTTTGTAACATTAAGCTATGAATTCAACTAGTTCATCATCTTCATCTAACATGGTCATTCCATTCATCACTAACACGTGTCAATAGCCTTAGCTTACGGATTCACAATACAAGATGAAGAATAATAAACACTAATTGGATCAAACGCATGAATCAATCAACAAAATCCGGAAAATAAGTCTAAGTCATAACCCTAGGCTCTCCATAGAGCCTAACAAAGAAATTAGCTACTCATTGTAATGCTAAAATCACAAGTATTCTCCATAGAATGATAAAGAGAGGGTAAGAGAAGAATCAAACGATGAAATCGCCAAAGCTTTGGCGAATCCGTGCAATCCCCAAGCTCCTAGGTGCTCTCCAATGGCTCCCGTACATGAATCTCCTCCTATTAGGTCTTCTCTGCCCGTTTTTTACCAGCTGGGCACGCTTCTTAATGTTATTTTGCCGAAATTGCACTTCAGCCCCTCTACTTTGTAATTCCCGGACAGAATTGTTTGCTGATTTTGCGCGGGCTGTATCTCCCTCATACGGACTCGTCTTCGGGCCTACCATATATCGTTGGAAAGCTACGGATGTCTAATTTCTAATTCCGCAGGCCTTGCTCCAAAATTCTTTGTAGATTTTCCTGGGCATCGAAAAGAGTGCAGGCTGGTCCTGTGTAACTTTTCCAACTTTGCTTCGTCTTTGCGTTTTCTTTTCTCCTCTTCATCTAGCTCCATTCCAAGCATGTCCAAGCATCTCATACGCTCCATTGCACCTATTTTACCTGAGATACACAACACTAAACAACCCGTGCAATTATCATAGCAAATATGAGAGAAAACATGCACAAATAGGCTAGAAATACAACTTTTCACTCTTAGGCTTATAAATCGTCAAATTCACATATTTGTGCAAATAAAACATATAAATTATGTGAAATAAGCCTATTACAAGTAATATGGAAGTATAATAATAACTCCTAAAAGAGAGTTATCACAGCTCAAGAAAATTCATACTGATCAGAATCCGTCCGACATGCTGACAAAGGTGGTGACCAGGGACAAGTTCGAGTTTTGCAGAGGCACGGCCGGGATGGACTCCGAGTGAGGAGTCGTGGTGGCATTCCCTCCTCCAGTTGGACTTGGAGGGGGAGATTTGTTGGGTTCCAAGCCCAATCAATAGTCCAAAACATTAAGGTGGTGATGGTCAGACCAATAGGTCTCATGCTTGGTCATCAAGCATGCTTTGTTTCCTTCTTTGAATTGTTTCCACCGCCACAGTAGCCTATTTAAAGGCTTGAGACTTGCTTGTTTCACTATCTCACAATTGTATTCCTCTCCAGTGGTTAGAGAGACGAGTGACATAATTGTTGTCACATGGTGGCTGCCTTGAACGTGCTTCAAGAGAAGGAGATTTCTCCTTGCTGATTGTGGGTTGACGACGAGCAAGAGACGAGAAAAAAATACCGCGACGTGATCGTTCGCGAGGACGACTTCAGGAACTAATTCCGGGTAATTTGTTAGCAATTAGTTTGCTTAGTTTCCGCCTAGCGGCGAGTTCTTGTTATACCCGTTTATTAGTTTCTAGTTTTTTTGCCCACGTTCTAGTGGAGGATTTGTCTACCCATTGTAATTGTTATAGTGGAAGTTTAGTGGGTCGTTTTGTCCCTCTCGCTTAGAGAGTTTTTCCCACGTTAAATTCTCTTGTCCTACATCTTCTACTTTTCCGCACTTGTTCGTGTTGGCGTTGTTTTCGCATTCTAGTCCCTGGATTCAGCCTCGTTACCCAACAAAGAACTCTAATTAGAAAAAGAACAAGGCGATGAAAATGCGGGTAAAAATAGTTTCTGGAAAGGTCATTCTAATACTTTCCATTGCAAGCTTCTTGGCCGGATCACTTTTTACCAATAGCCAGACATGGTCATCGTCTCCTGCATTAACTCACTCGCCAGGTGAAATCGATATTCCCAAACCTGATTGCGATCACAAACGGGTAAGTTCACTAATTCAGATTTAGCAAGATATTTTTTTTTTCTTCTTTTGGTCCCTTGGCTTTCGTCCACTTCAAATTTTGTCCCTTTTTTATTGATGGAAATTTAGAGAACGGAGATAAATTGATAACTTAATTGTTTCTTGGATCAGAAATTAATAGAAGAAAATGTTGGATCTGGAGATGTAGTGGGACAAGTAGCAAAAACCCAGCAAGCTATCAAGTAAGCCCCTTTTTACCATGTCTATTTTTATTAATTTTGTATAATTTATATCTTAATTATACGATTGTCCCCAATAATTATTCAGGTTGCTCGATAAAACAATTTCCGTGTTAGGAGTGGAGTTAACTTTAACTCGGACAAGAAAACCGGTCACCGTCCCCTCGGTACCAAGCGCATCAAACGACAATAGTACCGGATTTCAGAAAGTCTTTGCGGTAATTGGGATCAACACTGCCTTCAGTAGCAGGAAACGCCGCGACTCCATTCATGAGACATGGATGCCTAGAGGTAATTGTCTTGCACATCTTGAAAATTTGAGTTAGTAAAAATAGAATGTACTTCCTCTGTTTCTTAATGTTGAGGATTGACTTTTCAACCATGGGTTATACGGTGATTTAGATAGCAAAATGATATAATTATTTGGAAAAGTTTTCATGGTGTTGTAGAGTGAAGTACAAGACCATGCAAAGATTATTAATTCTACTCTAAAAAATTATTATTAATTCTTATATCATTTTGCTAATCAAATCATCAAAGTGATCCAATAAATAATGACAACAAGTGAAGCTTTTGAAGAAACAAAGGTAATGACTGTTTAGAGGAAACTGTTATTAGCATGATAAAACCTCGAATGCAGGAGAGAAGCTGCAAAAATTGGAGAAAGAAAAGGGTATAGTGGTTAGGTTTGTGATCAGACACAGCACGATTGCGATTGAAGGGGTGCGAGGAATCCTTGACCAAGCCATCGACCAAGAGGAAGCCAACACCAAAGACTTCTCGAGGCTGAATCACGTAGAGGGCTATCATGAGTTATCGACCAAGACTCGCGTGTACTTCTCAACAGCAATATCCATTTGGGATGCCGATTTCTATGTCAAAGTTGACGATGATGTACACTTAAATTTAGGTAATTACTAGCATATGTTTCTCCATCTGAATCATTTTACGGAGATTCTTTATTGTGTCGTTTATTTGGTAGGAATGTTGGTGAGTACTCTAGCAAGGTATCGTGGAAAACCTAGGATCTACATGGGTTGCATGAAGACCGGACCAATTTTATTTCATAGTTGAGTAGGGCATCTCCAGTAGTGAAACGTAAGAATGTGTAAATTTTACCGATTTTAAATTATGCATATCATGATTTTGTAGTACTGGTTTCAATAGTGCAATTACGATCTCATAGTTATAAAAAGATTTATTAAACTAATTAAAATGTAAAAAGATGAGAGAGATAGACACAAAATTTGAATGCATACTTTCTTGCTAGCTATTAATGGAGAGAAAGATGTATGTTATGAAAAATGCATAGTTATATGAACCGTTTATTAGAGTTCAGTTTTTCACCATATTCTTTATGTTACGCATAAATCACAACATTAGAATTTGCATAAGCTATTAATTGTCTCATTTTGCATCTACATTTATTTTATTCATAGTTATTTACTTTCTCGTGAATATGATGGCAGAGGCGTCAAATATCACGAGCCGGAGTTTTGGAAGTTCGGGGAAGAAGGAAACAAGTATTTCCGACATGCCACGGGTCAAATCTACGCCATCTCAAAGGATCTTGTGGCTTGCATTTCAAGCAACTCGTTCGTGTTTGTCATACTCTCGTTTTCCATGTTACGTGATTGTTCGTGGAATGATGTCAATATTTGAATTGATGACGTCGTAATGTGTTCAGGGGGATACTACACAGATATGCGAACGAAGATGTTTCGTTGGGTTCGTGGCTGATCGGATTGGAAGTCGAACATGTCGATGAGCATTCAATGTGTTGCGGAACACCTCCAGGTTGGTACCCATATCCTAATGAGCTGATACCTACCAAATAATTAATCATTGCTTCTTTGTCTAAAAATGCGCACACACCCTCATTTTTGTCCATGAAATAGGAAGTCTCCATAGTACTCTATAGTATCTTCTTTGTCCATGAAATAGGAAGTCTCCATAGTACTCCGTAGTATCTTCTGAACTCTTGAAGTACAACGATTGGCCATGGGCTGGGTCGGATACAATTGAACCAGAACTTTGAAAGGGTGAACCCAAAAGCCCCCAACCAATCAATTAGGCCCACAGTCTTGGCTCAAGCCCAGGATTTGTACAAATTTCTGAATCCGAACACCGCCCATGGGCCACAACTGTTGTTCTATTTATTTCAATTAAATATGTCCAAAAGAAAAAATATACTACTATTAGACACACTAGTCGGTATCCCGCGCCATGGCGCGGGCTATGTTCATATGTATGAGTGAGTTTAAAAGATGATGGGATCGAAAAATGCGATGATTTAGAACATGAATTTCACAAATAATTCTAACATGAAAACAACTAACCATATATCGAAGGCAAGTATTGAGTACCAAGGATTGTCCCTCAGTATATTAGAATTTGGTTCTGAAAATCAATTATCTAATGTTTATTTGTACATAAGTATTTTCCCTATCAGGCAATTTAACTTTGGACAAAAGTAAACACGAAAAAGGTATAAGTAGCTATGAAGGCAGTGTTTTGTTTAATTCAATTAGTTTATTTTTAGATTAAATTTTACTTTCGAGAAACTGTTCATATCTTCTTTCATACAGTGCTCCTGAAATATGTTGAGTTTGAAAATGCTGTGGGCTTTAGAATGCTGTTGTACTGAAAGCACTATGAAAATGTTGTAGTATAATTCCACATGAAAAGTGTTTAATAAATTTAATATATAAGCTGTTGTGAAAGATGGGTTTTTTTGTTTGCTAACTATTACTTTAGAATTGTTTTTAAGTTCGAATAAAATATGAGGCATGGTAGAGTTATATAGAAATTAGATAGAGAATATCTGAGTTTTATTGTTATGCCATAGATAAAGGAGTGTATAGTAAAAAAATTATCAAAAGCACGTCCAAAAAAATAAATCGTCCTCTGCTTCTCAATAGTTCCGGTGAGAAAGGGATATTGTACAGAAAGAAGGTAAATAAAAATGTACAAAACAAATCAACTATTCTTGGCATAAAAAAGCAGCTTTCTACTTGGTCTCTGTCGCCTTTTTTCTTTCTAGTTAATTAGAGGTCAATGTGACCAACTAATTTAGCTAACGATGTGATGCACAATTTTGCTATTTTTTTTATAATATTGTAGTCTATCTATTATAAAAAGGATTAGCACATTTCATATAAATCTTTTAAGTCAGCTGAGAAGAACTTAAAGAGGCTTGATGTAACACTTTACCGAGCCTGTCAAGCACATTAAGAACATATTCATGGCCACCCTGGGATCTATTGGAAATATTCCTAGTAACTTTCATTATATATAGAATTCGATTGTTGTATTTAGAGTTGTACTTATCTTGTTTATGTTGAAGCAAGTGCATATCGTAACAGCGCTTTGGCAAGACCACATTTTTTTCCTGCTCCAGTAAAGCATTTGAATCTGTTGCCAGTGCTTCTGAGCAAACTAACAACAGAGTTATTATAAATAATTAGACAAAGTAATAGACAAACTAACTGAGAGTTTGAGAATTTTCCCGTCTCTTATTCCAATAATCATAATGTTTAAATAGAGATTACATACACTAATTACTAACATAGTCCTCAACTAAGTGAGGTACATACAAAAACGTCCTACGACTATTACTCCCCAGCAGTCGAAACTGTAGGCGGGCCAACACTGAGACTGGAACAAAAACGCTGGAACAAGGGCCTAGGCAGACCCTTCGTGAAGATGTCGGCGTACTGATAATCAGCAGGGATGTGTAACACGCGTAGCTGACCTAAACGAACTTTCTCACGAACGAAGTGTAGATCAATTTCAACATGTTTAGTACGTTGATGCTGAACAGGATTACCAGAAAGGTGGACCGCACTCACATTGTCACAATAGACCACTGTGGACCGAGGCGGAGGGATGCGAAGCTGAAGTAGTAAATTCCGGACCCAACAGAGTTCAGAGACGGCGTTAGCTACTCCACGATATTCAGCTTCAGCACTAGAGCGAGATATCGTAGCCTGACGCTTGGACGACCAACTGAGAAGATTATCGCCATAGAAGACACAGTAACCGGAAGTGGAGCGGCGCGTGTCCGGGCAACCAGCCGAAACAGCAGCAGAGGTAGAGATCCGGAGACCATGATCAAGTGTCCCACTGATGTAGCGTAAGATACGCTTCAGGGCATGGAAGTGCGGCTCACGTGGGTCATTCATGTAGAGACAGACCTGCTGAACTGGATAATGTATGTCAGGTCGAGTGAACGTGAGGTACTGCAAGGCCCAAGCAAGGCTGCGGTATAGCGTAGGATCAGCAATCGGTGGGCCAGATGTTGCTGTGAGTTTACTACCTACCTCAACAGGGGTGGCAGTAGACTTATAGGTGGACATGGAGGCACGAAGCAGAATGTCAGTCGCATACTGGTGCTGAGACCGGAACAAACCGGACGAATCACGGGTGACAGTAATGCCCAGAAAGTGATGTAGATGGCCCAGATCAGTCGTAGCGAACTCGCCAGATAGCTGAGAAACAATCTGGTCCAAGACAACCGGGGACGACCCAGTGATCACGATATCATCCACATAGAGCAAGAGGTAGACGATGTCTCAGCCACGACTGTAGACAAAGAGAGACTCATCGCAAGTGCAACCAGAGAAACCGATAGTCTGCGTAAGAACAGTGGCAAAACGCTGAAACCAAGCACGAGGAGCCTGCTTCAAGCCATATAAAGATTTGCGTAACCGGAAAACGTAGTCAGGATGGCGAGAGTCGCGGTATCCAGGGGGCTGATGCATGTATACCGTCTGAGAGAGATCACAATGAAGAAAAGCGTTATTGACATCCGGCTGACGAATAGGCCAAGAGCGTGTAACGGCAATGCTGAGAACAGTACGTATGGTAGTCGGTTTGACAACCGAGCTGAAAAATCTCCTCACAATCGATCCCAACCATCTGGGACTTCCAATTAGCTACCAACCGCGCTTTATAGCGCTGCAGACTGCCATCGGCATGAAACTTTTGGCGAAAGAGCCACATGGCGCGCAGAACATTAGCCCCTGTCGGGCGAGGAACTAGATCCCAAGTATGGTTCGTAACCATAACTCCAAACACATCATCCATGGCCGCTTTCCAGTGAGGATCCGAAAAGGCAAGAATGTGGGATTTTGGAAGGGGCGAGATGGGGTCAGGAGACTGGGCAGCTAAGGTGAGACGAGTAATTGGTTTGACTATGCCATGCATGGATCGGGTATTCATCTGAGGAGATAGATGGGGAGGAGAAGTGTCCACTGGGCTCGGTGTTTATGACTCAGGGGGGTAAATCAACAGAGGTACAGTGGGTGTAGTAGGAGGATGAGTGGACACAAACCGACGGATGTAGTGCTGTGGAAAAGGTTCCACAAGGGTCCTGGACGGGGTAAGCTATGTAGGTTCACTAGGAGGTGTGGGTGGGGATGTTGGTGCCCTAGGAGGTGTGGGTGGGGATGTTGGTTCCCTAGGAGGTGTGGGTGAGGGTGCTGGAGCCACAGGGTGTAGAGCACGATGAGTGAAGAGGGGAGACGGAAGACTGTCTTCGGGACCAGACGTCCTGTGAACAGAGGGAGACACTGACCCAGGAGAGGAGAAAGGAAACACCGTCTCATCAAACATGACGTGACGGGAAGTGTGAACACGACAAGAGCTCAAGTCGAGACACATATACCCACGATGATTAAGAGGGTAGCCCAAAAAAACACATCGAACAGAGCGGGGTGCAAGCTTGTGAGGTGAGGTGGCAGAGAGGTTCGGGTAACACAAACATTCGAACGTGCGAAAGTTGCTCATAGGAGGGTGAGCGATGATAGAGGGAAACAGTAGGGATAATGTTGCCAAGGACTTCGGTGGGAAAAATATTACGGAGGTAGACAGCAATGAGAAGAAACTCAACCCAGAAAGAGGCTGGTAGAGAAGCCTGAGATACGAGAGCATGCGTAATTTCATTGATTCTATGAATCATGCGTTCAGCTTTGCCATTTTAAGATGACGTCTGAGGACACGCAAACTGAAACACTAGTCCATGATTAATGGCGTGGGAGTGAAAGGATCCATTATCAAATTCTCCACCAATTTCACATTTAAAACTCTTGATGGGTCGCTGAAATTGGGTTGGGACAAAGGTAGTGAATTGTTTGAATTTCAATATTGCTTTGCTTTTCTGTTTGAGTGGGAAAATCCAGAGAAAATGTGTGTAATCATCTAAGAGTAGTAGGTAGTATTTGTAGTGCGATTTGCTTAAAACCGGAGATGTCCATAAATAACTGTGTACAATGTCAAACGGACTAATAGTGGAGGAAGTAGAAGCTAAGAAAGGCAAACACACATGTTTACTAATATAACAAGCATGACAAAGAGTGTCTGATTTATTCCTACTACAAGCTATGAACTGACTACTACGAAGCAAAATCTAAAACTAGAAGCCCCGGATGACAGAGGCGGTTGTATCAAACTGAAGCAGGAAGAGCAGCTAACGAGACAACGGACGAATGTGGTGGGCCAGAATGGAATGAATAGAGATCACCCGAACTGTTGCTCCTCTGTAAAAGAGCTCCCGAACGTAGGTCCTTCACAAAAAAACTAAAAGGGTCAAACTCAACGGAAACATTATTGTCGGTTGTAAATTGACGAACAAACACTAGATTTTTGATAACATTGGGAGTGAGTAAGACATTTCTAAGGTGAAGGGAACGGGTTTAGGGTCTGACCGCCTGCTTTGATACCATGATAGTTTGAGAATTTTCCCGTCTCTTATTTCAATAATCACAATGTTTAAATAGAGATTACATACACTAATTACAAACATAGTCCTCAACTAAGTGAGGTACATACAAAAACGTCCTACGACTATTACTAACCTGGTATAATGTAAAAATGGACTCCTCGCTTCCGAGAGTTCTTGTGGAGCCGTCTTAGAAGTAAGCAAAGATCCATTTACATTTTTTGTATTTTCACGTCTCTCAGAAAAAACCTGCCCTATATTTGGGAAAACATTAACAGTTATGATTTATTAAAGATTAAATTAGGAAAAAAAGTAGGAAGAAAGCACCTTTCCAAAGTGGAATGCTTGTACATATTCTCGATAACGTCAGTCGATTGCCATCACTTTGAGTCTTCACAGGTCTATATTTTGTTGTTTGTGAATCGTTTTTCTCTGCTTATGGGCGTTGGCTATCATGAGTGTTGAGGGAAGTCTTAACCTGCAGATTTTGTAAAGAAATCATTAGACAAACCGGGGTTTGCTATCATGATTCTTTTAACTATCCAGTACATTGATAATTTCAGCTACAAAATTTCAAGTTCAGTTTTGATACGTTGATAGGTACACTGAATCAAAAATGTTCATGTTTTTACTCCATTGAATGTTGTGAAGTTGGAAGGTTAAATACAAATTTACAACTTCTGAATACATCGCATGTCCATTGAACTTAATACTTCATACATGCTTGCACAGAAAATAAAAAGATTTAAGGTTTTTATTCCAATGTAATATTAAATGTCGTATAATCAGCAAATACCACATGTAATTGTGATATGACTTGGCGAAATGTGATTGGCACATAAATGCCAACTTGAAAAAAAACATGACAAATGTCATTCATATAATACTTTTCAAAGTCTTACGTGGCAGCAAGATAAGTCATTTCCCTTGCTTTTATATATATAGATGTAGTATGTTTTTTGTTCGGAGAAACACATAATATGCTTTCAAGTACCGATATCATTATCTGAAAAAAAAATACAAAAAGAAAAGTTAGGTATCACTGAATTAACCACGACATTTAGCACACTTCACATATTTCGACAATAATCTCTACATTTCCTATTCGACATACATGATAGGATGTTCATTTTGCTACACATGTCAAATAATAAGTATGTGTAGTATTAATGTGTATTATAAAAAGCACGTTGGGGGCTGTTGGGTCGGGCTTGGGCCAACAATGTAAAGCCCAACGACAACCCAAATGTTGGTCGGGCTTGAAATCCAAACCCACGCCGAAGGTGGGTGGAAATTTGTTTAGCCCACACCCTTAAACTCGTACGTTGGGTTGGGCGGGTCGTTCAAACCACTAAACCAATTGCCAAACCTGGTACAAGTTTGTGAAGGGCTTGTTCATGGGCTGGTCTTGAGCTCAGACCAGACATGTTCTGATAGTACTCCCTCCTAGTACTACTACTACTTCCCTTAATATTTTCATGGCACTATATACTGTCACTTTGACCCCATAACGTGCATCACCATGAAAAATTTACTAAATTCTTGTATTGTTTTGCTAATCAAATTATTTTATCAAAATGACATCCCTAAAATCAATTGCGAAGATTGAGGAGAATCGGTCTGTTCTTCTTCCTCTTCTTCTTTTCCTCTTCATCTTCCTCTGATTTTTTCTTGGATTTGTAAGTTTCGTCTTTGATCTGCTGGTTTATGTTGATACTTATATTAACAACCAATTAATACAGATATTGTTGAATCTGTTAGTTTATGTTTTTGGTTGTTGACTGGTGGGGGTGGAGGAGGTCTGGTGGTGGTTGACTGGTGGGAGACTGGTTGTGTTGGTGGAGGAGTGGTGGCTGTGTTGGTGGTAGTTTGTTGTTTTCACAAATTTAGAGTGGTAGAGAGAGAAGAGGATATGAGTGGAAAATAGAAAAACAGTAAGGGCAAGATAGTAAATGACATAAATTCCTTAATTACCGTGCCCATTCAAAGGGGGCTAAAGAGAATAAACGGACTGGTAGCATATAGATCCAGCCCATTTCTCGGGCCAATTTCCAAAAGCTAATCAACCATGACATGGTGAAAACTCACAGTATTCAATAAAAAAAAATAAAAAATAAAAATAAAAAATTGAAAAGCAGTGGTATCACCGAATCGAATTCCCAAATAAATGACACAACAATTAGGAGGGAAGGTCGGTTTCCCGAGGTAGTTCTCCGTAGCTGACGGTCATAAACTAATTTCAACATAACTCTACTGTTAACTCAACATAACTAATTTCAACATCTCATTACATATCTATTGGATCAGCAAACGCATCCAAATAGCTAGCCGAAGTTGAGTTGTATTTATTAACCAGACTCACATGTTATTGTTCGGCTTAACTGATTTCATCTGTAGATTGTGAATCGAGGACGAAAGCTGGGAATGTCTGTGTGGCTTCGTTTGATTGGGAGTGCAGTGGAATTTGCAAATCAGTAGAGAGGATGAACATGATTCACAGCTCCTGCGGAGAAGAAGGTGAAGTGATCTGGAGCGTTGATATCTAATGAAGTTGATGATAACCTAATCTCGTCGTCATCTTGATGCCGCTGTTGAGAAGACCTGATGCTGCTGTTGGGAAGAAAGAAGATACTTCAGTAATGTTCTTTAATGGGGAAATAATTGGTGGCCTAAACTGAAGATTAAATGTAATGTATTTAGCTGGTTCCGTGTTCTCACTATGTATGATCTCTTTGTGTTTGACAAATGAGAAGTTATGTTTCTTTAGCTAAAAGGTGCCTAGAATGGACAGATAATAATTCTCATCATGTATCTTCTTTGTTAATTTAACAAGATTAAAAGCACGTCTTTTTGGCTAGGTCTCTCTCAAATAAAAACTTGATTTTAAGCACTCTCCTGATTTTATGCCTCCAGTTCTAAAGGGTATTTTATGAAAGTATTCATGTAACATATAGGAGATTAGGAGTGAATGCTGCAACTTGGGTGAGTTGAATTCAACTAACCCGAGTCTAGCCCGAACAAAAATAGGGCTCAGGAACATGTTTGTTGTAATTTGGACGTATTGGACTAAAGCTTCATGTCGGTTAACCGGAACCAAACCGGTTAAACAAGGACCAGCCGGTTTTCGATTTGGTTAACCGAATAGGATAGGCGACCGGTTCCGGTTAAATCGAACTGGTAAAATTGAAAAATATAGAAACGATCCGGAACCGTCGATCGAAATCGGTGTTATAATTCGGTTCAGTCCCGGTTATTAACCGGTTCTGGGCTATTTTTTCATATTTTTTTAATATAGTTTGGCCTGTTTGTTTGATTTAATACTTCTAGAAAATAAATTTAGAGAAATAATAAAAAATGGAAACAAACTTGTTTTATTAATCTAAATAATGTTAGAAAAAATTGCATCACTATAGTTTAAGTACATCCCAACTAGGTTGGCACCCACTCAACTATCTATCATTTGTATTTTTTCTAACTTACATTGTCTATTAACTTATTGGAAAGAACAACATTAATCGGCTTGATGTTTCGTCTCGTCGTCTAGGCTTCTTCATTTGCCGGTTCGTCCTCGCATAATCCTAATTTTTGGAATAATTCGTCAACCGCGACGTCCAAAGGGCGAACATCTTGTATGTGCTTTTCGGCATCGCTCCAATCCTTTGCGCAAATGAGAACCTCCAACATCTCCGAAGTGAGACACGTCCTTTTCTTCCATGGGCGCAATTGCTTTGTCTAAAACAATATTATCCCTAGCATTTTTAAAAGCTTCATGATAAAAACATCTTGTGGAAGAACATGGTTAATGGTTGGATAATGAACACTCGATGCAAATTTGGTGGCGGTATAAAACGGTATAAGAAAATTTCTCATTGCCTCCCCAACCTTCCAATCATAACTACTAACGGAAATTGTCGGCAAGTTATAATCACTCACAAACTGTGAGATAAGTTGCTCGTACCCAATAACACTATGTAACATCAAGTACGTGGAATTCCATATTGTTTTACAATCAATTGAAAACTTCATTCTTCTCATATTGTTTTCGGTACAATAATCCAAAAATCGCCTTGTTTGTTGTGGTAAAGAAGTAATAAGATGAATGGCTTCGCGATAGGGCTAATATATTTTCTTAGTGATTTTAAACCATCTTGAACAATTATATTAATAATGTGGCAAACACATCGGATGTGTCCTAGAGTCTCGCCAAAGGGTATGGAAACCATCTTTTGAATATGAGAAATTGGACTATCGTTTGAAGTAGCATTATCTAAAGTCATTGCGGTAATTCGGTCTCTAATACCCCTCTCATTAATAATATCAACAATAGTGTCACCAATGATTATGCCATTGTGAGAATATGGAACTTGTCGAAAACCAATTACACGTTTTTTTGTAAAATCCAATCTCGGTCAATGTAGTGTGCGGTGAAACAAATATATCCTTTATCGTCTCTACCCGTCCACATATCGGATGTGCAAGCAATTGTAAAACTAGAGTTTCCAAAACTTTGAATAATTTCCGCTTTCCTCTCATTGTATAAAGCAATTATATTATTTCTAGTAGTATTTCTACCAATTCGCTTATGAGCGGGACAAAACGCGGTAGTAATCATTTTTAAAAAATCGGGGTCGTCGGCCATACTAATAGGTTTTTCGGTATCGACGATGTAAGTGGCTATTGCTCTTTGTGATATTACCGAATCATACATAAAATGAACTAAATTACCTTGAGCGTTATATTGTAGTTGAGTTTGGACAAATTCGATATCTTCTGGTTGTGTGTCTAACAAAAGTTGGTGTGCGTTTTGTAAATGCTTCTTAACCGACCTTAATCCACCGATTTTGATGAAGGACTTTAAATTTGGGTTTACCCTCATCGTCTAAGCCATCGGGTATTTTTTCACAAAATTTCCAAACCGGACTCGTTTTTATCCTTTACGAGTTCTTTTGTTTGTACCTCGAGTCGGATCATTTTATTCTACATCAAAATTTAAACCGGCGCCTACACCTATTACTTGTTCGACGTCACTAATGTCAATGTCTATATTGCGAGAAGAAACCATTTTTCTTAAAAATATTGGATGAAAATTTAAAAAATAAGTGGGAAAAAAAGTAACAAATAAGAAAAATTATACAATTAATATGCTCAACAAAATTAAAACTTACAATCTTCAAGAACAATACTTGGAGGAGGAATGTGTAGGATGTATTGCTTGATCGTTGCTTCACAATTGAGGAGAAATGTGAGAAATTCGCCACCGAGGAGGAAATCGGAGAGTGTTTGATGCTTTTGAGTGAAGAATGTGAGGAAAATGGAGAGTGTTTGACAATGTTGTGTGAAGAAGTGTGAGAAAATTGGAGAGTATTGGAAGAGTTTGAGTGGAGAAAAATATTGGAAGAGTGTTGGGTATTTATAGATGTGTAAGGGAAGAGGAGGAGGGGGGTGAGTGTAGTTTCTGAAAAAAATTCCAAAAAACCACCCAACGGGCGCTAAAAACGGTCACTGACCCCGTCTGACCCCTGATTTGACTACACATAACATTCAGCTTTCTGAAAATTCGATTCCGGGGCCGGTTCTAGTTCCGGTTCTGGTTTATGCAAGACCAACCGTACCCGAATTGATACGGTTCCGGGTCCGGTTACTGTCATATCCTCTCGGTTCGGTTGGTCGGTTCGTCTTATTCGGTTATTTCGGTTCGGTTTTAACCAAAACCGTCGGTTAAATCAAACCAAAATACAACTCTAGATTGGACATAAATTGTGGGCCCAAATTGTAATTAGATTCGGCCTCGAGCATAAATAGTAATCGATGGGTTAGCCCAAATTGTCCGTTTTGCATAACCACTACCAATTAACATGATGTTTTTAGAGAATTATATAGCACATCTAACATAAATATACTTCTTTTCATTCAATTATTACAAATATTTTTAACCATATTTTTTTTCTTGAACTAGTTGATATATTTTTCAACAAATATTTAGTATTTACTGTATTGTCCAATAGTCAATTCAAAATGGACAACTTTTTAATTCGTCTATTAATATATAATCATTATTCTTTTTGTCTTTAATAACAAACATTGATATGCGTACGTTTAGTATCATATTTTTTATTTAAGTTATTAACTTAATTTGAAGGAGACAATTTGGGTTGAACGTGATAACTAAATTAAGTTCAATGTACTAGTTGAATTCACTCCGAGCCCGAGTTTGTTTGTATAAGTTTGTGCTTGGGCGGGTCGACGTTGCGCCTAACTTGGGGTAGGCTGGGCTTAGGAAGATTCTACAGAACTCGGACTTGGGGTGCCAACTGGTCCAGCCCGCCCAAGTTGCAATCCTATGAGTGACGCAAATTTTTGTGAGGAGGAATATTGACGAACTCGAGCAAGGTTTACAAATTTTTCTCAAGATTTCAATTACGATTGAATCTGTTATACCGCAAGTGCACAATGTCTATTGTAGTTTTCTTAGTAAGTACCAGGTTTATCGAACCTACAAACCCACTGTTAGCTAATTTTTGTAGATAATCAAAGTGAAAGGGGTTGTTTTGTTTGGAGTTTGTAACTAATTCTAATCTAACAACTAAAAGTAATAAAATCAATAAATTGTGAAGAATTTAGGATAAAGGCAGTTAGGGTTCCTCGTTGTTTCCCTAGGGGTAATTTCTGTAATGATTTCTTCTGATCAATGAAACACCGACCTTATTTTGGTTCCAGTCGCGATGAACAAGGATGTCCCAAACGCACAAAGATCCAGGGGCTTTTCTGGGAGTTAGAATGTCCCACGTGGACAAGAGTATGTGATTTTCCTCGAATATAGCTCAATTTACTCACCAATCCCTAGCGACTACCATGGTTGTTAGCCTATGGGATTGATTAATTTTCACGAATAAATTGCTACTCAATCAAGAACACATATTACGAACATGAATTAAAACATAAATCCAAAATAGATCATTAATTAAGCCTACTCGTGGCATGAATCAAGGTATCTCAAGAAAACAATCATAGAAGTGCATAATGCCTAGGTACCCAACTTGGACTCTAGTAAAAGATATAACTGCTCATAAAAATTTCATGAATCAATTGATTAAAGCCCGTATTTTGATAGATATTTAGAGTAGAAAAGTATGTCAAACTTGAAAGTCGTGATGATGAAGTTGTCTTCCTCGTCCCTGCCATAGCCAAGGAATCCTCCTCCAAGCCTCCAACCTTGATCCAAATCTTCTTCGTAAGCTTCGGTCGTTGCTCTTTTATTCGCCTCTATCAACTCCTAGAGGAGCGAATTCGTTTTCTGATCCGCCCCCTCGCTCCAAGATGATCGAGAGCTCTTCTCAATCTCTTCTTTGATCCGTCCCCCTTTCTTTGATGGTTCTACCTTGCTTTTTATGAGTGTTGGGTGACCTAGGGCTTGTAAGAAGCCCAACAATTGATTATCTCCCGTCAAAAACCGTAGCATATTTTCTCTCTCTGCGATGGGAGCTTTGGCTCGCCGCGGTGGCGTTTGGCTGCTTCTGTATGCTGACTTCGGCGGACCATTACTTTCTCGTTCGAATATCGGTTGACCTCTACCCTATATTGTGGGAAACCTCCGGAAGTATAATTTTCAATGCCGCCAAGATCACATCCAAGTAGAACACATGTGGTGATCAAAATAGTGAAGGTTGTCCAGTATTTGCTCCTTAACGGTGTGTTGTAACTTTGTTTCTTGGCATCCTTTCTTCCCTCTTGCTTTCTGGAGCTTCCTTGGACCATTTATTCCCTTATTTATGTATTTTATTCTCCTCTTTTGGTGTCATCCCTCGAGTGTGAGCTTCTCCAATCACGATCATCTTCCGTTCTTTGCTTGATTCTTCATATCTACGCTTCATGATGTCGTCTTGATTCCGCGCCACCATCACCTTTTTCCTGAAATACACTCAACAAACCCTGTGACATAAGGGTGATGGAAAGAAATGCGCTAAAATAGTGTAAACATGTCCAACATAGCATGAAATACAGTTAGTTCATAAAATTCTACAAGTGAATTTTTTCTATTTCTACCTTATTTAAGCTCTTTTCACTCGAATTTCCTCAGAAAACCATAGAAACTAGGGGCTAAATACATTACTTGATCGAGTGTTTTCAAATATATCATATTAGAAAACCGGAAAATGATGGGATTTCTGATAGCGCCTTTTAGGAGCTATTTATTACCTCCTTTTAACCACATTATCACGAGTGATTTGAGCTTAATGTTAGAGAATTTGAGTCGTTTTATCACTTGATGCTTCACATGCTTTATATTGTTAGTCCGGGAGTTTCTATGTAGATTTAGTTGTTATTTGTCAAATTTAATCGCTTGGTATGTTTTTTCATGTTGTCTTGACATGAAAGGATGCTAATTGGTTGATAAGAGGCATGGAACGAACTTCGGAAACAACGGGAGCACAAGTGGAATGAGGAGAAGCAAAGATGGAGAAGCTAGGATGACCAGTCTGCACTAATCTGATTATATCAGGGTTCAACACATAATTTTGGAGTGATACCAGTTCCAAATGAAATTAGACTCAAATGGATTTCCAATGATAGGTCACGGAACTTAATCCGAGTCCGGATGAGAGAGATATGGCCTGCGCAAGATCAGCTTACAATTCTGGACGGGAATTACAAACTGGAGGGTGCTAAAATGCAATTTCAGACAAGTACATTAAAAATTCGCCCCAGCTGATTAAAAAACAAGAGGAAGAATTGGAAAAACATAACCACACGACCGAGGAAGAGAGAGAGACGCACGGGAGTTCAAGGAAGAGAGGATTCACGCCCCATTTTCAAGGATTTCATCGTTTGATTCTTTTTCTTCATATCTTGTACTATTTTCTATGGAGATCATGATTTTATCAAGATATTTCATGTCCATCTAAACTCATAGCTAGGTGATTATGGAGAACTAGGGTTTACTTGGTTGATTGATGGATTCATGGATTTACTTCATGCTTAAAGCTTAATTTCACTCTTGATTTCATTCATTCTTCTACTTGAGTTCTTAATTCTTAGCAAGTGAGGCTTGGTCACCCATAGCATGTTAGTTATCTAGGAGAGTGTATGAAAATAATTCAAACCTAGGTTCGTGAAGAGTAGGAAGACACTCGTAATATTCTTGAGACTGAGAGGTGAAAGAATGAGAGTGATCACATAAAGATTGTTTTAGTTGATTATGTTAAAGTGATAACTTTGCAAGGTTGAGAGATCTTGTGGGTAACTTTATTATATCAACTAAAGTAGTGTGATTAACAACATTAGGATGAAATGATTTGTTGTTGAATACACTACAGTGTGATACATGATTGAGAGATATGTGTTGCGAGTATAATATGTTATGGTGGAAGAAAGAGTGAAGTGTTGTGAATTGAATCCGGAAATCAACTAAGCATCCTAGGGACCCTAAATCATCTAGTTTCTCCAAACTCTTAGTACTATCATTTATTTAATTTGCAGCTCTTAGTTGCGTAGAGACACTTGATTGAGGGTGGAAAAACTTACAAATATTCAACCCTTCTTACCGGTTACTTTGTACCTAAAAGTTGATTAACGATTGGCTAATAGTCGTTCAACTCCCTGTGGGTTCGACAACTCGGAGCCCTGAAGACTCCACTTTACTACTTGACCGTACACTTGCGCAGTACGATTAATTTAGGCGCGTCAAGTTTTTGGCGTTGTTGCCGGGGAGTTAACGGTACTATTAGTGAGATCGATAATTAGGTTAGGATAATTTTTATTAACAGTTTTTTTTATTATTTTTGTTAGTTGCTGTGATCTCTTCCCTTTGTCTGTGATCTCGGGGAGCAGGTGTTCTCTATGAGTGAGAACAAAGAGACGTCGTCTTCATCTAGTGAAGCCTCACACTCAGACAATGAGGAATCAGAGAGTATGCAAATAGCTCTTGACAAGATCACAAGGAAGATGGAAAAGCTTTCTGCACAATTGGAAGTTCGCAAAAATCAGACCACGTACAACCATTCGGGGAAGTCTCTTGTCACAGGCTTTCAGGGTCCCATAACTAGAGTTATTCCAGCCATCAGGGTGCCAGATATTCAAGCCGAGAGTTTTCAACTTAAGGGCACCACTATCCAAGCGGAAAAGAGCTTATTTCAGTTTAGTGGGGCAAGTGAAGAAGATCCGAATGAGTTCATAGGGGAGTTCAATGCTTTCTGCAGGACGGTAAAGTATAAAGATGTCAACTCTGATGTTTTTAAGCTTGTGCTTTTCCCCTATTGTCTGAGTGGTGCAGCCGCAGCATGGTTGAAAAATCGAGCACCATATTATTGTGTTACATGGGATCAGTGTGCTGAAGAGTTCCTAGAGAAATTTAGCCGGTCCACCGAGTGATTCAACTTCAAGCCAATATCCTGAGTTTTGAGCAGTAGCAGGATGAGTCACTAGTGGAAGCGTGGGAACGTTTTGTGGGAATGTTGAGAAAGTGCCCAAACCATGATTTTGAAGACTACAAGACCTTTTAGGTGTTCTATCACGGTCTAGTTTGTGCTAACCAAGAACGTGTAGATAGTGAAGCTGGAGGGAGTTTCTTGTTCAAAGTTGATAAGGAGGGCGCATATAAATTGATGAAGCAGATTCCAAAGCAAGAATCTCTGTTAGGAGAAAGCAAGAAATTGTCCAATCTACCTGAGTCAGAAGTTAGAGCAGTCTTAGCAAAGTTACAGCATGAAGAAGCATCACAGCAAACAAGAAAAGACAGTGACATGGATGAGCTTAAGAGCATGATGCTTCAGATGGGCAGGAATGTCAACCAGTTCACTGAGCAGATAACATTTTTGGCCACAGATTTGCAGGTTACCAAGACAGCATTGCGGAATGTGGAACAGCAAGTGGGTTAGATCGTGAGCCAGTTAGCCAAGCCAGCTCCATGGGGATCCAATATCGCTTATGGGGAGGAATCTCAGCCTATTGAGGCTATCACTACAAGAAGTGGGAAGACATTGGTCGACCCATTGTACCGAACACATGCTAGAGCCACAGCCTCAAAGGAAAAAGAGCATGAGATATTTGATGATGAGGTAGTAGGTGCTCAACCCACGCAGGCAGAGGCGGATGTAGAGCCAAATAAAGAAGATGTACGTGCTGAGTTCGCTCGCATCGCCCCCATACTCCCTTATCCATTGCGGAACAGGAAGAAAAGTGATGCCAAGGAATTCTTGAAATTTCTTGAGGTATTCAAGAAGCTGGAAATCAACCTACACTTTGCTGAAGCTCTAGAGAAGATGCCCATTTAGGCCAAGTTCCTAAAATACATATTGGCAGGGAGAAGGCGAGTAGATGAATGTGAGCATATTTGTTTGACAGCTGAAGCATCAGAGTGTGTATTGCAAGGTTTTCCAAAGAAGGTCAAGGACCCAGGTAGCTTTGTGATTCCAGTTACCTTAGGTGACTCCATAACAGTTTCTGCACTATGTGATCTTGGGGCGAGCATCAACTTGATGCCATTGTCTATATTTAAGAAGCTAGGTGTGGGGGATCCTAAGTCCACGCGGGTGATGTTGCAAATGACAGACAGATCCATTCGCAAGGCATATGGGGTGATTGAAGATATGTTGGTCAAGGTGGGATCACTCATTTTTCCAGCCGGTTTTGTCATTCTTGACATGGAAGTGGGTGATGTCCCATTGATTCTTGGAAGACCCTTTTTAGCTACAGGAGAATCAATCATTCGTATGAAAAGCGGGTACCTATCCATGTAGATAAATGAAAAAAATGTTGTATTTAATGTGTTTAAGACAATGCAAATGCCTTCTTATCATGACCGTGAAGATTGTTATGGGTAGAGATTTATGAAGGTGATGCTGTGAAGGAGGAATTTGATATTATGTGGGAAGAAATAACCAGCATGGACAAAGGAGAATGGGATCCTCATCCCAAGGAAGTGCACTTTGTTGATAGCTGGATAAAGCTAGAGTTGGGCGAGAATGAAACAACTCTGATTCCTTCACTCAAATCACCACCTGTGGTTGAGTTGAAGCCATTACCATCTCACCTCAGGTATGCTTTTCTTGGTTTAAATGACACATTGACCGTAATTGTTTCTTCTGCTTTGTCTCAGGAACAGGAGGAGCAGCTCTTGGGAGTGTTGAGGAAGCACAAAGCTACCATTGGATGGACAATCGCGGAAATCAAGGGAATTAGCCCAGCTTATTGTCCGCACAAAATCCGGATTGAGGAAGGGAAGAAGCCAATAATACAGCCTCAAAGAAGACTCAACCCAAATATGAGGGATGTTGTGAAGAAAGAAGTGATGAAATGGTTAGAAGCTGGAATCATCTTTCCTATTGCTGATAGCACTTGGACTAGTCCGGTCCAATGTGTACCTAAGAAAGGATGGATGACTGTGGTGGAGAATGACAACCATGAACAGATTTCTCAGCGGCAGTTACAGGTTGGAGAGTATGCATGGACTATCGGAAGCTGAATGAAGCCCCTCTCAAGGATCACTTTCCACTTCCCTTTATTGATCAAATGCTTGACAGGCTAGCCCACCATGAGTACTACTGTTTCCTGGATTGTTATTCGGGATACAATCAGATAGCTATTGCTCCATAGGATCAAGGGATGACCACCTTTACATGTCCATATGGCACATTTGCGTTCCGACGCATGCCTTTTGGATTGTGTAACGCACCGGCTACATTTCGGCGGTGTAAGATGGCCATTTTCTCAAGCATGATTGAGAAGAATCTTGACGTATTCATGGATGACTTCTCTCTGTTCGATGATTGTTTTGAGGAGTGCTTTTGGGGAGTGTGCTTAGCCGCAGCATTGACACTAACCTCATGCTAAATTAGGAGAAATGCAACATCATGGTTAGAGAGGGGATTGTTCTAGGTCACAAGATATCAAGCAAGGGATTGGAATTTGATCAAGCGAAGATTGAGAAATCAAGCAACTCCCATATCCTACATCAGTGAAAGGTGTTAGAAACTTTCTGGGTCACGCAGGGTTCTATCGCAGATTCATCAAAGACTTCTCAAAGATTTGCAAGCCGATGTGTGAACTACTTGGGAAAGATGTCCCATTTGTTTTTGATGATGCCTGCAAAGCGGCGTTTGATACACTGAAGGAGAAGCTCACCTCTGCACCTGTGATTATGACTCCGGATTGGGATCTCCCCTTTGAGCATATGTGTGATGCTAGCGACTTTTCCATTGGCGCAGTGTTAGGGAAGCGGAAAGACTAGAAGAGTCATGTAATTTACTATCCGAGTAGGGTTCTTAATGAGGCCCAGCTCAATTATGGTACCACCGAAAAGGAATTTCTCGCTATTATCTTTGCATTGGACAAGTTTTGGCCCTACCTCGTTGGGTCGAAAGTTGTTATCTTCACAGATCACTCTGCTCTAAATTACTTGCTTGATAAGAGATGCCAAACCAAGGTTGTTGCGGTGGGTCCTTCTTATGCAAGAGTTTGATGTAGAGATTCGCGACAAGAAAGGTGTAGAATATGTGGTATCGGACCACCTCTCGAGACTAGAAAATGGAGTGGAAGACAAAGTGCCAATCCGGGAGGATTTTCCAGACGAAAACATCATCGCAGTTGCGCAGCAGGTAGATTGGTATTGGGCCATTGCCAATTACCACACCGTTGGGACACTTCCAGATGAGTTCACCACCGTGCAGCAAAAGAAGTTCTTGTCAGAGGTGAAGCAGTACTTTTGGGATGATCCCTACCTGCTTAAGATGGGAGCTGATAAAATCATCAGGAAGTGTGTGCCTACTCATGATATAGGAGGAGCGATTGAGAATTGTCATTCACCACCATCTGGAGGTCATTCCATTGGACCTCGCACAGCTAATAAGGTACTCCAATCAGGTTTCTTTTGGCCTACTCTTTTTAAAGATTACTTTGATTGGGTAGAAGGTTGTGATAAATTCCAGCGGAAGGGGAATATATCTAAGAGAGATGAGTTGCCTATGAACACTTGGCAAGAGGTTGAACCTTTTGATGTGTGGGGCATTGACTTTATGTGTCAATTTCCATCATCCTATGGCAACCAATATATTTTACTAGCTCTGGATTATGTGACCAAGTGGGTGGAAGCAATTGCTTGTCCTAAGAACGATGCAGTTACTGTGGAAAGGTTCTTGAAAAAGAACATCTTCACTCGGTTTGGCACCCCGTGAGCCATGGTGAGTGATGAAGGATCCCATTTCATAAATAAGTTTTTTTCCAGAGTATTGAAGCAGTTTGGGGTGTATGTCCATAAGGTTTCTTTGCCTTATCACCCCCAAACTAATGGGCAAGAAGAGGTCTCCAACAGGGAAATAAAAGGGATCCTCGAGAAGACATTGAATGCTAGTAGAAAAGATTGGGCCATGAAGTTGGATGATGCTTTGTGGGCATTCAGGACAACATACAAGACTCCTCTAAACATGTCACCATTTCAGCTAGTGTTTGGTAAGTCTTTTCATCTTCCTGTTGAGCTTGATCACAAATCTTATTGGGCAATCAAGCAATTGAACATGGACCACAAATTGGTCGATGAGGCACGAAAGTTGAAAGTACTTGAGCTAGAGGAATGGAAGTTGCGTGCTTATGAGAGTTCCAAGATTTACAAAGAAAAGACTAAGCGATGGCATGATAACCACATCAAGCCAAGGGAGCTCCATGTAGGTCATCAAGTATTGCTTTTCAACTCAAGGTTGAAGCTCTTTCCGGGCAAGTTGCGTTCTAGGTGGTCTGGACCGTTCCGGATTCACCAAGTTTATCCATGGGGAGCAGTGGAGCTAGAGGACCCGCATAGCAAAGAATGTTTCCGTGTGAACGGTAATCGGGTCAAGCAATACTATCCCTCCATGCCAGCGAAGATCAAGATCCAGGCAATCTATTTAGATTCGCCTAATCACGAGTGAGGTAACTTGGTCGGGCCGTCGACCTTAAATTACAAGCGCTTCTTGGGAGGCAACCCAATGTAGAGTAGGGATTTCGTTATTTTATTTTATTTATGCTCTTTGAATTCTCCATATTTGATAGTGAGAGATGAGAGAGAGTGTGTTTTAATGTCTTCGATGAGTGTGCAGGTACCGAGGACCTCCGGATTCTTTGTTTTGATGCATGCGCACAAGTTTGCATGAAAAACGCGGAACAACGAGCTAACCGGGAGAATTATGCTTAGTAAAGGAGATACTTGAGGTCAAGGAGTAGCTAATTATTCATGAGGAACATGGTAGCAAGTTGGAGTCTCGGGGTTGCACGCATCGGAATCCGGAGAGGAGATAAAAGTTCAAGAGCTTTGGAGGCGAGATTCTTTGCACAAGAGAGATAAATTGAGAAGACATAGAAAATTTCTTGGATTTGGGAATTTTCTAGTCAAAATGGATTCCTCTTCGAGTGTGGAGTCCAACGTTCAAGAATCGCGCGAATCGGATACCGGATGAAGAAGATAGAGCAAAAACAAAGTGGGCAAGATTCAGTGATTTCGGCACCCTCGGCCTGAAATCAGCCGGACAGCTCACTTTTTGGGGGTATTTTTGATACTTTTTGGGGGTTATCTTGAAATTTTGGAGGAATTTTTAAAGCCAATAACCAACAAACAAGTCCCCTAACACCCCAATTTGGATCAAACACTTCCCAAATTCATCTTATTCTTCTCCAAACCCTCAAGAACACAAACACACCCCAAACCCAAAACGCATCCAAATCGCGAAGTTTTTGAGATAGTGAGCGGATTAACTCTTGAGATTTTGAGATAGTGAGCGGATTGAGTTTGGGGGAATTCAAAGAGGAAGATATCCAAGAACTTCAATCTTCCAATTCGTTGCATTGGAGGGGGATTCGGCCAAATCTCAAAGAGGAACTAAAGACGGGAACACCGAGGAGCACACCAAGTGTATGTTTTCTTCAACTTGCTGAAGTTTTCGGAAACTTTGGTCGACCGACTCGGTCCTTCTTGACTAATTTTCGCGAAACCAACCCCGTAAGAATGGTACTCCGGGATCATAGGTACCATATTCTCTCTCTCTTTAAATAATCATTCTAGACGATATGATTCAATTCGTGCAAAATGCCATGCAACACTTGTCATTTTAAATCCTTATAATTTGAGATCATGTCTTTGGGGGGGTGGTACTCTAAATTCATTGAGGACAATGATTATCTCAAGTGTGGGGGGGGGGGGTTACACATATCTTTACTTGCATTACATTGCATAACCATGTTACATGTAGATTAGTGAGTCAGTTTGCACGTAGGTGTCGGAGTTAGGATTCCATGTGCACGTTTTAATATTTGCATTGTATATAATTTTTGCACTTTTAAATATTGAGTCCCCCTACCCAATAGTTGTTCATTAATCGAGTTGGCCCAAGCATATAGAGTTAGGAAAATTAAAACAAAATTAAAGATAAAATTGAAAATTGAAAAATTCTAAAATTTGAATTTTTTTGAGAAGGGAAATTGAAGAGAGTAAACGTGGAGAGGGCTTAATGATAGTATTCCTAGGTCGTATGAAAATATGAGGTGAGGTAGACGCGAGAATCTGGAGTAGGAAGGCTATAGGGAAAATGCACTCGAGAATTGTGAGTAGCTGTCTCTCAAACTAGTTATCCTACTAGCGCTACACCATTGTCATTTAGGTAGTCGTCAACCCTCCTCGTAGTGGCAACGGAACAGCTGTACGAGTGATTTTTATAGGGACCTCATGTCCCGTCTCCATCACCTAGGTCCACTAGTTACCCCAATTTGAACCATCTACCCCTTTTATTCACAGCCTCTAGCCTAGGAAGTCATTCCTTGCGACTTTCATCACTAGTTAGATGGTCCCTTCCTATGCGTCATGATAGAGGGAGTCGAGTTAGGGAGGTTCGTTGAGGGTAAGATGATATTATACATCTTGAGTGGATATTCTTACATGTCATCTTTTGAGGGGATATGAGGGTGAGTTAGAGACGGTAGCACACTTCGGTGTGGCGGTGAGTCGTGTCCATACACCACGACCACATGTGGAGTGCTGTAGTGCGTGATACTTTTTCCGCACGTCATGGGTTGGGGGTTGATTGATCTTATAGGAAAATGTACTTCGATTTGTATGATTATTCTCTATATCTTAGGTGATGAGGAGGATAGGTTGGAAAATGCACATATATACATTGACTACGGGGTTTTTGTTGATATGGTTTACATCGAGTGTGGGGGTGTCGATATCTATATTAATTACATCATTGATTCTACACGTTCCACCCCTAAGTTATTTGCTTTGACGGATTGGTCGCCTCGGATATTTGCTACTAGTATGAGCTCCATGTGCTTATTTGTGTGGAAATGGAAATGAAAAAAAAAAGAAAAACATAAATTGAAACTGAAAGGAAATAAGGAGCTGAAATTGAACTTCAAGAAGACGGGGGAGATTCGCTATTGTTTGAGATCACTTCTTCACATTTGTGGCCGCGAGAGAGGAGTTGCACCAAGATTGAGGGAATGAGGGCCGGAGTAGTTAGTTCGGTGGGGTTCCTTGGATTTTGGTGAGGGAGTGTGAGAATGGGTTTTTGTGAGATATATCATGACGTCTAGGACTGCGCTTCTAAATATCCTATCCTACCCGTCCTAAAGCCGTCAACATTTTAACCCATGGATAAATAGCTCGGATGGTAGGTTGCTAGGGATACGTTTGATTAGTGTGCGGAAGCAACTTGTTGAGTGTTCGTGCCCGTTCTGTCTGACGAAACTGGCCGCAAGTTCTACCGATCGTCAAAGTTATAGAATCTTCTAGGGGATGTGAGAGTCGTATGACATGCCGGTTTGTTCTTCGAGATTGCCAAATCTCCAACCAAAAAGAAAGAAAAATGTTATTTACTTTATTTCATTGTACATAATCGAGTTGCAATGTTCAAAGTCATGTAGATTGCATAGTCCAGTGTTTGAGTCGTTGTGTCTAAGGAAAAGTAAAGATATATGTGAATCTTGGAAGCAAGTGTTTCTCGGGACGAGCAAGAAGGTAGTGTGGGGGAATTTGATAGAGACTTTTAGGAGCTATTTATTACCTCCATTTTACCACATTATCACGAGTGATTTGAGCTTCATGTTAGAGAATTTGAGTCGTTTTATCACTTGATGTTTCACATGCTTTGTATTGTTAGTCCGTGTGTTTCTATGTATATTTAGTTGTTATTTGTCAAATATAATCGCTTGGTATGTGTGTTCATGTTGTCTTGACAGGAACGAATGCTAATCGGTTGATAGGAGGGATGGAACGAACTTCGGAAACAACGAGAGCACATGTGGAACGAGGAGAAGCAAAGATGGAGAAGCTAGGATGACCAGTCTGCACTAATCTGATGAGTTCTACAAAGAATTTTGGAGTGAGACCAGTGCCAAATGAAATATGACTCAAAGAAAATTCCAATGATAGGTCACGGAGCTTAATCCGAGTTCGGATGAGAGAGATATGGCCTGCGCAAGATCAGCATACAATTCTGGACGGAAATTTGAAACTGGAGGGGCTGAAATGCAATTTCAGCCAAAGTACATTAAAAAACGAGAGGAAGACTTGGAAAAACATAGCCACACGAAGGAGGAGGAGAGAGAGACGCACGGGAGTTCAAGGAAGAGACGATTCACGCCCCATCTTCAAGGATTTCATCGTTTGATTCTTTTTCTTCATCTCTTGTACTATTTTCTATGGAGATCGTGATTTTATCAAGATATTTCATGTCTAGCTAAACTCATATCTAGGTGATTATGGATAACTAGGGTTTACTTGGTTGATTGATGGATTCACGGATTTACTTCATGCTTAAAGCTTAATTTCACTCTTGATTTCATTCATTCTTCTACTTGAATTTTTAATTCTTAGCATGTGAGGCTTGATCACCCATAGCATGTTAGTTATCTATGAGAGTGTATGAAAATAAATCAAACCTAGGTTCGTGAAGAGTAGGAAGACACTCTTAATATTCTTGAGATTGAGAGGTGAAAGAATGAGAGTGATCACATAAAGATTGTTTTAGTTGATTATGTTAAAGTGATAACTTTGCAAGGTTGAGAGGTCTTGTTGGTACCTTTATTATATAAACTAGAGTAGTGTGATTAACAACATTAGGCTGAAATGATTTGTTGTTGAATACACTACAGTGTGATACATGATTGAGAGATATGTGTTGCGAGTATAATCTGTTATGGTGGAAGAAAGAGTGAAGTGTTGTGAATTGAATCCGGAAATCAACTAAGCATCCTAGGGACCCTAAATCATCTAGTTTCTCCAAACTCTTAGTACTATCATTTATTTAATTTGCAGTTCTTAGTTGCGTAGAGCCACTTGATTGAGGGTGGCAAAACTTACAAACATTCAACCCTTCTTACCGGTTACTTTGTACCTAAAAGTTGATTAACGATTGGCTAATAGTCGTTCAACTCCCTGTGGGTTTGAAAACTCGGGGTCCTAAAGACTCCACTTTACTACTTGAGCGTACACTTGCGGAGTACGCGTAATTTAGGCGCGTCAATTTCTAATGGTGTTATTTAGAGACAGATCATTAATGCTAAGTAATGACATAACTCCCTATAATTATACATAATAACAAAGTGACCACCATAATTTATATATCATAACAGAACCCTCAAACAGAATCTGTCGTGATAAGTATAAGTTTGGTGTAACACTCCCATATTTCGCTGTCGGTGGTACCACATTTGGAACCTGCCCTCCACTTGAGGTGACGAGCCCCTTTGGGAAGGGGTAGGATCTCATTTTCCAGTTAAATGAGATCAAATAAAGTCCAAAGATTACATTACTTATTTACGATAAATATATTGGATCAACGATGATTACAAGAGTTTTTAAACACAGTTGATAACAAAAGGAATCTTCAATGAGATGACTATGTGATCTATAGTATGCATGTTGCCTACGCCGGGTGATGTGTTCACATCCCTACAAACTTGAACATGTGGTAATTTTAAACGATTGTAGATAATCCAAAACATGGTCCAAGACCACAGCCATGTGACCAATCAGCTTCTTACAAGTATCCACACAACGATGATCTGCGCACACCAAAGCAGACATCACATGCTGGATCGCATCATGGGATCATGAGACAGGATCCCACACATCTTAGTACCTCGCACGGTGGTCATAATTTCTAGTAGTTTGGAGGCTGGAACAAGGATCGTCGCCAATGGGTGTCTTCCTGTTCGCGGCCCATATATTCCACAGAGTTGACTTGTGCGACCAACTGTATATATGCTCGTCTAACGTCACATGTGACGTTCCTCCGCGAATTGGGTCGGTACCATCTTATGTGGGTCAAGATTAATCCGTACAGGCATGTATCCCCGATTGGATTCCTTAATTGGACAAGCATATATACATAAGGTACTATTGCCTGCAATGTACATGTAAAGCTCATTTTAAGGTAAAGCGCTTCAAAAGTTGTTTCTCTCCTCCTTAAATATTGAGTCCCCCTACCCAATAGTTGTTCATTAATCGAGTTGGCCCAAGCATATAGAGTTAGGAAAATTAAAACAAAATTAAAGATAAAATTAAAAATTGAAAAATCCTAAAATTTGAATTTTTTTGAGAAGGGAAATTGAAGAGAGTAAACGTGGAGAGGGCTTAATGATAGTATTCCTAGGTCGTATGAAAATATGAGGTGAGGTAGACGCGAGAATCTGGAGTAGGAAGGCTATAGGGAAAATGCACTCGAGAATTGTGAGTAGCTGTCTCTCAAACTAGTTATCCTACTAGCGCTACACCACTGTCATTTAGGTAGTCGTCAACCCTCCTCGTAGTGGCAACGGAACAGCTGTACGAGTGATTTTTATAGGGACCTCATGTCACGTCTCCATCACCTAGGTCCACTAGTTACCCCAATTTGAACCATCTACCCCTTTTATTCACAGCCTCTAGCCTAGGAAGTCATTCCTTGCGACTTTCATCACTAGTTAGATGGTCCCTTCCTATGCGTCATGATAGAGGGAGTCGAGTTAGGGAGGTTCGTTGAGGGTAAGCTGATATTATACATCTTGAGTGGATATTCTTACATGTCATCTTTTGAGGGGATGTGAGGGTGAGTTAGAGACGGTAGCACACTTCGGTGTGGCGGTGAGTCGTGTCCATACACCACGACCACATGTGGAGTGCTGTAGTGCGTGATACTCTTTCCGCACGTCATGGGTTGGGGGTTGATTGATCTTATAGGAAAATGTACTTCGATTTGTATGATTATTCTCTATATCTTAGGTGATGAGGAGGATAGGTTGGAAAATGCACATATATACATTGACTACGGGGTTTTTGTTGATATGGTTTACATCGAGTGTGGGGGTGTCGATATCTATATTAATTACATCATTGATTCTACACGTTCCACCCCTAAGTTATTTGCTTTGACGGATTGGTCGCCTCGGATATTTGCTACTAGTATGAGCTCCATGTGCTTATTTGTGTGGAAATGGAAATGAAAAAAAAAAGAAAAACATAAATTGAAACTGAAAGGAAATAAGGAGCTGAAATTGAACTTCAAGAAGACGGGGGAGATTCGCTATTGTTTGAGATCACTTCTTCACATTTGTGGCCGCGAGAGAGGAGTTGCACCAAGATTGAGGGAATGAGGGCCGGAGTAGTTAGTTCGGTGGGGTTCCTTGGATTTTGGTGAGGGAGTGTGAGAATGGGTTTTTGTGAGATATATCATGACGTCTAGGACTGCGCTTCTAAATATCCTATCCTACCCGTCCTAAAGCCGTCAACATTTTAACCCATGGATAAATAGCTCGGATGGTAGGTTTCTAGGGATACGTTTGATTAGTGTGCGGAAGCAACTTGTTGAGTGTTCGTGCCCGTTCTGTCTGACGAAACTGGCCGCAAGTTCTACCGATCGTCAAAGTTATAGAATCTTCTAGGGGATGTGAGAGCCGTATGACATGCCGGTTTGTTCTTCGAGATTGCCAAATCTCCAACCAAAAAGAAAGAAAAATGTTATTTACTTTATTTCATTGTACATAATCGAGTTGCAATGTTCAAAGTCATGTAGATTGCATAGTCCAGTGTTTGAGTCGTTGTGTCTAAGGAAAAGTAAAGATATATGTGAATCTTGGAAGCAAGTGTTTCTCGGGACGAGCAAGAAGGTAGTGTGGGGGAATTTGATAGAGACTTTTAGGAGCTATTTATTACCTCCATTTTACCACATTATCACGAGTGATTTGAGCTTCATGTTAGAGAATTTGAGTCGTTTTATCACTTGATGTTTCACATGCTTTGTATTGTTAGTCCGTGTGTTTCTATGTATATTTAGTTGTTATTTGTCAAATATAATCGCTTGGTATGTGTGTTCATGTTGTCTTGACAGGAACGAATGCTAATCGGTTGATAGGAGGGATGGAACGAACTTCGGAAACAACGAGAGCACATGTGGAACGAGGAGAAGCAAAGATGGAGAAGCTAGGATGACCAGTCTGCACTAATCTGATGAGTTCTACAAAGAATTTTGGAGTGAGACCAGTGCCAAATGAAATATGACTCAAAGAAAATTCCAATGATAGGTCACGGAGCTTAATCCGAGTTCGGATGAGAGAGATATGGCCTGCGCAAGATCAGCATACAATTCTGGACGGGAATTAGAAACTGGAGGGGCTGAAATGCAATTTCAGCCAAAGTACATTAAAAAACGAGAGGAAGACTTGGAAAAACATAGCCACACGAAGGAGGAGGAGAGAGAGACGCACGGGAGTTCAAGGAAGAGACGATTCACGCCCCATCTTCAAGGATTTCATCGTTTGATTCTTTTTCTTCATCTCTTGTACTATTTTCTATGGAGATCGTGATTTTATCAAGATATTTCATATCTAGCTAAACTCATATCTAGGTGATTATGGATAACTAGGGTTTACTTGGTTGATTGATGGATTCACGGATTTACTTCATGCTTAAAGCTTAATTTCACTCTTGATTTCATTCATTCTTCTACTTGAATTCTTAATTCTTAGCATGTGAGGCTTGATCACCCATAGCATGTTAGTTATCTATGAGAGTGTATGAAAATAAATCAAACCTAGGTTCGTGAAGAGTAGGAAGACACTCTTAATATTCTTGAGATTGAGAGGTGAAAGAATGAGAGTGATCACATAAAGATTGTTTTAGTTGATTATGTTAAAGTGATAACTTTGCAAGGTTGAGAGGTCTTGTTGGTACCTTTATTATATAAACTAGAGTAGTGTGATTAACAACATTAGGCTGAAATGATTTGTTGTTGAATACACTACAGTGTGATACATGATTGAGAGATATGTGTTGCGAGTATAATCTGTTATGGTGGAAGAAAGAGTGAAGTGTTGTGAATTGAATCCGGAAATCAACTAAGCATCCTAGGGACCCTAAATCATCTAGTTTCTCCAAACTCTTAGTACTATCATTTATTTAATTTGCAGTTCTTAGTTGCGTAGAGCCACTTGATTGAGGGTGGCAAAACTTACAAACATTCAACCCTTCTTACCGGTTACTTTGTACCTAAAAGTTGATTAACGATTGGCTAATAGTCGTTCAACTCCCTGTGGGTTTGAAAACTCGGGGTCCTAAAGACTCCACTTTACTACTTGAGCGTACACTTGCGGAGTACGCGTAATTTAGGCGCGTCAATTTCTAATGGTGTTATTTAGAGACAGATCATTAATGCTAAGTAATGACATAACTCCCTATAATTATACATAATAACAAAGTGACCACCATAATTTATATATCATAACAGAACCCTCAAACAGAATCTGTCGTGATAAGTATAAGTTTGGTGTAACACTCCCATATTTCGCTGTCGGTGGTACCACATTTGGAACCTGCCCTCCACTTGAGGTGACGAGCCCCTTTGGGAAGGGGTAGGATCTCTGTTTCCGGTTAAATGAGATCAAATAAAGTCCAAAGATTACATTACTTATTTACGATAAATATATTGGATCAACGATGATTACAAGAGTTTTTAAACACAGTTGATAACAAAAGGAATCTTCAATGAGATGACTATGTGATCTATAGTATGCATGTTGCCTACGCCTGGTGATGTGTTCACATCCCTACAAACTTGAACATGTGGTAATTTTAAACGATTGTAGATAATCCAAAACATGGTCCAAGACCACAGCCATGTGACCAATCAGCTTCTTACAAGTATCCACACAACGATGATCTGCGCACACCAAAGCAGACATCACATGCTGGATCGCATCATGGGATCATGAGACAGGATCCCACACATCTTAGTACCTCGCACGGTGGTCATAATTTCTAGTAGTTTGGAGGCTGGAACAAGGATCGTCGCCAATGGGTGTCTTCCTGTTCGCGGCCCATATATTCCACAGAGTTGACTTGTGCGACCAACTGTATATATGCTCGTCTAACGTCACATGTGACGTTCCTCCGCGAATTGGGTCGGTACCATCTTATGTGGGTCAAGATTAATCCGTACAGGCATGTATCCCCGATTGGATTCCTTAATTGGACAAGCATATATACATAAGGTACTATTGCCTGCAATGTACATGTAAAGCTCATTTTAAGGTAAAGCGCTTCAAAAGCTGTTTCTCTCCTCCTTAAGTATATACGGCTTGTTTCGACTATTTTCTATCTTAAAATCTATGTGGTTCTCCATTGGTTGAGTACTTTTTCGATTAGAGCTCTTGTTACCTACAATCGAAACACAATTCATCGGCTAAATCGTCATTTCCTTGTTACATTTTGGTGAACTCAACGTGAAAGGAGACTTCTAATCTATCAAAAACCTTTAATATAAACCCGGTCCGATGTGATGGCCTAAGAAGGAAACTCAGGATAATTCTTTGTCGGTCCCCCACAATACCGAGCCGCCACCGAATCAAGATCCACGACCCGTGGTTGTTCCCACCATTGTGACCATACAAGCGATGGGGCCATCATGGAATTTTTGCTCAATGAAATGAAGCAAACCATGGTCGAAACGGTTGCTCCACAAACTCAAAGAAGCGAACAGCTAGACCAAGAGCTTCGAGTTGTGAAATTCGTGCTAAATTTTTGATCCCCGGTGTGATCTTGCCATTACCACCGCCAAGGATCAACACCCCTACCAAAACCACTCTCAGAAATCCTCTTGGTTTGCAAATATCGATAAAAGGAACCCCAACTGACTTATCAAAATCACGCGTTTGGAACCCCTCTTCCCACTGCGACTCATCATAACAAGATTTGCATGCCGCACAATCTCTTACTGTCGCAAACGCGGACCCAGATTCTCCTCGGATCCATCGGGGACGACCCAAAAACCGCCCCCACACCATCTATAATTGCGCTAGAACAAAATCTTGACAATTGCAATGCAGCTAAAATCTTGACGCCATGGTGTTGCCAAGCACCGATTATGTTCCACCCATTTCTATGGATGTATACCTAATGTTCAATCCCGTGGGATACAAAGAACCCAAATGGGAGAAATTTGACAAAGTTACAAGAGAACCTTATGAGATTTATTGATTCTTTGGCACCTACGTTGGGAAAAAAAATTCAAAATCCAAAATGTTCCCAAGTCCTTAGGTGTGGTTGCGTATAAATGGTACAGGTGGACGGAACCCGATTTCATCCACACGTGGGGAGACACGGTGAAAAATATATCCATTAAATTTTTTTAAGTCAGGGAGAAGGTCGCCATCATTCATCTCTCTCGCATGTTGAAAACTACTGATGAAGAAGCCATCGCATTTATCAGAAAATTCACCTCAAGTCACTAAAATGCACCGAAGATGTTCGCGAGCTAAGGCTAGTGGAAATCTATTTGAAAGGAATTCTGCTAGAATACTAATAATTTATCTTTAATCATCATCTAATTAACCACATTCTCTAGACTGGTCGATCTCACCAGATACATTGAAACCATCTTAGAGGCCAAAAGAAAAAAAAGCATGCGCACTCAAACAGCCAAACCTCCCTCAAAATCAACCGGTAAATTGACAACCATTACAAGAGGGATAGAGGTACCAAAGTGCACGCATTCCCCACCCCCCTCAGAAAGTACAAAACACAATTCCCCAGACGTTCAAAGGAGTCACAAAGCCCCTCCCTTACTCCATGGGTAAAATCGTCAAACGGTGCAAACAATGGAGAAAAGACGGAGTACTCCCTACGTTCAAAAAACTACCAACCAGAGAAGACATGAAAAATCCCAAGTGGTGTGAATGCCATGGGACCATTTCACACTACACGTCCGATTGTAGGAAATTGCAATACCTCATCAACTAACAAGTGAAGGAGAGAAATGTGGTCATCGATGAACCAACCAAATACGTGCGAGACAGCCCCCTCATGTTGCACTCAAATGAGCCGAAAGGGGATGAAGTCGTAGTGATTACCTATTTTGATGTCGGGTTGAGGAAATATTAATCGAATAGATCTTTGACATGTATATCACAATCATTCAGGGTTGGTGTAACACCCTGTAAATTCTATAGGGTTCAAATTGCAACAAGTTGAACTTTTGAGGCATTTGAATAAATTTATTGTTCAGCAGTGCTTGTTGACATCTGGAAAGCAAGGAACATCTAAAATGTGGATTCAAATTGGGGCAAGTATGTAGTTTCTTGGAAAGTTTGATTTCAGACTGGAACTTGGTCAAACTAAGAATACTTCGGAATTTTGGTGCTCTTATAGTGTAATTCTACATGTAGGGGAAGAATGTAATTTCTAAGAATATGTATTTCCTCTAAATACAGTTCCTACCCTAACTTTATGAAAATTGCAAGTCCACCCCTAAAGCATGAGTGCCACTTGTGTCTTCGCTTTGTGCATGGTTGCGACCTCAAGGTGAGGTGGCATCACCTCACACATGTCGATCCGCCAGTTGGTTTTGGAGAAAAGTCAAAACCATCACCACCTTCATTTTATTCCTATCTTCTTCATCCTCTTCCACCAGCTCCCCCTAGAACAATCACCCTATCTCCACCATACCGCCAGCGTGACCGGACCTACTGTTATGGGAGCTCCTATATAGCCCAGAGAGATATAATCCTCTCTCAATTTGTCAATTCCTCAAGCTATAGCTTCAACAGTCGGTGAGAAACTTTTGAACACCCTAAATTTGGTTCTTTGTTCAATTCTCTCACCTCATTACAATTCATCGAGTTTGACCTCCATATTGTTTTTCCCGAGCTCAAGGAGAATCCACATAGCAAAATTTCAAGGCATGACTCGTCTTTTGGTCGCTGGATTCTGCAGATGCTTCACCGGGAAATTCGAAGCTCGCCGGAGAAGCGGTATTAGCTTCATTTCTTACTCGTTTTTTTAACTTCTTACACCGTTGAAACCCGCAGGGTGTATAGAAAACACATAGGCCATGAAAAGCAACCCAGAAACTTGTTTGAATGATTGTTGATTCATGAACCCACCATTTTCCTGGATGGATTTATCCCATATTGTTGGAGTTGTAACTCGTTCATTAATCCATGGTTTTGAGTGATTTTTGGAGATTTTGATTGTTGGCACTTAGCTCTACAACTCTCGTGTTAAATAATTTGTCTGAAACAACCTCTAGAAGATTTGAAATCTTAATTTAAGTTGAGGGTTGATGTTGTTCTTGAAGCTGCAGCTCTTTATATGCAAATAGGGCCAACTTTGAAGCTATGTATCTCACTCGTCATTTCATGAAATGATTTGATTCTTCCTTCTGTGTCTTTATAAACATAATACTTCAAATTTGGTTTTGATTACTTGATCAAATTCACTCGCTAAAACCACCTTAAATTAGCCTCAACGTTGCTGAAAAATGAATTAGAAAACTGTCAAATTGGCCAAGTATAGATTGGCTTGATTTTGTCCAATTTTGATTTGCAATATCTCTTTTTTTTATTTTAAGTCTCTAAGGGCTTTAATGTGTTCGGGAATCCTTGCTCAACCAGCTTCAAAAATTAAAACCTACTCTCAGTGTTTCCAGGTTCTTTCTCAATTGATCATAAATTAGCCCTGAAACTGACTGTTTGTGCAAATTCAATTTCAACTTTTAACTTTGGGTTTGTTATTCAAATGAACATTCGAGCCTTCACATTCTTTAGAAAATTTGGTCCTAATATCTTTCTGAACTTAAAATGTCAACGTTAACCAAGTTTAACTTTCTGCAAAAATATGTTCAACCAAACTGCATAAGAGGGGAAAAATAGTAATTTCACCTAAAAGATATGTTAAGTTGATATCAATGTCTTGGATTTATCTACATGAATTACATGGATAATTGAAGTCATAATAAGCTATTATGGGTTAAGGTTGACCACATCAACTGTTTGGGATTAATTTTGTAATTTTAGCAAGCTTTAGAGGCTTATTTGCACATAATTAATCCTCGAGAAAATCCATTCCCTTGAAAAAACTAGTGACTCGAAATTACTTGAGACCAATAAATTAAGAATCTAGAGAGTCTTCAACATAGACTGAGCTTCCCAAGCTACCATGTTGAAGTATCAATCTAACTAAGGCTCTAGTACCGAGAGTGAGGGGAAAGTGGTCATTTCTTAATTTCTCCAGTAAAACACTTAAATCAAGATGTAGAACGTGATCTCATGTCTCTGCGATAGTTCCATAACATATGGAATTTAAATCTGTCTATTTGGACTTAAATTTGGCTAATCAGATAGGAATAGGGACTGAAGTGCAAAGTGGTCAAACTGTGGGAACCTAATTGTAGATAATTGGAACTTGACACTTACTCTTTCTAGGACAACTTCGAGACTTAGTAACTCAAGAGGCTGGCCTACTAGAAATAACTGAGGGGTTCATGAACAGTCAGGGACTCTACTTGTATGACTGAGACTTCAGGGGGAAAAAAGTCATTTGGGCTAGACAACTAGCATAACACTTGCATCTACATTTTACCTCACTAAGAGTGAAATGTATTGGCAGTATATGTGCACTTGTATGTGTAGATATTACTGGGATAGAGAATCAGCATTGCTGGTCAGGAATACTAGGCAGGCTACCAAGTGAGCATGTGAATGATTAATTTTTCTATTGAGTGATATTGGAATAGAAATATATCCATGAGTATCAGATACAATTTTTTTTAGAATAACTTATGCGGGATCATGTATATACATATGCACATAAAACACGTGAATGAGGGTATGATCCATGCAGTTCTTTAAATTCCAGGCAGGTAATTTATTCATGTTTACTCTACACCCTTGTACATTAATTACATTTTGCGGACGATGCGGTAGCAGAAACGCATGGAATTCGGTCGACATGCTTTTAGTCGGGACGTAGCTAGCCCCCCACCCCCCTCTGAACAGCTAGTACTACTCTCTAGACTGATGATCCGGTAGGGGGGTGCACACATAAGGTCTAGTTTGTCTTGGTGGATCAGTGGATACTTAAATATGGAATTGAATTTGGTTTGACCTTCCTTGTCAAAAGTGAATCAGGTCTTCATAACCCTCTGAGGGTAGGATTTGTAATCCTCTGTATAAGGCTGGTGAAGTAATAGTTGTGTGCTAACATATATTTGAGTAACTAGTGTAACCTTCTATGTGATCTTTTGATGTGGGTCAGGTTATATGACATGTGCATACAAGTACAAGTTAAACGATTTCAAAACTGTATATATATATATATACATATACTTTGTTATAAATCCTATTTTATGCGTTGTAATATGACGCTATGACATCACCGCCTTCTATACTTGGCAGGTGAGTAAGTGGGAGACCGGGGAAGTTAATAGTCACTAAGGAGTTGTCACATCAGAGTATGCGAACTATATTATTAATTTTTATTTAAGTTTCAATTTCATTAATTTTGTCTTGTAACAGAACCGTTAGGATTAGACTCCTTGATGAGCATTTCCATGCTCAGCGATGGACATCTCTGTAGAGTCTTGGGGATCCAAGTGTGGTTCTCTAGCACTCTAGGATGGGGGTGTTAAAGTTGGCAGGAACAAGTCATCGTACTGTACATGTAATAGTGTCTTCTTATTCCGGTCATGGTCATCCGCCATTCTATCGGCAAGACGTCTTTAAAAGAGTTCCTTTATGCAGAGCAAACCCCACATTCTTCACTCCTTCTCTCAAATTCATGTGTTGGCCGCAAAAATCACCCATGAACCATTCCACGCGACTAGGATTTGAAATTTCCTCACCATTTAAGCAAAATTATTGTAGCCAAGTAAAAGAAAGATGTTACGAAAGGAAAAAGTATATGGTTTAGGATTTAGGGTTTAGTTTTTACACTTTTATTCGTCAGTTTATAGTCTAATTCGTCATCTAGAAACATTGATTCGTCAATACTAGGGTTATGGTTTAGGGTTTTTCGTCAGTTAAAGGTTTGTTTCGTCATTCAGACACATTGATTCGTCAATATTAGGGTTCAAGGTTTATGATTTAAACTATTTTCGTCATATTGAAGTTCAATTTATCAATTGAGGTTTGAGGAGAAAAAAAGTAAAGTTTCAGATATTTAAACAGCTGAAACATCACTTGATTCCTCAGACTTCAATTAATTTGTCAACTGTGAGGAATCAATTGAAGTTTTAGCTGTTTTAACAGGTGAAACTTCACTTTTCATCAAATTTCAATTAATTTGTCAATTAAAGTGTGAGGAATCAATTGAGTTGAAGCTGTTTAGCTGAAACTTCAATTATTTTTGTTAATCTTCAATTGATTGGTCAATTGAAGTTTGAGAAATCTATTTGAATTTTGAGTTGTTTAAACAGCTCCAACTCCCCTTCTTCGTCCACTTCAATTGACTAATTAAGTTTGAAGAAAAAATAAAAGTTGGAGCTGTTTAGATGAAACTTCACTTTTTTCCCTCAAGATTCAATTAATAGGTCGATTGAATTCCATTGAAGTGTGAGGAATCTATTTGAAGTTGCAGCTTTTTAAACAGCTGGTCTTCAATTGATTCCTCAAACTTCAATTGAAGAATTAATCTAAGTTTGACAAAAAAATATGAAGTTTCACCTATTAAAAACAACTGAAACTTCACGTGTTTCCCTCAGAATTCAAATAATTCGCCAATTGAAGTTTTAGGAAAAAAGAGAAGTTTGAGTTGTTTTGTTCATTTCCAGCTTTCAATTATGACGATTTCTTTTCCCAAATAGACGAATCTATCTGCCAAAATGACCCCAAAAAAAATTCATGAAATCTCATGAAATATGGGCAGACAATGAACAACAATAAGAGCATGAACTTCTACATGGTCATATACAGAAATTTTTGCCAAAAATGGGGGACATTGTGAGCCAAAATGGTAAAAAGTAGTTAAGAAAACATCTAAAAACTCTTTTCCTTTCTTAATTGATGAACCAAGCTCAAAAAAAACAACAATGGAGGAAAAAAAGAGAGAAATCTAGAGAGAGGAAACAACATGGATGAACTCAGCTATGAAAATTAAATGAGCTTTGAAAAGTATAAGGTTGGTTGGTTGTTGGGGGATTTAAGCTGGCTAGAAGAATTTATGAATCCGTACTTTCTTTGGTGAGTATGTTTGGGTGAAACATTGAAAGCTTGAGAGAGAGGGGTTAAATTTATGTAGCATGGGGTGGGACAAAATGGTAATTCAACAACTTTTTGGAACAATTTTGTGGACCACACCTCAGCTAACAAACAAGCTAGTTGATTTTTAAATTGGAGGGTAGATATCCAATTTGAATTTGGAGAAGGTTATAAAAAAAAGTACTATTTCAAAGAAAGGTATTTCTCCAATTTCCCCCATGGTTCATCCGTTTGGAGAATTGGATGTTGACCTTATCTTCTACGATTTTCTTTTTTCCATTTCTTATTTTCATTTTAAGAAATTAGTATTATTTAAATAACAATTTTACGCTTTTAGATGAAATTTTTTTTACCAGTTTCGAAGTGACGTTCTTATTGCAAATGAGCTACATTATTAGTTAGTTTTGAAAATGGGTATTGCAATGTCATAGTTTCGCCAAACTGGCGTTGTTTCCATTATCGATCTTTTGCAAGAAATGCGTGGCCTAACTAACCAGTATTAACCTCTTCAAGTGAAACTCCTATCCATTTCCCATGTGTTAAAAACTTAATCAGAGAGGGCTTCCATCGGTTTTGAAATTAAACAATTTACCATTACCTCAATGTTCTTTTCATAACTTTCATCATGCTTGGCCATAAAGTATAGGTTGGCATGTTCTTCTTAGATTCAGAGTCACTTGAGGTTTCTGAATCACTCCAGGAAGCTATCATAGCTTTCTTTCTTCTATCATGATCTTTATTCTGAAAGTGTTTGCTCTTTTTGTGTGGGCAGTCTCTGATCAAATGTCCTGCATCACCACACTCAAAGCAATTCATAACTTTAGGCTTATTGCCATGTGAAGAAGATTTACCTTTGTAGTCTTTGCTACTGGAGGATCCGTGTCTATCTCTGGTGAAGTCCTTGTAAGTTCTTCTTCATTTTGAGAATTCTAGTCAAGGCTTTGGAAACCAAAGCAATAGGATCTTCATCATCATCTTCTTCAGTTTCAGGGCTTTGAGATGGCTCATTCTCCTTCGCCTCGAGAGCTTGGTTCTTGACACCTTTTGGTAATTATCCATCAACTTCATTCATGGATATTTCATGTGTAAGGAGTTTTTCTTGCAGGTCATCAAGTTGGAGTGAGGAGAGATCTTGAGCTTCCTCAATAGCAGTAGTCTTTGGTTCCCATTTTTTTCCTTTTGGAAGACTTCTCAGAATCTTTCTAACCTTTTCTTCATTGGAAATATGTTTTTCCAATGAATCAAGATTGTTGCCAATGTCGGTAAATCTTTTGAACATATCTCTGATTGACTCATCTCCATTCATCTTGAATAGCTCATATTGCCTGAGAAATATGTTGATATTGGTTTGCTTGACTTGGCCATCTGCACTCAAAGCACAATATAAGAGATTCATAGCTTTATAGTTTTTGGAAAATTGTTCCAGTTCAGAATCAGAAAGTGAGTCTTTAGATTTGGGAGTTTTAATCCCATCTTTCTCTGTGTAGAAAGTGTGAGGACCATTCTGTATGATAGTCCAAAGCTCTATATCTTGATCAATGATGAACATTTTCATCACGGCTTTTTCCAGTGAACAAAAATGTCTCCACAGAAGAGAGGAGATTTGTTAGAAGCTCTTCCCTGAGAGAAACCACCATCACCTACAGTACTCATAATCACAAGATGGTTAAATCTATTGCAGTGATACAAGCTCTAATACCAATTGAAGGGGTGTACAGTTGGTAGAAATACAGGATCAATACTCTAGAATAGGGGGGGTTGAATAGAGTATGCCAAATTTTGCTAAAACTTGCAAGTAGAGTGGTTTAAAAAAGAATTATAATGAGTGAAGAGTATTTCAAGGCCTTGAAATGAGTTTCAAGCCCTTGGAATGAAAACAGTTGAAGTATAAAAGATAAGTCTATTTCAATGCCTTGAAATGAGTTTCAAACCCTTGAAATGAAACTGTTTTGATTGCTGCAAAAGAACTAAGTATAGAACTTAAAAGTAAAAGAAAGATACACAAGATATATAGAGTTCAGTCCACTTGGACCTACGTCTCTACCTCAGGGATCTTCTCTCTGCAGGATTTTCAACTCAATTCTTATTAATTAAAAGATAAGCCCTATATCTCAAGCACAGAGAGATGCCTTACTCTGTCACAGCTTGTGGTTCTCACTAACATATCTAGTACCTTCTCTAGATAAATGATTAACTAAGAATTCTTTATTTTTCACCCTGAACAATCCACAAGAATAAGAACTAGAAGTATTATCACAATGATATAAAAATGAAGTTCAGAATAGAAGAACACTAGAACTGATCTGCAGTGAGTATGCAGAGTTCTTCAGATTCTTGGATTGAGAGAAAGTGATCTTCTTCTTTGTTTCTTGTCAATCCCTGAATATGTTTGAGTGTCTCTACTAATTGTCTCTTTGTATTTCTTCAGCTTTACCTCTTTTATAGAGCAGTTTGATTTGCAGATCTTCAAGATCTCTTAACCAACTTCCCTATTTTGTAGCTTCAGCTTTGACTTCTCTAACAGCTTCTTCAACGGATAGTTGCTCAGTATCTTCAAGTATACTGATTTGATCTTGTGTAAACATAAGTTGGGAAACTTTCAAACACAGCAGATTGATCACAGAATCAAATCAACACTTATTTTCCTTTCCTACAAGTCTCAAGTTAGGAAATATAACCTGTAATATAGGAAACATAATATCCCTGCAAAACTAAGTCAAACAGATGGATTATATACAGTTTAACGTTTCAAAATACTTTGTCTTTCATCATCAAATAACAACTTATTTGGCACAGGGGTTTAGGAGTTAAATCAAGATTAAAAACTCCCCCTAAGTTTATGCATATAAAGCATAGTCAGTTTCAAAGCTTTTAAAGCTATTTCAAGGCCTTGAAATAGACTAGCTATTTCAAGCCTTTGAAACTGAGTTGAACTTACAATCCCCCCCCCCTTTATGAAAGACAAAACCACAATCTGTTTGGTACTATATTTTTGCAAAAAATACTCATTAGCACATAGTATAGTAAATCATATCACATGTTATCCAAAAGAAATCCAACTTATTAACTTACTGAAAACAACAAATAACAGCAAAGTTCAGATAATAATACTGACCAAAACCCATGTCTATAGTAAACAAATAATAACCTAAAATTTCTCCCCCTTTTTGACTTTCATAAAAAAACAATGAGAAAATGTTGGATCAGAATTTTGGAAAAAATTTGAGAAAAATTGTTTGAAAAGATAGAATTTTCAAGACTTTGAAAAGGATTTCAAGGCCTTGAAAAATAAAGAAAGAGTAGGCAAGAGTTAAGGGGTTGGGTCTCCATATCCTTTCTGCTCTGCATCTTCTTCCTGACTATCTTCTTCATCATCATCAATCTGTTTTTCTTCGTGAGTCACTTTACCAGCTTCACCTTCTTCCTCAAACAGATCAGCAGCAGTCACAGTTTCTGGAATGACTGTCTTCCTTGATTTCTTCTTCTTGAGATCTTTAAGCAATGCTCCTGAATCTGGACTGTGAACTTCTTCTTCTTGATCTACATCAACTGGTTCCTCAAACACTTTCTTTCCTTTGTCCTTTACCCTGCAGTCTCATCATGAGTTGAGTGTTCACTGAGCAGATCCTTGGTTGAACCATCCTTTTTGGATCCCTCTACAGCTTGAGAGACTTCTTTAGGAGCATCAAACAGAGTCATGCTCTTGAAGATGTTTTCAACAATTTACCCTACTTGCTGAAACTCAGTTCCAAACTCATGTTGATTCTCCTTCATTTCATCCATGTCCATCTTAAGTCCATCAAGTTTCTGAAGGAACAAGGATATATCTTGAGGCTGAGAGGTTTGTCTTGAAGTGGGGGTCAAGGCCTTGGGTTTAAGAAACTTCTTGGAATTCAGCTCTTCTTCTGTCAAATCTGAGTACAACTTCCAAGTCTTAGCACTAGTTTTCACCACACCAATCTTCTCAAACGCTTTTTCATCAAGCATACCAAACCCTGTAGTGATAGTTTCTTCACTATCAGTTGGAATTTCAAGGTGTTGAAAGAATGAAGTGAGAAGATTAGGATATGGCAAGGGATGCTTTTTCTGATTGGTTTAGCAATAAAGCATGTGTTCCATCACATTTTTCGGAAGATCAATCTCATAACCATGCATAACAAAATACATTAAGTACATCACCCTTTCAGTTGTTTGCTCCTTTGAGTTCTCCCATGGTACCACACATCTCTTCAAGATTGTAAACAATACTTTGGCTTCAACAGTTAGCACAGAGTGTGTTAACTGCTTGGATGTGGTAGAGGTGTTGGGTAGAAAGAAATCTTCTTTGGCTAGTTTCAGGGCTTCACTCTTAGGAGGTTAATTACTGATTTCATACCTCTTTGGACAACCTAGAACACTGTAAACTCAGATTGGTCTAGTTCCATATCAATGCCAGCTACTTTGGTCTGAATCACAAGGGTCACATATTTCTTGAGTTGTTTCATGTTTAGGTAAAATAATCTGGTGAGTCTGGGGTAGGCTATGTCAGGAGGGTTTAGAAAAAACCAAATAGAGCTTTTCTTCAACATTTTAATGCACTTAAAATCCATACCATTCAACATAGAAACACAGATCATACTACAAAAGGCATCTGATCTAGAAGCAAATCCATCTAGCCATTGAACTCTACCAACATGAGTAATGAACCTTTTGTTATCAAGGGCAGATTTATTACTGTGGATTTCTTCTTCTCTGAATAGATCTGTAGTGCCTTCTCAATGTTTACCTCTGGCTCATCCTCTGTTTCTTTTCCTTTTCCCTTGTCTGCTTTGTCAGCCTTCTTCTTCACCTTCTTAGGGCTACCAATCTGAAACCCTTTTTGTTTTTCTTGAGCAGACTCCACTGTCTTCTTCTTTTTGCTGGACACTGGTGTCTGATCTTTCTTTTCCTTCTTCTTGGGAGGAGGAGGTTCCATGCCTTCTGCAGTAGGAGTCTTTGAACTTGAATCTCCAGTGATGGTCTGAACCTCTTCCACAATGGCCTTTCTTTTCTACTCTGCAACAGCCTTTGAACCACCAGCCATTTTTATTCTCTCAGAGGCTCTTATAGTGCTCATTAGGGTTTGGGGAGTAGAAGAGAACGGTAGGATAGATATGACGGAGAGAAAGAAAGAAGAAGATAAATAGTAAAGAGTTTCAATTTAAAATGGAAACTGAATATTTTTCCTAATCTTTGAAGATTTGCGGAATCAAAAAGATTCAAAATTGTGTATGCCGTTGGAAGTAAATAATATATTACTATTTTGGCTGAAAAGGGGTATTTGGAAATTGAGGGGCGATATTGAGTAATTATCTACAATGATACACCCAACATTGAAAGATCCATATTATTGACTAACTAGAATACAGTCTTAGTTTCAAGATTTTCGAATAGATTTCAAGTCCTTGAAAAGCTATATGGTTAAAGCACATACACTCAAAGGTTTGAAAATCAGTTCAAACCTTTGAATCACATAAAACTCACCTAGTACTTATCTGATTCTCCCCCTAAACCAATGCTTCTTTATTTAGCATGCCCAATTCTAATCTCAAGGCTGAGAATCTTTCACCTAGCAATGGTTTAGTGAAGATATCTGAAAATTGCATGTTAGTAGAAACAAATTCAAGAACAATATCACATTTTTCAGCATGATCTCTGATGAAGTGATGTCTAACATCAACATGCTTTGTTCTTGAATGCTGAACTGGATTTTTTGTAATTCATATTGCACTTTTTTTGTTGTGTACAAGGGAATCCTCAAGAGAGATCCAAGTGTACACCTCAAGTAGGGGATCAGAGAGTATGAACACAGTGAGAGATGTAGGGTGTAAGTAGGGAGAGAGTAAGCAAAGACAACTGCTCTTGGAAGTGAGACAGTAGACTAGCAAGAGATTGAAGTGTCTAAGAGCTTGCAATAGACGGCTAACGATCCTATATATAGTCGGGAAGTGGCCGTTTTGAAGGGGGTTAATGTATCATAAATGGCGGCTTAATGATATCCCCTGTAACGGCACGTTCGACCGCATATATAGGGACCTTTACGCACCTGCCCGCACATATCGGAGACCGTTATAAGTTCGTCCACATTTATGGGATGCACGAGCCTTAAACCTCTCAGTCAGTTACCAGATTTCGCGAGCGAGTGACGCGAATTCTTTACGCGCTTAAACGCAAGTATACGGTCAAGTAGTATTAGGAGTATTTTACGACTCCGAGTATCGAACCCAAGGGAAATTACGACTACTAGCTAACTAGAAATTAACTTTACGATATCTAAGTAACAAGTTAAAATGGTGTTTGATTGTGTAATGTTGTCGCCCAAGAACAAGCGACGTAAATTAAATGACAAGTAACTAAATATTTTTGTAAGTTTTCACTTTTTAACGAAAATAAATTGTAATTGACTATGATTAGTGATAAAGAACTAGGCAATTGATGTCCCTAGGGTTGTTAACGATTTCCGGAATTATGCATGAAACACCCTACTCACGTTCTAGTTATATCGGGTAATGCTCATCACAATCTTCTCTCGATCTCACGTGAATTTGTGTAAACAATATATTTCAGGTCCTCTCGGTCCACCTCCGTCTATTAATACAATCTAATTGATTTTTTAGGCTCATTCACCGGGTCCTATCGGTCCACCGAATTCACTAAGTTCTAACAAAAATCAATCGAAACTACCCTCACACGATTAATCAAGTTTCTATGTCTTCTCAGTCTCAAGAAACTACAAGATCACCTAACTATTCTTTAACACGTCTCAAAGAATTCACTTTCGTGCAATCCTATCAACAAGTAGCGTCCTACGGGTGATCAAACCAAGAACACTAATAAATAAAGAACAAGAATAGTTTGGATAACAAGAACATTCATAAACTTTAAGCAAACGCATGTATCATGTCCAAAATCCGGAAAAACGTCATCAAACCCTAGTTTTCATCAATCACCTAGCTTAAGATGTTTAGCTAGACATAATAGTGTTCAACATAAACAAAATAAAGAAGTTCATGACGAATAGAAGAAGAAAAGATGATCAAACGCTAGAATCTTCAATGTTGATGATCTTCCAAGCTCCAAGCTTTGTCTCCCTTCTTCCCTAGCTCCCAAGACTTCAAAGATGCATGAATATCTTGTTCTTAGGTCGTCCCCTCCGTTTTTTTTACCAGCTGGGCACGTTTTTTAATGAAATCTAGCCAAAATTGCACTTCAGCCCCTCTACTTTGTAATTCCCGGACTGAATTTTTAGCTGATTTTGCGCGGGCTGTATCTCCCTCATACGGACTCGTCTTTGGGCCTACCATATATCGTTGGAAAGCTACGGATGTCTACTTTACAATGCCGCAAGCTTTGCTTCAAAATTCTTGGTAGATTTTCCTGGGAATCGAAAAGATTGCAGGCTGGTCCTGTGTGACTTTTCCAACTTTGCTTCGTTTTTGCGTCTCCTTTTCTCCTCTTCATCTAGCTCCATTCCAAGCATATCCAAGCATCTCATAAGCTCCATTGCACCTATTTTACCTGAGATACAGAACACTAAACAACCCAGAAGATCACATGCGATAAACAATATATAAATCATACGAAAAACGCCCGGATTACGAAATAAAGCTCAATAACTCACGTATGCTCAAAACAACTCGGATTTGGTCAATTTCTCACATAAATATATCGAAACACTCTCAACACGGTCATGGATCATAAAAAATATAAATCCTAATGTGGAGTTATCAAACACCCCCCACACTAACCTATTGCACGTCCCGAGCAATCCAATCAAAGTACAACCAAAATCCGGCCACAATCCAACCAAAATATCTCCAATGAAACACAACCCCACAAGTGATACGAATCGAGAATTGCATACTTACTAGAAACACCGTTGCATACAAATCCTAACTATCCGACTCAATAACGACACAAGACTCGACAATGCAACAATATGATGCAAATGCAAACTACGACTCGATCCTACACAAACACATATATACACAAAACACACTTTTTATCTTTTTGGTTGAGATCGGGCAATCTCCATTCGCTTAAGTCGATTATCATGAAGTGATTAGAATCCTAGGAACAAAGCATGAGTTGAAACTAAATTCGACAACGAGACTCTCCCCTAGTTAGCATAGAAAGCCTAACTTTACTAAGTACAAGAGTACGCTACCTCTTCGCGTGTGCCACGAAATAAGAGACTACGCTAGGCAAAGCCACATCCAAGGTCCGTGCTCCTAATCCGCTAACGGTTTTCACATGATGAGGCTTAGGGACGTAAAGATAATCTCGTCGAAATCAAGTCCTAAGCGTCACATTCTCACATCAAAACCCACATCTCACACACCCTCACCACAATGATAGAAACCGAAACCCGAAGCTCACCACCTCCGGCCCTCAATTCCCTCAAACCCCGGTACAATAGTGATCTCCGTGGCCATCGTCGTTCGTCGTGCATGAAACGTTAACCATCGTCGTCAAAGTAGCTCCACCACTCGTTTCAATTCAATTCCAACTCAAACTTTATTTCATCTCTCCTTTTTCTTTTTCTCTCATTTTTTTTTATTTTCTGTTTTTTTATTTCTTTCTTTTTTTTCCTAATTCTCTCAAAATACCATCACAATCCAACAATAATATCCGAGTGGTCTTCAAATAACAATCAAATATGCTAGGAGAAGGAAACACGTAAATCGATGAATGAATATCACATAAAAATATCATCTCCTCCTAACTCAATCAAATTCCATGTCAAATCCAAGCCGCAAAATCAATGAAATACATGTGTGGGGGCGGAGTCGTCGCAAGCTCACACTCAATGTCCGAAGTCAAAAGTCGACACCCCCACACTCGAATGTCACCATATCCCCTCTCAAGTAGTCCCGAAGATGAATGTGTCTCGTGCCTAATCCAACTGATCCTCTTACACCAAAGTAATCAAAATCGGTACCTAGCACGATCCACCAATTAAGTTCACCCAACCCAATTCCGTGCGTATTAGATTCACGCACTCACGGCTCTCCACATCTGTGTCCATGATGTAATGGCATGGAACACCGCCACACCGAAGTGCGCAAGCCCACTCACTCACCCTCGCATCCCCTCGTAGATAATCAATGAAGTGAAAGCGAGATGTAGAACTCAACGAATTGTATAATCACTCCCTCATCGAACCCCCTCAACTACACAACCCCCTCGTGACGCACTAAAGTGGCGATTCTAATCAATTTGTGATGAAGGCCAAGAATCGTCACCCTAGGTCCGAAGGCTAGCAAAGAATCCAAGGTTCAAATTGGGGCGTCGAATGGTCCTACAAGGTGAGTTCTAAAAGAAGTGAGTGCTCTAATACACGACCTCGCACAGCTGTTTCGTGTGCCACTACGAGGCGGGTTGGCGACTACCTAAGACGTACGCATGGATGTTCGGCTTGTTTAGCTCACACCTAGCTCAGATCTTGTAAGAAAATAGGCACACACTTTGAGTTTGAAAATCAAGTAAGTGTTAGAAATAGGTAGGCACTCCCGTAAAGAAAGTCTCTCTATACCTACTAGGGGGGACTCACGTTGTCACTCTCGGTCGCAAATCATGCTCTACGCCTAAAATCCTCTCACTTCGCAATTTATCAAACTTTAGCCTCTTTCGATTGCCCTTTTCTAAAAAATTTCTCTTTTTTTTTAATATATATATATTATTTTTTTTGGATTTTTTAATTTTTTTTATTTTTTTATTTTTTTTTCATATAGTTCCTACACTACATGCAAGCCGACACGAACGAAACTACACAAGACATTCGACAGGGTAGGTAGACTCAAATAAGAAAACGTGCAACATTAAACACAAACTCAAAAAGTATATACACGACTAACACAACACAATATGACATACTATCACAATATCACGACACATACCACATAAATAGACACAATACGACACGAACAACTATATGCAGACATGGCGATGCAAACACTGACTGGCTAGTCAAGACTAAAACTTACCCCCCCCCCACTAGAATACGTCGTTGTCCTCAACGAATTTAGAAGTAAAACCGAGGACTCAGTATCTCTAATGTGAGGGGCGGTGGATCTACTCGGACTCGGAACCCTGATCCTCAGACCCCTCGTCTGCCGAACCAGGCTCCTCGTCTACCGAACTGACCTCATCGAAATCGCTCGACTCGTACCACAAGTGCTCACTGTCAGGGCTAGGGTCTAGGTCCACATTGCTCTTATGAGCCAACTGAGCTACCCACTTCCCTAGAGTCTCTACGGAGGCTCCTAACTTCTTGCGGCTGCTTCGGTCATGAGCAAACCGCCTCTCATTCTCCGCCTTAGACTCTAACATCATCTTATGCATGCTCTGCAAAATTGTGTCGGTTCTCGAAGATTCACCTACCTTCTCCTTTCCCTTTCTAGACCTAGACGCCCTAGAGGGTTGCAAATACTTCGACCACTCGCGCTTGGTGGGTGGCAAGATGTCCAACTCCCCTACGTCTACCCTGGCGTCGCTAGCCAATTTGGTCAACAAACATGTGTGATCCGGGGCCATCCTTTTTCCCTCCGATTTGCGTGCCATGATGTTTAGCCAAATCATGCAAGGAATATCAACCCGCTGACCTAACCAAACACACATGGACATGCAACAACGACGGAATGTGAATCGGGGGTTCGGTGTGATGCCTAAGACCCAATTCTCAAGCATCTCACAGACCCACCTAGCACGAGGGAGTAGACACTTCTTCTTCACCGTCCACATTGTCACATCGGCCTTCGATTTATCCCAAGGATCCGCCCCCTCACCCGGAAAACAAAAGGCATTGACCATAGGTACTTACATCGGGCCGCCTAAGCATGTCGTGTAACGCACAAGGGGTATTGGGGTCCAAATCTGTAAACTGAAGGGCCTTGCTAATGATCTCCGGCGTTATCCGCACCCAAGTTCCCCGACAATACACCATCCTATCGTCCTTGCTCTCCCCCTCATCCCCGAACCAGAGATTAACATAAATCTCCCTCGCAACTTGAGAACTAGGCAGTTCAACAACTCAAAACACTTATGTAACCGATCACGTTCATGAATGGCTATTAGTTCGGTAGGCATGAGTTTAGATTCTTCTATGGGGTAGGGTTCCCTCGGCCGCACCTCTTAGATTAAGGTATCGGTCGCGAAACGACGCAACGTGAGCTTGAAAACTCACGAACCGATACGTGCAATACTTAGTTGGCGACACATTCGCATTGGCTATCTTTAATCGTTTGTCCGACCTACCCTTTCTCAAACGGGGCTTAGGGGGCATTGGTTTGGTGAGTATGCGGTGTGGCGGAGATTCCGGCACCACATACTCGGGCTCTTCGGGCGGTACGATAGGTGGGTCCTCGACTACCATTTCATCTACGTTAGATGGCTCTACTCTCCTAACGGGGTGAAAGATAGGGTCGTCAAACGTGGCGGCTTTACGTTTCGACATTATACTCAAATAATGCAAATTTAACAACTAGCAATTCACAAATTCAACTTAACAATTCAACTCAACAACTCCTTTTAACAAAGCAATTCAACAACTAAAGTGAAGAAAGCACGTAATTAAAGAGAGAGATTAGGAGTACCGAAAGAAGATATTTTCGGAAAATTCCGGGAATAGACCGAGTTGATCGCCGAAATTTTTCGTCAGATTTTTCCAATTGAATGGTGCTCGTAGCTTCTCCTCGTGGTCCCCGTCACTTCTTCCTTCTTCGCCGAAATTTGAATTGGTGGCCTTGTTCTTCAATTTGACAATTTTTTCGAAGAACCCTAGGTGTGTTCTTCCCCAATTCTGACACTCCTCCTTCAATTGATTTCAACAACCCGACTTTGATGTTAGAAGCTGCTGAGAATCGCCGGAAAACAACCCAACCTCGCCGGAATTGGGGGGATTGGTGATGGGTGGGTGTTGCTTTAAACCCGTCGGGAGGGAGAAGTCTGCCACTGGTTCAATCGCCGGAAGTGAGAAGAGAGGCCGCCGGAGTTACAGGCGGCCAGAGGCGCGACGGCAAAACCCCCAACAGCTCGCCGGATAAAGAGATGGTGGTGGTTTGTGGTGAGAAAGCCGTCGGGGAGAGAGAGGGTTTGTTGCTGCGGTCGCTGTGGTCGCTGGAGTGAGAAGGTGAAGACCACGCCGGAGACGCGACGGAAATCGAACAAAGACGCCGGAGAATTGGGACGGGGAAAGCTGCAATCGATTGATATGTGAAGGACTTGAAGGGTTTGTGGTTTAAAGGGAAGAACACCACTGGTATACCCCCCGATGATATCAAAAATTTGACCCACATGTCTTCCTTTACCCTAAAAAAAACATTGATTTGCCCTTTTTACCCCTATTCGTGCGAGCAAGAGGGGTGTTCGCACGAACAGTGTTCACAAGAACACTATTTTATGTTCGTAATATCCGGCAGTGAGTTTTTTGGGGCCTCCTGTTCGTGCGAACACAGGGGGAGTTCGTGCGAACACCCCTGACTCCAGCTTCAATTTTTTTTTTCTTGATCTTCGAGGGTCCTTAACTTGAATTCCATGTTCCTCTTTTTGTTCTTGAGCCAACTTTTCGTGACACGCTTCCCAACATCCTCGGGAATCTCTTCGTGATTATACCTCGCTCAAATTCCGCCTTTATTTTACGTCCGGACTCCGATGCGCGCTTTTCCATGTCTACGCACATCAAGAAGGGGAGTCTGAATCACGTAATAACCTGTAATCCTGCGGAGACTCAATTCAAATGTCAAATTCTCGCTCTCTCACCCCTCAGATAACAAAACGGAATTAAAAACGCACACAACAGTATTTAAAACACACTCTCTACACTAATGCATAAAATACGTTGGGTTGCCTCCCAACAAGCGCCTTGTAATTTACGGTCGACGGCCCGACCCAGTTACCTCAATACTATTACGGCTCGTCAAAGTAGTTAACATCTACTTTGGCCGGAATTGACGCGGATTCCAAGTACAGTTTGACTCTGCTTCCATTGACGCGGAAACACTCATTCGTATGTGGATCTTCTAACTCAACAGAACTCCAAGGATATATTTGGTGGATCCGGAACTGCCCGGACCATCTCGAACGAAGTTTTCCCAGAAAGAGCTTCATGCGTGAGTTGAATAACAATACCTTTTGTCCCACACGAAGTTCCTTCGGTTTGAGACGACTGTCGTTCCATCTCTTCGTCTTCTCCTTATAAATTCGAGAACTATCATAGGCCTGTAATCTCCATTCCTCAAGTTCAAGAAGCTTCATCTTCCTTGCTTGCCCTGCTAACTCGGGATCCATGTTCAACCGTTTGATCGCCCAATATACCATATGCTCTAACTCAACGGGAAGGTGACATGCCTTACCGAAGACAAGATGGAACGGTGACATGTTCAATGGCGTCTTCCATGCAGTACGGTATGCCCACAATGCATCATACAGTTTCACAGCCCAATCCTTGCGTCCGGTGTTGACGGTTTTCTGAAGAATCCCCTTTACCTCCCTGTTAGAAACTTCAGCTTTCCCATTAGTTTGGGGGTGATAAGGTAGGGAAACCTTATGTATAGACACCCCGTACGTCTTCAAGAGTCTGGCAAACACTCGGTTTATGAAGTGTGAACCTTCATCGCTCACCATTTCCCTTGGTGTGCCAAACCGAGTAAATATATGCTTCTTCATAAACTTCTCTACCGTTGCTGCATCGTTCTTGGGGCATGCAATTGCTTCAACCCATTTCGTTACGTAATCCACAGCCAGCAAGATGTACAAATTCCCATAAGAAGGAGGGAACGGTCCCATGAAGTCTATGCCCCAAACATCGAAGGGCTCCACCTCAAGCCATTCAGACATTGGCATCTCATCTCGCTTGGAGATGTTACCCGTTCTTTGGCAACTATCACATCCTACAACCCAATCATGACAATCTTTAAATATAGTAGGCCAAAAGAAACCGGACTGTAGTACCTTCATGGCGGTGCAAGGACCGCTAAAATGGCCTCCACTAGGCGCTGCATGACATTGCTTGATCACATCATAGATCTCATGTGTAGGCACACACTTCCGAATGATGTTGTCAGCTCCCATCTTGAATAGATATGGATCCTCCCAAAAGTACTTCTTGACCACATACAAGAACCGCTTCTTCTGCTGCACTGTCCATTCTTCTGGAATCTTCCCATTGGTGAGATAGTTAGCAATTGCCCAATACCAAGGCTCAGTATCCCCCAAAGACATCAAGCTCTCGTCCGGAAAGTTCTCTTAAATCGGAACCTTCTCTACCATTCCATTCTCGAGTCTTGAGAGGTGGTCCGCTACCACATTCTCAATACCCTTCTTGTCGCGGATCTCAACATCAAATCCTGCATCAAAAGAACCCACCGCAACAATCTGGGCTTGGCATCCTTCTTATCAAGAAGGTACTTCAGCGCCGAATGATCTGTAAAGACAATCACTTTCGATCCCACAAGATAAGGCCGGAATTTGTCAAGAGCAAAAATTACAGCTAAAAGCTCCTTCTCAGTAGTGCCATAGTTTAGTTGAGCTTCATTAAGAACTCTACTAGCATAGTAAATAACATGGCATACCTTTTCCTTGTGCTGCCCCAACACTGCTCCAATGGCGAAATCACTAGCATCGCACATGAGCTCAAATGGCAAACTCCAATCCGGAGTTGTGATGATAGGAGCTGAGGTAAGCTGTTCTTTCAAAAAGTCGAAGGCCTTCTTGCACGCTTCATCAAACACAAACGGGACATCTTTCCCTAAAAACTCACACAAAGGCTTGCAGATCTTCGAGAAGTCCTTGATAAACCTGCGATAGAAACCTGCACTTCCCAAGAAGATTCTGACCCCCTTCACTGAAGTCGGATAAGGGAGTTGCTTGATTGTCTCTACCTTTGCTTGATCAACCTCCAAACCTCTGCGTGAAATCTTGTGACCAAGAATTATCCCCTCTGTGACCATGAAGTGGCACTTCTCCCAATTCAGCACGAGATTAGTGTCTTCACAACGAACCAAGACACGGCGAGATGATGTAGACAGTCCTCAAAACTGTCACCAAATAAGGAGAAGTTGTCCATGAAAACCTCTAAATGCTTATCAATCATGTCCGAGAAGATGGCCATCATACACCGCTGGAAAGTAGCCGGTGCATTACATAATCCAAATGGCATGCGGCGGAACGCAAATGTGCCATAGGGACATGTAAAGGTAGTCTTCTCCTCGTCATCTGGAGCAATGGCTATCTGGTTGTAGCCTGAATATCCATCCAAGAAGCAGTAGTACTCGTGGTGAGCCAAACGATTAAGCATCTGATCAATAAACGGCAACGGAAAGTGATCCTTGAGCGTGGCTTCATTCAGCTTCCTGTAATCCATGCACACACGCCATCCAGTAACTGTCCGTTGAGAAATATGCTCATGCTTGTCGTTCTCTACCACAGTCATTCCTCCTTTCTTAGGCACACACTGGACCGGGCTAGTCCAAGTGCTGTCTGAGATCGGAAAAATAATACCAGCCTCTAGCCACTTCATGACCTCTTTTCTCACCACTTCTTTCATATGCGGATTAAATATCCGCTGTGCTTGGATCACTGGCTTCTTTCGTTCTTCTACCCGGATCTTGTGCTGGCAATAGACGGAGCTGATCCCCTTTATATCTGCGATAGTCCATCCAATTGCTCCCTTATGCTTCCTTAGCACATCCAAAATTTGCTCTGCCTGTGCCTGAGATAAAACAGAAACAATTACGGGCAATGTGTTATCAACTCCAAGAAAAGCATACCTGAGATGGCTAGGCAATGGCTTCAACTCAAGCACGGGTGGTGACTTGAGTGAAGGAACAAGAGCTAACTTCTGATCCCCTTGCTCATATAAATCCAGCTTGGTCCAGCTGCTCATGTGACACAAATCCACGGTGGGACTTGGATCTTCATTCTTGTACATTCCATCAATTTCCTCCCACATCAATTCAGCTTCCTCATCTCCCATGTCATCATCAAAATTCTCTACACTAAAGCAATCTTCATAATTGTAGCATGAAGGCATTTTCATTGCCTTGAACACATCGAAGACTACTTTCTCATCATTGATTTGCATAGACAACTTTCCACTCTTCACATGAATAATAGCCTCCCCTGTAGCTAGGAAGGGCCTGCCAAGAATGAGAGGTACTTCGCCAAATTCTATGTCTAATATGACAAAATCTGCAGGAAAGATAAGAGTACCAACTTTAACCAAAATGTCTTCAATCACCCCATATGCTCTACGGATCGACCTGTTAGCCATCTGCAAGGTAACTCGGGTGGGACGAGGCTCCCCCACACCTAGCTTTCTGAATACGGACAAGGGCATCAAATTGATGCTTGCCCCCAAATCGCACAATGCAGTCATAGTGAGAGAATCACCAAGAGTAACCGGTATCACAAAGCTCCCAGGGTCTTTCTTCTTCTTAGGCAATCCATTCCTGACGCATTCAGAAGTCTCAGCAGTCAAATTCACCTGTGCAAAATCACTCATGCGTCTCTTTTCTGAGAGAATATCCTTGAGAAACTTGGCATATGTTGGCATTTTAGAGATAGCCTCTCCAAAAGGAATGTTGATCTTCACCTTCTTGAATATATCAAGAAACCTCTAAAAATCTCTAGAATCATCCCTCTTTCTCGTTCTCAACGGATATGGAACTGCCTTAGAAACAGTAGTATCAATACGTACCTCATCCTTGTCTTTCACCGCCTCCTCATCCGTCGCGCCATTTGATTGGGGGATCACAAAATTAGTATCATCATCAAAGATCTCATGCTCTTTAGCCTTAGAAGCATCGGCTCTAGCATGAGTGGGATATGGCGGATCTTTCAATGCAACCCCGCTTCGAGTAGTGATTGCATTGATTTGACGAGGATTTTCTTCCGTGTTGGGAGGCAAAGAACCTGGAGCTCTAGATGAGAGCTGAGTACCAATCTGACCCACCTGTACCTCAAGAGAACGAAGAGAAGTCTTCGTAGCCTGTAAATCCGCAGACACAGCAGTAACCTGCATGGATATATTGTTCACATTGGTGGTCATGGTATTCATATTGTCACTCAGTTGTGCTAATGCCTTTGTCAACTCAGAGATGTCTGAATTTGGTGCTGCAACAGCTGCTGGTGGAGCCTGCCAAACCTGTGGCCTATGTTGGAACCCCGGTGCATATGTCGCTCCAGACTGATCTCCATACCTGAAGCCTGGATGATCTCTCGTTCCTGGCCTGTAGTTCCCTTGATTCCAGTTTTGCCTCTGTCTGTGTGCCCCCACATAGTTCAAATCCTCATTTGCCATGTGTGCCATTGTTGCATCATATTCTGGCTCCTCAACACTTGCTACTTTCTTCTTGTCTTTATAAACATGCTTGGCCAAGTCTGACACCATCTTGCTGATTCCATCCTTCCACTCATTATCTTTCGCTTCATGCAATGCCGATAGTCTTCTAGAATCATAAAACTGTGTATCCTGCTTGGCTAGCTGTTTCATAAGTGCAAATGCTCCCTCTTTATTAACTGAATACATGAAATTTCCTCCAGCTTCCCTGTTAACCAACTCCTGGTTATGGCATTCTAAGCCATGGTAGAAGACCTGCAAAATTTTGTAGTCCCCAAAATCGTGATTTGGGCACTTCCTGATCAAATGCATAAATCTATCCCACGCCTCTACCACGGTCTCATGGGCCTGCTGCTGAAAGCCAAAGATATCACCCTGTAACTGAATCACCCGCTGAACTAGGTAAAACTTTGCCATGAATTCATCCACACATTGAGCCCATGTAGTGATTGAATCCGGAGCTCTCGACTCAAGCCACTTCTCAGCTGCGCCTTTCAAACAATAGGGAAATAGAATAAGTTTCAACTCCTCTGGAGTCACATTCTTATACTTCACAGTCTTGATATAAGCATTGAACTTCCCAATGAAATCGTTGGGAACCTCATCCTTGTTCCCATAAAACTGGAACTGATTGGTGACTGTCTGGATTGTAGCTGGCTTGAGATCGAAATGCTCAGCCTGTATGTCTGGCACTACAATTGCCAGATTGTGTCCATACGTGGACGTCTATAATTTCTCCACAATAGCCTGCCCATACTTGTTGTACGGTTTCTGGGCGTTGCGATCATTCAACTGTTTCGACAACTCTTCCATTTTCTCATTGAGCTGCGCGTTGGTCAATTGATCACCCATCTTGCTCTGTTTCTGTCTTCTCCTCTGATCTCTGAATAACTGTTCCGGGTCTTCAAGTGGGGGCACAAGTTCTCTAGGGATCCTGGGCATACACTGACGACCTGAAAAGCAAAATCAAATACAAATGAGAAAACAAATAGCTAATTAAACAAAAAATAAAAGAGATATCCTAAATCAATTTCTACTAAACTAATAAACCGTTAAAGTCCCCGGCAACGGCGCCAAAAACTTGACGCGAATTCTTTACGCGCATAAACGCAAGTATACGGTCAAGTAGTATTAGGAGTATTTTACGACTCCGAGTATCGAACCCAAGGGAAATTAGGACTACTAGCTAACTAGAAATTAACTTTACGATATCTAAGTAACAAGTAAAAATGGTGTTTGATTGTGTAATGTTGTCGCCCAAGAACAAGCGACGTAAATTAAATGACAAGTAACTAAATATTTTTGTTAGTTTTCACTTTTTAACGAAAATAAATTGTAATTGACTACGATTAATGAGAAAGAACTATGCAATTGATGTCCCTAGGGTTGTTAACGATTTCCGGAATTATGCATGAAACACCCTACTCACGTTCTAGTTATATCGGGTAATGCTCATCACGATCTTCTCTCGATCTCACGTGAATTTGTGTAAACAATAGATTTCGGGTCCTCTCGGTCCACCTCCGTCTATTAATACAATCTAATTGATTTGTTAGGCTCATTCACCGGGTCCTATCGGTCCACCGAATTCACTAAGTTCTAACAAAAATCAATCGAAACTACCCTCACACGATTAATCAAGTTTCTATCTCCTCTCGGTCTCAAGAAACTACAAGATCACCTAACTATTCTTTAACACGTCTCAAAGAATTCACTTTCGTGCAATCCTATCAACAAGTAGCTTCCTACGGGTGATCAAGCCAAGAACACTTATAAATAAAAAACAAGAATAGTTTGGATAACAAGAACATTCATAAACTTTAAGCAAACGCATGTATCATGTATCCTATGGGGTCACACGCCATATGGATTAAAGTGAAGTTGGAAATTAATTAATATGACTAATTAAATAGAATGATCAACATGCAACCATGTGCAAACTTAGTAGGACTAATATGAAATGTTGACTAATCCATGTAAGGACATGATTAGTATTGGGTTAATATGTAGTTAACAAGGAGTTGTTAGACTATATATATGGACTCTCCTAGCTCATTTTCTCATAGAAGTGTCATAATTGTTATCACACAAAGGAGAGAGAAAAAGGCAAGGAGAGAACAAGAGAGCTAGGCCGAATCCTAATCCTCTTATCCACCCTTCATGCGTCGGTCTCGTGAGGCGGGCCACCCCTTGCGTGTTCGTTGATCTTCATCTTCCTTCGGCCAAAGGTTTCTAGCACAAGACGTGGAGGAATCTAGATCCCAATCCTAGGCGTGGACTATCCGTAGAGGCGCGAACACTATTTTGCGTTTGAAGTCATCTGAGGTAACTAACAAGGTAATTTTTACTACAACCTTTATTATCGTTATTGTGTCTCTTCCTATGATCCTTGGAGGGTCTTGTGCGGATCATAATTCTTCTTTTCTACTGCGTAATTCGTTACAAAACCCGACAGTGGTATCAGAGCCACCAGTCGTAGAGCATAACGTAGTTATGTGTTACATTTCTATTAATTTTACACTTTAATTGTTTATTATCGCGTAAAACGACAAATTAGCTTGTGCCATCGCACCATATCATAATAAACCAAGTCGCCCTGCTTTGGCACGCACGAGCTTGGGGTATCATGATCACGATGAGTGTTTAAGTAACAAGAAGGCAAAATGTAATATTTAAATTGAGGGATTTTTCTTTTCAATTTTAATTGGTTTGTTGATCCATATCAACTGATCTATTTATTTTGAGTTGGACAAACTCACAAATAAAAATATCCGGGTTGCATTATCTTGTTATCGATTTTGCTTGTATCAACCATACACCAACAATAAATAACAAGACAATAAAGTAAACAACCACGTAACAAAATTAAACGTGATCTGGATATGGCAACTAAACGATGATGCTCTCAAGCCAATGGGAATATCCATGAACACTAAAATAACAAGCTCATCTCCATGTGCCTCCATCCTTTTTCCATGCTTCTTAGCTTTTGTGGAATGTCGCCATCTTGTGGTTCTCCATCCTCCTTCAAATCTTGACTATCATCTACTCTATATAATCCTAGCTAGCATCTAAACTAAATAGAGAGATCTCACAAGTTGAGAAGAAGACGACTCGCAGATCGTAAAACTTAATTAACTATTACATTAAATTGATCAGCTCGCATGCCGTAAAACAAACCACAAAATAAACATCCGAAACAAACCACACCTAAGGCCATATCCAATCACCATGCAAATAGCACATAAACAGTTAAAATCTAATTTTAACGCGCTTGGTCAATTTTTAATTGATTTTAGATGTGGTACGGTCAAAACAGTCCAATAGGGCTCACCTGACTTGGCCAAAACCCTAAAGGACAGCCACAAGGCCTAGGGGATGGCCGACCCTAGGCCGCACGGACAACCCGCATGCGCCTAGGCTGGTTCGGCCCTAGGCACATGGCCTTGGCTTGGGCAGCAAGGAAGGGGGACGGTCCCAAGGGGGAGCGAACCTCCTTGTGGGAGTTGTTTCCAAAACTACCCACACTCCTTGTTGCCCAAGTTTATTTGTTTCCATACTTGAAAAACCCCTTTTTCCATGCATGTGCCCAAACCCTAGCCGTCAAGATCCAAAATTTCACATCTTGTGTGATCCAAACTCACTAATAATTCACATAATATGTAAAAATTGGTCTTGTTTGGTTGAATCATATTCAATTGCATCAATTATGCGTAATTTGTCATTTTTACGCGATAATTAACAATTAAAGTGTAAAAAGTACATAAACGTAACATATAAACTACGTTATGCTCTACGACTTGTGCCTCTGATACCACTGTAGGGTTTTGTAATGGATTTCGCAGCGGAGAATAGAAATAAATGATCCGCACAAGACCCTCCAAGGATCACAGGAAGAGACTCATAACGATAGTAATGGTTAAGTAACAATTTGCCTTGTTAGGTTCCTTGGATGACTTCAAACGCAAAATAGTGTTCGTGCCTCTATGGAAAGTCCACACCTAGGATCAACGCTCACAAACTTCTCCAAGCCTTGTGCTAGAAACGGGTTGGAAGAGGGAGAAGAATCACGCAACAATGCACAAAAGAGGCTCGGGCTCTTCTTGTGGCCGACGGGTAGGGGCGGTCCCAATGGGGGGTTCGGCCTCCTCTTAGGTCTTGCTCTCTCTCTCCTTGCTTTCTCTCCTACCCAATGTATGTTATGAGCATTAGTTAGAAAATAAAGCTAGGAAGATCCTTTATATATTCCAATAACTCCTTGTTAACTGCATAAAGCCCCAGTACTAATCCTACCCATATACGGATTAGTCCACCTTGCAAATTAGTCCTACTAAGTTTGCAAGTGCTTGCCTATTGATCCTTCCAATAAATTAATCTTATTCATTAATTCCCAAATCTAGTTTGATCCATATTGTGTGTGACCTCATAGGTTTCTACTTAGTTGGTAGTAACGATTACTAAAGAGCGATGAATAGCAACACATCCATGCCACCCAAATAATAAAAATAGTCAGTAATCCGATGAACCGTGTGACTATATTGTCTAATCCCTTTGTCTCATCATCCGGATCGGACACGAGACATACAATTCACACTCGTATATCCAATCCATAGTTTCAATATCACGGGAATAGTCTTATACATGCATATAACGTCAATATCCTATATTGATTTATATGAGTATGGCCAGACATTCTATAAGCACTGCCCCTCGAGTGGTTGCGGATATTTGCTCCCGTTATGCGGGAGGGAAAAATTCTATCTACATCACTACCATCTCTAAGCTTGCTTCCTATTGTGCCTGATATGTGCCTTTATATCTACCCAGTTACGGTGTAGCGTTTGACGATGTCAAAACACAATATTCCACAACTAGAGGATTTAGTGACTTCAAGTCTAAGGATGACAATATCGTTGTCACCGCGAGAAGCACTTGTGACATTACATAACTTGTATGTAGCCTTCTCGGATTGGATCAATCCAGTATGACATTACCCCTAATGTATACATATGTGTTGGATCGTGATATCTCCATATCAATCCAAACTCATACTAGTTTATAGATGATCAACCTGTTAATCGGTATAAATGACTAGGGATATTTAAGATAACCAACACATTTGTAATATAAGGACTTCATTATATTAAATATATCCATAAGTAATACAATGAATATTCTGGCCAAAAACAATGTTTATACTAAACTAGATTGCGTCTAGGGCATCTATTCCAACATGTATGTGAATGACGTACTACTCACTGGAAACGACATTCCCATGTTGCAATCTATGAAAGATTGGCTAGGAAAGTGTTTCTCAATAAAGGACTTAGGGGATGCAGTTTATATACTAGGTAAGATCTATAGAGATAGATCGGGGGAAGCTGCTAGGCCTAAGTCAAAGTACATATATGACGAGGTGTTGAATCGGTTCAACATGCAAGATTTCAAGAAGAGATTCTTGCTCATGTCTCATGGAAACACCCTTTCGAAGGCTGATTGTCACTCCAATGAGAATGATAAGGACGACATGATTCCGGTCCCCTATGATTCGGCCATAGGTTCCATCATGTACGCCATGTTGTGTACTAGACCATACGTGTCATACGTGTTGAGTATGACCAGCAGATATCATTCTAACCCGGGTGAGAGTCACTGGATTGCTATCAAGAACATCCTTAAGTACTTGAGAAGAACTAAGGATGAGTTATTGATATTTGGAGGTAAGGAAGAGTTGCGTGTAAGGGGTTACACGGATGCAAGCTTCCAAACTGATAGAGATGGTTTCAGATCGCAGTCGGGATTTCTGTATTGCTTGAATGGAGGAGTTGTGAGCTGGAAGAGTTCCAAGCAAGAGATGGTTGATGATTCTACAACTGAGGTTGAGTACATTGCTGTGAGTGGCGCAGCAAAGGAAGTTGTTTAGATTAGGAAGTTCATTACTGAGCTTGGTATGGTTCTAATATTGTGGATCCAATTGAGTTGTACTGTGACAACACAGGGGCGATCGCACAAACAAAGGAACCCATGTCACACAAGAAATCCAAACACGTGCTCAGGAAGTTCCATCTTACTCTGAGAGATTGTCGATCGAGGAGATGTGAGGGTATGCAAGATTCCTACATATGAGAATCAGTTAGATCCCCTTAGGAATTCGCTTGTTCAGCGAAAGCATGAATGGCACACTAGATCTATTGACATACGAGATGCACCGGATTGGCTCTAGTGCAAGTAGGAGACTGTTGTAATAGATGCCCCAGAGGCAATCTTGTTTAGTATGAACATTAATTTTGGCTAGAATATTCATTGTATTATATATGGAGATATGTAATATAATGAAGTTCTTACATTACAATTGTGTGTTTATCTTAAATATCTCTAGTCAATTATATTGATTAACAAGACGATAATCTATAGACTAGTATGGGGGTTGGATTGATATGGAGATATCACAATCAGACACATGGGTATGCATTAGGGCATGCTGGATTGACCCACTTCGAGAAGGCTACATACACGTAATGTAATGTCACAAGTTCTTCTCGTGGTGACAACGGTATTGTCATCCTTAGACTTGAAGTCACTAGATCCTATAGTTTTGGAATATTGTGTTTTGACATCGTCAAACGCTACGCCGTAACTAGGTAATCATAAAGGCGCATATCGGACACAATAGGAAGCAAGTTTAGAGATGGTAGTGATGTAGATAGAATTTTTCCCTCCCACATAACGGGAGAAAATATCCGCGGCCACTCGAGGGGTAGTGCTTATAGAATGTATGGCCAGACTCATATAAATCAATATAGGATAATTATGTTATATGCATGGATAAGACTATTACCAGGATCGAGAAACTATGGATTGGATATACGAGTGCGAATTGTATATCTCGTGTCCAATCTGGATAATGAGATAAAGGGATGAGACAATATAGTCACAAGGTTTGTCGGATTACTGACTATTTCTATTAGTTGGTTGGCATGGATGTGTTGCTAGACACCGCTCCATGTTAGTAAAACGTTACTACCAACTAAGTAGAAACCTATGGGGTGACACACCATATGGATTAAACTAGACTTGGGAATTAATTAATATGATTAATTAAATAGAAGGATCAACATACAACCATGTGTAGACTTAGTAGGACTAATATGCAATATGGACTAATCCATGTAAGGACATGATTAGTATTGGGGTTAATATGTAGTTAACAAGGAGTTGTTAGATTATATATATGGCCTATCCTAGCTCATGTCTCATAGAAGTGTCATAATTTTTATCACACAAAGGAGAGAAAAAAAGCAAGGAGAGAACAAGAGAGCTAGGCTGAAGCCTAGCCCGCCTGTCTGCCCCTTCGTGCGTCGGCCTTGTGAGGCGGGCCACCCCTTGCGTGTTCGTTGATCTTCTTCTTTCTTCTTCCACCGGTTGCTAGAAGTGGAGGAATCTAGATCCTAATTCTAGGCGTGGACTATCCGTAGAGGCGCGGACACTATTTTGCGTTTGAAATCATCCGAGAAAACTAACAAGGTATTTGTTACTAAAACCTTTATTATCCATATGTTGTCTCTTCCTGTGATCCTTGGAGGGTCTTTTGCGGATCATAATTCTTATGTTGCGCTGCGTAATCCGTTACAAAACCCTACAATTTAACCCATACTCGGATGGTTTTTTTTGTCTTTTAACCTGGTTTTATTGGATTAGAGATCTAAAGGTTTCTCATTCATATATTATTTTTTCTTTGCAAACCATTGATATTTTAATTATTATATTCCATATTCAGAAACGAACAATTATGAATGGGTATCATGCTTACTATTGTTATTACTGGTTACGTACGTTTGCTGCACATTGCACTTGCTCTTTGGTATGGAGTGTTTAATTTGCACGATCATAAGAATAATGTTGAGTGTGTAGAACTTTAAATATGAAATTTATTTATAGAAGAATTTTGAAGATGAAGATAATTTATTCAATGCGGCAAAGTTTGGAGCATTCATGGAAGAGCAATGTGGTGCTATTACATGAAGACTAGCATAGTTTCTTCCCCTATAGAAACTTAAAAGGAGGTTTTTCCCCTGACTAGACAAAGGGGGTGGTTGAACAGGATGAGTCTGAATGTGTTCAGTCTAGGACCTGCATTGTTTCTTTGTGATTGTCAATTCAACAACAAAACATCTCAGATTGTGTAGTGTAGTGTAGTGTATAGGAATATTATAAATGGTCTGAGAGCTATTTATTTACATACTGTGATGCCAACCCATGTTTTTGCAAGGAATTCAGACCCTTTCAATCTAGTCCAGCAAGTAGAATATCAGTCATTCTATTGTTCTATGGGTTTTTAGGTATTTTCCTAGCGATTTTGTGTCATTCTTAGGTCTAGGAATATACCTATAGCATATATCCATGTGTTTAGGGACCAAAACGTCACCATTGAAAAAGAGGTAAGGACCAAAGAGGCTGAACAAACTCTCTGACACGCCCTAGGGAGCGCACGAAACCCAAGGAGGTCGTTCACTGCGCATGAATAGCCATGTTATGTTGTTTTGACTCTCTAACTTTTTTTGTAATTTCAGTCAGTAAGATATTATTTATTTTCCTAAACTTTCTAGTATTCTTTCCTGGACTTTCAAGAATAAGAGATATATGGAGCAGAATTACATATTTTACGGAAATAATGTATTTAGTTATAATGATCACAATAAGATGTATTTTTCTTTAAAACACTAGTACTTAAATAATTATTTTTCTAATTGAAATAAATTGAAAGTACTTCAGTATATATCAAATTGAATATAGTAATAATATTATTTAATATATTTTATGATCTCAATTAATGCAAGTATCTTTTATTAAGTGAAGATTATATTTTCTTAATTATGAAAGAAGAGTTTTTGGCAACTTAATACCCATTCAAAGTAAATTGAATTTTAATATTATTAAAAGAATATTTATTATATGTTAATATATTTATTTTGAATTTGATTTTATATGTAAGTAAAAATATTTGATTATTAAATGAATATTTTATAAAAAGAATAGTTTAATTTTGATTTAATTTCTAAAAGACTAGATTCATTTTAGATTTTCTATAGGAATTTCTTATCTTGGAAATCAAGTTTCCTCACACTATAATTAGAGCCTTAGAGTTTCAAACAACATGAAGCTAAAAACATTAGATCAACCTCTCTCTTCTAGAGTCAATCAGGTTAGTCTAGTCTTGTATTATTGAGTCTTCTAGATCAACCTCTCTCTTCTTCTCTGGAAAGTCTTTTGTCAGTCTTCCTGTGTCTAGAATTTGTCATAGCAGTTTATATAACTAAATCGATCTCTTAGATCTTATTCTAAGTTTGATTTTGTCAAATCAGTGGATATCATATCTTTGTCTTCGGACATGTAGGCAACTAGTACTTCTCTCTGGACTGATGATCCAGTAGGGGTGTGGACACTTAAGCTCTAGTCTATCTTGGGAGTTAGTTTGTCTTCCTTGTCGAAAGTGAATCTGGTATTTACAACCCTCTGGGTAGTGGGATTTGGAATCCTCGGTATAAGGCTCGTATGGTTATGGATGGTTGTGGATTCTATGAGATATAAGTAACTAGTACTCTGTATGTGTTGTCTCTAATATTATGACAGGGTATTGAATTGAGTATCAGTAAGTTTCAAAGCTAAAGCATTTCAGAACTCTATATTATATATTTTCTTTATGAGTTAAACTACTACTTCAACCATTTATGACAATCTCTATTGTCTATCTATTTTATAACTATGTACGTGAGTAAACGGGAAACTAGGTGTAGAGTCAAACACCTAGCTATCAATATCACATTTCTGGCTTAAATACTTAAAGGTTTATTTGTAAGTTTTACTTTCAGGCTTTCTATTTCTTTAATTCTCTCTCGTAACAAAATTGTTGGGGTAAGATTCCTTGATGGAGAATTTTCGTGCCTTAGCAGAGGATACTCTCAGAAGTTTGGGGGTCTTTTGGCATATTTTCCAGCTCTGAGGGGTGAGGGTGTAACATTTTTAATCCATTTATAGTTTTCATCTGGATGCATTAATGTTTTATATGGAATTTTGTAATGTCAGTTACTGATTCCGAACCACATCAATGCTTGCTTCCTTGTATTGCCCAACTTTTAACTTGCTTTGTAGTGTAAGAAAAATCAAACATGTCATTACAGACAACCTACCCCCCCCCCTCCCCTCCCAATTTATGTCCAACCAACCACATCACTTCTTCTACTTATACACCCACCTACTCTTGCACAATCAGATTTATCATTTGGACATCCTCGGCGTCATCTTCTCATCTTCAAATATCCCTTTATTCTCATTACCACCATGTCACATACTTCCTTCAACTTCTCCTACCACAATTTTGTGCAATCGTGTCTAGGCCAAGGTAGTGTAACTGTGGAAGGATACGAGTGATGAGAACAGCACGTTTTCACACAAAGAACCCCGGTAGAGATTTCTTCAAAGGCCCACTACCTAAGGGGTCTCAATGCGGCTACTTCGTATGGGTCGATGAAGAACCTCCATGTCTTTGTGAGGAAACAATGCAAAGATAGTCCACAATTATTGCAATAATGAGGCAAATGAGAGCTGAAAAAGAAGACATCCTAAAGAGTCAAAGGATATCACACAAATGTATCAACGTTCTTGCATTTGTGGTACTCTTCGCAATGCTTAATCTTTTTTAGGTGACACGACCATCGCACATTGTGCTTGTGTGCATTTTTTATGTATCACAACTCATGTATCAATTTTTTAAAGATTCTTTGCTTGAAAGTTTGTTGAATTACCATCGTTGCTAAGCATTGTTTAAGTTTCAATGTGATTCGATTATTTTCCAAGAAAGAAACATAGCCTAACAAATCAAACGTTTCTCTCTCTAGAATTGCTCCGCGATTTTTGGGTGTGGGATTTTTTTAGAGTGACGTTTTGTCGTCTTTTTTCGGTGACACTCTGTCAAATCATTCCACTTTTTGTGGTTTGTTTTGTTCTGATTTGATTTCTATCGTTTCTTGTACGCACTAATTGCTCCGAAAAGGCGGCGTAATCTTTCATCTTTGTGATTTGCACTGAGAAAGGAGGTTACACAGAAATGGAAACTGAAGAAGCGAAGAACGATAATCACTTGTTCTGGAAGATGAAGAAGAACTTGCCGAGAAACTATGCAGTCGGATGCTAATCGGGAAGCTGTATAGTGGAAAAGTCCTGGGAAAAAATACCATGAGAAGCATAGCTAACGGGATCTGGGATATCAAAGGGGGTTTGGAGATTAAACCCTAGGTAATAATCTCTTTGTCTTTTTGTTTGAAGAAACAGAAGATTATAAGTGAATCAAGAGAAAATCACCATGGGTCTTAAGCAATTTGAATCTCCACCTTCAGGAGTGGAAGGTTGGAGAATCGATTGAACAGAGGGATTTCACAAAGATCCCCTTCTGGGTCCAAGTCAGAGGGGTACCGTTGCAAAAGAGATTGAAACTGAATGCCGAAACGATTGGAAGGATGATTGGAACCGTAATGGTGACGAAAGGAGTTGAGAAAGGGGTGGTAGGCATTAGGCCTTATTTCAGGATCCAAATCATGGTCAATGTAGAAAAAAAACTAGTAAAGGGGGTGAAGATCAACGCAAATCTAAAGTATGAGGCATGAATTAGCTTGAAATATGAAAGACTTGGGGACTTCTGCTACAGATGTGGTCGCTTGGGTCATCGAGATGTTCAATGCAGATTCACAAATTGGGAGGAAGGAATGATACCTGAGTTCGGGCTATAAATGGGAGAAAATTTTAAGTTGATTACGGAGAAACAGAAAAATCAAAGAGAGGAGTTGAAGAAGATTCAGCAAGCAAAATCTGGGAAAAGGTAGGACGAGAGGTGAAAAGGAAAGAAGCCATACAACAAGGTGAAGAACAATCATCGTCAAAAAAGTTTTCCGATCAGAGGCAAGAGGCGCGTGTAGAAGATCCGCTGTGCGGGAAGAAGAGCGCGTGGAGATGATGACAGAAGAAAAAGAAAGGAAAAAAAAGACAGTTGTTGATTCTGCATTGGGGGAACAGGAAGCGATAAGAATGACGGCTGGGAAGATATCGGTGGACAATGCAATTAGGGTTGGTGAATTAAAATTATTAAACGTGGATCAGGGAGAGAAGGCCCAAGAAGAAGCCCAACAGCAAAACTATTTCGTGGAGGAGCCAGTAAGCCCAACTTATAGGGAGGAAGAAGGGCCTGATCCAGTTCAAAATAGGATGATGGTAATCGTGAACCCAATTCAAAATGAAGGCCCGTGGGTTATGAGAGATGGGAAAAAGTCAGGTAAGAAAGCCCGGATCCAAAGAAGACCAATCTCTTTGAAAGATCCGACCCGAACAGAGGAAGAAGATCCAACTCCGGGTAATCCTTATTTTGATATCTCCTTTTCTGATGTATTCAGTCGTTTTGTTCATTTGAAGAAACGAGCTCATATGTATAGAGTTGAAGAGGAGAACATGAAACGAAAAGTTATTAAGTGTTATGAGGAGAATTTAGAAAAAGAGGGTCAGAGAGGGATACCCAGAATGATAAAAGGTATGATTTATGAAAGAGAAGTGACAGAAAAGAGAGCACAAGCAGGCATCTCTGGAGAAGGCTATAGTTTAAGATTGTATAAAGGTTGTGAGAATAATGTAGCTAAAGTGGGCTTGATTAAGCAGAGAGGAGATAAGAGCAGAAAAGATGAGATTCTGGGTGAGATACCAGTTTCAAGAAAAGGTTGGTATAAAGACATTGAAGATTTAACAAAGGCTGAAGAGGAGAAAAGAGAAGTGGAGAAACTGAAGCAACAAAAAAGGTTAAAGAGAGAAGTACTCGGCATTGCTGGAACTGTGGGATTTGAATTGGCTAAGCCAAATTTATCTATGATACAAAAGAAAAGAAAGAGATTTATACTCCAAAGGTTGTGGTGGCTGACCTTAAACAGCCACAAGAAGGATGTTAGTTCTAAGCTGGAATGTGCAGGGTTTGGGGAACACCCTCACATTCCAGAGATTAAAAGGGTTGGTGACAACCCAGTTTCCTAGTGTGGTGTTTATTTCAGAAACTAAAAACAAAAAAAAAGAATGGGGGATAATATTCAGAGAAGGCTGAGAATACCTAATGGTTTGTCGTGGATCCTATCAAAACTGCAGGGGGATTGGCATTATGGTGGTTGGATGGAATAAATTTGGAAGTAATTTGGAATTCACGTAATGCTATTTTAGCCAAAATAGAGGTTAAACAAGCTGTTTGGGAGATTTGGGTTTTCATTTATGCTCCAGCAAATTACAAAGATAGAGGTACGTTATGGACTGATATTGGAAGATTAGTTGTAAATTTCTCAGATCCTTGGGTTCTGGTTGGAGATTGTAATGACATTTCTAAAGATCAAGACAAGTGTGGGGGTTTGGAGGCATTAACTTGGAGAATGAGAGGATTCAATAGTTTTATCTCTGAGTGTGGATTAATTGAATTGGACTCACAAGGGATGAGTTACTCTTGGTCAAATAGAAGAGAGGGGAATGAGGTGAGAGAAATGCTAGATAGAGTTCTCTATACACTAGACTGGGGGAGTCAGAATCCAAAAGCTATCAACAAAAGAGATGCAATTATTGCATCTGATCACTCCCCAATGTTTATAAATTTTAAGCCAATTTCTACTTTGATGCTAATTGGAAACATTTAGAAAGTTGCAAAGACAGACTTATTAAGAGCTGGAGCAAAGCTACTAATGGGAAAGGCATGCAAAAGGTGGTTAAAAAGCTTCATGGTTGCAGAGAAGATCTTAAAGAGTGGAAGAAGGAGAATATGGTAAGTTTTTTAAAACAGATAGCTATACTGGAGAAGGAATTACTTTAAGTTCAAAAGAAGGCTCCCTCTGAAGATGAATTGGGAAGGCAAGAAGAACTGAGTTCCCAGATAAGAGAAGCTTGGAAGAAAGAAGAAGTATACTGGAAGCAGAAATCAAGAGTCACGTATTTAAAGGAATGAGATAGAAATACCAAATTCTTCTATATTTCAACCCTTCAAATAAGACAAATAAATAGAATCAACATATTAAAAAGAGATGATGGCAGCTGGGAGGAAGAAAAAAGGTACTTACCTCTGATTTTTCAAGATTTTAATAAAAGTCTCTTCACCTCTAAAGGAAAAAGATTGGGATTCCTGCATTAATGTTGTGAAAAATGTGATAAATGAGGAAGAGAACATTTGTTTATTAAGTACTCCTTTAGCTGAGGAGATCATAAAGGTGGTGTTCAGCTTTGATCCAGGAAAAGCTCTTGGTTTTGATGGGTTAACTGGAGTTTTTTACCAAGAAAAATGGGATATTATTAAAGAAGATGCGGTGGAGGTTGTTCAAGATTTCTTCACAACATGGTGTTTGAAAGAAAGCATTGACAAAACAGTTATCTCAGTTATTCCTAAAGTCCAATACCCTGAACAAGTTCCTCACTTCAGACCAATAGCTCTCTGTACCTTCTTGTACAAAGTGATTGCAAAACTGTTGGCCAATAGGTTGAAAGAGGTGTTACCAAAAGTTATTTCTCAAGAACAGTCAGCTTTTGTACCAGGCAGGATGATACATGACAATGTTATTATTGCTCAAGAGTATTTTCACTACATTGTCAACAAGAAGAAATGTAAGAAAAGCTGCCTAGAACTCAAATTGGATCTAAATAAGGCTTATGATAGACTTGAGTGGGATTTTTTGGAAGTTGTTCTTTTGAAACTGGGATTTGATAGCAAATGGGTCAACTTGGTCATGAAGTGTATTGGCTATGTTACAACTTGCATCAAGATAAATGGGAATATGGGAGAATATTTTACACCTCAAAGGGGATTAAGACAAGGGGATCCAATATCCCCTTATCTATTCGTGATTATTATGGAGGTGCTATCTCTAAATTTGAAGGAAGCTAGTAAGGAAGGAACTCTTAAAGGTGTGGCTATAGCAAAAAAGAATGTGTGGACAAATCACTTATTCTTTGCAAATGATTCATTGATTTTATGGAAGCAAAAAAGGAGGCATGTTATGAAGACCTTTAGTGATGCTTCTGGAATGGAGATCAACATCAACAAATCAGGCATCCTCTTTTCTCCAAATACCAGCAAAGAGACAGTACAGGAAATAACTGAATTTTGTTCAATACCAGCTTTGGATAGCAAAATCAAATATTTGGGTATCCCTGTTTTTTGGGCGAAGTCAAAAAGGGAGGCTTTGAACTATATTGTGGATAGAATTATTGAGTTATTACAAGGTTGGAAGTAAAGACACTTGTCTACTGCTGGAAGGGAAGTAGTCCTTAAAGCTATAGCTTTGGCTATTCCTAGCTATGTGATGTCTTGCCTGGCATTTCCCAAAAATGTGTGCAACAAAATCTCTCAGCTGATCAGAAAATTTTGGTGGGGTGCATGCCCTAGTGAAAAAAGCTGCATTGGGTGAAGTGGGATAAAGTTGCAAAGCCAAAAGGAGAAGGTGGAATTGGTTTTAGACATGTAAAGAGTTTTAATACTTCTCTTTTAGCTAAACAATGTTGGAGAATAGAGAAAAGACCTGATTCTCTACTAGCAAGAGTATTGGAAGCTAAACACTTTCTAAAGGGTAGTTTTTGGAAAGCTGGTAAATGACATAATCCTTCCTGGGTGTGGAGTAGTCTAATTGAAGGTAGAATGTTATTGAAAGATCATGTAGTATGGGTGGTGGGAGATGGTAAGAAGATTAATTTTGCAAATAATAATTGGATTCCAGATATTGAAGAAAAGGCTATTAATCTAAATCCAGGAATTTGGGAAATGTTAAAGGTTTCTGAGCTTATAAACAAGAACACCACAAGATGGAAAGTGTCAATGGTAAAGAACATTTTTTCAGCTTCAGAAAGTGCAGCTATTTTAGCAATTCCAATTTCATGGTTTGAAACGGAAGACAAGGTGGTATGGCCTTATGACAAGAAGGGGGAGTTTACTGTGAAATCAGGTACAAGGGTTGCAGCTGATGATTTGGACATTAAAAAGACAAGTAAGGTACGTAAGGCTTCAACTTCTCTTTAATTTTCAAAAGAATATTGGAAGAAGGTTTGGAATCCTAGATTGCCTCCAAAATGGTCCCATTTCTGGTGGAAATTAAGTCATGAAGCTTTGGCTACTCTGAAGCAACTACAATCCAGAAAATGTGCACTGTCTGATATCTGTGTAATTTGTGGTGTGAGTGTTGAAACAGTGGAACATAGTCTATTCCAATGTCCCTGGACTGCACCAGTATGGTTCACAATGGGGTTATTTACACCAGATGTGTTCAAATATTGGGAGTATAAAGAGATGGTTATGTGATATAGTTGAGAAAGTGGACTTGAAAGAACTTCCCATAGATTGGTTGTGGAAGAGTATAATGTGTTGCTGGATTATTTAGAAAGCTAGATGCAGACTTGTGTTTGAAGGAGGGAAGCCTAATTCAAAACGGGTGGTGGATAGGTGTAACAGACAAATGGATGGAATTCATACTGCTAGATCAAAATGGTGTAATTGAAAAGCAGATTACAGCAATTCCCATTCCCATGCAAACCTCTGAGAAAGGGAGTAAGGTGTGGAAAGCTCCTAGCCCTGGATCTTTAAAATGCAATGTTGATGCAGGTTGGAATAAAAACACAAAGTTAGCTCATTTGAGTTGGATTGTGAGAGATAGCAATGGAGAGGTTGTTGATTGGGGATGGGATAAAGAATTTACCAATTCTGCTACTGACAGTGAAGCTCTGGCTCTCAGATTAGCTGTGTGGAAATGCCAGACAAGAATTGGGTCAAGAATTTGTTTTGCAAGTGAAAGTAAAGAGGTGGTAGAAGTTGTGATAAATGGGAAAGGTGATTGGAATGTACAAGTGATTCTGGAAGATATTAGAAGAGGCTCGTTGAATCTGAATGCTAAGGTGAAGTGGATTCCAAGAGAAATGAATGAAGCAGCTGATCAAATAGTTCAGTTAGCAAGATTAGAGAATAGTTTCCGACTTGATGTTAGATTTTTTGATAAAGTTACAAAGGACAGATGTAATTTGGGTGGTTAGTTGGTTTTATAAAATTTTGGTTGGCAAAAAGAAAATGATTCGATTCAGTTTTCTCCATTTTCTGATATTTCTATATGAAGCTTTCTCTACATCTTTACCACTTTATTTATTTCTCTACATTTCTATCCAAGTTTCTGATGACACCCAACACTTTATTTATTTCTCTACATTTCTATCCAAGTTTCTGATGACACCCCCCGGCAAGTCAGCCCGGTCGGTGACCGTTTCAGTCCGATCATCAGACCGTAAATGCAGGAATCGGTCAAAATCGGTCGGTACAAAACTGGCCGGTTTTTGGAAATTCCGAAAAATCATGCTCTGTCTGGGATTCGAACTCACGACCACCGTCGAAGTAGCGTGCAGACTGAGCCACACATGAGTTTGTCTATTTGTTATACATTTTAATATTAATACTTTAAACATTAGAAATTATGTTGATTGTTTATTTGTTCTTTCAAAACACAAAATGTTTTTTTTAAGCACAAAATGTTAGTGTTATGTTTATAGCATGATTTGTGTTATTGGTGTGCAGTGTGATCAAAATGTTTGCTATTTTGATATTTTTTGAACTTCTTTTATTAGTTGTATTATTTATTTATGTAAAAGAATTAATTATATGTTGTTGGTCATAAGCCATGTGTATATATTTTCAAGCTATTCATGATTAATTTCACCTTCTACATTATATCTTTATTACACATATAAATGGAACAACATTTATTTATTATTATAACAAACGGTTCAACTGGTCCTACCACTGGTCCGACCGTGAACCAGTGCCTCACCGGCTTGATGTCTGGTCCGGTTCTGAAAACTTTGATTTAAAACATTACTCAATAACCATTCAGTCAAGCCAATTAAAGCGTGAATTAAAACAGAAGTTCCCTTCACACCAGCAGAATAACTCTCCAACCAAAGGTTCTTCCATGCAATTACTGGTAAATCTTTATCTTCAAAAGTGTTGCTAACCACCCTATACACATGAACTGTTTTGGGAATGACTTGAAGCAAAAGAGATAGAACAGAGAGATAGCCACACATTAATCACCCTCTTTATTTACAATTATTGTTTAAAGACATGCAAAAAAATACTCTTGATAATCTTTGAAACTAAAAGAAACAGTTTTGCACATTGCTTCAAACTGGACAATGGAAAGAGACACTTACAGTTTGAATATCCTTCAGCTCTAACCCTTGGCCATAAAGATTAACAGAGAACTATTATGAGGGAAAACATCATGGGCATCTGTTTCACTAATGAGTGACCAAAATTCAGCCTTATTTGCATGTCGAAAAGAGAACATAGAGTGCTTGCAATTATATTTTCCTACTGACAGTGTCAGCAAGCGAGGCCATTAGCTCTTGTGAGGCCGTGAAATCGGCCCTTAAATTTCCTACCTCCAGTTTGAACAGCAGCTGCAACAATCTATATTATAAAATTGCATGGTTTAACAAATTTTTGAATTTTCAGCCGTTAGATTAAATCAACCACATCTCCACCATTAGATCTCACCTACTTATTACACCTCTAACTACCTACTCTTTTTGGACATCCTTAACTACACACTCTCCTTGGACATCCATAACTAATAGGAGAGAGATTTTTCTCAATTACATCCCTAACGGAAGTTGTTGTTGTTTTTTTTCACCACATTTGTAAATATAATTTTTGGATAACACCTCTGAATTTATTTAAAAAAGCACATCTAAATTAAAAAACTATCCAATTTAGAGATAGTGCCCTCGGGCACGGATAATACTCTAGTATCTGCAAAAGAATGGTCAAATTATTTGGCTTATCAATGTTTTTGTGATTCTAGAGATGGTGAGAAGATTTACATCTGAATACAGTCCAAATTAACACTTGGATTTTTTATTTTTATTTTTGAGTTGTAAGTGGGTGATAATTGTTGATAAAAATAATAAATAAATAAATAAATAAATAAATAAATAAATAAATAAATAAATAAATCAGGTTAAGGTTACGATGCACATGCCCAAGTAAATTGAAGATAGTGCTTACCAGTTGTATTGGGCACTGCGCTTGGTCTAAATTCTTTTTGGAATTGCCGACAATAGGGAATCACGGACGCGGCCACATGACCATTCCTCCACTGTCCGTCCGCAGTAAACCACCACCAGCTGCAACCACAATGGCGAGAACTATCTCTTCTCAATTTCGCCCAGGAGTTTTTTACAGCAAAGCTTCTACGGAGCAAGAATCGGGAGCGATTAGAGTGGGCACTGACTTGAGCATGTTGAGAAGAACCTACAGTAGTCGGGTTGTCGTCTTCGACTTCGTCTCTCTCTCTCTCTCTCTCTCTCTCTCTCTGTGTGTGTACAGAAATACCAAAAGCACAAATGGTAAGGAGGCAGGAATGTAAAAGCTTAATGCAATATTTATAAGTGAGTACACCCAGAGTGTCCAAGATCTTGCAACAAGCCTATGCCATCCTTATCACTCGTACTAATTCAAAATCATGAAATAGAACAACTGATTAACTCATGACGGCAAGACCACAAAGAAACTTGTAGCCGAAAGACTCAACCTGAGAAATTACACAGAACCCCCTTGGGAACCATGGAGATGGGTGGTCAGGAGCTGCCGTTTCCGTTGTGAATCTCTATCATCATCCTTGCGGTGTCTCACCCCAGGGTTTTGGTTATGAGCTAGAACCAACAATCACTCTTGGGTTTTAGGCTGTGTACTCAAAACAGTGGGTAGCACCAAATCTTCCCCTGGAAGATCTCCGAAAGCACACAGGCAACATTGAACACAATTCCTCTCCACGCCTTCTCCAATAACCGCATCAAACCTCTGGTCAATTGTGGACAAAGCTTTCTACGCTCCAATGGGTGAACAGTGAAGCGCACTATAGAATGCTAGGGGGTACAGTACAGTGATGGGCATCAACGTAATTGGTGATGCCTCATATCCAGGATCAAGACGGTCATTCCGGTTAAGAAAACACTTGTGACTGAGCCAACCCCGATTAGATCACCTCAGCCTAAACGCCTATGTGGATAGGAGCTTAGCTCCTTTTTTATAAAGGTTATATATAGATATATAGAAAGAGAGACAAAGAGAGGGTCGATAATTAAAGAGCATTTTGCTGCAAAACAAAATAATTCATAGAACCTTGAAGTCAAGTGTCTCACCAGAAGCGACTTAAAGAGGGAAAAAAAAAAAAACATAAACAAAACAATATATATATATGTATATATATAATATATATATATCACACGCAGGATTATCTTACTCCTCTGAGGGACATGAGACTCTCTTTATAGATGTAATTAACTTCGCGAGAAAACTGAAAAGCCCTAACCTGATTCGTATCAAGGTTGTAGAGGGAGGGATATCCTCGCCAATTTGCAAGCGATAACCTAGAATCTGTAGACCTAAAATAATGGGGAGCATCAGGGCAACAGAACTGGGCTGAGATAGAAATGTTGCCATACGGTTTGCGATACTCTCTTAAGATTAAAATCTCATTCTTGTTCCAGAAACCAAGTGAGCAACAAACAAAAGGAAGTGGCTCAACTTTGCGCACGCATGACCACCTAGAAACTCCGTCATCATTGCTGTCCTCCAAGGAAAATATCTCAAACCAAGTGCCCTGTTGTGGTTCTTCCTCGTAAAAAGAGCAAACAATTGTGAGCTTATCATCGTGCAACAATGAGGCATTGTACTCCTTTCTTCTGCGAAGCTTTTCTTTGTCGAACAAGATATACCTCTCAGGAAGCTGTGTCACTTCAAACTCCTCTTTACCCAGGTTGAATGATACAACTGCTTCTTCTTCTCCGTCAAAACGATCTTCAACTTTGTGAGTATCAAATAAGAACCAGTGAAAGAACCCACGTGTATAGGTGCCACCATGAGATGTTGGACATACAGTAACTACGTGGGGAACAATGTCTAATACTCTCCAAGTATTAGTCCCCAATGTATAAACCTCCACGAGGTCCGTCCTCCAGTAAGTGGCCTCATCAAGAATGTGCCCAGCATAACTATCCTTCAAATTAACAAGTTTGACAACCTTGTAATCTTTAGTCTTGCAATCAAAGCCAAACCCGAGTATGAAATGAACGTTGCTCTTATATGGAGGGGAATCAGTATTAGACCTTGGGAGAAGTCGGAACTCCATAGTAGTCGGGTTAAAAAGTGCAATGAAGTGTCCCTTGCCACACTTACAACCTATACAATATAAGCCATCACAATAAGCCAGATTCATTTCTTTGAGGCATCTTGCAGACTCCCGGTAACACGTTTTTCGAGAATCATCCCAGTAAATCATAGTTTCCTTTCTACTATTGGGAGGGAGCAAAAACTCATAAATGCCATTTGGGAATTTCCACATCTCTTCTTCTTCATCAGGGATCTTACGATCTGCCCAACTGAAGCCGCTGCTGCTGCTGTTACGGCTAGAACTGACTTTGAAATACATGGAAACAAAACTAGAATTCATAATAATAGAGTACCACAGCTTGCAAACGGACTTGCATCTTATGAGAGACTTCGTTGGCAATTTCAACAGAATGTCAACCACAACATCTTCCGGAAGAATATGCAAGTTGGTTGCCATTGCCGTCGCAGAAACCCACACCCAGGACCGTACTATCAAAGGAAGCTTCAATCCAATAATACATGAACTGACACGTTTCGTACCTGTTGAAAGATCAAAACATGTATGAACAAACAACAGAATCAATGGAAGAATCAACCAGAGGTTTCCCAAACACATAAACTGAGGACCTGTTTGGTGCTTTCTTAAACAGTTACTACACTAACACATACGGAAAGCCCATTTTCTCAAACGTTCAATGACCACAAGTAAATAAATAAATAAAGGATTTTTTACACTAAACCTATCTGCATTATTGAACTTGTGACACTTAACCTACCGCATTATCAATTTATCATGAAAACCACCTGCATTATTCAAATTTGTGACACTTAACCCCTTGCATTATCATATTACCATGAAACCACCTGCATTATTTATATTTGTGACAAATAGCCAATCGAAAAGTAACGCGAATTGGGTAAACTTTACGCAATGACGCAATTCCCTTAATGAAGGGGTACATGAATGATGCAAATGCGTCATTGCTTAACGTTTACCTCATTCCCGTCACTTTCCGTACCTTAGACTAACTGAAATAGGCTATTTGTCACACATTTGAATAATGCAGGTGGTTTTCATGGTAAATGTATAATACAGTAGGTTAAGTGTCACAAATTTAAACAATGTAGGTCGTTTTCATGGTAAATTGATAATGCAGTAGGTTAAGTGTCACAAATTCAATAATGCATGTAGGTTTAGGGTAAAAAATCCATAAATAAATAAATAAAACACACACAAAGACAACAAAAGAAAACCCCATTTTTATTAGAAACTCTGACTCAGCAATCTTGTTTATGAATTAAAATACAAGGGTGTCATGAACTGCGGCATGGTTTTAAGAAACGGTTTCGGTCGCGGTTGCGTGTAACGTAATCGGCCCTTATTAGAGAGACTGTAACGCGAATCGGTAAGCAAATGTGTGAATTACAACCTTGTTTTTGTGTATTAAATACTTGTTTAGACCATGCTTAACTAATATTTAGACCAACTACACTCTTATTTCATGATTGAACAAAATATATCCTTTCATAATATCTTCCAAAGCTTAGGGAACCAAACAAGTCCTAGATCTAGACTTAATTTCTTTTGTTAAATAATATTACACATAATCCATAATACACAACTATAGATAAGTGCAGCTTTACTCTTTACAAGAAGGTAAAGATACAACTTACTCTTGAAAGATATGGAGGTCGATTTCGAGACTAGTTTCAAGAGATTTCTAAGATTTCGTCATTTATGTAATGAACGAATCGTCGGATAGTCACCAATAACGCTGCGTACCCACTGTGATCCCCATTAACACACAACGGGTCGGGTTAATCGGACTCGCCCATTGCGGATTCAGTTACGTATAGGCCATAACATAACGGTGATGACCATTTTATGAATTTCCCATATTGAGGACAAATTGTAAGTGTATAGAATTATTGAAGTTCTCGGTGAAAAATCACTTTTGCAATTTTTCACCGAGAACTTCAATACGGAGAACTCTTGAATACTACCAAGAATTCCAATACCGAGAACTCTTGAATTCTCAACTTCTCTGAAACAGGGGGTGTGTAAGTTCAAGTACAATATACAACTTCAAATGGGGCAACAAAAGAGAATAGAGAAAGGAGACACTTACGATTCAATATGCTTGTTCGACATGGAATCCGATGATGAGTGGATAACTGAAAAGGATGACCCATGTCTACCTTTTGACGATCATATATGGATGGATGTGCAAGAGTGTTTTCAAGAGAATGGAGGAATCAATGGAAGAAAGAGGAAGAGAGGTACATGTCAAACTTTCATACACGTATATCACCAGAACACTTCTTTGCACATTTATTAATTATTTATTATATAGTTAATATTTCAATCTTTAGATCTTCACTACTCTTCTAAATAAAACATAGGACAAGAATTCTAAACAAAGGGTACCGTGCTGCTCGTGCCAAGAAGGGGAAGAAAAAATCCAAGAAGACGAGGAAGAAGAATTTGAGCTCATCGATGAGGAGGACAAGGAAGAAGAGTACGATGAGGCTGTCATAGTTGATGACGATAGTGATGCTGACCTCGATTTAGGAGATTACAACAATAAAGAATGAAGAATTAAGTCTGGGCTATTGGCTTACTAATTTTTTGGTGACTAGGAGATTCAAAAACTCACAATCCCTTTGGCTTTTGTCTATTTAAGACTCGAGAGTTTCTTGCTTATTTTTGGGAGGACTATCTTGTGATATGTGTTTTATTGAAACTGCGTGTAAAGGCAATTTTGTTTTCCGTTCAAATTACTCGATAGTCTAACAAGTGCATCATCACATATATACATCTAAGTATATGAACCATAGCTACTGCTGCATATTTACAGGCTGTTCTTTTTTTGGAGCTCTTTAAAAAAATTGTCTGTATCGTTACGATACACGTACGATTCACGATACAAAATTTTCAAAAACCGATACACGATACGTATCATACTTTGACAACTTAGATTATATATAACTATAATATATAACATATGATACATACACTTAAAATTTAATCTAAATATTAATTAACATTGGAACAATAATGTAACACAATAGATTTGAGAAATTTTAATTAAAACTTCCGTTTTTCAGAAATATCTTCATAATTATCATTGCATATCCAATACAATAGTAAGAACAACTTAGGTACAACCATGAGCTCTTGGCACAGAAATAATAAACAAAAAAATAGACAAAAGGAAGATAGTAAAGAATCTGAGCCAATCAACCAGAGTATGGGAGAATGATTACCTCGATCACATTCCAATCTTGATTGATCTCAATGCAACACAAATTGACTTAAACTCAAGATTATCACAGGTCCATGTCCTTGAAATTAGCCCACTTGCAATATTTGCAGCCATTACCGACACAATAAGGAGAAGCACAAATCTAAAAACAGTTGGAATGATAAAGGTTAGACAACAGTCCAAATTGAAGTTGGAAGAGTTTGAAAGAGAAGAAGAAATCGTACCAGTTTGAATCCTCAAATGCTTGTGATGAAATTGAGATATCATACACTGATTTATGAGAAGCAACATTTAACAAACACAATTTCAAACTGGTGTGAAGTGATATCTCAGTTTTCTTAGAACACATCAAAGCATCGCGAGCCTGGATCAATGCGGTCTGAGATACAGATAGTGAGAGAAAGAGCGGCCGCATTCTGCTGTTAGGGTTTGGCTCACCGATACGAAAGGAAAAAAATAAAGTATTGGAATAATGAACGAAATATTGCACCAGAACTCCCAACGAAAATTGCTGAACACCCCGATATTGTCCGAAATGACCGAAACGGCCCGGAGCCGTCCAGAATTCAAAACAGTACGAATTGCAAGCTGATTCGTAAGGTTTTTACTAAAAACGGAACGTTCCACCAGTTCCGATCCAGAACGGAACGGAATTCACAACATTGGTTAAAGCTCCATCGACAAGCAATGGGATGGCGATCTACAGAGTCATGAAAAAATATTGGTGGGATAAATGAATTAGAGAAATTGGTGATATGGTGATATGCAAAGTCATGGAATGGCCCCTTTATTGAACCCTGAGACTTAGTCGAAGGCCTCTCTTGAAACTAAATGTTTGGGCTTGTGGAATTTTATTTATTTGTTTGTTTTGTTTTTTTGTCAGAAGGATATTTCATTAAACGGGAAGAGCGGAAACAGGGTCACCCTCCAACGGAGCAGAGATACTATCTGCAGGGTGTACAACCTAGTCAACTTTGAGCAACCTTCTAAGCATCAAACTAGCTATTGTATCTGCTACCTATATTAGCTTATCTAAGGACCCAGCTAAGTTTTACATTCTTATACATTAAAGATCTAATGTCTTCCACCAAAACTTTCAGCTACACACCTCCAAACTTCTCGCCATTTACTATATATGCCAAAGTCTGGTTGTCAATTTCAGCAACAACATTTCCAAGTTTGTGCATTATCAAAGCCTCTCTTAAGGCTAAAGCTTCAGCTTCAATAGCACTCACAACTTGACCTCTTATACCATTACCTTCAATCAATCTGCCTTCATCATTTCACTGAACCCAACATTCATACACATAAAAAAAAATTCCCAGCAGGTATCACAATTCAGATTTAAGAAATTTCCATTAGGAGGCCTCCTCTGCCTTCATCATTTCACGTCGAAGGCCTCTCTTGAAACCATAGTTTTAAGAACCGGACTGGACTGGCCGCTTCGACCGGTCGGACCGGCGAACCGGTACATGAACGGTCCGGTTCGGTATTTCGACCGCATATGCAATAGAACCATTCGAACCAGTCAAAACCGGCCGGTTTTCGAACCGGTGAACCGGTCGGGTTGAAAATCATCCGGTTTTCACAAACTTCACAAAATAATTCTTGCTGCAATTGGGAATCGAACCCAGGACAATGCACACGCAATCAAGTGGTCATAACCACTGGGCCACACGTGCTTTTGCTAACAAGTGCCTACTATTTGAATTATAACACAATGCCAGGTTATTTTTATTTAAAAAACTAACATTGAGGAACCAGTCATACCAGTATGATTTTACAATGGTCTTGCTATTAATGGGTAACTTGATCAACATGTTAGTCATATTTAGGTTTTGAAGTCATATTTCAATCATGCTTATGTAAATTATAAACCTCAAAATAAATTTGTTGTTGACCATAATTTATTTGTTTATTTGTGTTTAGTGTTTTTAACATAACTACTATTATAAAAAATATTATAATACTTAATAACCTTCAAATTAAAACATTAAAGTTTTTTTTTTGCTATTTTCAATTGTGTTTGATATTTTTATATAATAATAATAAATATATGTATTAAATAAACGCGCGATTAAATCGGTCCGACCACCGGTCCGACCATGAACCGGTGCCTCACAGGTTCGATGACCGGTCTGGTTTTTAAAACTTTGCTTGAAACTAAACGTTTGGGCTTGTGGAACTTTATTTATTTATTTTTTGTTTTCTTTTTTGTCAAAAGGATATTTCATTAAACAGAAAGAGCGAAAACAGGGTCACACTCCAATAGAGCAGAGATACTATCTGCAGGGTGTACAACCTAGTCAACTTTGAGCAGCCTTCTAAACATCAAACTAGATATTGTATATGCTACTATATTAGCTTATCTAGGGACCCAGCCAAGTTTTACATTCTTATTTAACATTAAGGATCTAATGTCGTCCACCAAAACTTTCAGCTGCACACCTCCAAACTTCTCGCCATTTACTATATATGCCAAAGCCTGGTTGTCAATTTCAGCAACAACATTCCCCAGGTTTGTGCATTACCAAAGCCTCTCTTAAGGCTAAAGCTTCAGCTTGAATAACACTCACAGCTAGACCTCTTCTACCATTACCTTCTATCAATCTGCCTTCATCATTTCACTGAACCCAACATGCACTCATACACATAGAATTTTAGTCCCAGCAGGTATCATGATTCAGATTTAGGACATTTCCATTAGGAGGCCTCCAAGGTTGCCAGATGGGAGGAGAGAGGACTTCTGAGGTGGTTAAACTTGAGTCTTTAGCTATTGCTGTAATAATTGACTCATCAGGTTGATGGACTTAAGCGGAACAGCTTTTGGGTTCTTTTCTTTCTAGAATAGATAGTTGGTCCCGCCCATCCAGATACACCAAGCAGTGAAGACCACTTTCTCAAGAAAGTCAATTGTGATCCTTCATTTTGTAGTGTCTTGAACAATGATTTTATTCCACCCGATGATAGAATCAATAAGCAAAAGATCACCATGTTTGAGAATCCCTACACCAAACCAGATGGGAAGAGTCCATGAGCATATGAACATGGTATGAGCTTCATCTTCAGCCTTGTGATCACAGATCCTACAATTTACTTCTCTGCCCATGTGCCTTTTAACTAGATTCACATTACAATGGATGGCATTTGAGATAACCCTTGACCAACGAAATTCCAATTTTGGGGGAATGTTCAATTTGCACAGAAACTTTTATATTCATGGTCACCACAACTTGAACCAACCTTGCTACTTCTTGCAATGATATTTACCTTCAAATCATCAACCTCAAAGCTATTATATAGCATGTTCTAACATTGTATTCACCATTAGTCGTCCAAAGCCAAAATCTTCTGTCTTCTTGGGAGATATATAGGATGGGGACACGCAACACATTTTCCAGATCTTCTCTAGAAAGCAGTTTTCTTAAAGCTTAAATCCTCCAACTTCTGAGATGATCAATGATAATCTCTTTCTCTTTGACTGCATATTATTAGTATTAACCATTAAGGACTCCTTCAGGGACATAGATAACCCATTTATCTTGGCGAAAATTGATCTTATCTCCCATATCACCATTCCATATTGTATCATCCTTCAAAATTTCTCTAGATTTCACTAGGCTACTCCACACATTAGTAGAACAACTACCCTTTTTGCATTCTAGAAATCAGTAGAAGGGTCGTATAGATTTTTAAGCACTTTAGCACATAACATATCTGGTTTACTAGCAAACCTCCACCCTTGCTGGGCCACCAAAGTTGCATTCATCACTTTGACAAGCTATCCAAGCACATTTACCTTATTTAGGGTCATTTCCCTGCCAAAAGTTCTTGAACTCTTTGGTGATTTAATCAATGAAATTATTCGGTAGGAGAAGCACAACCATCAGGTAGCATGGCAGAGCTTGAATGATGGCTTTTATAAGCACTTCTTTACCTCCTTGTGACAGTAAAAACTGTGGAGGTTTAAGTGTCACAAACAACATATTGCATGTATGTTTGTTAATGACCCTACACAATCGAATTTATTTGTTATTAACAAATAACATGTTACTTAGTAGTGACAAAAACTAGAGATGAGCTGAAAAATGCTCTCCTCACCCTAGTTTTGCATCGCCGGAACGATTTGATCTTTCTGAATTTCGATGGTAGTTTGCGATCTCGTTGCATCTCTATTTTATATTCTCTTATTTTCCACTAACTATCCCTCTTTCATTTTATCTTCTTTGTTGCACGATTAGAAGATCCTCGTAAGGTAATATCTGGAGTAGTTTCTGGGAAGAGTAGTAGGAGTTCCCTGAGTAGGAAACAACTAGTTCACAATATCACAATCAGGCTATGGAATATCAAACCCCAGGATCTGAAGGTTGAAGTATTTGGGGAAAATAAATTTATCTTTTAATTTCAAGTTTTCTACTGATTGCAGATAAGTTCTATTGCAGAGGCCATGGACTATACAGAACCATATCTTGGATTGCCGATAAGTCCTTTGACGAAGATTCAACGTACACCAAGTACATAGGATAGGAGAAACACAGGAGAAGTAGGGTTGTGTGTAGGGAGAGAGTAAGATAATAGTAGCTGTGAGAGTGAGAGAGACAGAGTTTTGGCAGAGCTTCCGCGTAGTTCAGGTGATTCGTGTTGTGTAAGGAAGGGTTAACGATCCTATATATAGTGGAGAATATGACCGTTGTAGTGGGTTAATGCGCCCATTAATGGCGGCTTAATTAGCTTAACCACAACGGCACGTTCGTCCGCATATATAGGTACTGTTACGCACTTCGTCCGCGTATACCGGAACCGTTATGAGGTTGACCGGGTTCATGGAGCTCGTGCCATAAATCTCTCAGAGCAGTTACTAAAGGTCGCGTGCGGGCTTGGTTGTCGCTCGCGCGCGACAGGACTTACTCTAGCCTCCAAACCACTAAGTCCCTACAAGTCCCGTGTGGTGGTATGCGAGGGCCCTATATCGCAGCCCCCACGTGGATCAGCGCAGGTGGTGATCCAGTATGTGTGAAGCACAGCTAGGTGTGCTGGATGATTGCCACGTGGCTGTGATCTGTCTATCTGGAAATCACTATCTACATTAGCCCCTTTTTTCTTCGTGTGAAGACACCTAATCGGATAGACTTCAATGCGCAAAAACCAGCGCGCGCGTCGTTGCCACGCACCAATTCAAATACATGCAAAATCAGCCCCCGTGCGTGCCATTATGACCTAGGATAACTAGAGTCGTGCCTTCTGTTCTTTTAGGGTTTTAGGCGTGACGTCATCATCGACCTGTGATTGCGCGATTCGGCGGTGACGGTTGCGATTCGACCACTGAAAGGACGCGACTCTTCAATATTTTTGAATAAATACTTCATGCCCTCCATTGTTGCAGGGTATTGATTCTCTCTCTAAAGTGGATGTTTTCTGAGAGCCTTAGAGAGCAAATACAGATAATCAATCATCAGTTCTTTCTTGCCAATCGTCTTGTTCAACTTGCTTCATCACCACAAGGTTGGATTTGCTCAATTTTCATTAATGTACTCCATATCTTTTGAACTGTTTTGAATTTGAGAAACCCAAAATCGTTTGAGATACTGTTGAGAGGGCTTCTTTAAACCCTAAAGATTGTAACGACTTAAAACGAAGATCTGCTGTAATTTTGAAATTCTGAATCGATAATCGACCCAGAACTGTTCATCTTCCTCTTTTGACAATTTCAAAACCTATAACTGCTTCTTGAATCTGAACTAAAGGTGGATATATTTCTCCACCCCCCCCCCCCCTTTTTCTTGCTTTTCTGTAAAAATGGCCAAGACAAAAGCTTCCAAATCTGTGAAAGAACCCGAAGAAATTCCTGATCTTCCCAAGACCTTGTGGAAGAAAGCTATCATGCTAGGGTTAAAGTAAAGAATCTACCAGCTCCCGCTACTAAAGATCTACTACTGTTGAACCCTCTTACTACTCCAGCCAGGTTGGAGTTAATTGACTCCAAGGATGTGGTAAGATTAAGTGTTGAAAATGGGTTCTTCCCCCATACTGAAATTTCTACCCAGGCCTTCGTGCAAAAGATTGATTTAATGGATGAGTGGATTGACCATGTGCTAACTCACCATGCTATCACGCTAGACCAGGCTGGGATTTATTTTGTTGTTAGGGCTACGAAGGGTGCTGCCGTGAAGCTGGATCAGACCATGCTTCTAAACCTTCTTTCTCGCTACTCACCTGCGACCCATACTTTCCACTTTGGAAGATGTTCAAATTTTGTATGAACATTCACCCATGGGCGAAGTCGATCCTTTGACTGCTTTGAAATCTGGTCCCGAGCTCACTCTGTATGCGCAGATAGAGGAGTGTTTGACCGAGGTAAAGAAAATTTCTACCAGTTGGACATCTGCAGAAGTACTTCCCTCATGGCAGCTGGTTGAGACCTCCGCGAAGAACACTTGGGGCAAATTGGTGCAATACTTCTTTCGAGACTATGCAAATAGTAAAATTACCAAATAAATACTGGAAAATGATTAAGAATCGAAGAATTATATAGAGGGAAAAGGGTACCATCTGACCTTATGCGGCTGCCTCTATGCCTAGCTGTCAAGGTATTTAATCGACGGTCATCCTCATGACGCGGTCTTCTATCATGTCCTGCCTCTTGCTCTTAAGTTGAACCTTGGCCAGAAAGTCGCGCTTGGGCCTCTAGTGCTAGGCACCTTGTATCATCGGTTAGACCAGCTTGTGGTCGCAATTGAGGAGTCGCGTGGGCGTCTTGACGTGTTAACCTTTGTTAACATTTCATTTCTTACCATGTGGGTCTTTGAAAGGTGGCCCTCATATGCTCCTGTTCCTTCGAAACCCAACATGTGGAACGTTCCACGTGAGCAGAATGCACTTCCCAGTGAGAGAGCTGCCCGATGGTATATGACCAATCTTCCCAAGTGTTCATGGAGTTTGGTGTGCGACGATCGGAGAAAATTTACAGCCCGGCCTTACACTAATCGCATTGATAATGTGCGATTTTTCCCGAAGTTGTACCCTAGTAGAGATGGCTCTTATTCAGAAGACACCCTTCTCAAAGGACATGATCGCTACCGCAAATTCTTTTGCTGGTGCTTGAGAGGTTCACTACCTGCCCTGGCCGAAAACGTTTCTGAGATTACACCCAAGTACGAGCAGATCACCGTCGACTTTGACCCAACTCACGTCTCACCTCAGTTTGGCTTTGATGCAGTGGCTCCTTCCATTTGGCCTAAATCAATCAAAAGAAATTTCTACAAGCGACTGCTGGTAAATAAATGTAGATCGATCCTTCTTAGCAACTTGCCTTTCATCCAACCATCGGGGAGTCGTGTAGGTCGCCTTACCAAGAATTGGATCGCTTACTAGAATGCACAACAGGCCAGATTTGATATATCCTCAACTCCTCATCCCAATAAAGCTCATGCGATTAAAAGGAATGCTTTTCCATTCCGTCAGAATTGCATCTTGGAAGATTCCAAGTATGGTTTTTATTCCTTGCTAGATACTGACAACCACTTGTGCTCATCCACTATTCTTGAGGAGAAAATGGCTGCTGTTAGGGGTGGAGTTGCGCGCGTAATCCAGTACAGTGAAGATTTTGCCAAGGTAAACAATTCTCCCTTATGCTTAAAGGACTTTCCTCTTTTAACATGTTGAAACTTACACCAAATTTTTCTTTTCCAGTGCTACTTGAGGAGGTTCGCATCCGGAGAGCGCTCTGCATCCTTGGTCAATTCCATTGTTAAGGCAAAAAGGCAAAAGAAGGACATTCCTGTGGAAATGGAGCTGGCTTCCCAGGTAGAGGCTCGGATACGCGAGGAGATGGACGTATTTTCTCGCTCCCTGATAGACAACGATGCTGAGGTAGATGCAGAGGTTGCCCCAAAGGCCAAAAAGCAAAAGCATAAGGGAATTGTGATTTCTTCGCCTCCTAGAAATGCTCCGACTTCGTCACCTGCAAGGTCTCTTGCTTCCAAGGGCAAAGGCATGCGTCGCATGCCGGGTAAGACGCAAAAAGATCTTGCGGTTGAGACTTTCATCCCTTTTGGTCGGGAAGAAGAAGAAGAGGAGGACGAAGAAAGAGAACAAAGAGAATAAGAAAGTTCAGAAGGTACCTCAAATGTACTTATCTTCTTTGAACATGTCTTTTACAGTAGTTATTAACTAATTTTCCTTCGCAGATGATGATACAGAGACCATCAGTGGCCTTTTGGCCAAGGAAAATAAAAAGACAAAAGGTTCTCGCTCCAACGCCTCTAGCGAGGCTATAGACGAAGCTATCATTGCTGAGTCTAAGAAAATGGCTGCTGAGGCAGAAGAGAGGAGGAGAAAGCTCGAGGAAGATGACATTGAGCTCATGAAGAGGAGAAGTCTGGAAGAACAGCATGCTGGTAGCACAAGCGTGGCCGCCTTGGAACATGCTCAGGAGGACTTTGAGGAGATCGCAGGCGGCAAGGAAGGTGAGATTTTTAACCTTGCTGTGACTTATCAAGAAGTAATTATTGGTGCATTAAAGCACGGCTTATCAAAAGATGATATTCGCCGATAGTTAGTAAGCAAATGTGGCGAACCCTCAGGTAAAGATTCAAACAATGTTTGTAAACTAAGCTTGGTAACCCATTCCCTTATTGTAACGAGTTTGTTCGCACCACCAGGTCATGCTCACCTCAAAGATGTGATAAGTGAAGATACCTTTGTAGGATATTGTGTCGCATCTATAACATATGATGCTGGAGCTGCGATCCCACCTAAGTGTGGAGGTTCTCGCTTTTGATCTAATCAGAGTAAAATAAAACATCATTTATAACGCAAGTTACCTCAGCATTTTTTTTAATCTTGTCTCGCAGGTGGTATTGCCCCAAATGATCATGCTAATGTTAACCCTACTCCTCCTGCGGGTGATACTGCCATCGCACAGGGCTCTACTGATAACGTGCCACCTGAGAGAGAGGTAATCAACGAGGCAGGTGTTGGTGACTCTGATGAGAACATGGAGTAGAGGAATCAACTTCCTATGTCTTATATTCCAGAACGAAGCTCGCATGTTGAGAAACCCGTCACGGCTACTGAGGATGTAGGAGAACCTCTGGTAGACATTATTGAGGGTTCTGATGATGTCGAAGTCGACACTGGGATGAGAGAAGAAGGTGCTGAATTTGAAGGGATGGAAGTGGAGGATGCTGGAGCTTGAGTTCATGAAAATGAACAGGTCATGGAAGACATAGCATCTCATGAAAGTGTTGATGTTCCAATAGATGCTCCTGAGCCACAAGAACCCCTCGCGGCTGAAGTTCCTAGGCAAGCTGAAACCGCAATTGTTGTCGTAGTTATTCCACATGCCTCTTCAAGCGTTGCCATTCCTGTGAATGTCCCTGAGCCCCATCAAAGTCCTGCTATCCCTTCTATTGAGATGGAAGTTTTTCAAGTTCCCACCGCATGGAGTTTTTGGGGTTCGCAAGTTGGGGCTGCCATCGCACTTGCCGCCACTTATGTTATTCCTGTCGACTATAACGAGCGTGAAATTGAAGCTGACAGGCGAGCAATGCAGCAAGGATATGCTTCATCTTTTCCCGTGATGCGCGTTCCTTCCTTGTGTGAGATCCTTGAAGGAACAGGTATGCTATAGTGTTACCATATGTCGCATTTTATGTCTTGTTAGCAATTTTCACTCCTAAACTTGTCATTTCGCTAGGAATGAGGCAACCTGATGTGGATTGGCTCATAAGGATGCGCCTTTCATACCCGTGGTCATTTGCGAGAGCTCTGGAGCTGGATCCCTTTGACAGAAGATTTTTCTTTACTGAAGCCATCTGGATTTTAGAGCAACTGTCTACAGCTACCCCTGCTACCATCTCGCCTGATAATTCGCGGTCAATTTATAACACATGCAAAAGTCTTTAGGATAAGGCTCAAGGCAGGTTGGACTTCGGATTCCTCCTCAACAGGGTTGCCCAAATCCTCGCATATGTAATGTTGAAGTATGGCTACCACAACCTCGCATTAGAAAAGAGGAAATTGGAGGAGCAAAAGAAGAAAGCTGAAAAAGCTGCCACTCTCTTCCATGCGATGAAGGCCAAGTTGAAAAGCTAAACCAAGAAGTGAACCAAGCAAAAGAAACATCGCTCCTGTTTTCACCAGAAGATCTTTTAATCAAGGATTTATTTTAACGGTTTGCGCATATTGTAATGCTAATGCTTCTCCCCCCCCCCTTTTTTTTCAAAACATTGAGAATTCTATGTTAACTTTTGCTCTCTTTATGGATTTTGCAGTCAAGATTTAATGTATATCAGTTATGATGTCATGTATTGACGTAATTGCCTTGATTATCGCGCTATTAATTTATTAGATAAGCATAATTACCGTTCAGTGGGCCCCATCCTTATCATGACCTTCCCTCATTAAATAGGGCGTGCTACTGTATCGTCATAGCCTTTAGTAGGGTGATTGATTCTTACCCGTTTTTTAGGCGTAAGTAATTGATTCTTACCCATTTCCAAGGCATTGCTGACTCAGCCAGGGAACTGAAGAGTCCCTTCTGAAGTCTATATAAACCCTGCTTCTTGTTATTTGGTTCTTCGTCAAAATGTGGCTTCTCATGAGTCCCTACGACTGCCGGCATCGGTCTCTGACCTTTGTTGATTCATGGTCATTCCAGGCTTTGAAACCTGAGTTTGTGCCTTGTGCTATAGAAATAGCTCCTAAGTAATTCTTCGGACCTTCGATCCTCCTGATATCTTTGAAGAACATTTGTGTGAGGTTTCTTACATGTGCAAAGATTCTTTCTTGTGTATTATGTTTACAGGTACTTCCTCCGGTGACTTTCCGGTGAGGCACAGTCTTGTACTGGTTTCATTACTAATACGTAATGAATGGTGTGCATCTCTGCCGGCTCTCCGGAGGAGAACTATTTGCCACCATTGTTTTGAACAAGGTGTGACGAGTGATTGTGCTCGTCTTTTTGTACAATCAGCTTCCTGCCCCATGAGTTGTTCTCCCATTTGTTCTTCACATCTGGAGCTGTCAGGGCATGAGGTTCATCTGGCATCTCACCGTGGTGGCAGATCAAATGAGAGCTCTTATTTGATCTAGGACGTCGACGAAAGTGTCCCGTCCCATAGTTTTAGAACTTGTAGATTCAAGCTTTAGATTAGGAATTTTTCCTTTAGTGTAAGCCTTTGCTTGTAAGCTGCTATCGAAACAGGTAAATTGTAAGTCGTTTTTGACTACTAATGAAATATGCTTTGTCATTCGCTGTTTTGTTTGATACAACAAGTCGTAATTTCGTGTGCAAACTTGCTATATGTCAAAATAAGTAGTGTTTCTATCGCAGTTATATCCAAATAATGCTTGAATATTTTGCTATCTAAAGTAGATAGGCTTTGTATCGCACGAGGACGTTGTTGCTATTGCTGCTATCTAGGCGGATAGGCTTTTAGATTACTCAAGATCATAATTCAATATGGCTGCTATCTAGGCAGATAGGCTTTGGATCACAGGGGATCATGTATTATGGCTTCTATCTGGGCAGATAGGCTTTATATCGCACGAGGGCGTTGCTGCTATCTAGGCAGATAGACTTTTAGATCACTTAAGATCATAATTCAGTATGGCTGCTATCTAGGCAGATAGGCTTTGGATCGCATGGGATCATATGTCATAGTTTCTATCTAGGCAGATAGGCTTTTGAGGAGTTTTAGTAATGTGAGCAGACAAGTAAAATAACATAGTGGAGACAACAATGTAATAAAGTTCTTCTCATATGGGAGAATCCTTATTATTAAAGCATCCTCATATGGGAGGAGCATGAAAACAAATTCCTCATATGGGAGGAAATATCGTAGAGATACATGAAGAAACTAGACTTGAAATGTAAACAGATGGGCTAAGGATAATACTTTTTGATCCATCGCATATTGATTGGGCTTGAGTTTGTCGCAGTCCCAAAAGTCTTTGGATTGTGCAGTAACCGCTGTCGAAGACTTCTTTAACTTCGAACGACCCTTCCCAGTTAGCTGCGAACTTTGGATGGGTTGCCTCCCGCATGCAATGATCTGAAGCTCGCAGAACCAAGTACCCGACCGCAAAATCTCGGTGTTGAACTGTTTTGTTGTAAGAGCGAGGAATTCTTTCCTTGTATCTTTTGTTAGCCCTCTTAGCCTGTTCACGCTTCTCTTCCAACAGAATCAGGTCATGATCACGTTGGTTTTCGTACAGGGCATGAAAGGCTATCCTTGCAGAGTTGACCTTTATTTATGCTGGTACGACAGCTTCAGCTCCATAGCATAGAAGGAACGGGGAAATTCCTGTGGGGGTCCTGGGCGAAGTGCGATATGCCCACAAAGCCAAATTTAAAGAGTTTGCCCACTTCTTGTGATCATCCGCGATCATCTTACTCAAAATCCTTAGCAGCGTCTTATTGGTTGCTTCTACTTGACCATTCCCTTTCGGGTAATAAGGCGTGGAGAAAATTTGCCTTGTGTTGTATTCCGCCAGTTTCGCAGCCACCTGGCGATTTACGAAAGGAGTGCCGTTATCCGAGAGGATTGTATTGGGGATCCCAAACCGGTATATGATGTTTTCCTGAACAAACTTGACCACCGAAAGCACATTTGCTGTTTTGAGCGGTACTGCTTCCACCCACTTGGTAAATAACTCTGTCGCAGTCAAGATGAATTGGTTTCCATGCGAGGCTGGTCGAATGGGACCGATAAAATCTAAGGCCCAAGTATGAAATGGCCAAGGTGTTCCTAATGCATGTAAGTCTACAGCAGGAGCATGCACGAGGTTGCCCTTAAATTGACATTCCTGACATCTTTTTACCTTTGTGCGGCAATCTGCTTCCATTGTTGGCCAGAAATAGCCAACGGTGTGGAGTTGCCTGCATAGCTTTTCACCTTCCCGATGCTCCACTTGGTGAGATAAATCCATCACCTCTTGCGCTTCTTGGCTATCTAGACATCTGAGTATATTACCCTCGTGGCCTCTTCGCCAAACAATGTTTTCCTGCACCACATATCGAGCCGCCTTTCTTTTAAGTTTCTCAGCTTCCTTCCTCTGATCGGGCTCGATTCCTTCCGTCAAATAGTCAAAGAGTGGCTTCCTCCAATCTGTGTCATCATCAATCACATCAATATCCAAAGAGTCTTTGATTAATGTGCAGCTCTCACAATTTACTTGAATGATTGCAGCAGACGTGGACATATCTGGCCAATGAATCCCATATATCTGGGCTTTCCGATAAATAGACTCCTCACTTTCCCCGCAAGAGTGCTGGTGGATCTTTTCCAATAATGCCTGCCCCTCCTGCTGCGAGACGCACCGCATGAGTATTCCTCCTGGATCCTTGAAGTAAAGGGAATTGTCATATATGCAGTATCCCTTGGTGGACGCCCAGTTTTCTTTGCTCGTGCCCTCAGCAATCGCACGCAGTATTGGCTTTCTCCAATCTTCATCTTCTGCGGGTTCCTCCTCGCATACCTCCTGTGTCAAGGCCGGAGTTGCTCTAACCTCGATCAAAATTCTCGCGGGGCATTTGTCCGCACTGATTTTAGATCCCAGAGTGTCTAAGGCATCTGCATGCCGATTATCAGCCCTAGGCGTGTGCTCGTACTTGACATCACAAAATTGCTGTACCAGCTTCTGTACCATAGTCCGATAAGGCAACGAATTGACTTCTTTCAAACCATATTCGCCTGAAGCTTGCTTGAAAATTAGCTTAGAGTCCCCCATGACCGACATATTGCTAACCTCCAGTGCTTTGGCCGCGCGGAGTCCCGCGATCAGGGCCTCATATTCTGCCTCATTGTTTGTTACCGGAAAATATACTTTGGTGGACATTTGGATGACCTCCCCATCTGGTTTAGTCAGAACAATGCCAATTCCACCACCTTTCCTCGTTGACGACCCGTCGAAATGAAGTTTCCAGTATGGCGACTCGACTGCATAAATCTCAGGCCCTTCTAATTCCTCCTCTATCATGGGTTCGTAGCTGTTGTCGGGAAATTGTGCTAAAAGATCTTCCACTGCTTGCGATTTGATTGCTCGTGGTCGAGCGCATGTAATATCATACTGCGAAATGGTCATATACCATTTTGCCAATCTTCCGCACGGAGAAGAGTGACTCAAGAGATACCGTATGGGGTCGCTCTTTGTAATCATCACGACTTTGTGTGATGCGAAATAATGTTTCAACTTCTCTATTACAAAAAATAAAGCAAGGCAGTGACGTTCAATATCTGTGTACCTTGACTCAGCCGGCTGCACTACGCGAGAGATATAGTAGATCGGCCTTTCCTGCCCTTCATATTCTTGGGCCAACAGTGCCCCTATGGAATTCTTGGTCGATGTCAGGTACAAAAAAAGTGGTGACCCCAGCTGTGGTGCAATCATTACCCTTGGTGATGTCAGCAAATCTTTCAGCCTCCCAAATGCGGCTTCATGCTCCTCTGTCCAATCATACACAGCGTTCTTTTTTTAGGAGATCGCCAAAACAGAAGGTTATTTCTGCAATTGCTGGGATGAATCTCCGCAGACAAGACAGTTTCCCTAGGAACGTCTTCAAAGTGCTTTGATTATGCGGTGCTGTCATGCTGGTGATAGCCGAAATTTTTACAGGGTCAGGTTCAATTACCTGACGATGGATCACACATCCCAAGAATTTCCCCGAAGTCACTCTGAACGCGCATTTCATGGGATTCATCTTCAATTGGAAACTCCGGCATCTTTCGAATACTTTCCGCAGATCTCCCAAGTGGTCTGTTTCCTCTTTGGATTTGACAACCAAATCATCAACATAAAATTCTACCTCCTGATGCATCATGTCATGGAACAAATCCATCATTGCTCGCTGATAGGTCGCACCCGCGTTCTTGAGTCCAAAGGGCATAACTGGGTAGTTGAAGACCCCAACTGGCGTAATGAACGCAGTTTGTCTTGCATCCTCGGGATCCATCTTGATCTGGTTGTATCCGCTGAAACCATCCATGAAGCTGAACATCCGATGTCCAGCAGTAGAGTCGATGCGCAAATCGATGTTGGGCAACGGGAAGTCGTCCTTTGGGCATAAATGGTTTAGGTTCCTGAGGTCTACGCAAATGCAAAGTTTCCCGTTCTTCTTTACTACCGGCACGATGTTGGCCAACCAAGTGGGATGATGATTTGGCTCTATGAATTTAGCAATCAGCAACTTGACTATTTCCTGCTTGATCTTCACATTTATTTCTGGCCTGAAGCTTCTCGCACTTTGCTTCACCGGTTTGGATCCCGGGATAATGTCCAATCTGTGCATCGTTATACTTGTGTCCAGACCAGGCATTTCATCGTATTCCCAAGCAAACACGTCCTTATACTCGGTCAACAACTGCAGCAATCTTGTTTCCTCTTTGCTTGTGAGGTCTGCGCTCAGGAAAACAGGCCTTTTCTTTTCTTCGTTTGGACTGAGGAACACCTCTTTTAGTTCCTGCTTCTGTGGCTTCGGCTTGTCTTCCATACACTCGTGTGCTTCTATCAACTTGTCTTCTGGGACTTCTGACCTCAGCTTGTCCTCCTCTGGGCCTTCTTCAAGTTGATTGATTTACCCAGGGATATCCCCACGTTCGGATGGGGGTACCCCCGCGCACCTTCATATGTGATAGCATTTATTTCCATTGGAGTAGAATATTTCTATCTCCTTGCCCTTACGGTCATGCTTAACCACCCTCTTCAAAGTGTACACATTCTTCCTTTGGTAAGCGACCTGTGACGCCTCTTCGCATGCAGGTACCTTTTCCTTAACATCTTCTCTCATAACCATTACTCCCGCTGGTGACTGATCCTTGATGTCCTCCCATCGAGGCAGAGGGGTCGGATTGAAGGGTCCAGGCATCGGCTCATCTGCCGTTTCGGTGAGCCATACTGCTTCAGTGAGATGTGCCTCATTCAGATTAAAGGGGTTCACAGATGCTGGTATCTCGATTACTCTGCCATTCCAGATGGCCTTCATTACTTGGTGAGCTGTTGATGGAACCGCGTCAAAGCGATGAATCCAGGCTCGCCCTATGGTCATGTGATACGTAGTATTCGCATCAATGATGTAGAACTTGGCCGAACACTTAATCTTTCCTATCTGGATACCAAGACGAATCCATCCCATCGTCATTCTGGAGTCACTTCCGAATCCCATCAGCGAAGATGGGCGCCTGACGATCTTCTTATCAGGTATTCCTGCCAACTTCAGAGTGTTAAGCGAAACCACATAACGCCTGCTCCTCCATCAACGAATGCCCTTTTGAACTCAACGTCGTTAATCACTGTTGTCACATACAAGGGCTTCTGATGGCTTGAATCCGTCTTCTTGTCGCTTTCGGAGAAAGTCATTATCTTCTCTGTGGAGCGAGATGCCCTAACAACTTTCCCATTGGAGACGACAATGTCCTCTTCGAAGTCCTCTGCTACCCTCAAAATTGCCTTTGTCATTTCTTTCCGGCATTTCTCCGAAAAGTTCATCTCGTCAAAGAATATTTTGAAACCGTGCGACCCCTTCATCCTGTCAGCACGCGAGTCTTCGGTGTCCATGTTGTAGTCTTCCTCGTCATGGACTTCAGCGATGATGGGCAGACCATCTTCTACAATCTCTTCAAGGTCCATGATCGCGATCATGGCTACTTTTTTTCCCTTTGGCTCTTGCTCTGCATTGGCCGACAGTGGATTATTGCGCACGTCTTGCCTTTGGTCGCTGACGATCAGCTCCCCTTCTTTCACTTTTCGGCTCACGAGGTGCCTGAACTTCTTGCAATCGGTTGTGGGGTGCATAATCTTTTCGTGGCACTCACACCACTTCGGGTCACTTACCATCTCCCTGGAGGGTGTTATTTCGAGCGGAGGCAGGATTCCATCCTTGCGCCACTGTTTGCATAAGTCAATCACCTCCTCCAAAGAACATGGTAGAGGTGGTGCGTCCGAGGTCGCAGCCCTGGGTTGCGTGTGTGGCGAAACTGTATTAACCTCGGCTTCGCGCCCCTTCTTGTAGCTAAATCTCCCAATCTTGAAAGTGGGTCCCCCTGGAGATCGCTCAGGGGCGTGTTTCTTCTTTTGCCTCTCCACTATAGGCTCTATGTTCTTGGTACATTCATTTAAATTTGAAAAAGTAGGAGTTTGTAAGTTAATTAACATACCCTTGTATTCATCTCGCATGCCTTGTGGGCATATCTCCACGAGCCTGCCCTCGAGCACTTCGTCTCTGCACTCCAACGATTTGGCTCTGAACTTTTTGATGAAGGTGACACCATCCTCATCACGCTTCTGAAACATACGCGAAAGATGTATCGTCGTAACCTTCTCCTCCATCTGGAAGAACTTGGTATAAAACTTCTGAACCATGTCATCCCAGGTCCTGACAGATCCAGCCTCCACCGTTCTGTACCTTTTGTAAGCCACATTCCCCAAAGATTTCGGGAACTCACGCATCAGCAGATTGGGGTCAACCCCGTACGGCCCCATTACATCGATGAACCGCATAACATGCTCATGAGCATTTTCGTTAACATCCTCGAACTTGTCCCACTTAGGGGCCTTATACCCTGCGGGGTTGAGCATCAGGTAAATCTCCCGCGGGATAGGAGGGGCATTGTCAACCTTCGGAATGATGGTGTCCGTAAAAGGCTGATTGGCCAGGAGAGTCTCTATGCGCCGCTCTAAAGACATCATGCTTGCTGGTGCACTCCCTCCCACAGAAGGAGGAAGGGTTGCAGCCGGCGGAGACACATATACAGCGGTTGGGCTAGGGGTGTAAGCCACAATGCTTATGGATACTGGTGGAGAAGGCAAGGGATATTGCGAAGAGATATTGGAGGGAATAGCTGAAGGTTGGGGAATACGTGTGACAAGGAACGATATTTGAGTTGTTTGTCCCTGAATAGCAGGTGGCTGCACCATTGTTGGTGGACTTTGAAAATTAGGGTTTGGCGGTATAGAAATCACCTCTGTTCCCTGAGTGGTAGAAGTTCCTGCTCCTTGAGAGACAACAACTTCCGATGCCGATTTCGGGGCAAGAGTTCCCAAAATGGCCATTATCTGAGCCATCTGCGCGGATTGAGCCTGAAGAGCTTTTGCCTGGCTCTGGATAGTGGCGTTCAGCGTCTCCAAGCTTGGAGTACCGCCGGTTGCCACGGAATTGTTGCGAGTTTCCTCTCCCGAGGTCGTTTCGGTGGAGGGAGATCTGTTGTTGACATCTTCATCGTGAGACATGGTTGCTTGCAATGGTAAGTTTCACGTCGGGTTCACCAAATGTGTACAGGAGAATCCTTTGAGGAAGATTCAACGTACACCAAGTACAGAGGATAGGAGAAACACAGGAGAAGTAGGGTTGTGTGTAGGGAGAGAGTAAGACAATAGTAGCTGTGTGAGAGAGAGAGACAGAGTTTTGGCAGAGCTTCCGCGTAGTTCAGGTGATTCGTGTTGTGTAAGGAAGGGTTAACGATCCTATATATAGTGGAGAATATGACTTTTGTAGTGGGTTAATGCGCCCATTAATGGCGGCTTAATTAGCTTAACCACAACGGCACGTTCTTCCGCATATATAGGGACCGTTACGCACTTCGTCCGCGTATACCGGAACCGTTATGAGGTTGACCGGGTTTATGGAGCTCGTGCCATAAATCTCTCAAAGCAGTTACTAAAGGTCGCGCGCGGGCTTGGTTGCCGCTCGCGCGCGACAGGAATTACTCTAGCCTCCAAACCACTAAGTCCCTACTAGGCAGAATTATGGTTTATACCTGTGTCCAAGCTAGCTGGTGTAGGTTTGAAATCCTCTGGATCTTCTCCTGTATTCCTGAAGTTCCTCCTGGCTGCAAGTGTGGGCTTGCTTCTTCCAGTATCCTTCTTGGCCTCCTGACGTATTTCTCTCACTCTCGAAACCCTAGATTTCAGTGTGTATCTTAAGCATACGAAAATTAGAAGGCTAAGGCAACTTATATAGGCTACAGAAGGGACCTAGAGAATCAGACTCCTAACTTTATTAGGACTTCTGGTTCCATCCGAACCTAGCCCAAATAAAGTTTATAACAGTTAGCACCACTAAATAATTGTTATTTCACTCTTGTCCATATTCTCAAAATAATATTTCGAGCTCCTTATTAGATACTTATTATATCCCCATGTTATGATTACCTATATCCGTCGACTAAATCAGTTACTGACTAATTCATTTAATTGACCTCTTCCCAATTCCTTGATCTTACCACTTAACTTATTTGATATGTCCAGATTACCAAGTAATCTACCAGCATGGTTTGACATAATCAAGACTTATAAGCTTCATCAAGGGGGTATCATCAATCCCATAACCGGGACATCGATTCCTATCAATTTACACCATGGACTCAATAGTATCACCCAACTCATTGAGGTTATTGACTCCATTAGGAATCTTTCTCACTTGAGTTGTCAAAGCAATAACTACTAAATACATGTGCACATTGACTATCTAAGGATTAAGAGCAGAAGTAATCATAATAACCATGAGACATAGCTTGTCTTGTTATGTCAGTAAAAAAACAATGATCTCAATTTGGTCATGTTCAATATACACAAAGTATACCAGCACATTGAGTTGAAACTATAGTATGAACTATACTGTTTCCTGTAGCCAAGACACACCTACTAGAACAATGTGCTGCAGTCGTTCGGATAGTTCGTCTAATTCCATCTATATTGTGAACTCATAACTTTCATTCCACAAGAAGCAAATATATGATCTTCTGTGTGTAAGCTAGAATCTACACACCAGATCTTCTGCTATGTGGAATAATAGACAACTATGCATAATAATAACATAATGCAAAAAACATTGCCCAAATTTATTCTCATAAATGTCAGAATCAAATAATCCAATACAAAAAGCATAGCTTTTAGTATTCAATCCAACAATCACCCACTATTACTCAAAGTCATGCAGCAACACACCTCAAACCCATTCCCTCTACATGACCATCAAAAGCCTTAGTTGTCAAACACTTCGTAAATGGATATGCTAGGTTATCCGCTGATGCAATCTTCATCACTACAACATCACCTATGTGCACGAATTCGCTGATCAAACGATACTTACGCTTCATGTGTTTTACTTTCTTGTGAGCTCTTGGTTCCCTTGAGTTTGCAACTGCACCGCTATTATGGCAAAAAAACGTCATGGCCGTTTGTGCACTCGGTACCACTCCGAGATCCATTAGAAAGTTTCTGAGCCAAATAACTTCCTTAGAAGCTTCCGAAGCAGCTACATATCCAGCTTCCATGGTGGAATCAGCAATGCAAGATTGCTTGATGCTCCTCCAACTAATGGATACACCTCCTAAGGTGAAAACATATTCAGAGGTAGACTTCTTGGAATCCCTATCTGACTGAAAATCTGAGTCTATGTACCCAATGAGTACAAGACTATGTTCATGGTAAACCAACATATAATCTCGAGTCCTTTTCAGGTACTTCAATATATGTTTTACCGCAGTCCAATGTTCTCTTCCAGGGTTAGAATGATATCTACTAACCATGCCAACAACAAAGCAGATATCTGGTCTAGTACATAGCATCGCATACATGAGGCTTCCTAGCGCAAAAGCGTAAGGAAATGCCTTCATGATTTGTATCTCATCAGGTGTTTTAGGACACTAATCCTTAGATAGACCGATTCCATGTCTGAAAGGGATCAACCCTTACTTCGAATCATGCATGCTAAACCTTGCAAGAAAGTATCAATATAATAGACTTCATAACCATACCCGCACACTAGATAATACACCCACATCGTTTCCAATGAACAATATATCAACAACGTGAAGTATCAAGAATACCACCACGTTCTCCTTACACTTCTTGTACACACACGGCTCATCCGGACACTGATCGAAACCAAAGGATTTGATTGCCTGATCAAAATGAATATTCCATTATCTAAATGCCAGCGTAAGTCCATAAATAGACCTCTGAAGCTTGCACAACTTGTGCTCCTGGCCTTTAGCCATGAAACCTTCTGGCTGCATAATATAAATGCACTCATCAAGACTTCCATTAAGGAAAGCTGTCTTGACATACATTTACCAACTTCGTAATGGACAAGAGAATCCTGATAGACTTAATCATTGCCACTGGCGAAAAAGTTTCCTCATAGTCGATCCCTTCTTTCTGAGTAAATAGTTTCGCAACAAGCCTTGCTTTGAAGGTTTCAACCTTCCCGTCTATGCTTATCTTTTTCTTGTAAATCCACTTACACCCGATGGGTATTACCCCATCCGTTGAATCTACAAGATCCCAGACCTGATTAGACTCCATCTCATAAATCATAGCTTTTTTCAACTTTTCCGCATATGTATATCCAACAGCTTCATTACAGTTACTAGGATCAGTATCGTGTTCATCAGGGACCTTGTTAAAAGACTCTCCCAAGTAAATGTATCTGTTAGGTTTACTAGAAACCGTCCCACTACGACGAGGCTGTACTTGTGATTCACTAGCAGCAACATTTTCCCACTGCTCGATTGCTGTGGAATGTCGTTACTATCTTGTGGATCACTAGCATTGATATTTCCCACACTGCCCTCTTCCAGTGGAATGTCAACATTACTTTGTTGTGTATCACGAGTATCTACATTTCTCCAACCACTCCACGGTAGTTGAATGTCGATATCATTTTCTTATGGTATTTCTTTTTGTACAGTTGGTATATGAAGACCTTGGACTACTTGATTTCCTCGCATTCTTCCAAAACAATTTTACTTTTAGGCTTGTGATCCATAGACTTGAGTGGGATTTTTTGGAAGTTGTTCTTTTGAAACTGGGATTTGATAGCAAATGGGTCAATTTGTTCATGAAGTGTATTGGCCCTGTTACAACTTGCATCAAGATAAATGGGAATATGGGAGAATATTTTACACCTCAAAGGGGATTAAGACAAGGGGATCCAATATTCCCTTATCTATTCGTGATTATTATGGAGGTGCTATCTCTAAATTTGAAGGAAGCTAGTAAGGAAGGAACTCTTAAAGGTGTGGCTATAGCAAAAAAGAAGGTGTGGATAAATCACTTATTCTTTGTAGATGATTCGTTGTTTTTTATGGAAGCAAAGAAGGAGGCAGTGAAGAATTTTTTTGATGTTATGAAGACCTTTAGTGATGCTTCTGGAATGGAGATCAACATCAACAAATCAGGCATCCTCTTTTCTCCAAATACCAACAAAGAGATAGTACAGGAAATAACTGAATTTTGTTCAATACCAGCTTTGGATAGCAAAATCAAATATTCTGGTATCCCTGTTTTTTGGGGGAAGTAAAAAAGGGAGGCTTTAAACTATATTGTGGATAGAATTATTCAGTTATTACAAGGTTGGAAGAAAAGACACTTGTCTACTGCTGGAAGGGAAGTAATCCTTAAAACTATAGCTTTGGCTATTCCTAGCTATGTGATGTCTTGCCTGGCATTTCCCAAAAATGTGTGCAACAAAATCTCTCAGCTGGTCAGAAAATTTTGGTAGGGTGCAGACCCTAGTGAAAAAAGCTGCATTGGGTGAAGTGGGATAAAGTTGCAAAGCCAAATGGAGAAGGTGGAATTGGTTTTAGACATGTAAAGAGTTTTAATACTTCTCTTTTAGCTAAACAATGTTGGAGAATAGAGAAAAGACCTGATTCTCTACTAGCAAGAGTATTGGAAGCTAAACACTTTCCAAAGAGTAGTTTTTGGGAACCTGGTAAATGACATAATCCTTCCTGGGTGTGGAGTAGTCTAATTGAAGGTAGAAAGTTACTGCAAGATCATGTAGTATAGGTGGTGGGAGATGGTAAGACGATTAATTTTGCAAAGAATAATTGGATTCCAGATATTGAAGAAAATGATATTAATCTAAATCCAGGAATTGGGGAAATGCTAAAGGTTTCTGAGCTTATAAACAAGAACACCAGAAGATGGAAAGTGTCAATGGTAAAGAACATTTTTTCAGCTTCAGAAAGTGCAGCTATTTTAGCAATTCCAATTTCATGGTTTGAAACGGAAGACAAGGTGGTATGGCCTAATGACAAGAAGGGGGAGTTTACTGTGAAATCAGGGACAAGGGTTGCAGCTGATGATTTGGACATTAAAAGACAAGGTACGTAAGGCTTCAACTTATCTTTACTTTTCAAAATAATATTGGAAGAAGGTTTGGAATTCTAGATTGTCTCCAAAATGGTCCCATTTCTGGTGGAAATTAAGTCATGAAGCTTTGGCTACTCAGAAGCAACTACAATCCATAAAATGTGCATTGTCTGATATCTGTGTAATTTGTGGTGTGAGTGTTGAAACAGTGGAACATAGTCTATTCCAATGTCCCTGGACTGCACCAGTATGGTTGACAATGGGGTTATTAATCCCGGATTTGTGTTCAAATATTGAGAGTATAAAGAGATGGTTATGTGATATAGTTGAGAAAGTGGAATTGAAAGAACTTCCCATAGATTGGGTGTGGAAGAGTATAATGTGTTGCTGAATCATTTGGAAAGCTAGATGCAGACTTGTGTTTGAAGGAGGGAAGCCTAATTTAAAACAGGTGGTGGATAGGTGTAACTGACAATGGATGGAATTTATACTGCATGATCAAAATGGTGTAGTGGAAAAGCAGATTACAGCAATCCATGCAAACCTCTGAGAAAGGGAGTAAGGTGTGGAAAGCTCCTAGCCCTGGGTCTTTAAAATGCAATGTTGATGCAGGTTGGAATAAAGACACAAAGTTAGCTCATTTGAGTTGGATTGTGAGAATAGCAATGGAGAGGTTGTTGATTGGGGATGGGATAGAGAATTTACCAATTTTGCTACTGACAGTGAAGCTGTGGCTCTCAGATTAGCTGTGTGGAAATGCCAGACAAGAATTGGGTCAAGAATTTGTTTTGGAAGTGAAAGTAAAGAGGTGGTAGAAGTTGTGATAAATGGGAAAAGGTGATTGGAATCTACAAGTGATTCTGGAAGATATTAGAAGAGGCTCGTTGAATTTGAATGCTAAGGTGAAGTGGATTCCAAGAGAAATGAATGAAGCAGCTGATCAAATAGTTCAGTTAGCAAGATTAGAGAATAGTTTCAGACTTGATGTTAGTTTTTTTGATAAAGTTACAAATGACAGATGTAATTTGGGTGGTTAGTTGGTTTTATAAAATTTTGGTTGGCAAAAAAAAAAAAAAAAAAAAAAATCTGATTCGATTCAGTTTTCTCCATTTTTTGATTATTTCTATATGAAGCTTTCTCTACATATTTACCACTTTATTTATTTCTCTACATTTATATCCAAGTTTCTGATGATAATTTCTCTACATTTCTGTCCAAATTTCTGATGACACCCCCCGGTCGGTGACCGTTTCAGTCCGATCATCAGAGCGTAAATGCAGGAATCGGTCAGGACCGGTCTGTACAAAACTGGCCGGTTTTTGGAAATTCCGAAAAATCATGCTCTGTCTGGGATTCGAACTCACGACCACCGCCGAAGTAGCGTGCAGACTTAACCGCTGAGTCACACACGAGTTTGTCTATTTGTTCAACATTTTAATATTAATACTTTAAACATTAGAAATTATGTTGATTGTTTATTTGTTTTTCCAAAACACAAAATGTTTTTTTTTAAGCACAAAATGTTAGTGTTATGTTTATAGCATGATTTGTGTTATTGTGTGCAATGTGATCAAAATGTTTGCTATTTTGATATTTTTTGAACTTCTTTTATTAGTTGTATTATTTATTTATGTAAAAGAATTAATTATATGTTGTTGGTCATAAGCCATGTGTATATATTTTCAAGCTATTCATGATTAATTTCACCTTCTACATTATATCTTTATTACGCATATAAATGGAACAACACTTATTTATTATAATAACAAATGTGCGGTTCAACCGGTCCTATCACTGGTCAGACCGCGAACCAGTGCCTCACCGGCTTGATGCACGGTCCGGTTCTGAAACTTTGGTTTAAAACATTACACAATAACCATTCAGTCTAACCAATTAAAGCGTGAATTAAATCAAAAGTTCCCTTCACACCAGCAGAAAAAGTTCTTCCTATGCAATTGAAATTTCCTTCACACCAGCAGAATAACTCTCCAACCAAAAGGTTCTTCCATGCAATTACTGGTAAATCTTTATCTTCAAAAGTGTTGCTAACCACCCTATACACATGAACTGTTTTGGGAATGACTTGAAGCAAAAGAGATGGAACAGAGAGATAGCCACACATTAATCACCCTCTTTATTTACAATTATTGTTTAAAGACATGCCAAAAAATACTCTTGATAATCTTTGAAACTAAAAGAAACAGTTTTGCACATTGCTTCAAACTGGACAATGGAAAGAGACAAGCACGTACGGTTTGGAATATCCTTCAACTCTAACCCTTGGCCATAAAGATTAACAGAGAACTATTATGGGGGAAAACATCATGGGCATCTGTTTCACTAATGAGTGACCAAAATTCAGCCTTATTTGCATGTTGAAAAGAGAACATAGAGTGCTTGCAATTATATTTTCCTACTGACAGTGTCAGCAAGCGAGGAAATTAGCTCTTGTGAGGGCGTGAAATCGGCCCTTAAATTTCCTACCTCCAGAATGAACAGCAGCAGCCACAATATCTGCAAAAGAATGGTCAAATTATTTGGCTTATCAATGTTTGTGATTCTAGAGATGGTGAGAAGATTAACATCTGAATACAGTCCAAATTAACACTTGGATTTTTTATTTTTATTTTTGAGTTGTAAGTGGGTGATAATTGTTGATAAAAATAAATAAATAAATAAATAAATAAATAAATAAATAAATAAATCAGGTTAAGGTTAAGGTTAAGGTTACGATGCGCATGCCCAAGTAAATTGAAGATAGTGCTTACCAGTTATATTGGGCACTGAGCTTGGTTTAAATTCTTTTTGGAATTGCCGACAATAGGGAATCACGGACGCGGCCACATGACCATTCCTCCACTGTCCGTCCGCAGTAAACCACCACCAGCTGCAACCACAACGGCGAGAACTATCTCTTCTCAATTTCGCCCAGGAGTTTTTTACAGCAAAGCTTCTACGGAGCAAGAATCGGGAGCGATTAGAGTGGGCACTGACTTGAGCATGTTGAGAAGAACCTAAAGTAGTCGGGTTGTCGTCTTCGACTTCGTCTCTCTCTCTCTCTCTCTCTCTCTCTGTGTGTGTTTGTGTGTACAGAAATACCAAAAGCACAAATGGTAAGGAGGCAGGAATGTAAAAGCGTAATGCAATATTTATAAGTGAGTACACCCAGAGTGTCCAAGATCTTGCAACAAGCCTATGCCATCCTTATCACTCATACTAATTCAAAATCATGAAATAGAACAACTGATTACCTCATGACGGCAAGACCACAAAGAAACTTGTAGCGGAGAGACTCAGCCTGAGAAAATTACATAGAACCCCTTGGGAACCATGGAGATGGGTGGTCAGGAGCTGCCGTTTCCGTTGTGAATCTCTATCATCGTCCTTGCGGTATCTCACCCCAGGGTTTTGGTTATGAGCTAGAACCAACAATCACTCTTGGGTTTTAGACTGTGTACTCAAAACAGTGGGTAGCACCTAATCTTCCCCTGGAAGATCTCCGAAAGCACACAGGCAACATTGAACACAATTCCTCTCCACGCCTTCTCCAATAACCGCATCAAACCTCTGGTCAATTGTAGACAAAGCTGTGTACTCTCCAATGGGTGTACAGTGAAGCGCACTATAGAATGCTAGGGGGTACAGTACAGTGATGGGCATCAACGTAATTGGTGATGCCTCATATCCAGGATCAAGACGGTCATTCCGGTTAAGAAAACACTTGTGACTGAGCCAACCCCGATTAGATCACCTCAGCCTAAACGCCTCTGTGGATAGGAGCTTAGCTCCTTTTTTATAAAGGTTATAGATGGATATATAGAAAGAGAGACAAAGAGAGGGTTGATGATTAAAGAGCATTTTGCTGCAAAATATATATAATAGTAACAAAATAATTCATAGAACCTTGAAGTCAAGAGTCTCACCAGAAGCGACTTAAAGAAAAAAAAAGAGAGAAAAAGAAAAAACACAAACAAAACAATATATATATATATATATATATATATGTATGTATGTGTATACTAGGTACACTCCGCGCGCGTTGCGCGCGGCGTGCCTTTGAATCGGGCGTTGTCTTCTTGCTCTGAACTTCATTCCCGTGTCACTGTCATTCCAATTAATACTTATGTAATTTTAGCAGCATATATTGAGTACTATGTTTTACAATAACACTATATTAGCACAATTCAAAACCGGTTGATTTCATATAGTTCAGCTTCCCTAACTTCTTTGTTTTCAAAGCAATAGTATAGTTTCTCAAACTTTGTAATTCTTGGTCTGTAATTACGTAATACCGATGGATGTGTCAATACATGGGTTTTGCATTCAAAATTGGGAACCTTACAGTGGCTGATTTGATTAATTTAGAGTTATTAATTATCCTCTCATATTTGAATGAATTATTAATGATGTTTTGTTTATGACACGATGGTGCTGTCTTGGTACGTTGATTTTCAAACGTTGAACAGCCTTCCATGGGAAATGGTAAGTAATGTTCCTCGGGTATACTTTTTTTTAGAGTATTACCAGTTCATGCATAGTCGATATAATGCATTGCATTCAGATGTTCAATGTTTTTGAAAGAGGTTTTCAAAATTTTCTTTCTCTCCTTAATTGCTCTCTATGATTAGCCTCTTCTGCCCCCCCCCCCCCCCCATGAGCATCATCCGCTCTTTGAGCCCAACAAAATCATACTCATAACCTAATAACCTAATCCATTATCAACGCCTATTCTCCTCCCCAATCACCCACCATCTCTCTCCTTCTGATTTAGGTTTCATCATTTAGATGCATTGTTTCATGTGAATTGAAGATTTCTTTAGTAGATTTAGTGGGGTTTGCAGTATCTTTTGCTTGATTCATCTGTCTTGCAGCTTGCATTTATTGAAGATGTGTCTGTTTCAAGATGCATGTTAACAAGTTCCATGAAAGGATATGAACAGTTGCTATGGTCTTTTGACCTCCCTGCTTACTTCTTGTATAAAGGCACAAGCAATTGGCTGCAGTCATAACATACTGTGACTCAATGGATTCCGGTAAGGAAAATACCGATGACAAGTTGAGGAAGACTCCTAAGAAAAAGACCAAGAAGAAGATGAAGAAAAGTCAAAAATATCAGAGTGAGGAACAATTCACAGAGAGTGAGTCTGAATGGGAGAGTTGGCCTGAACATGGTTATGTGGTCGGGAAGGGCTCTGAAACAACAGTGTACTCAGACGCGGAGGAAGAAGATGATTTCTGGGGAACTGACACGGCTTCCTCATATCCGCTGAAGTGGAAGCATTCTGTTTCTCGTTCTTCCAGTTCAGGTAGAGGGAAGAAGAAAAAAGTGACAGCCAAAGGTAGTGAAGATTCGCGAAAGAAGAAATCAACCTCTCCGCCGGATGCGAAACCAGATAAGGGCAGCAAGAGTAAAAACACAGATGAAGATGTTGAAGAGTCGTGCAAGAAGAAACCAAGATCCTAAAGTGTCTAGGATTTTTTAAGTTATGATATGATCAAGTGTAGTTTTATGTTAGGTATTATGAGTAGTATTGTCAAGTTTACTTATGTTTATCTTGAAATGGGGATATGAACTGATGTAATCTTGGGTTATATTTCGTCTATCAATGCAGTTTTTAATTTGAGCTAATTTAATGTTAGTTTAGAATGATTTATTGTATTATGTTAATCAAGGATCGACAGAAATTGTGTGTGGTTGATCAAACGAGTAATTTTTTTCCCCGCACATAAACTGATACGATTAATTTCCTCATCCGGCAAGTTGATCCTGGATATTAATGGAACAAATATAATCATGCTTTCTATTGATTCTGTAGAAGATTCTAGTGTAGATTTCATTGTTGTTGTTGTTGTTGTTCCAGAATTCAGAGCAGGCAACTTCGTATATGCATCGCTGCAAATTGGGTAATAAACCGACAAACTCTGTTATGCCTTTGTATAGACTTGCACTAAGTCATTGAGAAAGATGGACATTAAAAGTGCTAGTTTTTCAAGTGATATTTTAATTTATTACTGGATAATTGTTTGCTGTTGATTTGAGCAGGGAGAACAATTGAATGTGACGAATACAAACTCCATTTCTTTCTTGTATTCATTCCAAGGGCTGTTTAGAGCAAGTCGTAACAGTCAATTAGGAAGTAGTTAAACAAACAAATAAATAGAAGGACGCAATTTCAGATATTTTTTAGATCGCGTGTTGTTAATGTTGGACGGAACCAGGGTGGTACTATATTTCCACTGCAATGATATTTGTTCTTGTCCGGAATTGGTTTTGTTCCACAAACTGTAATATAACTCCCTTGAAATTTATGATTATTCCTTGCTATCTGCGATGCTTTCACTTCAATTCACGCACTCACATAGGCAGGGCCAATTCAAGGCATTCGAGGCTCTAAACAAAATTAGAAGCCTTGTCTTTCAAAAAATAAAATAAAAATAGAAGCCTTTAAAAGTAAGAAAAAAATTACACGTGAAAGGATTTATCTAAAGAAGACATTTCTAGCTTTTTAATACATGCATGATTAAAGTTAATTTTTCAGAGAATACCATAAACCCTAAATGTAATGGGCACTAACAAAACAAACTCCAAGTCGAAGATAACCTCTTTCCCATGTGCGCTCTTTAAATGAAAATTTCTGATTGTGTTAGATCACTTTATATATGTATCCCTTTCATTCACCAAATATTTTTTAAAAACCCTTTTATAGACACATGTCATCTTTATGCATGTCAACAAAAGCTCACTGGTATTAAGCATCAGCTATGAATTGAGTATATCAGAACCTGAAAATACCACTGCTTACTACGATCTCCACGAACCACGAAATTGCCTCACAGTCTTAAGGGAATATGAAGCAGAAGTAGATATAACTTGAACCACAATTATTTATTGTCCACCAGATTGAAATAAATTAGCTGAGATTGTTGAACATCATTCTTCCTCGAACGCATATACTTCAATATTGTGTTACAAGTAAACGATATATGATAGTCCAGATTACGCATTATTATACATATGATTTAGGATAAGAAGAAATGTCACAACCAGGGGAAAAAATACAAGAAAAAGTTGAAAAAAGAAAAGAAGAGGAAAAAAAAAGTTAAAGCAATTCATGATATTTATCTACCGTAAATAGCTGTGTGCAACCATTCTGCGTAATTTTTCTTGGTAGCTATCAGTTCGATAGATTGTCCAACTGGGGGTTGTGCAATAATGTTAATCTTTGCTTTCTTGAACCCCCACCAAATTCCACCGTCGTCGCCATTTGGTTCCACAGATTGCATGCTAGAAAATCCTAGATTTTTTAGGACCTCAAGCCTGCCTGATTCAATCAGTGATATTCTTGTTTGGAAGAGAACCATAATGTCAAGTTCATAGCTGTCGAGTAAAGTTGCCAACTTCGGTTCGAAGTTATCCATATTATTTGGCTGGCAGTTCCACAGCAGGATAGACATGGAGCTGCAGTTTGAAAAAACCGGTACCACTGCATTGATATCCCACTGTAATATTTCTCGTGCATATCTGTTATTGGTTGTGGGAGACTTTGTGGAAGATATAACAACTTCGTGTATGTGGAACTCAGGAAATTCAGTACGACCTACACTGACGAATAACCTGACTTGTTCAATTGTCCAGTTGACTTCGATTAGTTGGGGTGTTTGATTGCTGTCACTCATGTTTAGATGTATTGGTAGGAGACGAAGATCATGTATATCAGTTGCTATGTCAGCCATTGATGAGAAGACCTGAAATATGAACATTGTCATAGAAATTGAAAACAGAATAATGAGCTGATTGTAGTTACATGATGCTGTAGTTATACATGTATTTGAGTTGAATCAAACTGAACAAAAGAATTAATTTGCGAAGAACTTACAGTAGTATATCACAGTATGATTGTCGATTTGCCTTTTCTTGCTCCGTGGGTTTTCCTTGTTAAGTTGATTGAAGTATTGCAGTAGTTTTAGCAGTGGTAGTATATATATATTACATGCCAAGGTAGATGTGGAATAGCGTTTGGAAGCTAGCATTCAATAGCATGGAGTTTTATTATTTGACTTATTCCAAATGTCCATATTCATGTAGGTGTTGGCACACATTTCAATTTTTAGAGAATCCATAATCCATGTTATTGTTTGCCACAATCAGCCAAGAATGTGGTCCAATTAAGTTTGATTATCTTGAATGTAAACCTTGCATTATGTTCATGTCTTGTTTCTTCAGCTGTGGCCACGCAGTTATACCTTACTTTGTACAATCTTGGGTGTCATATGTATGTACTTGCACCTCATTTGTTGATGTTAGTGTATGTTCAACTAATAATTCTATTTTTCTTCGAGTTGATACACTGTAACCTCGTTTCATGAGTTACTTGTAATGATGTTGTGTAGTTTTACTAAGTAGTTGTTAGTTTATTTCTTGTATATCGAAAATTAGCTTGCAGTTAATGTTGTAATATAGTTAGTTTAAGTGAAATAAAAGCTGTTAAGATAGCTCTAATTTTATTAGCAACCAATATTACAACAAAAACATGGATAGAGGGACTTAATTGCCGTACTGATGAGACTGCATCAGTCTGTGTCAGGAGAAGAAATGTAACGCTTACAACTTTCTAGTTTGTCTTCGACAATTAGATCTTGAATAATATCTGGAGCATCATACAATATTTTGTAACGATCAACTTGTTGTGATCCTATAGTTGCAAGCTGCTGCGCGACACGATTGTCCAGTCTTTCGATAGGAACCAAGGGTATTTTCATTCGTCTCAGTAATGCATATCCATCATGAATCTCACGTTTCATCGAGAGTGGAGCAGTGTTCAGCAAACGAAAGATTTTGCTCGCTTCATAGTTGGAGGTCTCAATCTTGATTTCTTTCCAGTCATTCTCATATGCTGAATGAATACCATGATAAATTGCCCACAGTTCACTTTCTAACTGACTAACACCATCAATTCTTCTGATGAAACCAAGCTTCCAGTTTTCATTGTCATCTCGGCAGACACCAACGATTCCACCGGTATTTGTTGCCGGTGAACTAAAACCATGCACACTTATCCTGACCACTCCTTCCAGGGAGAGAATCAGATATTAGAATATATATCATGGAAACATTTGAATGAATTTGGCGGGGAGCATAATATTTCATTTCCTAACTAATATTATAGAATAACATGATAGCATTACATTTTGTAAGTACTATTGGAGAATGACATGGAAATATGATGGGCAACTTACTTCGAAGAGTCGAACTGGGGCGCGGAGGTGTTTCTCGAATCAGGGTTGCTGCACTAACAAACCGCTATAGTGATGGACTTGAAGCCGAAGAACTTGCAACAGTTTGATTACTGGTGACTTCTTCTTCAGAGGCTGCTCTTTTGTGCATTGACATTGTTATTGCTTACGGTGTCAGTGGATTGTTTATGCAGCTTGTTATGTTGATGACAGCATCTATAGCTTTCTTATAGAACAGGTGGGGTTAAATGCATCGAACATAATGCTAGATGATACCATACTGTTGATCTGTGAATTTTTCAGGTAATTTGTTTCTTTCCATTCTACTATTTTCGATTAGAGCACTGACTTACTTTCATTGGATTCATGTGTAGCATGAATATGTGTATCAATAACAATAGATCCGTGAGCTACTTTGTCCTCATTCAGATGGTGTACTTTACAGCTGCCTCCATGCAGCCTTCTGTCCGAATCAAAGGCAGAGCTGGAAGACTAAAAACCTTTTCTTTCATTTTTGATTTTTTCTTATCATGTCAATATTGCATGGTAAACTATTAAGGGTGAATATTTGTTGTCGTGTTACAATGTTTTCCTTTACAGGAACGACATATTGCGTATATAGAGATGATATCGATTTGTTGAGAAAAGAAATTGTGTAAATATTGAATTTACCCAGGGTTTTATAACATTATAATTTCAGAAATGTTTTCTTTCCGTTTCAAGGTAATGCTTTCAGACACTTGTGATACTATTGTTGTTGTAAGAATAAAATAAAATAAATTAATAATTTAGGAAGCATTATTAGTGGATTTATTATTATTGCAGATAGAGGCATAAAGTGATACAAAATTAGCATAAATAAAAGGAAACATGATCGTTAATAGTACAACGCGTTGTAGAAGGAACCAGACAAACATTCACTGATCTGTTGCTGCAGATATTGGGTGGCATCATCTTGGTTTATGCATGGATTATCAATTTCTTTACCATGCATACTCAACTTGCTTCACAACCCATTTGGTTATCCTGTGGTTGGTTGGCTGAGTGCATTTTAAGACCCGAACATATAAATTTTCATTTGCATTCTCCACGTTCAAGCTGACAATTAGAGCTTCTTGTTCCTGAGAATGAAATGTCAGATTTTGTGGGATATGAGTATGATTACCACTAAATTTGATAGGAATAAGTAGTGTGATATGGTCAAAGACATTTGGGGCAAGTTAGGCAGTACATGTGGTGTCATTGTTGCCAGATTTGCAGCAGTATTCCGGAGGAACGTCTCCGCAGCCTGGCTGAAAATCATCACGTCCATGATCCAGTGTCATCTTGAAGTTCCACCATAACTCGGCATCTGTATCAATGATATGTAATTGTATTATATTTGCATGTATTTTTAATTTCTGAATTTGTGGTATTTCAACGTAGTCAATAAATTCAGTTAATTTTCATGTATTTATTAGGAATAAGAATGTTCAACCTGGGGTCGTGTTGCATTGGGTGTTATTACACACGGAACAGTTTGGACGTCTACGCACACGATTGCAATGGTTGCAGGCATTGAACCATGCGGTTTGATTTTTCGGGAAGATACGTGCAGAGACCTTTATCCAGGCTTCCTCATACATAGGCTTTTCGGTGTTGGAAACAATTGAAGAAACAGACATCAGAAGGACGAATTAGAAATTGACAATGTTTGAGGGAAGATAACTTATGATTAAGGAGAAAGATTGAAAAGCAAGAGGGAGAGAGGTGGGAAGAAAGGAATGAATGGAAAGAATTGACGAAAAAATAACCACCCAAAAACAAAAAGGTAAAAAGATAGAAAGATCTAAATATTAGTACATATTTGCAAATCGTGGACATCAATCGAATATGTGATAAAAATAATAGAAAATTGTGTTACGTTACCAATGACGCGCGAACATCTGCAATCTTTGATGGCATCATTTTGAAATTAGATTGGATTTGGTAGTTGTAATCTGATACAAGTTGTACATCTCAATGGTATTGGTTGCAATGTGATACTGATTTTGAAGATGGGAAGGAGTCCTTATATAGTGAGTTCTTGTTTAGTTTTGCTGAGGTTTTCTGTAAAATATAATTAATATATTTCCTAATTTCGATGTACCCACTACGGATTGAATTTTCGTAACATTATTTTATTCATAAAGTGTACCTAATGAAGCTGTTGTTGGACATTGAAGAATTTAGCATTTGTGATTATTCTGTACACGTTTATTATGTTTAGATATGTATTGCTGGTGTCTTGCATTAACAATTCACATTCATAGGTCATTGCATATGCAATTTGAAGAAGTAATTTACATCATTCTTGATATTTCCACTCTTTCTGATCAAAAGGTGCTTTCCAAGAAGGTTCAAATATCAATGATTTATTTGGAGGCTTGTTAGGACATTGTAGCTGAAATTGAAAGGTGATGCTCCTCAAGCCCCTCTGCCTACCGTTGATTTAATGTGACTTTCTATGTGCAGATTCAGTATGTAGACAGGTCTAGCTCTTCTTTATGACCTGGTAGATGTTGTAAGACATGCATTGTTCCAAGTTTGCATGTGTGGAATCTCGAGGCATTCAATTCTACAACTGCATGTTTGCATTATAATTGGATAGTATTCAATCTGCTATGAGAGTTCAAATTTTGTTGTTTTGTGTGTGGAGAATTTGATAAAGTTAGTAGTGCAGTTGAAATTATTAATCTTGTTTATATCCAAAGAGGCAGTGTTTAATTGGATGGGGTTGTTTGAAAACAAAGATTACGCAAAATTATAATATACTGTTGACAACAATAACATAATGTATTTGTTTGTCGACTTGTGCAACATGCATGCATTGGGTGATAGGTTCTTCAACCCAGCGAGCAGAATGTATTTGACAAATGCCTGGCATGCATACATAATTTCTGATTCTTGGTACTCACCCTGTTTATGAAATTATTTATTGAATGTATTAGACCTGTTCTTATGGGTGTGCATGCCTTTCAGAAGATAGCACTCGTTTCAATATTAGTAATATTCCTTGTCATGAACATAGAAACACACATTGATTGAACACATAATCAATGATAGAACAACCACACAGTTCACAGATGTGGATTGTAGTGAAATTACATGAAACAATTTAAACAGTGGACAGGAGGTAGTATGTTGAAATAATTTCGTAAATGATGTATACAAAATCCCAAGTAAAATAGCATTTTGTTCACATAGTTGTAGCACTGTGATAGATTCCTGGTTACTCTGAGAAGGCCATACATTGTAAGTGTAGTTAAGTATTATGTGCTACTTGATTTGATTATTTGCTCTAAAACTTGTTCTAAGTAAGTTGATTGTCAATATCTAACAATACCTGTGAATCAGTATGTAAGTTCATGCATTAGATATTAAGCAAATAAGAGACAAATCATTAAAATAGTTAATACATGATGTATATCATGAAATCATAAATTAGACAGCAGCAGCAGATTGGTATGTTTCTGCTAGGATAATAACATAGAACGTAACCAGAATACAGAATCATACAAAAGCGGTTACAAAAGATGTTTGATAATTGATACCACCTAGTACCTGCATACGTTAACCCTACGCTGGGAACACTTTAACACGGAATTTTAGAATGCTTGCATCAAGTAATTCCACATCACATGCATCTCCAGTACGTAGGTTAGCGCTTTTGGTGAAATGATACCAGGATACTCGTCTCTTGTCATTATTCTCTCCACCAGGGAATTTGCAACGGCAGCTCCAGGTTGCATTTCCTTCAGTGCTTGTAATCTGAATCAGCGTTGTTCGATCCTTCGAATATGCCCTTGTAAAATGAGCTGGTATATTCTTCAATATTACCATCTGCATGTCAAAGAATGCTGCTGAAATTAAAGGCAATAGTAGGGTAAATTATTTTTAACGTTGTAGCTTTACCAGTCCACCAGATGACTCTAAACGGGACTTTTGTATTTCAACTGCAAAAGCATGTATTGTTGCAGTGAGCCTTGTAAGAAGAGGCCCTCCTGAATGCGCGAGCAGCTGCACTCTTTCCAGCATTCACAATGGATGGTCGAGCATTGTAATCTAGCCCTGATGTACTTACATTGTAGATTGTCACCTTGAATTTTGAATGTCCTACGTACTTGAAAGTGAGCATGTGCCCAAAAGATAATGAATAATGCTCTGAAAATTCCTTCCATCCTGTTGTAAGATAGATGTCATTGCCTGTAGTCTTCATTTTGATTTCCCACACTCGGCCATCTGGAATTGAAAGCTCAGCATTTATTCCAAGGTCAGACCGATAACGTTGAACAAATTCGTCCGGTAGCCTCTGCAGTGAATAGATGTTGGCTATTTTAATAAATATACATGTTGTTATCGTTAATGTTAATTTTATTCAATCTTATTTGATAAAAATAGATGCGATGTAAGGGTTACCAAGTTCTTGTTGTCTTCATCTCGACCTGTAATAACTCGAAAGAACTTCATTTCCAGCTAGCTTCACGAGAAAGATCCAGATCTGTATTACCAACTGTGGCATAGAGAAGAAAAGTTAAAATATAGGGATTTAAATGCATTTTATTTTTTCCTCCTCTATTTGGGGGTGATTTCACACAGGTCGCGATATGGTTATATGTCTTGCTTAGGGTAATAAGCTTTTGTGGGAATAATTGGATTTGAAACCTATGGGTGGTTATTTTCCAAAAGCATGAGTTGGAACTGTCAGTGGAAAGTACTTGGGATATGATATCTCGTTAGCTATTTCGTGAGGAACTCACATACTAATTGGAAACAACTGGTTTTCAACATAATATCGATTGTTTAGCTATCATTACCACATGGTATTGGTAATGGTAAGTAAGAAGCTTTCATGTCTTATTACGTAATTCTTCAGAAATCCTCATACTTATAATAACAATACGTATTGGAAACTACCATGCATCGTCTTGCTGGCATTACACTATGAAATCGATCTTTGAAATTAATCGGAGCCGATTATAGCTTAAATCTGAAGATAGAGTTATATTCATGCTTATATGTTGGTTCACAGACATGAACTCACATATGTTCTGGAGAAAATGGAAATTGTACTTAACATCATTCAAGTGCTAGTCTTTTTTTCTTCACTTGTTAAGTTAATAAGTTTTGTTTTCACTGAGCTGCAATTTCCAGAATTTGTAATTTCTCTATTATGATTTAATCTTATTAAATATTCAGTAGCTCAAGTCTTAGTGACTTATATTTCTTAAAAATATCCATTATTATCAACAGATCTATTTGTTTGCTACCACAGCTGGACTAAGTTTGTTTACTGTTGCACCCATAAGACTCATTTCATATTTCCGAAAAAGGCCATGTTACGGAACCACACGTTTCTGATCACTCCTATTAAAAATATTTATACATGGAAAACACTATTGATCAATCTATTAGCAAGATTAACAACAGTAAATTAATAAAGATTGTATTTACAATCTTATAACATTGTACTCTGCATAACTTGGGTTGAACGTGATAACTAAATTAAGTTCAATGTACTAGTTGAATTCACTCCGAGCCCGAGTTTGTTTGTATGAGTTTGTGCTTGGACGGGTCGACGTTGCTCCTAACTCGGATAGGCTGCGCTTAGGTAGCCTCGACAGAACTCGGACTTGGGGTGCCAACCGGTCCAGCCCGCCCAAGTAGGAATCCTATGAGTGATGCAAATTTCTGTGAGGAGGAATATTGACGGACTCGAGCAAGGCTTACAAATTTTTCTCAAGATTTCAATTACGATTGAATATGTTATACCGCAAGTGCACGATGTCTATCGTAGTTTTCCTAGTAAGTACCAGGTTTATCGAACCTACAAACCCGGTGTTAGCTAATTTTTGTAGATAATCAAAGAGAAGGGGGTTGTTTTGTTTCGATTTTGTAACTAATTCTAATCTAACAACTAAAACTAATAAAATCAATAAATTGTGGAGAATTTAGGATAAAGGCAGTTAGGGTTCCTCGTTGTTTCCCTAGGGGTACTTTCTGCAATGACTTCTTCTGATCAATGAAACACCGACCTTATTTTGTTTCCTATCGCAATGAACAAGGATGTCCCAAACACAAAACGATCCAGGGGCTTTTCTGGGAGTTAGAATGTCCCACGTGGACAAGAGTATGGGATTTTCCTCGAATATAGCTCAATTTACTCACCAATACCTAGAGACTACCATGGTTGTTAGCCTACGGGATTGATTTATTTTCCAAAATAAATTACCTACTCAATCAAGAACACATATTACTAACATGAACTAAAACATAAATCCAACATATATCATGAATTAAGCTTATTCGTGGCATGAATCAAGGTATCTCAATAAAACAATCATAGAAGTGCATAAATCCAAGGTACCCAAATCGGACTCTAGTAAAAGATATAACTGCTCATAAAAATTTCGTGAATCAATTGATTAAATCCCATGTTTTGACATATAGTTAGAGTAGAAAAGTATGTCAAACATGAAAGTCGTGATGATGAAGTTGTCTTCCTCGTCTGGCAAGCAAGGAATCCTCCTCCAAGCCTCCAACCTTGATCCAAATATTCTTCGTAAGCTCCGGTCATTGCTCTTCGATTCGTGCTCCAAGAGGAACTAGATCCGTCTTCTGATTCGCCCCGTCGCTCCAAGACCATCGAGAGCTCTTCTCAATCTCTTCTCCGATCTGTCCCCCTTTCTTTGATGGTTCTCCCTTGCTTTTTATGAGTGTTGGGTGACCTAGGGCTTGTAAGAAGCCAAAAAATTGATTATTTCCTGTCAAAACCTGTAGCATATTTTTTCAATCTGCGATGGGAGCTTTGGCTCGCCGCGGTGGCGTTTCGCTGATTCTGTATGCTGACTTCGCGGACCATAACTTTCTCGTTCGGATGTCGGTTGACCTATACCCTATATCGTGGGAAACCTATGGAAGTTTACTTTCCAATGCCGCCAATATCACATACAAGTAGAACACATGTGGTGATCAAGATACTGAAGGTTGTCCAGTATTTGCTGTGCGTTCTGACTTCGTTTCTTGGCATCCTTTTCTTCCCTCTTGCTTTCAGGAAATTCCTCGGACCCTTATTCATTTATTTATGTATTTTATTCTCTTATGTTGGTATAATCCCCTCGAGTGTGAGCTTCTCCAATCACGATCATCTTCCGTTCTTTGCTTTATTTGTTCTATTTGCGCTTCATGATGTCGTCTTGATTCCGCGCCACCATCACCTTTTTCCTGAAATACACTCAACAAACCATGTGACATAAGGGTGATGGAAATAAATGCGCTAAAATAGTGTAAACATGGCCAACATATCATGAAAACACAATTAGTTCATAAAATGCTAACACATGTGAATTTTTTCTATTTCTACCTTATTTAAGCCCTTTTCACTCGAATTTCCTCACAAAACCATAGAAACTAGGGGCTTAAAACATTACTTATGTAACACCCCCGATTTCCAGATGAGCCGGAAACCGGTTGGTGCCCTCCGTACAGGGGATTTTACCCTTTCGTACAAGGAGTGGTAACCAAAAACAAGTGAAAGGAAACATCCAACTACTGATTCATTACGATAAAAGTTTACAACGTTCGTGACTGGTTCCAAACTGGACACCAAGTCTAACAAAATATTTTACATCAAAAGTGAGCTCTCCGGTTAATTACTAAACTCTACTGTTTGCATGAGAGAACGTTTTCGTGATCCCAGCGCGTTACCCCAAGCAACCAATCATAATCCTGCGGGGAATTTAAAAGAAACAAGGACGCGGTTTTTCGAGTATCAGTAAAAACTGAGTGAATAAACAACCTAGCATGTAAAACAGAGTGGCTGAGAAAGGTTACGGGGTTCCATGTTTAAAAGAGTTTGAACAGTAACAGAGTTTAATTATTAACATCAGAGTAAACACTTGAATTGTTTTCTGAAACATAAGTACAAGTAGAAGTGACGATTATCAGAGTCCTCCAAAAGTTGTTGTTTCCAAACTGATAGTTATTATGAGTAGCAAATTTGTTTATCGAGATATTCACACGTTTCCAAACGTGAAATGAAATAAGTCATATTATTACGTCGCAGTAACCGGGGTAGACCAGGGTAAATAGAAAAAGATGATACAACTCTTACATACTTAAAAAAATTACTATCTCGCATTATGGCCATACAAGCGATGGTGCCATCATGGAATCTTAGCTCAATGAAATGAAGCAAACCATGGTGGAAATGGTTGCTCCACAAACTCAAAGAAGCGAAAAGCTAGACCAAGAGCTTCAAGTGGTGAAAATCACGCTAAATTTTTGATCCGCGGTGCGATCTTGCCATTACCACTGCCAAGGACCAACACCCTTTCCAAAAACACTCTCATAAATCCTCTAGGTTTGCAAATCTCGATAAAAGGAACCCCAACTGACTTATCAGCAAACCACGTGTTTGGAACCCCTCTTCCCACTGCGATTCATCATAACCAGAGTCGCATGCTGCACAATCTCTTCGTGTCGCAAACGCGGACCCTTATTCTCTTCGGATCCATCGGGGACGACCCAAAAATGCACCCACACCATCGATAATTTTGCTGGAATAAAATCTTGACAATTGGATGCAGCTAAAATCTTGGGGCCATGGTGTTGCCAAGCACCGATTATGTTCCACCCATTTCTAAGGATGTATACCTAATGTTAAATCCCGTGGGATACAAAGAACCCAAATGGGAGATATTTGACAAAGTTACAAGAGCACGTTATGAGATTTATTGAATTCTTGGCCCCTACGTTGGGCCCAAAAAATTCAGACTCCAAAATTTTCCCAAGTCCTTAGGTGTGGTTGCGTATAAATGGTACAGGTGGACGGAACCCGTTTCCATCCACACGTGGGAAGACACGGTGAAAAATTTATACATCAATCATTTTCAAGTTCAGGGAAAAGGTCGCCATCATTCATCTCTCTCGCATGTTGCAAAATGCTGATGAAGAAGCCATCGCATTTATTAGAAAATTCACCTCAAGTCACTAGACTGCACCGAAGATGTTCGCGAGCTAAGGCTAGTGGAAATATATTTGCAAGAAATTCTGCTAGAATACCAATAATTTCTCATTAATCATCATCTAATTATCACATTCTCTAGACTGGTCGATTGCACCAGAAACGTTGAAACCATCTTAGAGGCCAAAAGAAAAAAAGCATGCGCACTTAAACAGCCAACCCTCCCTCAAAATCAACCAGTAAATTGACAACCATTACAAGAGGGATAGAGGTACCGAAGTGCACACATCCCCCCCCCTCATAAAGTAAAAAATACATATCCCGAGACGTTCCAAGGAGTCACAAATCCCCTCTCTTACTCCATGGGTAAAATCGTCAAACTGTGCGAACAATGGAGAAAAGACGGAGTACTCCCTGCGTTCAAAAAACGATGAACCAGAGAAGACAAGAGAAATCCCAAGTGTTGTGAATGCCATGGGACCATTTCGCAATACACATCCGATTGTACAAAATTGCAATACCTCATCAACCAACAAGTGAAGGAGGGAAAGGTGGTCATCGATGAACCAACCAAATACGTGCGAGACAACCCCCTCATGTTGCACTCAAATGAGCCGAAAGGGAATGAATTTGCATTATTTACCTATTTTGATGATCCGGATGAGGAAATATTAATCGAATAAATCGTTGATATGTATATCACAATCAATCAAGGTTGGTGTAACACCCTGTAAATTCTATAGGGTTCGAATTTCAACAAGTTGAACTTTTGAGGCATTTGTATAAGTTTATTGTTCAACAGTGCTTTTTGACATCTGGAAAGCAAGAAAAATCTTGAATGTGGATTCAAATTGGGGCAATTTTGCAATTACTGGAAATGATGAGAAAGTATGTAGTTTCTTGGAAAGTTTGATTTATGACTGGAACTTGGTCAAACTAAGAATACTTGGGAATTTCGGTGCTCTTATAGTATAATTCTACATATAGGGGAAGAATGTAATTTCTAAGAATATATATTACCTCTAAATATTGTTACTACCCTAACTTTATGAAAATTGCAAGACCACCCCTAAAGCATGAGTGCCACTTGTGACTTCACTTTGTGCATGGTTGCCACCTCAAGGTGAGGTGGCATCACCTCACACATGCCGATCCACCAGTTAGTTTTGGAGAAAAGTCAAAACCATCATAGCCTTCTTTTTTCCCTATCTTCTTCATCCTCTTCCACCAGCTCCACCAAGAACAATCACCCTATCTCCACCATACCGCCACCGTGACCGGACCTACTGTTATGGGAGCTCCTATATAGCCCAGAGAGATATAGTCCTCTCTCAATTTGTCAATTCCTCAAGTTATAGCTTCAAAAGTCGGTGAGAAACTTTTGAACCCTTAATTGGTTCTTTGATCAATTATGTCAACTCATTACAATTCATCGAGTTTGACCTCCATATTTTTTTCCCGAGCTCAAGGCGAATCCACGTAGCCAAAATTCAAGGCATGACTCGTCGTTTGGTTGCTGGATTCTGCAGATGCTTCACCGGGAAATTCAAAGCTTGCCTGAGATGCGGTATTAGCTTCATTTCTTACTCATTTTTTTTTTTAAATTCTTACACCGTTGAAACCCCCAGGGGGTATAGAACACACATAGTCCATGAAAAGCAACCCATAAACTCGTTTGAACGATTGTTGATTCATGAACCCACCATTTTTCTGGATGGATTTATCCCATATTCTTGGAGTTGTAACTCGTTCATTAATCCATGGTTTTGAGTGATTTTTGGACATGTTTATTGTTGGCACTTAGCACTACAACTCTTGTGTTAAATAATTTATCTGAAACAACCTCTAGAAGATTTGAAATCTTGATTGAAGTTGAGCGTTGATGTTGTTCTTGAAGCTGCACCTCTTTATATGCAAATAGGGCCAACTTTGAAGCTATGTATCTCACTCGTAATTTCACGAAATGATTTGTTTCTTCCTTCTGTGTGCTCTATGAACATCATACTTCAAATTTGGTTTTGATTACTTGATCAAATTCACTTTCTAAGCCACCTTAAATTAGCCTCAACCTTGCTGAAAAATGAATTAGAAAACTTTCAAATTGGCCAAGTATCGATTGGCTTGATTTTGTCCAATTTTGTTTAGCAATATCTCTTTTTCTATTTTAAGTCTCTAAGGGCTTTAATGTTTTCTGGAATCCTTTCTCAACCAGCTTCAAAAACTAAAACCTACTCTCAGTGTTTCCAGGTTCTTTCTCAATTGATCATAAATTATCCCTGAAACTGACTGTTTGTGCAAATTCCATTTCAACTTTAACTTTGGGTTTGTTATTCAAATGAACATTCTAGCCTTCACAGTATTTAGAAAATTTGCTCCTAATATCTTTCTGAACCTAAATGTCAACGTTAACCAAGTTTAACTTTTTGGAAATATATGTTCAACCAAACTGCATAAGAGGGGCAAAATAGTAATTTCAATAAAAGATATGTTAAGTTGATATCAGCGTCTTGGATTTATGTACATGAATTACATGGATAATTGAAGTCATAATAAGCTATTATGGGTTAAGGTTGACCACATCAACTGTTTGGGAGTAATTTTGTAATTTTAGCAAACTTTAGAGGCTTATTTGCACATAATTAAAACTCGAGAAAATCCATTACCTTGAACAAACTAGTGACTCGAAATTACTTGGGACCAATAAATTGGGAATCTAGAAAGTCTTCAACATAGACTGAGCTTCCCAAGCTACCATGTTGAAGTATCAATCTAACTAAGGCTCTAGTACTGAAAGTGAGGGGAAAATGGTCATTTCTTGATTTCTCCAGTCAAACACTCAAATCAAGATGCAGTACATAATCTCATGTCTCTGCGATAGTTCCATAACATATGGAATTAAATTGTGTCTATTTGGACTTAAATTTGCCTAATCTGATAGGAATAGGGACCGAAGTGCAAATTGGTCAAACTCTGGGAACCTAATTGTAGATAATTGGAACTTGAAACTTACTCTTGCTAGGAAAACTTGGAGACTTAGTAACTCAATGAGACTGGCCTACTAGACATAACTGAGTGGTTTAGGAATAGTTAGGGACTTTACTTGTATGACTGAGACTTCAGGGGGGAAATAGTCATTTGGGCTAGACAACTAGCATAACACTTGCATATGAATTTTACCTCACTAAGAGTGACATGTATTGGCAGTATATGTACACTTTTATGTGTAGATATTACTGGGATAGAGAATCAGCATTGCTGGTCAGGAATACTAGGCAGGCTACCAAGTAAGCATGTGAATGCTTAATTTTTATATTGAGTGATATTATAATACAAACATATCCATGAGTATCAGATACATTTTTTTTTAGAATAACTAATGTTGGTTCATGTATATACATATGCACATAAAAAACGTGAATGAGGGTATGATCCATGTAGTTCTTTGAATTCTAGAATGGTAATTTATTTATGTTTACTCTACACCCCTGTACAGTCGTTACATTTTGTGGACGATGCAGTAGCAGAAACGCATGGAATTCGGTCGACATGCTTTTAGTCGGGAAGTAGCTAGCGCCCCTGTGAACAGCTAGTACTACTCTCTAGACTGATGATCCAGTAGGGGGTGCACACATAAGGTCTAGTTTGTCTTGGTGGACCAGTGGATACTTGAATAGGGAATTGAATTTGGTTTTACCTTCCTTGTCAAAAGTGAATCAGGTCTTCATAACCCTCTGAGTAGGATTTGGAATCCTATGTATAAGGCTGGTTAATAGTTGTGCGCTAACAGATATTTGAATAACTAGTGTAACCTTCTCTGTGATCTTTTGATGTGGGTCAGGTTATATGACATGTGCATTACAAGTACAAGTTAAGCGATTTCAAAACTGTATATATATATATATATATATATATATATTGTTATAAATCCTATTTTATGCGTTGTAATATGACGACGTGACGTCACCGCCTTCTATACTTAGCAGGTGAGTACGCGGGAGACCGGGGAAGTAAACAGTCACTAAGGAGTTGTCACATCAAAGTATGCGAACTATATTATTAAGTTTTATTTAAGTTTAAGTTTCTTTAATTTTGTCTTGTAACAGAACCGTTAGGATTAGACTCCTTGATGAGCATTTCCATGCTCAGCGATGGACATCTCTGGGGAGTCTCGGGGATCCAAGTGTGGTTCTCTAGAACTCTAGGATGGGGGTGTTAAAGTTGGCGGGAACATGTCATCGTACGGTACATGTAATAGTATCTTCTTGTTCTGGTCATGGTCATCCACCATTCTTTTGGCAAGACGTCTTTAAAAGAGTTCCTTTATGCAAAGCAAACCCCACATTCTTCATTCCTTCTCTCAAATACATGTGTTGGCCGCAACAATCGCCCATGAACCATTCCACACAACTACGATTCGAAATTTCCTCATTACTTCAGCAAAATTATGGTAGCCAAGTAAAAGAAAGATGTTCCAAAAGGAACAAGTATATGGTTTAGGGTTTTTCGTCAGTAAAAGATCTGTTTCGTCATTCAGACACATTGATTCGTCAGTATTAGGGTTCAAGGTTTATGATTTAAACTATTTTTCTTCATATTGAAGTTCAATTTATCAGTTGAGGTTTGACGGAAAAAGTAAAGTATCGGGTATTTAAACAGCTGAAACATCACTTAATTCCTAAAACTTCAGTTGAAAAATTAATTGACGTATGAGGAATCAAGTGATGTTTCAGCTGTTTAAATATCTGATACTTTACTTTTTCCCTCATACGTCAATTAATTTGTCAACTGAAGTTTGAGGAATCAATTGAAGTTTTAGCTGTTTTAACAGGTGAAACTACACTTTTTCGTAAAATTTCAATTAATATGTCAATTAAAGTTTGAGGAATCAATTGAGTTGAATTAATCTTCAATTGCATGGTGAGTTGAAGTTTGAGAAATCTATTTGAATTTTCAGCTGTTTAAACAGCTCCAACTTCCCTTCTTCGACAAACTTCAAATAACTAATTAATTGAAGTTTGAAGAAAAGAGTAAATTTTGAGCTGTTTAGATGAAAATTCACTTTTTTCCCTAAAACTTCAATTAATAGGTCGATTGAAGTCCATTGAAGTGTGAGGAATCTATTTGAAGTCGCAGCTTTTTAAACAACTAAACTTCAATTGATTCCTCAAACTTCAATTGAAGAATTAATCTAAGTTTGACAAAAAAATATGAAGTTTCACCTGTTAAAACAGCTGAAACTTCACGTATTTCCCTTAGAATTCAAATAATTCGCCAATTGAAGGTTCAGGAAAAAAGTGAAGTTTCAATTGTTTAGTTCATTTCTAGCTTTCAATTATGACGATTTATTTTCCCAAATAGACGAATCTATCTCCCAAACTGACCCCAAAAAAAATTCATGAAATCTCATGAAATATGGGCAGACAATGAACAACAATATGAGCATGAACTTCTACATGGTCATTCACAGAAATTTTGGCCAAAAATGGGGGACATTGTGAGCCAAAATGGTATAAAGCAGTTACGAAAACATCTACAAACTCTTTTCCTTTCTTAATTGATGAACCAAGCTCAAAACAAAAACCAATAATGGAGGAAACAAAGTGAGAAATATAGAGAGAGAGGAAACAACACGGATGAATTCAGCTATGAAAGTGAAATGAGCTTTGATTGGTTGGTTGTTGGGGGATTTAAGCTGGCTAGAAGAATTTATGAATCTGTACTATCTTTGGTGACTATGTGTGGGTGAAACATTGAAAGCTTGAGAGAGAGAGGGGTTAAATTTATGTAGCATGGGGGAGGGACAAAATGGTAATTCAGTAACTTTTTGGAACAATTTTAGGGACCACACCTCAGCTAACAAACAAGCTAGTTGACTTTAAATTGGAGGGTAGATTTCCAATTTGATTTGGGAGAAGGTTACAAAACAAAGAACTATATCAAAGAAAGGTATTTCTTCAATTTCCCCCATGGTTCATCCATTTGGAGAATTGGATGTTGACCTTATCTTCTACAATTTTCTTTTGTTCCATTTCTTATTTTCATTTGAAAAAATTAGTCTTATTTTAATAACAATTTTACGCTTTTTGATGATTTCCTTACCATTTTCAAAGTTACGTTCTTATTTCAATGAGCTACATTATTAGTTAGTTTTGAAAATGGGTATTGCAATGTCATAGTTTCACCAAACTGACGTTGTTTCCATTATCGATCTTTTGCAAGAAATGTGTGGCCTAGCTAACCAGGATTAACCTCTTCAAGCGAAACTCTTACCCATTTCCCATGCGTTAAAAAGGTAATCAGCGAGGGCTTCTGTTGGTTTTGAAATTAAACAATTTACCATTACCTCAATATTCTTTTCATAACTTTCATCGTGCTTGGCCATAAAGCATAGGTTGGCATGTTCTTCTTCAGATTCAGAGTCACTAGAGGTTTCTAAATCACTCTAGGAAGCTATCATAGCTTTCTTTCTTCCATCACGATCTTTATTCTGAAAGTTTTTTCTCGTTTTGTGTGGGCAGTCTCTGATCAAATGTCCTGCATCACCACACTCAAAGCAATTCATAACTTTAGGCTTACTACCATGTGAAGAAGATTTACCTTTGTAGTCTTTTCTACTGGAGCATCATTGTCTATCTATGTTGAAGTCCTTGTTTCGAAGTTCTTCTTCATTTTGAGAATTCTGGTCAAAGGCTTTGGAAATCAAAGCAATAGGATCTTCATCATCATCTTCTTCAGTTTTAAGGCATTGAGATGGCTCATTCTCCTTAGCCATGAGAGCTAGGTTCTTGAAACCTTCTGGTAATTCTCCATCAACTTCATTCATGGATATTTCATGTTTAAGGAGTTTTCCTTGCAGGTCATCAAGTTGAAGTGATGAGAGCTCTTCAGCTTCCTCAATAGCAGTAGTCTTTGGTTCCCATTTTGCCTTTTGGAAGACTTCTAATAATCTTCCTAACATTTTCTTCATTGGAAATATGTTTTCACAATGAATCAAGTTTGTTGAAAAGTCAGTGAATCTTTTAAACATGTCTCTGATTGACTCATATCCATTCATCTTGAATAGCTCATATTGCCTGATATATATGTTGATATTGGTTTGCTTGAGTTGGCTGGTTCCTTTAAAAGTCATCACAAGCTTATTCACAATCTCGTTGGCAGTCTTGCAACCTGAGATCCTGTTGAAATCATTTGCACTCAAAGCACAATATAAGAGATTCATAGCTTTATAGTTTTCGGAAAATTTTTCCACTTCAGAAGCAGAAAATGAGTGTTCAGATTTGTGATTTTAATCCCATATTTTTCTGTGTAGAAAGTGTGAGGACCAATTTATATGATAGTCCAAAGCTCTATATCTTGATCAATAATGAACATTTTCATCAAGGCTTACCAGTGAACAAAATTGTCTCCACAGAAGAGAGGAGATCTGTTAGCAGCTCTTCCCTGAGAGAAAACACCATCACCTACAGTCCTCATAATCACAAGATGGTTAAATCTATTGCAGTGATACAAGCTCTAATACCAATTGAAGGGGTATAAAGTAGGTAGAAATACAGGATCAATACCCTAGAAGGGGGGGGGGAGGGGTTGAATAGAGTATGCCAACGTTTGCTAAACTTGCAAGAAGAGTAATTTAAAAAAGAATTATAATGAGAGAAGAGTATTTCAAGGCCTTGAAATGAGTTTCAATCCCTTGGAATGAAAACATTTGAAGTATAAAAAATAAGTCTATTTCAAGGCCTTGAAATGAGTTTCAAACCCTTGAAATGAAGCTGTTTTGATTGCTGCAAAAAAATTAAGTATATAACTTAAAAGTAAATGAAATATACACAAGATATATAGAGTTCAGTCCACTTGGACCTACGTCTCTACCTCAGGGATCTTCACCCTGCATGATTTTCAACTCAGTTCTTATTAATAAAAATATAAGCCCTATATCTCAAGCACAGAGAGATGCCTTACTCTGTTATAGCTTGTGATTCTCACTAACCTATCTAGTACTTAATCTAGCTAACTAATTAACTAAGAATTCTCTATTGTTCACCTTTAACAATCCAAGAGAATAATAACTAGAAGTATTATCATAATGATATACAAATGAAGTTCAGAATAGAAGAATACTAGAACTGAATCTGCAGTGAGTATGCAGCTTTCTTCAGATGCTTGGATTAAGAAAAATTGATCTGCTTCTTTGTTGCTTGTCAATCCCTGAATGTGTTTGAGTGTCTCTACTAATTGTCTCTTTGTATTGCTTCAACTTTCGCTCTTTTCTAGAGCAGTTTGAATTGCAGATCTTCAAGATCTCTTCTTAACAAACTTCCCTATTTTGTAGCTTCAGCTTTGACTTCTCTAACAGCTTCTCCAACGGAAAGTTGCTCAGTATCTTCAAGGATACTGATTTGATCTTGTGTAAACATAAGTTGGGAAACTTTCAAACACAGCAGATTGATCACAAATGAATATGCCTGGAGATCCGTCTAAGTCAAGTAAAATTGAATTGGGTATATAGCAAATTCGGACAATTAGTAGCCGCTTCGCCCTCTGACAAGGGTGTATAAATAGCCTCTCCTTATCAGTCTGTTATTGTGCCGGTACGGAGGGGCCTTGTGCCTTCATCTAAAGATCGAGAGTTATCAAATCAACATTTAGTTTCCTTTCCTGCAAGACTCAAGTTAGGAAATAGATCCTGTCATATAGGAAACATAATATCCCTACAAAACTAAGTCAAACAGATGGATAAGATACAGTTTAAAGTGTCAAAATACTTTGTCTTTCATCATCAAATAACAACTGATTAGGCACATGGGTTTAGGAGTTGAATAAAGATCGGAAACTCCCCCTAAGTTTATGCATATAAAGCATAGTCACTTTCAAAGCTTTGAAATGTGTTCCAAGGCCTTGAAATGAACTATCTATTTCAAGCCTTTGAAACTGAGTTGAACTTACAATCTTCCCCTTGATGAAAGACAAAAACACAATCTGTTTGGTACTATATTTCTGCAAAAAATACTCATTAGCACATAGTATAGTAAATCATATCACATGTTATCCAAAAGAAATCCAACTTGTTAACTTACTGAAAAACAGCAAGTAACAGCAGAGTTCAGATAATCATACTGACCAAAAACCATGTCTATAGTAAAAAAATAATAACCTAAAATTTCTCCCCCTTTTTGACTTTCATCAAAAAGAATGAGAAAATAATGGATCAGAGTTTTGGAAAAAATTTGAGAAAAAACTGTTTGAAAAGATAAAATTTTCAAGACTTTTAAAAGGATTTCAAGGCCTTGAAAAAGAAAGAAAGAGTAGGCAAGAGTTAAGGGGTTGGGTCTCCATCTCCTTGCTGCTCTGCATCTTTTTCCTGACTATCTTATTCATCATCATCAATCTGTTCTTCTTCCTGAGTCACTTTACCAGCTTCACCTTCTTCCTCAAACAGATCAGCAGCAGTCATAGTTTCTGGAATGGCTGTCTTCCTTGATTTCTTCTTCTTGAGATCTTTAAGCAATGCTCCTGAATCTGGACTGTGAACTTCTTCTTCTTGATCTAAATCAACTGGTTCCTAAACCACTTGCTTTCCTTTTTCCTTTACCCCAGCAGTCTCATCCTGACTTGAGTGTTCACAGAGCAGATCCTTGGTTTGAACCATCCTTTTTGGATCCCTCTGCAGCTTGAGAGACTTCTTCAGGCACATAAAACACAATCATGCTCTTGAAGATGTTTTCAACCATGTACCTCACTTTCTTAAACTCCGTTCCAAACTCATGTTGATTCTCCTTCAGTTCATCCATGTCCATCTCAAGTCCATAAAAATTCTCAAGGACCAAGGAGATATCTTGAGGCTGAGAGGTTTGGCTTGATGTGGGGGTCAAGGCCTTGGGTTTATGAAACTTCTTGGAATTCAGCTCTTCTTCTGTCAAATCTGAGTACAACTTCCATGTCTTAGCACTGGTTTTCACCACACCAATATTCTCAAATCCTTTTTCTTCAAGCATACCAAACCCAGTAGTGATAGTTTCTTCCCTATCAGTTAGAATTTCAAGGTGTTGAAAGAATGAGGTGAGAAGATTAGCATATGGCAAGGAATGCATTTTCTTATTAGTTTGGAAATAAACCTTGTGTTCCATCACAGTTTTTGGAAGATCAGTCTCATAACCATGCATAGCCAAATACATTAAGTACAACACCCTTTCACTTTTCAGCTCCTTTGAGTTCTCCCTTGGTACCACTCATCTCTTCAAAATTGTAAACACGACTTTGGCTTCAACAGTTAGCATAGAGTGTGTTAACTGCTTGGATGTTGTAGAGGTGTTGGGTAGAAAGAACTCTTCTTTGGCTAGTTTCAGGGCTTCACTCTTAGGAGAATTACTGGTTTCATACCTATTTGGACAACCTATAACATAGGCAAACTCAGAGTTGTCTAGTTCCATATCAATGCCAACAACTTTGGTCTGAATCACCAGGTTCATAGATTTCTTGAGTTGTTTCATGTTTAGGTAAAAGAATCTGGTGAGTCTGGGGTAGGCTATCTCTGGAGGGTTTAGAACAAAACAAAGAGAGCTTTTCTTCAATATTTAATGCACTTTTGATTCATACCATTCAACATAGAAACACTGATCATACTACAGAATGCAACTGATCTAGAAGCAAATCCATCTATCCATTGACCTCTACCAACATGAGTAATGATCCATTTGTTATCAAGGGCTGTTTCTTACCAGTGAATTTCTTCTTATCTGAATAGATCTGTAGTGCCTTCTCAATGTTCTCCTTTGGGTCATCCTCTATTACCTTTCATCTTTCCCTTGTCTGCTTTGTCAGCCTTCTTCTTCACCTTCTTAGGGAAACCAATCTGAATCCCTTTTTGTTTATCTTGAGCAGACTCCACTGTCTTCTTCTTTTTGCTGGAAAATGGTGTTTGATCTTTCTTTGCCATCTTCTTGGGAGGAGGAGGTGCCCTACCTTCTGCAGTAGGAGTCTTTGAACTTGAATCTCCAGTGATGGTCTTAACCTCTTCCACAGTGGCCTTTCTTTTCTTCTCTGCAGCAGTCTTTGAACCACCAGCCATTTTTATTCTTTCAGAGGCTCTTCTAGTGCTCACTAGGTTTAGGGGAGTAGAAGATAAAGGTAGGATATATATGAAGGAGAGAAAGAAAGAAGAAGATAAACAGTAAAGAGTTTGATTTTTAAAATGAAACTGAATATTTTCCCTAATCTTTGAAGATGATCTTTCTTTGCCATCTTCTTGGGAGGAGGAGGTGCCTTACCTTCTACAGTAGGAGTCTTTGAACTTGAATCTCCAGTGATGGTCTTAACCTCTTCCACAGTGGCCTTTCTTTTCTTCTCTGCAGCAGTCTTTGAACCACCAGCCATTTTTATTCTTTCAGAGGCTCTTCTAGTGCTCATTAGGGTTTGGGGAGTAGAAGATAAAGGTAGGATATATATGAAGGAGAGAAAGAAAGAAGAAGATAAACAGTAAAGAGTTTGATTTTGAAAATGAAACTGAATATTTTCCCTAATCTTTGAAGATTTTCTGAATAAAAAAGATTCAAAATTGTGTATGCAGTTGGAAGTAAATAATATAATACTATTTAGGCTGAAAGGGGTATTTGAAAGTTATTATCTACAAAGATAACCCCAAAATTTAAACATCCATATTATTGAGTAACTAGCATACAGTCTTATTTTCAAGGCTTTAGAATGGATTTCAAGGCCTTGAAAAGCTATATGGTTAAAGAACATACACTCAAAGCTTTGAAAATCAGTTCAAACCTTTGAATCACATAAAACTTAACTTGTACTTACCTGATTCTCCCCCTAAACCAATGCTTCTTTATTTAGCATGCTTAATGCAAATCTCAAGGCTGAGAATCTTTCATCTGGCAATGGTTTAGTGAAGATATCTGCAAATTTCATGTTAGTAGAAACAAATTCAAGAACAATATCACCTTTTTCAGCATGATCTCTGATGAAGTGATGTCTAACATCAATATGCTTTGTTCTTGAATGCTGAACTGGATTTTTTGTAATTGATATTGCACTTGTGTTGTCACACTTGATAGGTATATCTCTGAAATCAAATCCAAGGTCTCTCATTTGTTGTGCTATCCATAACACTTGTGAACAGCAAGCTCCAGCTGCTATCTATTCAGCTTCTGCTTGTTGATAGTGCAATGAGTTTTGTTTCTTTGAATGCCAGCTGATTAGACATGATCGAAGGAATTGGCAGCATCCTTATGTACTCTTTCTATCAACTTTATATCCTGCAAATTCAGCATCTGAATTGCCACACAACGAAGAATTAGACTGTTTAGGATACCAAATCCCTAATTCTTTGGTACCATTGAAATATCTGAAGATTCTTTTAACTACAGTCAAGTGTGATTCTTTAGGATCAGCATGAAATCTAGCACACATGCAAATACTGACCATGATATCTTGTCTGCTAGTTGTGAGGTATAGTAAAGGTCCAATCATAACTCTATACTCTTTCACATTCACACTCTTACCTTATTCATCTTTGTCTAAAGAAAATGTAGAACTCATGGGGGTCTTGATCTCTTTGGATTGAGACATATTATACTTGTTCAGCAAGTCTCTTGTGTACTTGCTTTGATGTAGGAATATGCATTTCTTCATCTTCTTCTCGATTGTAGCCTTGAGCTACCAATCTAGATTTGTTCCTTATTACCTTTCAATTATCTTCTAACTTGTTTCTGAATACCCATCTGGTGTCAATAACAGACTGATTTCTTGGTGGAGGAGCTAGATTCCAAACCTTGTTCCTTTCAAACTCATTGAGTTCACTTTGCATAGTTATGATCCAGTCTGCTTCTTGTAATGCTTCCTTCACAGTTTTAGGTTCTATAAGAGAGATAAAAGCATTCAAATCACATAGATTCTTCAACTGTGATCTGGTTTGTGTACCAGTGGTTGGATGAGAAATAATGTTATCTGCAGGATGAGATGAGAGATATTTAAATCTCTTCCTTGGTGCCCAAGTTTCAGGCTCTGCAATTTGTTTTTCAAGTCTTTGAGAACTTGAAGTAGTAGCTTCATATGTCGTCTTCTCTGGAGATTTTGTTTCAAGGCTTTGAACCTCATTTGCAAGGCCTTGAAATTTCCTTCTTTGTTCCTGTAAGATTTCCATGCAAACTTTTGAGGATTCTTCTTCAGTATCTGAATCATGCTTGTTCACATTAAGATCTGCTAACCATCACTCAAAGAACCATGATAGCTTTCATAAAATATGACATGAATGCTTTCTTAAACAAGTTTGGTTCTCTTATTATAAACACTATAGGGTTTGCTTGTCTGTGAATAAACAAGAAAAATACCTTCATCACTTCTTGCATGAAACTTACCAAGATTTTCCTTACCATTATTATGAACAAAGCAGGTTCAACCAAAAGGTTTGAAGTAAGAAATGTTTGGCTTTCTTCCTTTGAACAACGCATAAGGGGTCTTCTTCAGAATAGGTCTGATCAAGCACTTGTTGAGAATATAGTTTGTTGTATTCAAGCTTCTGCCCAATAGTACTTTGGCAATTTGTTTTCAAGAAGCATTGTTCTTGACATGTCTTCAAGAGTCATGTTCTTTCTTTCAACAACTCCAGTCTGTTGAGGAGTTCTAGGAGAAGAAAAATTGTGAGAGATACCATGCTTAGAAAAGATTACATCAAACTCAAGTTGATCAAACTCTCTACCATGATCACTTCTGATTGAAGCAATATGTAGGTTTTTCAAGGTTTGAAGTTCTCTACAAAGCTTTGAAAATTCAGTGAGAGCTTCATATTTTTCTCTAAGAAACATAACCCAAGTATATCTAGAAAAATCATCTACAATAACAAACATGTACTTCTTACCCTTTGGAGTTGGAGTTCTCGTAGGATCACAGAGATCCATATGCATTAATTCAATGGTTCTAGTAGTACTTACAAATTTCTTTGGTTTGAATGAGCTTCTAGTTTGCTTGCCTTGTCCACATGCCTTGCATACTTCTTCATCTTTCAACTTGATAGAAGGTAGTTCTCTTACTAAGTTATTGGAAACTAGCTTGTTCAAGGTATGCAAGCTAATGTGTCCCAACTTTCTGTGCCAAAGCTTTAAATATTCTTTCAAGGCCTTGAGACACTTCAAGTTATCTCCTGCAACTTTGTTAGTTTGAAAAGTATAGAAATTGTTTGACCTAGAGGCAGTGAGGATGCAATTGCCAAATTTCTCATCTTGCACCACACATTTCTCTTTGTCAGAGATAACATTATTACCATTATCACAAAGCTCAGATACTCTAAGCAATTTAAGTTTCAAACCATCAACTAGATACACATCAGAAATGGAACTTTCAGCATTTGTACCAACTTTACCAATACCTAGAATGCTGCATTTGCCTTTTTTACCAAGTTTAATTGAACCTTAAGATTGCTCCTTCAATTCTGAGAATAAAGATCTCCTTCCACTCATATGTCTTGAGCAACCATTGTCCATAAACCATTTATGTTCTTTGGTATTTGTGACAGCCTGCAAAAACTATTCACTGCCTTAACCAGCTGTTATACCAAGTGTGGAATTTATATTCATATTCAGGGTCAACCATGTTGGGTGGTCTAACCCCTTTAGGAACCCAAATCTCTCTAACTTGTCCTTTGAGTTGAAATAGAAAGTATTCCCCATTATGTGAGGGTCTCTTCTTCTAAAGGGACAAGTCATCCTAACATGACCAATTTTATTGCAATAATTGCATTTAGGAGATGTTCTGCTTTCATCTTTCACAAATCTGGTATTGTTCTTTCTGGGAAAATTCGAATTGTATCCAATACCAGTTTTGTGAACAGACTTTAAGCTACCTCCAAGAATCAAGTTCAAGCTGTGTTCAGACCCTGCAAGTTTTGTCTTGACTGATCTTGAAGTTTCTCAGTTACAGTAGTCTTTTGTTTATCCAATTCATCAACTTGATGTCTTAGATTAACAATACTGTCACTCAGAAGAGAGTTCTCAGTGACTACTTCCTTGACTTGTGTTTTCAAGGCTTTGAAACTGATTTTCCAGGCCTTAAAATCACTGTCAGTTTTCTTCTCAGAAATTTCAAGGTTCTGATTCAGACAAACAATATGCAAGTTTTCTTTTGCCTACTCATGAACTTTTTCTTTCAAACCTCTAAGCTCTTTTAGATAGTCCTCTTCATTTAAAAGAATTGTTCTAAGGTAATCAGAGAGGGCTTCTGTGGGTTTTGAAATTAAACAATTTACCATTACCTCAATGTTCTTTTCAGAACTTTCATCATTCTTGGCCATAAAGCATAGGTTAGCATGTTCTTCTTCAGATTCAGAGTCGCTTGAGGTTTCTGAATCACTCCAGGAAGCTATCATAGCTTTCTTTCTTCTATCATGATCTTTCTTCTGATTTTTTTTTTTTTTTTTTTTTGCTCTTTTTGTGTGGGGAGTCTCTGATCAAATGTCCTGCATCACCACACTCAAAGCAATTAATAACTTTAGGATTATTACCATGTGAAGAAGATTTACCTTTTTAGTCTTTGTACTGGAGAATCTTTGTCTATCTTTGCTGAAGTCCTTGTTTCCAAAGTTCTTCTTCATTTTGAGAATTCTGGTAAAGGCTTTGGAAATCAAAGCAATAGGATCTTCATCATCATCTTCTTTAGTTTCAAGGCATTGAGGTGGCTCATTCCCCTTAGCCCTGAGAGCTAGGTTCTTGACACCTTCTGGTAATTCTCCATCAACTTCATTCATGGATATTTCATGTGTAAGGAGTTTTCCTTGCAGGTCATCAAGTTGAAGTGATGAGAGATCTTGAGCTTCCTCAATAGCAGTAGTCTTTGGTTCCCATTTTTCCTTTGGAAGACTTCTCAGAATCTTTCTAACCTTTTCTTCATTGGAAATATGTTTTCCCAATGAATCAAGATTGCTTACAAAGTGAGTGAATCTTTTGAACATGTCTGTGGTTGACTCATTTCCATTCATCTTGAATAGCTCATATTGCCTGAGATATATGTTGATCTTGGTTTTCTTGAATTGGTTGGTTCCTTCAAAATTCACCACAAACTTATCTCAGATTTCCTTGGCAGTCTTGCAACCTGAGATCCTGTTAAACTTATCTGCACTCAAAGCAAAATATAAGATATTCATAGCTTTATAGTTTTTGGAAAATTGTTCCATTTCAGAAGCAGAAAGTGAGTCTTCAGATTTGGTAGTTTTAAGCCCATCTTTCTCTCTGTATAAAGTGTGAGGACCATTTTGTATGATAGCCCAAAGCTCTACATCTAGATCAATGATGAACATTTTCATCAAGGCTTTCCAGTGAAAAAAATTGTCTCCACAGAAGATAGGAGGTCTGTTATAAGCTATTCCCTGAGTAAAATAACCATCACCTATAGTTCTCATAATCACAAGATGGTTAAATCTATTGCAGTGATACAAGCTCTGATACAAATTGAAGGGGTGTACAGTAGGTAGAAATACATGATCAATACTCTAGAAGGGGTGGAGGTTGAATAGAGTATACCAACCTATTGCTAAACTTGCAAGAAGAGTAGTTTAAAAAATAATTACAATGATTGAAGAGTATTTCAAGGTCTTGAAGTATATTTCAAGCCCTTGAAATGAGTTTGAAACCCTTGAATGAAACTGTTTTGATTGATGGAAAAGAACTAAGTATAGAAATTAAAAGTAAATGCAAGAGACACAATATATATAGTTTAGTGCACTTGGACCTACGTATCTACCTCTGGGATCTTCTCCCTGCAGGAATTTCAACTCAATTCTCATTAATCAAAAGCTAAGCCCTAGATCTCAAGCATAGAGAGATGTCTTACTCTGTTACAGCTTGTGGTTCTCACTAACCTATCTAGTACATTTTCTAGCTAACTGATTAACTAAGAATTCTCTATTGTTCACCTTGAACAATCCACGGGAATAAGAACCATAAGTATTATCAGAATGATATACAAATGAAGTTCAGCGTAGAAGAACACTAAAACTGAATATGCAGTGAGTATGCAGTGTTCTTCAGATGCTTGGATTGAGAGAAATGGACATGCTTATTTGTTTCTTATCAATCCCTAAATTTGTTTAAGTGTCTCTGCAAATTGTCTCTTTGTTTGGCTTCAACTTTCCCTCTTTTATAGAGCAGTTTGAATTGCAGATCTTCAAGATCTCTTCTTAACAAACTTCTTTATTTTCTAGCTTCAGCTTTGACTTCTGTAACAGCTTCTTCAATGGATAGTTTCCCAGTATCTTCAAATATAATGATTTGATCTTGTGTAAACATAAGTTGGGAAACTTTCAAACACAACAGATTGATCACAAAATCAAATCAACACTTAGTTTCCTTTCCTGCAAGACTAAAGTTAGGAAATAGATCCTGTAATATATGAAACATAATATCCCTACAAAACTAAGTCAAACAGATGGATTAGACACAGTTTAAAGTGTCAAAATACTTTGTCTTTCATCATCAAATAACAACTTATTAGGCACATGGGTTTAGGAGTTGAATCAAGATCAAAAACTCCCCCTAAGTTTATGCATATAAAGCATAGACAGTTTCAAATCTTTGAAAGCTGTTTCAAGGCCTTGAAATAGACTAGCTATTTCAAGCCTTTGAAACTGAGTTGACCTTACAAACAATACTGTTAGGTGAGTTGAGTAGGAGTTGCTAGAATATGGTAAATTCGGTAGGAGATAGTGGTAGGTACGTGTAGAGGTAGACTGGAAGGAACCGTTACCATACTCATAGTAAGCATGCTAGAACATATCGGTAGATAGAGATGGACCGAGAGGAACATTATGTAGACCGATGTGTAGAAAGATAAGAGACTGTTAGGTGATTGTCACAAACTTTACCCAACATAGCTAAATGTTAGGATTATCATGTTAGATCACTGAATCCGGAACCATTAACGACCCAAGGTGATCTATAGATTGCCTAGTCTTCTCCATCTATATTACATCTCATTTGTTCATTTTACATTTTTAGGATATTAGTCATTTGTTTGAGGGTGACATCCTTTAAATCAAACATCCTTTTTACCAGTTACTTAGTGAGTTAAATATAATTGTTGGCTTTTAGAATAGTAAGACCATCTCCCTGTGGATTCGATAACTCGGAGTACTAAAATACTCCAATGTATTACTTAACCGTATACTTGCGCAATATGCGTAATATAGGTGCGTCAAGTTTTTTGCGCCGTTGCGGAGGAGGTTGTGGTTACTATTCTTAGTTTATCAATAAGTTTAATTTACTCTTTTTCTTTTTGTTTATTATTTCTATGACTGCAGGGTGTGCTTTAATCGTATTTCATATTTTCAGTGCATGCACAGGAACTCTAAAGAACTTGTACCCCCACTCGAGAATCCGGAGCAGTTGTTTAAACTCCGAGAGGGAATTAGAGACAGAACGTCATGGGTGACCAACTGACAAATACTGAGCTTACTCAGCGGCTAAATGAGCTGAACGAGCGCCTAGACTCGCACAACAACATGTCATACAAAAAGTCAATCCAGACATTGGTTGAGAACTTCCAGTCATCCAAGAGGGGATTTAAACAGGCAATTATAATGCCAAACATTCAGGCCGAGCACTTCAACCTAAAGCCTGCCGCCATTACGAGAGTAAAGAACCAGTTCCAGTTCTTCGTTAACTTGGATGAAGACCCCAATGATTTCATTGGGAAGTTCAATGCTTACATAAAGAATGTGACGTACAAGAACATGACACCTGAAGCGTTGAAACTGATACTATTTCCTTACTGTCTAAAGGGTGCAGCTGAGAAATGGCTAGAGTCCAGAGAGCCTGATTTGGTCACCACTGGGATCTATGTATCAAATTTGGGTTTGCCAAAGCAAGGTAATTTGATTCTTTATAGGATAGCGCGATGGCACAAACAAGTAATGTGCAATTGTTGAAGTAAGAGGTATGACGCAACTAGGCTATCTCAATAGGATTGAAAGCCTAGAGGCTAGGCAGTTGGGATTATATATGGGATAGATAATTAACGAGTTATTTGCCCAACTGAACCAAGAGTTGCATAGGATGCAATTGGAAATTGTTCCTACCTAAATAACTAATTCTTGGGTGACTTGCCAAAGCAAGCTCAAGAAAAGGTGAAATATGAATCTTGGCCCACTATAAAATATACATGATATTTTCCGCATTATTAGTGAGGATTATTAATCCGAGAAAAATAGTGGGAGCAATGTGTAATAATTTAGCCATTATTAAATGTAGTCATTTGTTCACAAAATTCTAAAACTTGTATATTTCTCATTTTGTAGAATTCCAATGGCAAACAATCCATCGACTTCATCAGAATCTCTAGGATCAGTCCTTGAGAAGGACAAGCTTTCTGGAATTAATTTTCTGGACTGGTACAGAAACTTGAGAATCGTTCCCAAGCAAGAAAAGAAACTATACATCCTAGAGGATCCAGTTCCTGAAGGACCAGAAAATAATACTGTTGTCGCAATCAAGGCAAATCAGAAGATTGTTGACGATTTTAATGATGTGACTTGCCTGATGCTTTGCACCATGAACTCTGAGCTTCAGAACCAACATGATAACATGGAGGCATATGATATGATCATACATTTTAGGTAGCTCTTCCAATAGTAGGGAAGGCTTTAGCGGTATGAAGTATCTAAAGCATTTTTCAAGTGTCATAAGTCAGCGGGAAACCCGATGGGGCCTCATGAGCTACGCATGATCGGGTACTTGGAGATTCTCACGTGTATGGTGCTTCTGTTGGGTTAAGAGTTGGCCACTGATCTCATCTTTCAAACGTTTCCTGATAGTAATATCTAGATCATCGTGAACTATAACATGAATGAGATTAGTAAGCCTCTGCCAGATTTGCTCAATATGGTGAGGAAAATTGAACAAAGCATCAACAAATGGAAAGACAATGCCATAATTATGGTCAATAAAGGAAAGAGAAAGCGAGTTGCATCTACCTCCAAAGGAAAGAGTAAGAAATTTGCAAAATCCATGGAAACTGTCTTAAAGCCCTCTAGGGGCGTGACTAAGGGTGAATGTCACTACTCAGTTAGCAGGGTCACTGGAAAAGGAACTGCCCAAAGTATCTGGAAGATAAAAGGCTTGGAATAGTGACTCCACCACCACCAGGTATTTTTTTCTAGATGTCAATTTGTTTGTCTCTTCATCTTAGGTATGGGATACTGGATGTGGATCTCACATTTTTCGAAATGCGTAGGATCTAAGAGAAGCAGACGACTAGCTAAAGGGGAGATAGACTTGCGCGTGGGGAATGGAGCAAGAGTGCTGCTTTAGCCATAGGCGTTTATGAGTTATCTTTACTTTCAGGAATTATCTTAGAATTTGACAATTGTTATTTTGTTCCTGCTATGAGCAGAAACATTATTTATGTTTCTTGTCTGGACAAGAAAGGTTTTTCTATTCAAATAAAGGACAAATGTTTCTCTATTTATTTTGATGGTTTGCATTAATGTAATGCTTTATTTTCTAATGGATTATATATTCTTGATCCAGATAACTCCGTCTATAACATTAATACCGAGATGATTAAAATAAATTATTTAAATCCTACTTGTTGATGGCATTGTCTATTACACCACATAAACAAAAATCGCATCACTAGACTCTGTAAGGATGGATTCCTAGACACATTTGATTATGAATAATATGAGACATGTGAGGCTCTTTTATTAGGAAAGATGACAAAGTGAGGAAGGTGAGATGACTAGTGAGCAATTGGCACTCGTTCATACTGATGTATGTGGGCCGTTTTCTACGCCTGCCATAGGTGATTATCTTTATTTAATTACATTTACTGATGACTTGAGTACATATGGATTTGTGTACCTTTTGAAGGACAAATTCGAATCCCTTGAAAAGTTCAAAGAATTCAAGAATGAAGTAGAGAAGCAGTTTGGCAAGAGTATTAAGGCTCTACGATCGGATCGTGGAGGAGAATACTTGAGTCAAGAGTTAAATGACTGTCTTAGAGAGTGTGGGATCTTGTCCCAACTCACTCCAGCCGGAACGCCACAGTGGAATGGCGTGTCCGAGAGGAGGAATTGAACTTTGTTGGACATGGTTCGATCTATGATGTGTCAAACTGATCTTCCATTATCTTTTTTGGGACACGCTCCATAATGTTCAACTTTTACTCTTAATCGAGCTCCATCCAAATCTGTCATGAAGACTCTATACGAGATGTGGAGTGGGAGGCGTCCCACAGTGTCTTTTATGAGGATTTGGGGTTGCGATGTCTATGTAAAGCGTTTACAAATAGACAAAATCGGACCAAAGTCGGATAAGTGTAAGTTTGTGGGATACACTATGGAAACGAAGGGATATTACTTCTACAATCCAACCGAGAACAAAGTGTTTGTTGCCTGGAGCGGTGTGTTTCTAGAAAGAGAATTTGTTTATAAATAAGCCAGTGGGAGGATAGTAGAACTTGAAGAAGTTCAAGAACCACAAACCACTTATCCTACTATGGAAAATGAACAAAACTGCAAGATGTTGTGGAGGAACTTGTTCAAGTCACACAAGAACTTCGTAGGTCGAGTAGGGTGTGTCAGGAGCGAGAGAGGTATGGACTTCTCATTACTGAGCACGGTGACTCACTTCTCATGGATGATGAGCCTAATACCTATGGAAAGGCCATCAGTCGACCGGACTCTCAAAAGTGTCTTGAGGCCATGAGAACTGAAATGGAGTCCATGTACACCAACAAAGTATGGACTTAGGTGGAACCACCCGAAGGGGCTCGACCCATAGGCTGCAAATGGGTATTCAAGAAGAAGACAAACATGGATGGGAATGTGATTGCGTATAAGAGGCAATTGGTGGAAAAAGGATTCAGACATATTCATCGTATTGACTATGATGAAACCTTTTCCCAAGTCGCGATGACTTATCCATTCGAATCTTACTTGCTATTGCAGCTTATCAAGATTATGAGATTTGGCAGGTGGATGTAAAAATAGCGTTTATGAATGGAAATCTCCTTGAGGATGTGTATATGACACAACCAGAGGGTTTTGAGGATCCATAGAATACCCATAAATTGTGTAAGTTGCAGCGATCCATTTACGAGTTGAAGCAAGATTCTAGGAGTTGGAATCTACGTTATGATGATGCGGTCAAAGAGTTTGGCTTCATCAAAAACGAATATGAACCTTGTGTTTACAAGAAGGTTAGTGGGATCTATGTCGTGATTCTGATCTTGTATGTGGATGACATACTACTAATTGGAAACGAGATTCCTACCTTGCAATCTGTTAAAGATTGGCTTGAGAACTGTTTCTCAATGAAGGACTTAGGGATGAAGCTTATATACTTGTTACCAAGATCTATAGGGATAGATCGAGGAAGTTGCTTGGCCTAAGTCATAGTACATATATAGACAAGGTGTTGAAACGGCTCAACATGCAAGAATTCAATAGAGGATTCTTGCCCATGTCGCATGGGATCACCCTTTCAAAGGATGATTGTCCTTCCAATGAGAATGAGAAGAACCGCATGAGTAGGATTTCGTATGCTTCATCCATATGATCTATCATGTACGCCATGTTATGTACTACACCAGATGTGTCATATGTGTTGAGTATGACAAGAAGATACCAGTCGAATCCGGGTGAGAGTCACTGGATTGCTGTCAAGAATATCCTTAAGTACTTGAGAAGGACTAAGGATGCATTATTGATATATGGAGGGGAAGAAGAGATAAGTGTAAAGAGTTACACTGATGCAAGCTTCCAAACAGACAGAGATGATTTCATATTGCAGTCGGGATTTTTTTTTGTGCCTAAATTGAGGAGCTGTGAGCTGGAAGAGTTCCAAGCAAATGGTTCCTGATTCTACAATTGAGACTGAGTACATTACTGCATCGGGTGCAGCAAAGGAGGCTGTTTGGATTAGGAATTTCATTACTGAGTTTGGTGTCGTTCCTAGTATTGTGGATCCAATTGAGTTCCATTGGGACAACACGGGGCGATCGCACATTCCATAGAAAAGCAGGTCACACCAGAAATCCAAGCATGTACTCAGTAAATTCCATATTATTCGAGAGATCATCGATAGAGGAGACGTGAATAAAAGTGTGTAACGTAGGTGTAAACATGTCAAGTAATAATATATAGGGGGGGGGGTTGAATAGAGTATGCTATCTTTTGCCAAAACTCAAGTTTTTTAAACTTTAGTAAAGCAAGCTGTTGATATCTCAAAGCTTTGAAATACATTTGAGAAGCTGAAAGATATAACAGCACAGTATAGAGGCTTCAAAGCTTTGAGACTTGGAAAGCTCCAAAACTTTGAGACTTCCAATTTAAACTGTATGTAAAAGCAACAAAAGTAAATAGCAAGGACGCATATATTTTACAGAGTTCAGTCACAATTGGACCTAGTCTCTGCCTGAGGGATCTAATCCCTCCAGGATTCAAACACAACTTCTTATTAATCACCCAGATTTAGCCCTAGATCTCAAGCCTAAGTGAGCTACCTTACACTTATACAGCTTGTGGTTCCCAACCTATCTAGTTACGGGCTACAACCTATTGAAACAATAAGAACCTCTTGTTGTTCACTTGAACAACCAAACTACTAAGTTTAGTGAGGTTTAGAAATACATAAAAGATGATACAATTAAAAACAGAGAGAAGAACTCAGAAAGAATAAGCTGTTGAAAGCCTGGAAGAGTTCTTCTTGATTTGAGTGATCTTCAACCTGCTTGAATTGATTCCCAGAATGATTTGAAGAGCTGTATCTATTTGATCTTCCCATATTATTTTTTTCCTCAAAAATACGACCTATGTGTCTCTAAAATAGTCTCTGCAATTTAAACTTGGCTAGCTGTTGTAGTATGCAACTAACTTAAGAGATTTCAGGAACAAAATTTCTAAAATATCTCTTATCTGTTAAGATCCTGTTTAACAGCTCAATTTGAGTACATTGCTGATCTATTTATGGACGTTTGAAGAGTCCAAAAAACCTGCAAATACTTAGCAAACGAGATCAAACAAATAACAATACAATCTAGCAAAGAGATCTGCTTGAAACAGCAACTAACAATTAAAGAGATAATCATGCTAGACTGTCCGGTGATACTTATGAGTTAACAGTGACATTCAATCTCATGAATATATCAAATACCCAATATAGAGTCCACAATAATAGGCAATAATCAGCATGTAACAACATCCAAGTAACACTGAATCCATCTGCACACATAAAGATGGTTAGAAGAACTTAGCATTAAGGAGTAACTTGAAAATCTTAAAGCTTTGAAGCTTTGCCTGCTAACTTCTTCAGAATGTGTATTGGATTTTCAGTCCAATCAAAACCTGTTGTGATCTTCTTAGAATATAGATTACTGAATATAACTGTATAATTAAACTAATCATCATCAAAACATAATCAAAACATGCACAAAATAGTTAGAAAAAATACAGCATACAAGAGCTGCTTCAGTAACTCAAAGCTTTGAAACTTTGGTACTTAGCAAATTCTCATGCTTGTGTTTCTGGCTTTCATCATCTAGGAGCTAAGCTCTCTTCCTGTATTTTCATATCATAGTGTCCATGAGCTTCAGACTTATCAATCTCCCCCTTGATGAAAGACAAAACACATTATCTGAACAATTGGATATCCTGCAAATTACAACGGCAGTAAATAAATCACAGAACATTTTAAAAAACACAGAATTTCATAGACACTCATCATCAGATCCACAAATTATTACACATTGTAAAATTAGATACTAAAAGTCTTAAAAACATGAAACTAAAAACACATAAAACACATAATCTTCTCCCCCTTTTTGACTTTCATCAAAAAAGTTGAAGAAAATGTTGGATCTGTTCAGAGTTTTTTTTAAAAGAAAATAGAAATAGTAGCCTAAGCTTCATAACTGAAGAGAATAAGCAGAATAGATAGGTGGGGTTCAAGGCGTTGAAGATCCTGTAGAACTTGTTGCTCCTTTGCCTTTGCCCTGACTCTCTTCTTATTCTTCTTCTGAGACTTCTGCATCTTCTGCCTCTCCCTCAGCTGGCTCTCCTTGATCTTCAGTCTTCTTTCCTTGAGCTTCCTCAATTTGCATCTTCTCAACAACCACATCAACCAATTTGTCCAGATTAACAGCTTCCTGTTCAGCTTTCTCTGCAGTAGTGTCCTCATCTTCTGCCTCTTCGTCAGACTGATCAAAGAGATCATTTGATGTCAGAACAACAGGAATACCTTTCTTCTTCTTTTGTTTCTTGAGAGCTTCTCCTAGAACTTCTTCTGAATCAATACTAGTCTCTCTGCTCTCTGAAGAAGATACTTTCTCTAGATCCGAACCTTTGATGACCAGGTCAAGCTTGTTAAGCACCAAACCTTTGAATTTAGTCATGTCATTGGATAAATCAAACAATCCTTGTCTCAATTCTTCCACACCATCTTCCAGAAATTCAACCCTATCTATGATCTGTGAGAAATCTAGAGGACCAGGTACCTTAGGTGTTGAAGCAGCTCTAGGTTTGATAAACTCCTTTTCCTTCAGCTCTTTAGCACTTAACTCTGAAAATAACTTCCACTTTCCCTTAGCAGTATACACAATCCCAATCCTTTGAAGGGATGCTTCATCAACTATCCCAAAACCAGTAGTAATCATCTCTTCATCCTTCAAAGACACTCCAAAATGTTTGAAGAACAGTGGTAAAGATTGGCATAGGGTAGAGAATGGTTTCTAATTCTAGTCCCACAGTAAACCATGTCTTCCATCACCACAGTAGGAAGTTCTACCTCAAACCTTTGACAAATCAAGTACATCAGGATTAAAACCTTGTCTGTTACCAACTCTTTGGAGTATTCTCTGGGTACCACACACCTCATGATAATAGAAAATAGGATTTTGGCTTCACATTTGAACACAAAATGTGTTAACTGTTTGGGTTCAGAAGTGCTCCAAGAAAAACATAGATTTGGCTTTCTCTAGGATTTCTTTCCTATCAGGGTAGTCACCAACCTTATAATTTCTAGGCACTCCGAAGACTTTGGAGAACACCCTGTGATCTAACCTGATTTCCACTCCAGCCACCTTTGAGGTTAGAACATATCTATCACTATCATCAAGTTCTTGTACCAGGTTTAAATAGAACAATCTGGTTAACCTAGGGTAAGCTTCTGAGGGTGGGTTCAACATACTTCCAACAGATGAATTTCTCAAGTTCTTTATGCAGTCTAAATATAAAATCTCCAATAAATCAGAACTGATCATACTGCAAAAAGAAACCTTTGAAGATGCATACCCATCCATCCAAACTTTATTAACAACTTTTCGAAGCTTTGAAATGGTTCTGTGTTGAAGCAGTTTTGCAAGAAAGCAAAGTACTAAAATGTAATGAACATGACATAAGTATTTGTTTCGAAGTTCGTACTCCAAAATGCCTACTCTCTGCCTGAGGGATCTAATCCCTCTAGGATATCAACAATTTCTTATTTACTCTAGTTAAGCCCTAGATATTGGTCCTAATAAAATTGCTTTACTTTTATACCAACTTGTGGTTCTCTGCTAACCTATCGATTAAAGCATCAACTACAAGATACAATAAGAAGCTAAGTTGTTCCTCTTGAACAACTCGACTATGACAGAGTATAGAAGATTTAAAAATCCTAATGAATTAATTTCTTGATCCTGGGAATAGTCTTATCCATGAAGATAACATCAATATCCTATATTGATTTATCTGAGTCTGGCCGGACAATCTATAAGCACTACCCCTCGACTGGTCGCGGATATTTACTCACGCAATGTGGGAGGAACAAATCCTATTTATATCACTACCATCTCTAAGCTTGATTCATATCATGCAAGATAACTACCTTTATAGTTTCTCGGTTAAAGCGTAACGTTTGATAATATCAAAGCATGACGATTCACAACTAGAGTATCTAGTGACTTCAAGTCTAAGTACCACAATACCATTTTCACTACGAGAAGCACTTGTGACTTTACATAACTTGTATGTAGCCTTCTAGTTGTGGGCCAATCCAGCATTCAGTTACCCGTAATGCATACCCATGTGCTAGACTTGATATCTCTATATCAATCTACCCACATACTAGTCTACAGTTCAGTATTAACAAACCAAGATTCAGGCAAGAGACTCTTACCAAAGTTTGTAGCTTTCTTGGTTTTTACTGCACTATGTTTCACCCTCTTCTTCTTAGTGGTTTCTTCACCCTTCTTCTCTAGGGTTGCTTCTGCTTTCTTGTCACCAGTTTTATTCTCCTTTGTAGAAGATACATTCTTCTTTTCTTTCTCAGCAATCACCACTTTGTTCTTCTTGCTTGACTCCTCTTGATCCTTGTTCCCCTTTTCTTTCACAATCTCCTCTGTTGCAGATTCTGAATCTGACCCAACCCTAGTTTCCTCTTGAACTTCCGTCCCTTTCTTGGTCTTCTTTGCAGGGGGTGAGGTCTCATGAACACTACCCGTGTCTTCTGAGTCAGATCCATGAATGGTGATCTTTCTGTTAGCTTTTCTCTTCACCCTCTTGTTGGAGGTCTGACCTAGCTGCTTGATTCTTTCGGATTTTCTCTCCCTTTGGGCAGGGTTTGAGAAATTGAGAGAATGGGGAGAGAGAGAGAGAGATAGTGACGAAGAGATAGAAGTAGAGAATGAAATAAAATAAGTCCTGAAGCTGGCTTAAGTAGGTAGAGAGTTTGACTAAAGATAGGAGATTTGCATGCAAAAAGATTTGAGAAGATTTTCAAGATATTTGAAGATATTTTGAACAAATCTCTGAACATTTGAAAAGATTCTGTAATTATCTAAAAAGATAACACATAATTTTCCATGATCCACTTTTTAAAGATAATGCAAATCCACTCATCACAGCAATGAAACAGTAATTTAAAACTTTGAGAAGTTTCAGAGGAATACAGAAACTTCAAAGCTTTGAGCTATATTTTCAAGGCTCCAGAAAATATAATCTCAAGGCTTTGAAATCACAAATATACTACACATAGTGACTGATTAATCCCCCTAAACCAATGCATCCTTGTTTAACATACCCAATTCAAGCCTTAGGTATGTAACCTCTCATCTGGCAATAGTTTAGTGAAAATATCAGCTAATTGCTTAGAAGTAGAAATAAAAGATAGAACAATGTCACCTTTCTCTGTGTGATCTCTAAGAAAATGATGTCTTACATCTATATGCTTTGTCCTTGAGTGCTGGATTGTATTCTTTGATATTTAAATGGCATTTGTATTGTCACAGTTAATTGGCACGTTTATGAAATCATATCCATGATCTCTTAGCTGCTGTGCAATCCATAAAACCTGTGAACAGCAAGCTCCATCTACAATATATTCAGCTTCTGCAGTTGACAAGGCTACTGAATTCTGCTTCTTAGAATGCCAACTTATCAATGAAGATCCAAGAAACTGACAACATCCATAAGTACTCTTTATGTCTACTTTGTATCCTGCAAAGTCTGCATCTGAATATCCGCTCAACAGAAAATTAATCCTTCTTGGATACCAAAGCCCCAAGTCTTTGGTTCCATTCAAATATCTAAAAATCCTTTTAACAACAATTAAATGACTTTCTTTAGGATCAGCCTGAAACCTTGCACACATGCATACACTAAACATAATAACTTGTCTACTAGCAGTTAGATACAAAAGTGAACCAATCATACCTCTATATTCTTTCTGATGTACACTCTTACTTGTTGTGTCCTTGTCGAAAGGCAGTGATGAACTCATAGGGGTCTTTGCAACCTTGGACTGTGACATGTTATACTTGTTTAACAATTCCAGGGTGTATTTTCCTTTGTACAAAAATTCCTTCCTTCGCACATTAGACTTGAAAACTATTTTGAAAGAGAATCATTAGTAGCACAAAAAAGAATATCATCTACATATATCTGAACAACCATCATATCTTTTTCCTGATTTTTGATAAAAAAAAAGAGTTTTATCAACCAGACCTCTCTTAACACAATTTGTAGCAAACATTTTGAGATTCTGTCATACCAAGCCCTTGGGGCTTGTTTAAGACCATATAAGGCTTTGTCCAGTTTGTAAACATGATCAGGAAAGATATCATTTTCAAAACCTGGTGGTTGAGCATCATATACTTCTTCTTGTAGATAATCATTCAGAAAAGCACATATAACATCCATTTGAAAAAGTTTTATATGATTATGTGATGCAAAGGCAAGAAGTATTCTGATAGCTTCTAACCTTGCAACATGGGCAAATAATTCCTCATAATCAATACCTTCCTCTTGATTGTATCCCTGTGCAACCAGTCTTGCTTTGTTTCTCATATCCTTACCTTTTTCATAAAGCTTATTTCTGAACACCCATCTTTTTCCAATCACTGATTGATCTTTTGGTCTAGGAACCAAATTCTAGACCTTGTTTCTTTCAAACTCATTCATCTCATTCTGCATTGCAATGATCCAATATGCATCCTCTAGTGCCTCTTTTACATTATTGGGCTCAATGAGTGATACAAAAGCACTGAATGCACATAGATTTCTCAATTGACCTCTTGTCTTAGTTCTAGTTGTTGGATCTGATATAATATTCTCAGCGGGATGAACTGAGAGATATTTGAACTTATTTTTGGGTGTCTAAGTGTATGGACCTTCAAGGCTTTGAGTTCTTGATACAGTAGAAGGAGCATCATATTTCCTGTCAATCTCTGTCTCAAGGCTTTGAGATTTTGTCTCAGCAGGGGGTTCAAGGCCTTGAGATTCTTCTGAATTTTTTTTATGCTTAGTTTTTCTCTTGCTGACTTTCTCAAGGTCTTCATCAGCCTCATATTTATTCATATTAAGATCTGTAAAATTTCCACTCAGAGAATCATCAAAAACAACATGAATACTCTCCTCTACAGCTTTAGAACTCTTATTGTAAACCCTATAAGCTTTTCTGGTTTGAGAATAACCAAGAAACACACCTTCATCACTTATAGCATCAAACTTACCAAGGTTATCTTTGCCATTGTTGTGCACAAAACAAGTATAGCCAAAAAGCTTAAAGTAAGCAACACTAGGCTTCCTGTCTTTAAACAGTTCATAAGGAGTTTTCTTCAAAATTGGCCTGATCAAGCATCTATTGAGCACATAATTGGCAGTATTAACAGCTTCTGCCCACAAATATTTTGGCAAATTACTTTCAAGTAACATTGTTCTAGACATGTCTTCAAGAGTCCTATTTTTCCTCTCAACTACACCATTTTGCTGAGGAGTTATAGGTGCAGAAAAGTTGTGTGATATGCCATACTTTGCACAAAATAAATAAAAATCAAGTTGATCAAATTCCCTACCATTATCAATTCTAATAGATGCAACATGTAAATTTTTGAAAGTTTGAAGCTCCTTGCAAAGTTTAGAAAATTCAGACAATGCTTCAGAATTTTCTCTAATAAACATAACCCAAGTATATCTAGAGTAATCATCAACTACAACAAGCATATATCTCTTACCTTTGGGTGTTTGAACTCTCATAGGACCACACAAGTCCATATGCAGTATTTCCAAAGGTCAGTAGGTACTTACAAAATTCTTTGGCTTGAATGAGCTTCTGGATTGCTTACCTTGAATGCATGCTCTACAACACTCATTATCTTTGAATTTAAGTATTGGTAATCCCCTCACCAGATCTTTTGAGATGAGTTTGTTCAATTAATGCATGCTTATATGACCAAGATTTATGTGCCATAGTGTTGAGTCATCCTTCAAAGCTTAGAGACATTTCAGACTATCACCTGCAACTTTGTCAGTACACAGGGCATAAACATTATGTGTCCTAGGAGCAATGAGATTGCAATTGCCTGATTTCTCATATTGCACCACACATTTCTCCTTGTCAAAGACCACCTTATTACCTTTGTCACAAAGCTGAGAAATACTCAAAAAATTATACTTAAGACCATCAACTAAATAAAAATCAGAAATTGAATATGCAGAATTGTTACCAACACTTCCAATACCAATTATGTTGCACTTTGCTTTGTCACCAAGTGTGATTGTTCCCTCTGATTGTTCTTTCAGTTCTAAGAATAAAGATTTCTTCCCACTCATATGCCTGGAACATCCACTATCCAATATCCATTTCTGGTGTTTCAAATCTTTGGTGACATCCTGCAAAAAATCAATCAATGCATTAACAGGCTATTAGACCAAGTGTATAATTTGGATTCATACTCAGATTCAACCATATTAGGTGGTCTAACTCCTTTTGGAACAAATCTGTTTCACTTGTCCCTTAAGCTGATAAGGATAGGTGTTCCTCATTATGTGATGTTCTTTCCTTCTAAAGGGGCAAGTTACTTTTACATGTCCAATTTTACAGAAATGATGAAACTTTGGTGAATGTCTGCTTCCTGCTTTCACAAATGTGGTTTGGCTTTTTCTTGGAAAATTTGGATTATATCCAATTCCACTCTTGTGAACAGACTGCGGACTTCCTCCAAGCATAAGACTTAACTTCTATTCTGAGCCAGAAAAAGTTGAAAGAATTTTCTTCGATTCTTGAAGCTTACTAGTCAAAGTAGTGTTTTGATCAGAATGATTTTTATAGATCAACAAACTTATCAGTTAAAACAGTATTTTGATCGAATACTTCTTTGAATTGTGATTTCAAAGCTTTGAATCTACTGTCCAAGGATTTTAAGTCCTAATCAATTTTTAACTTAGTAGCTTCAAGACATTTATTATGAAAAATCAAATCTAAGTTTTCTTATGCCTGCTCATGAACCTTCCTTTTTAAAGAGTCAATCTCATTCCTGTAACTCTCCTCCTTTAAAAACATACTCTTGAGGATTTCAGGAAGCACATCAGAAGGACTAGATAAGAGATTTTTTACCATATCATCAATTGGTTTCTCTGTGGAATGGTTCTCTTGATGTCCAGCTATTAAACAGAGATTGGCTTGCTCATCATCAGAGTCTGAGTCTGAAGAGTCTGAATCACTCCATGAAGCCACCATTTCTTTCTTCCTTTTGTTGTCATTCTCCTTCTTTGAGAATTGTCTGTTATTTTTCTTTTGAGGACAGTCTCTCACCAAGTGATCTGCATCTCCACATTCATAGCAATTCATAACTTTAGGTTTATATGATTGTGAAGATGGCTTACCTTTCTGATCCTTGCTAGTTGAGGATCTAAACTTTTCTTTGTTGTAATCCTTGTTTCCAGAGTTCCTCTTTTTCTTGATAATTATGGCAAAGGCTTTGGAAAATCAAGGCTAAGGCTTCCTCATCATCATCTTCTTCCTCTGGTTCAAGGCTTTGGGATTTTTCATTGTCTTTTTCCTTGAATGCCAGATTCTTATGTTGTCACTCAGTTCACCATCAACCTCCTTCATAGAGATCTCATGAGTGAGCAACTTTCCTTGCAGATCATCCAGTTCCAGAATGCTTAAGTCTTGAGCTTCTTCATTAGCTGTAGTTTTGGGCTCCCATTTGGCTTTAGGCATGCTTCTGAGAATCTTCCTGACTTTTTCTTCATTTGAGAATACTTTTCCCAAAGATTCCAAGTTGTTCACAATATCTGTAAACCTTTTGAACATATATTTGATGGACTCATCAGAGTTCATCAAACAGTTCATAGTGCCTCAAAAGAATATTAATCTTTGTCTTCTTGACTTGGCTAGTTCCTTCATAGGTAACAGTCAACTTATCCCAGATCTCCTTTGCATTCTTGCAGTTAGATATCCTGTTAAACTCATCTGCACTAAGAGCACAATACAATAATTTCAAAGCTTTATAATTTTTTGATACCTTTTTCAGCTCAGTAACTGAGAGATCTTCATCAGGTTTGACAGTTCTAACACCTTCCACAGTGGTGTAGAATAGGTTTGGCCCATTCACAATTAGTTCCATGTCCTGATGTATGATAAACATTTTCATCAATGCCTTCCAATGCACAAAGTTATCACCACAGAATAATGGAGGCCTATTAGATGCCCTTCCCAGTGAGAATCCTCCGTCACTTACAAAACTCATTGTCACAAGATTGTTACATCTTTAAACTGTGACCCAAAGCTCTGATACCAATTGAAAGTGTGTAATGTAGGTGTAAACAGGTCATGTAATACTCTAGAAGGGGGGGTTGAATAGAGTATGCTAGCTTTTGCCAAAACTCAAGTTTTTGAAACTTTAGTAAAGCAAGTTGTTGATATCTCAAAGCTTTGAAATAGATTTGAGAAGCTGAAAGATATAAAAGCAGAGTATAGAGGCTTCAAAGCTTTGAGACTTGGAAAGCTCCAAAGCTTTGAGACTTCCAATTTAAACTTTATGTAAAAGACGCAAAAGTAAATAGCAAGGACACATATATTTTACAGAGTTCAGTCACAATTGGACCTAGTCACTGCCTGAGGGATCTAATCCCTCCAGGATTCAAACACAACTTCTTATTAATCACCCAGATTTATCCCTCGATCTCAAGCCTAAGTGAGCTACCTTACACTTATACAGCTTGTGGTTCCCAACCTATCTAGTTACAGGCTACAATCTGTTGAAACAATAAGAACCTCTTGTTGTTCACTTGCGCAACCAAACTACTAAGTTTAGTGAGGTTTAGAAATACATAAAAGATGATACAATTAAGTACAGAGAGAAGAACTCAGAAAGAATAAGCTGTTAAAAGCCTGGAAGAGTTCTTCTAGATTTGAGTGGTCTTCAGCTTTCTTGAATTGATTCCCAGAATGATTTGAAGAGATGTATCTATTTGATCTTCCCAGATTATTTTTTTCCTAAAATATACGACATTTGTGTCTCTAAAATAGTCTCTGCAATTCAAACTTTTCTAGCTGTTGTAGTATGAAACTAACTTGAGAGATTTCAGGAACAAAATTCCTAAAATATCTCTTACTACCTCCGTTTCTTCTCTATCACACCGGTTTGACTTTTGTCACTATTCACTGGGTCACTTTGACCCGGTGATTTGTGTAACAAAACGATGCATGTTTTCGATAATTTTTTCGTGGTGTTGTAGAGTAAAAGTTGATCTATAACACAGGGAAAAAATTATCCAAAAATCGCATCATTTTGCTATCCAAATCACCCGGTCAAAGTTACCCCGATACGAGTCAAAAAGTCAAACCGGTGTGATAGAGAAGAAACGGAGGTAGTATCTATTAAGCTCATGTTTAACAGCTCAATTTGAGTACATTGCTGGTCTGTTTATGGTCGTTTGAATAGTCCCAAAAACCTGCAAATACTTAACAAACAAGATCAAACAAATAACAATACAATCTAGCAAAGAGATCTGCTTGAAACACCAGCTAACAAATAAAGAGATAATCATGCTAGAATGTCTGGTGATACTTCTGAGTTAACAGTTACATTCAATCTCATGAATATATCAAATACCCAATATAGAGTCCACAATAATAGACAATAATCAGCGTGTAACAACATCCAAGTAACACTGAATCCATCTGCACACAAAAAGATGGTTAGAAGAACTTAGCAGTAAGGAGTAACTTGAAAATCTCAACGCTGTAAAGCTTTGCCTGCTAACTTCTTCAGAATGTGTATTGGATTTTCAATCCAATCTAAACCTGCAGTGATCTTCTTAGAATATAGATTACTGAATATAACTATTTAACTAAATTGATCATCATCAAAACATAACCAAAACCTGCACAAAATAGTTATACAAATACAGCATACAAGAGCTGCTACAGTAGCTAAAAGCTTTGAAGCTTTGTTACTTAGCAAATTCTTATGCTTGTGTTTCTGGCTTTCATCATCAAGGAGCTAAGTTCTCTGCCTATATTTTCATATCATAGTGTCCATGATCTTCAGACTTATGAGTGAAAATATGAAATATTCCTATAGATGAAAATTTGTCAGATCCACTTATAAAGACGCTTTTCCAGCGCAAGCATGAAGGGAACACTAGATCTAAAGGCATACGAGATGCACCAGATTGGCTCTAGTGCAAGTGGAAGACTGTTGGAATAGATTTCCTAGAGGCAATCATATTTAGTATGAACATTATTTTTAGTATGGACATTATTTTTGCTAGAATAACCATTGTATTATTTATGGAGATATTTAGTATAATGAAGTCCTTAGATTGCAATTGTTGTTTATCTTAAATATCGCTAGTTTTTTATATTGATTAATAGGACGATCATCTATAGACTAGTATGTGGGTAGATTGATATGGGGATATCAAGTCTAGCACATGAGTATGCATTAGGGGTAATGGCATACTGGAATGACCCACCACGAGAAGGCTACATACAAGTTATGTGAAAGTCAAAAGTGCTTCTCATAGTGACAATGGCATTGTAGACCTTAGACTTGAGGTCACTAGATACTCTAGTTGTGAAATATCATGCTTTGATATTATCAAACGTTGCGCCTTAACCGGATAACTATAAAGATAGTTATCGGGCTTGATAGGAAGCAATCTTACAAAATGGTAGTGATGTAGAGAGGATTTGTCCCTCCCACATAACGGGAGCAAATATCCACTGCCACTCGAGGGGTAGTGCTTATAGTATGTCTAGCCAGACTTAGATAAATCAATATGGGATATGATATCATACGCATGGATATGACTATTCCCAGGATCGGGAAACTATAGATTGGATATCCGAGTGTGACTTGTATGTCTCGTGTCCAATCCGGATATAGAGACAAAGGGATGATACAATACGGTAACATTGGCCACAAGGTTTGTCGGATCACTAACTATTTCTTTTAGTTGGGTGACATAGATGTGTTGCTAGACACCGCTCTATGTTAGTAATTATTACTACCAACTAAGTAGAAACCAATGGGGTCAGACGCCCTATGGATTAAACTAGACTTGGGAATTAATTACTATGACTAATTAAAAAGAAGGATCAATACGCAACCACAAGCAAACTTAGTGGGACTAATTTGCAAGGTGGACTAATTCGTGTATGGACATGATTAGTATTGGTGCTAATACATAGTAATAAGGAGATATTAACTATATAAGGGCACTCCTAGATTATTTTATGTTATGTGCATTATCATTGAGTGAGACAACAAAGCAAGGAGAGAGCAAGACAAGAGGGCCGAAACCCCCCGTCCGCTCGCTCCTACTCGTCGGCCACAAAGAGGCGGGGCCTCTTTGGTCCTCGTCGTGCGTGATCTTCTACTTCCTCCTGTTGCTAGCACATAGACGTTGGAAGGACTTTGGTGCAATCCTAGGTATGGATATTCATATAGACGTTGATAGCATTCTATGTGGAGTGATCTTTCAGATAAACAAGGTACACAACGTTTCTACCTTTTCCACGTTATGATGGCTTGTCCTGCGTTTCATGGAGGGTCTTGAACGGAATTAATTTAATGTTTTTCCGCAGCATAATATGTATCAAAATCCTACATCGGCGACTGGACATTGTGAGGTCGTTAGTTTGTTTTGATTTCAGGGGGTTGCTGGGGTAGGATGGGAAGAGAGACCCACGTTTCCCCTGTGGTTGTCGAACAAGTTTGTGCTTCCACGAGCTAGGTGGATTTGCGAGCTTCTAGATAACTGGGTTTTAGGTATCACACCTTTTCCCAAGTACTCGTTTAAGTTGTGCACCATGGCCTACTGTTTGTGGAGTGGCCAACGTATTGATATTCCTTACTTCATTTATAAATACATTATGGAGAGGAAAACATACGATAACTGGAAAGTCCTGGACACACCTACATTCTGATAAATCTAGCCAAGGATGCTAGTTTGAAAGTGAGTGACGGGGATATGGATTTGAAGAGAGTGTGTCTCGCAAATGGGAGAAGTCCTAAAACCCAAGGGTGCTCCACAGAATAACATCGAGGCTAGTAGCTCGGGATCCAATGTGGAGGCCCAACTTGAGACGATTACTCATATGCGGATCCAGCAGAGGAATCAGGAAGACCGAGATAGAGCTAGGTCTGAGAGACAGTTCCACCATGTGCGGAACAGTGTGCTCCAGATTGGTCGTGGCTTAGAGCAGTTGAGTTTTGAGAACGTCGAGCAGGCCGGTGGCTCTTTGACTTAGCCAAGAAGGATGATGTGACGTTGGACCACTCGAGGCACACGTTTAATGGTCTCTACCATTACCAGTCAGATGCATATCAGTATTCGAGTTGTGAAGAGGAGACACAGTCCGACTAGATCCATCGGCCATACATTTAGGCAGCCGAGTCCTCTTGATTTCACTATATATTCGTTGAAGACAACGAATCGCTTAAGTGTGGGGTGTTTTGGCTATCTGCTAGTTAGCTATTGCATCGCCTTATTACATGTAGTGTAGTGTGTCTGTCTTGCATGTAGGGTCAGTTCGTTAGGTTTTCACTTGCGCATTTTTATATATTGCATTGTATATATTGCATTGTTTGCACTTTTATTTTATTGAGTCTATCTACCCAAAGTGTTGGTTACTCGAGTTGACCCAAGAATATAGAGTTAAGAAAAAATGAAAATGAAAGAAAAAAATGAAAAGAAATCATAATATTAAAAAGTGAAAACTTTGAGAAAATGGCAACTTAAGACCTAGAAATCGAAGACAATCAAGTGAAATAGCTCATGAGAGTAGGAAGCACCGTAGTAGGGATACTTAAATTTTAGTATCTTGTGCGCGAGTCTCACGAAATGATATCCCGGGTATTCGGGAATGGTGAAAGTAGATTTCGGGCATACTTTTGACATGTTTAGTGTGCTAGGAGGATTGACTATCTACGTGATTGAATATTCTGTTTCCCGTAAAAACTTGTGGACTCTTAGAATATGGTGTGGACATTAGTGTTTGAAAGTGTGTAATACATGTATAAAACATGATCAATATAATCTATAAAGGGGGGGTTGAATAGAGTATACAAACTTTTTCTAAAATTGAACTTTTGAAACTTCAACACAGAGATCTAATAGAATCTCAAAGCTTTGGAATAGTTTCAAATAGTTTGAAATCGTCTAGCTTCAAGGCTTTGAAGCAGGAAATCCTCCAAAGCTTTGGAACTGCTCTGTGTTGTGCAGTTGTGTGAGCAGAATGAATTGCAATAATGTAAAGCAAAGAACGCAATGATTTTTTACGAAGTTCAGCTACAAATGGGCCTACTCTCCGCCTGAGGGATACTATCCATCCAGGATTCGAACAACTTCTTATTAATCACAGACTTAGCCCTAAATCTCAAGCCTAAGTGAACTCCCTTCCACTTATACAGCTTGTGTTCCAAACCTATCTAGTTCCAGCTACAATCTAATGAAACAATAAGAACCTCTTGTTGTTAACTAGAACAACTAACTTACTAAAGTCAATGACGTTTAGGAATTCAGAATAATTACACAAATAAAGCACAAGTATGAAGAACACATAAAAACTGAATAAGCAGTGAAACTTGATGTGTTCTTCAGGAATCTATATTAACCGATATGATTTGATCTTCTTCAATGTTGAGATCTCAATCTTCTTGAATAGTTGAAGAGTTGATGATTGATTTCCCACGTCTGATATCCTTCTTTTTCAATGCAGATCAACTCTCTATATGCTTGAAATTCAAATCCTGTTTGAAACAAATAGCAGCAACAACCTAAGAGATTTTAGAAACTGTAATCCTATAAATGCTCTACCACCTAACAGCTTCTTTCAACAGCTATATTCGAACGAATGTTTTGATTTTGTTATGCAGGTTTGACCAAAGTCTAGCCCTGAACAACTTGAACACAAGTTAGGGAAAAATCCAGAAAGAATAGCATAAGTATAATGACATGTTTGGCAAATCAGATTAACCAATAAACTTCGCTATTCTCTTAGAGAATAAAAACTATATATATATATATATATGTATATATATATGTGTATATATATATATATGTATTTATATCATAATGATAGTTAACATGAAGATTAAGACTTAGGTCAAGTCAATAACCAATCACATAGTCAGATAAGTTAGCCTGCAACAAGAATTTGTTAGCCATAATAACTTAGCCTGAATCCAGTATAAACTCCAAAGCTTTGAAGCTTTGGTTTCCTTCAAAGCTTTGGCCTGCAACATGTGATTCTTAAAACATATCAAATTGTACACTTGTCCAGTCATATTACCTTAGTATATAAGCTCAAGAATATTTGTAAGAGACAATAAAGAACTTAAAAACAACATTTAATCCAATGCCAAGCCTGCAACACAGAAATCTATCAGCAAATATATAACAAAACTATAGGCAATGTTGAGATTCAAAGCTTTGGAGCTTTGAACATGTCTCTCAATCAATTGTGTCTTTAACCATCTTTAAAGTATAAATCCCCCTGATTTTATACACATTCTTAAGTCAAAGTGATTGAATTATCTCTCCCCCTTGATGAAGAAAAAAATCAAATATTCTTGCTATCTCATTGATCATGCAACTCAAAAGCAATTAAAATACCAAAAATACCAACAAATAGAAGTAATTGTATCACTTAACACATATCACATAACACAAATATAAAACAAACTGAACTAATATAGATAAAACCTACAGCATCCAAGATTATTGCATCCAAGATTATTATAGAATCCATCCAATAATCACATGTCCTCTCTCCCTTTTTGACTTTTATCAAAAGAGTTGAAGGAATGTAGCAACTTGTTCAGAGTTATAAAGAACAAAAATACTAACAGATTTAGAAAAAACTCCAAGGCTTTGAGATGGAAGAAATAAATAGATAGATGAAGGGTTTCAAGGCTTTGAATCACTGGATTATGCTTCAACATCTTTCTTGGCTTTCTTTTTTACTTTCTTTGGCCTTGCTCTTTTTCTATCCTCTTAATTTGTTATCTCAGCTTCTTGTTGTTCCTCCTCCACTGATTCCTCATCACTTGAAGCTACTTCTTGACTTCCTACTCTGCTTCATCATCATATGATTCTTCTTCTTCACCAGCAACTTCTTTATCTCCAGCAACTTCATCAACAACAACTTCATCAACATCAGTTTTATTACCAGCATCTCCACCAGTTTCATCATTTCCAGCTTCATCATCACTTTGTTCAAACAAATCCTTTAAAGTAAGCACCACTGGCACTTTCTTCTTCTTCAGCTTTAATGCCTCTCCAATAATCATATCAGAATCTATGCTATCAGCATCTTGACTCTCCGCATATGGTACCTTCTCCAGATTCAAACCTTTGATAATCATATTTAGCTTTGCCTCTACTGAAGACTTGAACTTCCCAACTTCCTTGTAAAGGTCAAACTAACCCTGTCTCAAATCCTCAAGTCCATCTTTAGGAAAGTATAGCTTGTCTATGACCTGGGAAAAGTTTAGATTGGTTGAGGCTCTAGGTGTGGTTGCTGCTTCGAGTTTGATATAGGTCTTCTCTTTAAGCTCATCAGAAGATAATTCAGAGTAACCCAACTCCCTTTACTAGTCTCCACTACTCCAACCTTTGGAGAGAATTCTCATCAACTAACCTAAAACCACTGGCGATCTTTTTTCCATCCTTCACAAGCACCTCAAAATGCTCAAAGAAAAGAGGCAACATGTTTGCATAGGGCAGCGAATGGTTTCTGGTCCTAGTACCACGATAAACCATATGCTCCATCAGGGCAACATGTTTGCAAGATTGTTGAAAGGAATATTTATGAAAAGTCACCTGGGCCCACAATTTTTCTCCTCCCCTTCCCCCTCCACTTTCCCAAACTACAACTCATCTCCGACCCATTCCTTTCCCCACACCCAAAAAAAATAATTTTAATACATATTTAATGATTTAAAATTAATTATTATTACTTAAAAAAGTAAATACAAAATTGTATACCAATATATACAACTTTGTTGAACATGTTTGGAATACACAAGGGAAAAATTATGCACAATAAGTGTCGGTATTTGGTTTGTATATGAAAAGTATATTTTGTATCATTATGAGTCAATAAATTTGACGCTTTGTTAACTGTGTTTTTCAATTATTTAATAATTATAGTTGTTAATTGTATAAAAATAAGATTTGTTAATTTTTTAACAAAATAAAATAACGATGACTTTTCATAAATATTCCTTTCAACAATCTTGAATACATTATTACTTTTTATACATAAAAAAATTATTAATCATAATAAAAAATACACAATATAATCATAAAATATTATAAAATGTAACTAATATTGTCAAATGTTAAATAAATTAACTACTTCATGTTGGGGGAGGGGGAGGGGATGTCCATGGGGAAATCCCCCCTAACCATCCAGAACCCAAGGCAAAAATTCTCCCCATAGCACCCCTTCTCCCCCCCTCCCCCCCCCCATAGGGTGGGAGATGCCCTCACAAAACTAGGTAAATCAATGTAAAAATGAAATACATCAGAATCAAAACCCTATCAGTAACCAGTTCCGTTGAAGGCTCCATGGGAAATACACACCTCATGATGATAGACAACAAAATTTTGGCTTAACAATTCAACACTGAGTGTGTCAATTATTTTGGTCCAGATGGTGTACCCTCCAGGAAGAACTCATCTTTAGCGTTTTCTAAACATTCCCTCCTGTCGGGATATTCATCAGCCTTAAACTTCCTCGGAATCCTCAAAACTTTGGCAAACACCTTGTGATCAATCCTCATGTATACACCAGCCACCCTAGAGGTTAAAAAATCATTATCCTCTTGCACAAGATTCATGTAGCAAAAATCTAGTTAACCTAGGGTAAGCCAATGTGCTAGGGTTCAGAATCTTCCAAACAGATGAATCTCTAAGTTTCCTCATACTATCTATGTCCAATAATCCAATAACTCTTCAGAGATCATATTGAAATAAGCTCTCTTAGAAGATGCATAATCATCCATCCATACAGCTTTCACCTCAGAGTTAACGAACCAAGATAGAGGGAGTAAATTCTTACCAAAACCTGATTTCTTAGTCTTCAAGGCACTGTGCATGACTCTGGTTTTCTTCACAGGTGTCTGATCATCCTTCTTTTCTTCTGATTTCTTATTTTTCTGATCATCTTTCTCCTCATCTTCTTGCTTCTTCTTCTTCTGATCCCCTTCTTCCTTCTTGCTATCTCCCTCATCTTTCTTGCTTTCCCCCTATTCTTTTCTAGAACCAGATCCTTTTTCCTGTACATTCTTCTAATTTCCGACATTTTTTGCTAGAGGAAAAGTTTCTTGCATGCTTTGAGTTCTCTCTGATTTGAGATTAGTCTTAGCCTTTCTGTTAGCTCTTATTTTCTTCCCCATTGTTGATCCTTGACTCTGCTGCTGAATATTTTGTAATTTTCACTCCGTTAGGGTTTTGGATTTTAGAAGAGGTAGAGAGATTGGAGAGAGAACGAGAGAGAGAGATAAGGATATAGAGATTGGAAAACATAGAAGATAAATCCTGGAGTGTTTGACTTATAAGCAGGAAAATAATTTGAAGTAAAAAAGGGACTCTTTTGAAATTTGGTGTAAAACTGTATCAAAAAGATATTTTGGGATATTTTGAAAAATTCTCTGAACATTTATAATATTTTGCAATTATCTATTAAGATAATGAAAAATATTAACTGATCCAATCATTGAACAAAATAGCAGGATTACTCTTCAAAGCTTTGAAGTACAGGTCCAAAACTTTGAAAACTGCAAAACTGACAGAAAATCCAAAGCTTTGAAGAATACTTTCAAGACTAAGAAATTATTGTTTCAAGGCTTTGAGAATTTCACACACATAATACATGTAACCTAATACTCCCCCTAAACCAATGTATCTTTGTTTAGCATTCTCAATTCAAGCCTTAGAGTTGCAAACCTCTCATATGGCAATGATTTAGTGAAAATATCAGCAATCTGCATAGTTGTAGATACAAAAGATAAGGACACGTCACCTTTTTCAACATTATACCTTATGAAATTGTGTCTCACATCAATGTGTTTAGTTTTGGAGTGCTGCACAGGATTCTTTGTAACTGAAATGGTACTTGTGTTGTCACATTTGATAGGAACTTCTCTGAATTCATAGCCAAGGTCTTTCATTTGTTGAGCAATCCACAACACTTGTGAGCAACAAGCTCCAGCCGCTATGTATCCAGCCTCTGCAGTTGACAAGGCTACTATGTTTTGCTTCTTTGAATGCCAGTTGATTAGTGATGAGCCAAGGAATTGGCAACATCCTGATGTGCTATTCTTGTCAATTTTGTATCGTGCAAAGTCTGCATCTGAATAACCACTCAAAGAGAAATTATACCTTCTTGGATACCAAAGCCCCAAGTCTTTGGTACCACTCAGATATCTAAATATTCTTTTAACAGCAAATAAGTGACATTCCTTAGGATCTGCTTCAAACCTTGCACAAATAAAGACACTAAACATGATATCTGGTCTACTAAAAATTAAATACAATAGTGAACCAATCATACCTCTGTATTCCTGTTGATTCACACTCTTACCATTTGTATCCTTATCTAGGATAATGATGAACTCATGGGAGTTTTAGCTACCTTGGACTGAGACATGTTATACTTATTCAGCAAGTCCTTGGTATATTTGCCTTGATGCACAGAAATTCCATTCTTGACTTGATGTACATGAAGTCCAAGCAAGAAATTTAATTCTCCCATCAAACTCATCTCAAATTCCCTGAACATTAGACTTGAAAACTATATTGATAAAACATCATTATTAGCACCAAACAATATATCATCAACATAAATATGTACTACTAAGATGTCTTTTTTATGAGTCTTTATAAAAAGAGTTTTGTCTACTAGGCCTCTTTTAAAATTATTTCAAGTAAATACTTTGAAAGTCTGTCATACCAAGCCTTTGGAGCTTGTTTGAGGCCATAGAGAGATTTGTCAAGTTTGTAAATATGGCTATTTAAGAAAATTCTTGTAAATAGACATTTAATAAATCTCATTTCACATCCATTTGATAAAGGTTTGGGTGTTTGTGAGATGCAAATACAAGAAGTATTCTTATAGCTTCTAACCAGGCGACAGGAGCAAATGTCTCCTCATAATCAATGCATTCTTCTTGATTATACCCCTGTGCCACAAGTCTGGCTTTAGTTCTAGCAATCTTACCATTTTCATCAAGCTTGTTTCTTAACACCCACCTGGTTCCAATAACTGACTGAGTTTTTGGCCTAGGAACAAAGTTCCATACATTATTCCTCTCAAATTCATTCAGCTCATTCTGCATTGAAATGATCCAATATGCTTCTTCTAATGCCTCATTTGCATTCTTAGGTTCCATAAGTGATACAAATGCATTGAAGACACATAAGTTCTTCAATTGTCCTCTGGTTTGTGTACCAGTGGTTGGATCAGAGATAATGTTGTCAACTGGCTGAGCTGAAAAATATTTGAACTTCTTCCTTGGTGTCTAGGGTTTTGTTTCTCCAGTACTCTTTTCAATCATTTGAGAGATTGATGTAGTGGCTAGAACGTTTTGTGATCTGTGAAGTCCAGTCTCAAAGCTTTGCGAATTTTGTTCAGCAGGTTGTTCAAATCTTTGATATTCTCTTGGATGTTCCTGCAGATTATTTTTGCTGCTTTTCTCTTTCTCAATATCATCACATGCTTCATACTTATTAAGATTGAGATCTGCAAAACTATCACTCAAGGAACCATCATAGCTTTCATAAAAAATCACATGAATGCTCTCTTCAACAACCTTATTTCTTTTATTGAAAACTCTATATACCTTGCTAGATTGAGAATAACGAAGAAACACACCTTCATCAATTCTAGCATCAAATTTACCATGATTATCCTTACCATTATTATACACATAACAAACACAGCCAAAAGGATTAAATATAATGAACACTTGGCATTCTACCCTTGGAAAGTTCATATGGAGTTTTCTTCAATTTAGCACATAGTTGGCAGTGTTAACAGCTCCTGCCCAAAAATATTGGCAAATGATTTTCAAAAAGCATGGTTGTAGACATATCTTCAAGTGTCGTATTATTCCTCTCAACAACGCCAATTTTTTGGGGAGTTCTAGGTGCAGAAAAGTTGTGTGAGATTCCATGATGTGCACAAAATAAATCAAAATCAAGTTGATCAAATTCTCTACCATGATCACTTCTAACTGATGCAACATGCAAATTTTTCAAAGTTTGAAGCTCTTTACAAGGCTTTGAGAATTCGAATAGTGCTTCAGATTTTTCTCTAATAAACATAACCCACGTATATATAGAGTAATCATCTACCAAAACAAGCATATACCTCTTACCTCTAGGAGTTTGAACTCTCTTAGGACCACATAAGTCCATATGCAGCATCTCTAAGGGTCTAATAGTACTTACAAAGTTCTTTGGCATGAATGAGCTCCTTTTCCGTTTACCTTGTGTACATGCCTTGCCTATCTCATCATCTTTAAACTTCATAGCTAGTAATCCTCTTCCCAAGTCCTTTGAGATAAGCTTGTTCATTGTGTGCATGCTTATATGCCCAAGTTTTCTGAGCCAAAGGTTTGAGTTATCCTTCAAAGCTTTGAGACACTTCAGATTTCTCCTGCAGCTTTGTTAGTACTCATAGCATAAACATTATATGACCTTGGAGCAGTGAGTATGCAATTGCCAGATTTCTCATCTTGCACCACACATTTCTCCTTGTCAAAAATGACTTTATTCCCCTTATCACATAATTGAGATATGTGAGCAGATTATATGTCAATCCATCTACCAAATAAAAAACAAAAATTGAACATGAAGATTCATTACCAATACTACCTATGCCAATGATGTTGCATTTTGTCTTGTCACAACGTGTGATTGTTCCTCCAGTATGCTCCTTAATTTCTTTGAATAGAGACTTCTTTCCACTCATATGCCTGGAGCAACCACTGTCTAAAATCCCCTTCTAATCCTTACCCTTGGTGACACCCTACAAAGTTCAATTAATGCATCAACATGGTATTAGACCAAGTGTAGAATTTGGACTCATATTCGAAATTAACCATATTAGGTGGTCTGATTCCTTTAGGAACCCAAATCTGCTTCACTTTTCTCTTAAGCTGATAAGGATAGGTATTCCTCATTAGGTGATGTTATGTCCTTCTAAAAGGGCAAGTTAACTTCACATGACCAAGTTTTCCACAGTAATGACATTTTGGAGAATGTCTGTTTCCTAATTTCACAAAGGTGGCTTGGTTCTTATTTGGAAAATTTGGAATTTAAACAATTCCACTCTTGTGCACAGAATGCAGACTTCCTCGAAGCATGAGATTAAGGTTATGTTCTGAGCCTGCAATTCTTAATAAAAAATTTCTTGATTCTTGAACTTTCTCAGTCAAGGAGGTGTTCTGTTTTTCTAAATCATCTGAATTATGTTTTAGATCAACATACTTATCAATTAAAAGAGAGTTATGATCCACAACCTCTTTACCTGTTCCTTAAAAGATTTGAACCTATTGTCCAAGGTTTTGAAGTCATTGTCAATTTTTGACTTAGATACTTCAAGAGTCTTATTGAGAGAAAAAAAAAAAAACCTAAATTTTACTTTGCCTTCTCATGAACTTTTAACTTTTAAAGATTCAATCTCATTTATATAGATTTCCTCATTTTAAAACATACGTTTCAGGATTTCAGGTAAAACATCAGTAGGACTAGCAAGTACATTTTTTACCATCTCCTTAATGTGTCTGTCTAAGCTGTTTTCTTCTTCATGCTCAGCCATTAAACAAATATCGGCCAGTTCTTCATCTGAATCTGAACCACTTAATGAATTTAAATCACTCCATGAAGCAACCATAGCTTTCTTCCTTCTGTTGTCAATTTCCTTCTTCTTTTATGGACAATCCCTTACCAGGTGATCTCCATCTCCACATTCAAAGTAATTCATCACTTTAGATTTATGTGAATGTGAAGAAGACTTACCTCTGTGATCCTTGCTGCTCGAGGAATTGGATTTGTTTTTGATGTAGTCCTCGTTCCCAAAATTTTTCTACATTTTCAGTATTCTAGTCAAAGATTTGGAGATCAAGGCTAAGGCTTCCTCATCATCATCATCTTACTTTTTAAGGCTTTGGAATTTCTCATTGTCTTTTGCCTTGAGTTCCAGGTTCTTGATTTTCTCACTCATATCACCATCAACTTCTTTCATAGCAATCTCATGAGTGAGCAGCTTGCCTTGCAGATCATCTAGTTCCAGAAGGCCCTAATCTTGAGCTTCCTAAATTTCATTTGTCTTTGGTTCTCACTTGGATTTTGAAAGAATTCTCAGAATCTTTCTGACCTTTTCTTCATTTGAGAATTCTTTCCCCAAGGACTCTAGATTATTCACAATGTCTGTGAACTTTTTGAACATGTCCTTGATGGATTCATCAGAATTCATCTTGAATAGCTCATACTGCCTCAAAAGAATGTTGATTTTGGTCAGCTTGACTTGGCTAGTTCCTTCATATGTCACAACTAGTTTTTCTCAAATCTCCTTGGCACTTTTGCAGTTGGATATTCTGTTGAACTCATCTGACTAAGAGCACAATATAATAAGTTCATAGCTTTATAACTCTTTGATACCTTTTCCAATTCAGTAATTGAAAGAAAGATAATCTTCAGTCTTGACATTTCTGATTCCATCTGCAGTGGAGTAGAATATAAACGGTCCATTCTTAGTGATTGACCAAAATTCCATGTCCTGATCTATGATGAACATCTTCATCAAAGCTTTCCAGTGAACAAAGTTGTCACCACAAAACAGTGGAGGTCTGTTGGCTGCCCTTCCCTCTGAGAATCCTCCATCACCTACATTACTCATTGTCACAAGATTGTCAGATCCTTACAGTGACCCAAGCTCTGATACCAATTGAAAATGTGTAATGCAAGTATAAAACAGGATCAATATACTCTAGAAGGGGGGTTGAATAGAGTATACAACCTTTTGCTAAAATTTAACTTTTGAAACTTCAACAAAAAGATCTAATAGAAACTTAAATCTTTGGAAAAGTAAAGGAATAGTTTGAAATAGTTTGAAACAGTCTAGAGCTTCATGGCTTTGAAGGAAGAAATCCTCCAAAACTTTGGAGTTGCTCTGTGTTGTGCAGTTGTGTGAGAAGAATGAATTGCAGTAGTGTAAAACAAAGAACACAATGACTTTTTACGAAGTTCAGCCACCAATGGTCCTACTCTCCGCCTGAGGGATACTATCCCTCCAGGATTTGAACAACTTCTTATTAATCACAGACTTAGCCCTATATCTCAATCCTCAGTGAACTCCCTTATATTTATACAACTTGTGGTTCCAAACCTATCTAGTTCCAGCTACAATCTAATGAAACAATAAGAACCTCTTGTTGTTCACTTGAACAACTAACTTACTAAAGTCAATGAGGTTTAGAAATTCAGAATAATTACACAAATAAAGCATAAGTATGAAGAACACAGAAAAACTGAATAAGGAGTAAAGATCAATGTGTTCTTCAGGAATCTTGAATAATTGAAGAGTTGATGATTGATTTATCACGTGTGATCTTCTTCTTTTTCACTGCTAATCAACTATCTTTATGCTTGAAAGTCAAATCCAGTTTGCAACAGAATAGCAGCAATAACCAGAGAGATTTTAGGAACTGAATTCCTATAAATCATCAACCACCTAACATCTATATTCAAAAGGTTGTTTTGATTTTGTTATGCAGGTTTGACCAAATTCTAGACATGTAAAACTTGAATACAAGTTAAGGCGAAATCTAGAAAGAATAGCTTAAGTATAATGACCTGTTTGGCATATTAGATTAACCAATCAACTTAGCTATTTTCAGAGAGAATAAACACTCTATATGTATGTGTGTGTATACATATATTCTAATGGTAGTTAATATGATGTTTAAGACTTAAATCATGTCAATAAACAATCACATAGTCAGATAAGTTAGCCTGCAACAAGAATTTGTTAGCCATAATAACTTAGCCAGAATCCCGTATAAACTCCAAAGCTTGGGTTTCCTTAAAAGCTTTGGCCTGCAAGCTATGATTCTTAAGACATACCAAATTGTACACTTGTCCAATCACATAACCTTAATATATAAGCTCAAGAATATTTGTAAGATATAATAAAGAACTTAGAAAAAACATTCAATCCAATGTCCAGCCTGCAACACAGAAATATGCCAACAAATATAAAACAAGACTATAGGCAATGTTGAGCTTCAAAGCTTTTGATCTTTGAACATGTCTCTCAAACAATTTTTTCTTTCATCGTCTTCAAAGTATAACTCCCCCTGAGCTTATACACATCATTAATTCAAAGGAATTGAATTATCAGTGTTGAGTCGGTTCTATGTGGTACGGGTCTTTGGCCTAAGTGAAGTCGCGAGCCTGCACCGCCATCCCTTAAGTTGGTTCTAAGAAAAAATCCGAAAAATCCCGCACTCCTAAGCTCTATTTCACGGTTGTAAAACAGAGGAGAAACTAAAATAAAATGAAAAATCGAGAAAAAAAGTTGTGCTTCAAAGAGAAACAACCAAATGTGCTTCCGTGTGCACGAAAAAATTGGATTTCATCCACATAGGGGTTAAGAGGGAATCTAAAGTCAAGCCGTATTACACAGGAGTTGTGTCTCCCGTTAATGGGACAATTTGAATTCAATGCAATAAAGGCTAAGAAAAACTGAAAACCTCAAATGACTTGGCGAAGAAAGATCACTTAGTGCTTAAGATGCCTAGACACTCCGAGTTAAAATACGTTATGTATCTTTGATTGATTTGGTGGATGTTTGGGGAAACCTTTGTGAGTTTGCGCACAGGATCACCATATATCATTTCTTGCCACGTGTCGTGAAATTTTAAAGTGAGCTTGTGAGGATTTGATGATTTCGGTTTAGGATAGAGAGGTTGCTCAATCTCGAAAAAAGAAAAAGAAAAAAAATACATGTTATTTTACTTTGTTACATTGTACATACTAGATTTGCATGGTATATATCATGTAGTTTGCATAGTCGTGTCTTTGTATATTGAGGCGTGACTCGTGTTGGCTAGTGGATGGTGTTAGTATTCAAAGCAGTGGGGTATGCATTTGTGGGGAATGGTATGTATGCAATGTCTCTTGTGTGGGGTTGAACGTTGCTCGGGATGAGCAAAGAGAAAGTGTGGGGGAATTTGATAGCGCCTTTTAGGAGATATATTTATATATCATTTGCCACATTGTAGAGAGGTTTTGAGAGAGTTCTGAGCCTACATTTGATGAGAGAACGCATGTTTTATCACTTTTTGCGTCATATGTTTAACTTCAATCCGTGCACGTCTTATATGCTTTATTTATGATTAATTGATGGATTTAATCGCTTGGTATAGTGTTTTTTGTCTTTGACAAGAAACAGAGCTTAAGGAGCGTATTGGATCAGGGACGTGAGCTTTGTAAGCTAGGAAGCGCAAAGAAAGAGGCTCGGGAGCCAAGAAATGAAGATCAAGGAGAATTCTACTGATGCATTCGCACGAATAAATTCCCCTTTCGCACGAATGCTTTTGCATGAAAGGTTCGGAAATTCGCACGATAGGCACTGAAACTGAGGTAGATTCTTGGGACTAATTTGCAATTATCAAGACTTTTACTTCATAACTTCAACCTAGGAACCAAAGTACGGGAGAAAACAACATAATAGAATTTTGTGAAGGCTTGGAGAGCAAAGGGGAGCAGCTAGGATCGACGCCATAACTTGTGTTTTACCGTTTGAATATTTTTCTCTCTCTACTTCTTTGTATGACCATTATACGATGTATTGTTGTGTTATAATTAGATAAAATCATATCTAGGCATCTATGGAGAGTCTAGGGTTTATGTATTAGTTGTTTTTCTGGATTCAAGTTCACATTCATGCTTTTAGGATTATTTTATGAATGAAGTACTATTCTATCAATCGTTGTTGAACTCTATCGTTGACATGGTTCAGAGAAGATGTTAGGAATAATACTTGCAGTTCTACTTCATAGCACAATTCTAGCTTAAAGATTAATTCTTGTTAGCTATACATTTATAATATGTTCTTCAATATTGGCGAGAAAGGAGTCATGACCCGGACCCGTTATATATCTAGTGAATGTGCGAGAGAAACTCTACCCTAGTTGGGATGAGGTTACAAATGCATTCCAGGATCAAAAAGACGGTTAGGTGAGTTGAGTAGGAGTGGCTAGAAGAGGGTAAATTTGGTAGGAGATAGTGGTAGGTATGTGTAGAGGTGGACCAAAAGGAACCGTTACCGTACTCATCCTTAGCCTGTTAGGACATATGGGTAGACGGTGATGGACCGAGAGGGACATTATGTAGACCGATGTGTAGAACGACAAGAGATTGTTAGGTGATTGTAAGAAAGATTACCCAGCATAGCCAAATGTTAGAATTATCATGTTAGATCACTGAATCCGGAACCATTAACGACCCTAGGTGATCTATAGAATGCCTAGTCTTCTCCATCTTGATTACATCTCATTTTTTCATTTTACATTGTTAGGACTGGATATTATTCACTTGTTTCAGGGTGACAAGCCTTTAAATCAAACATCCCTTTTACCGGTTACTTAGTGAATTAAATATAATTGTTGAATTCTAGAATAGTAAGACCATCTCCCTTTGGGTTCGATAACTCAGAGTACTAAAATACTCCACTGTATTACTTGACCGTATACTTGCACAATACGCGTAATATAGGCGCTTCAGGTTTCCACTAGCTAGCAGATCTGGCATTGATACAACCACGCCGTCGTTTGTGAAGATGGGGGAGAAGGCGCATGCAACGATCATGTTGTGCCTCGCAGACGATGTGATCACTGGAGTCGCTTATCATACGGCAGCTGACTTATGTACAAAGTTGGAGGATCTCTACGTGAAGAAGACTTGGGCCAACAAATAGATGTTGAAGTAGCGGGTATTCAGTCTACGAATGTTGGAAGGTATGCGTATTGGTTATCACCTAGACAATCTCAACACTATTTTGATTGAATTACGCAATAATGAGACTGTGAGTGATGTTGATGCAGCCTTTATATTTTGGTGTCTCTTCCAAGATCTTTTGAGGGTTTTCTTAAATCGTTTTTCGTTGGGAAGGATACGATAACCCTAGAGGAATTTCGTTCACCACTGCACACAAGGGAATTTAGGCACAAGGCGTCAAATATTTAAGATCATGATGGTGGTGCAGTCATGGTCAAGGAGGAAAGTGTAAGGGTGGACATAAGAACTATGGTAGATCCGACTTACCATCGGAAATCTGTGCGTTTTGTCGTGAGAAGGGTCATTGGAAGCAGAATTGTCCCAAGAACAAAGGATCTGCAAGGTATGCTGCAGCTCAAGGTAGAGGGACGAATTCTAGGGACGACTTCATTCTTTACGCCTCGTGTGAATGACTTGGGTTCTAGGCGTAGGAGCATGGCGCGTGTCTTGTGGCACGCGATTGGTACCTCGTTATTGGAAACGGATTGTTTAGTTACATGTTATTAGGCATGTATTGATTGGCGGCGTGTTATTGTGCGCAAATTGATTGGTGGAACGTTATTGGGCGTGTCTCCGTTTGGGCATTGGTGCGGTTCTTTGGTGGCGCAATTGGCATGACTTGGATCGATTGATAGGCACTTTCATCATCAAGTTTTATTGGGATGATGTTGGGGAGATGAATTATGTCGTGGTGCATTAGAGGTGTATTGATTGCGACACACAATTCTCTGTGTTTGTTGAGACGCGAAGACACACTTTGTTTTGGCGCGTAGGGGATGTATTCCAATACCGCAAATATTGGAATATATTCTATCGGTTGATTGGATTGATGAGAAGCATTAGATTGCTTGCTAGGGCTTCTTGATCAAGATGGAGATTTGTTACGAACTGGTGATCAAAACTCAGTTTGGAATTGGAAAAGCAACGAGCAAGGAAGTAAGGGAAACAAACTGTTGGATTTTGGACTGCTAGGAGGCTGTGCGACCTTTGACTAGGTCATGCGACCTGGATTGGTTCAGCAGGAGGTCGTCCGACCTCTGGGCCAGGTCGTGCGACCTGGTTCGGGCTGGCAATGGTTTGGGTTGTTTCCTAATTGGTTTTGGTAATGTTTGCACGTTGCTTTGGGCACAAGTCAGTAATTTAGCCCTATATATGGGTGTAGTCTGTGGCTATTGATGTGTGTGAGGGTTGTGATTGATTGTAACCGGTTTCTCATCAATAAAATTGGTATCTTTGGTTGTGGACGTAGCTAGTCTCAAAACTAGTGAACCACGTTAAATTTCTGTGTTGTTCTTTGTCTAGTTTTTCATTTCATCATTCTTCTTGATTCCTAAAAGTAGCATGTTGCATCCGCATTCGTTTTTAAAAGTCTTAATGCTTGTTCATGTTGCTTGTGAATGTTTTGTTTGTTCCTTTGTACTCTTGTCTTCTCGTAGGCTCGAGTATAGATGTTTCATTGGAAAAAAAATTGAGAGAATCTCGACGTCTAAAATATTTTAAGCATAAGCAAACAATCGACTTTTATGTTTCTTTTAACAAATTACCACTCTGATTCTTCCATTTCGCATCATCTTGACTTTTACCACTATTTGGTGAGTCATTTTGACCCGGTAATTTGTATAGCTAAATGATGTAACATTTGGATAACTTTTTTATAGCGTTGTAGAGTAAAAGTTGTTTTATAACACGTTGAAAAATCATCAAAAACGTATCGTTTTGCGATCCGAATCACCTGATCAAAGTGACTCAGGTATGAATTAAAAAGTCGAAATGATAGAAAAGAGAAGAATCTGAGTGGTACATATGAAATAACAGATTGAGCGTGGCACTGAAAAGTCTTCCCCAAAATAATGTTTCGAACAAGAGTCTTAATCGCGGAACTTTATGTGCCTCTCATGTCTGCTTGGTTGTAGGACTCGCAACTAGTATCAAATTCCAATCAAGGCATTGCTGGACCACTCAACAAAAAAAAAAAAAAAAAAAAAAAAAAAAAAGTCGTTGTGTCCATCTTTATTCAACTCATTAATTGATATCTAGTGGTTTAGCATCTTTCCGGTTGCCAAAAGCAAAGAAGCGATCTGATGTCATTTTCATGCAACATATGTATATATATTCACAAAGTACAGTGATGAGATTTGGTTAGGTCTTGCTAATGCTTTAGTTATTGTTAAGGCAAGTGACCAACTTGGTATAGTTAGCTTTTACATTTGTAAAGTGTATAATGTTATAAAGACATTTTTCTAAAAGACGATGTTTAACTACAATTTTTTTTTTAAAAAAAAAAAAAAACTATTTGAAAAATTTTAAGATATGAAACATTTAATTTTATTGATTAGTAAGGAAAAAAAAATCTAAATAGAGAAAGTTTTGAATTTACTAAAGAAATAACCTTAAGGCTTAGAAAGAAGAAGTTGGGGTTAGATCACATATACTACTTGATACTGGTGTTGTTCCATGTTATTTGATCACGTCTTATATACACATGATTCTTCCTCCTTCCTTTACTTGCAGGATCATCAATAGGCAGTTCCTTATTTCCGAAAGTATGCTGGCAGCAAATTTTTACATATGAGTAGTTCAACATTGATTCATTTGTAATTACTACAATTAAATACATGCAACAGTTAAATATGAAAATCTTGTAGAAAGGATAGAGTGGTAGCAGAAAGGATAGAGTGGTACTTTATGAGCTTAAATGTTCTTATCTGACTCACCAACCAATATTACTATTTCAATGACAATAACATTTTCAACATATGGATTCCCTCCGTTTCTCCAGATTCTTCACAAAATTATTTGAATATTATTTGGACAAGCATTTTGGTTGGCAAAACAAAGTAAGAATTTGATAATTTTTTGTGGTATTGTAGAGCAAAATTTACTCTACGACACCATGAAAAAATTACTAAATTTTTGTATCATTTTGTTAACTAAATTGCTAGGCCCAAATAATACTCAATTAACTTGGTGAAGAAAATAGAGGAACGGAAGAATATATGTTTAACTTTCTAGTGGGATTTATTCAAAAGTCAAAACAAATGAGGAGGAAAGTAGCATGAAGATACCAAGTTTCTTCAATCAAAGGGAATCACGGCTATTTCTTCACCTGATGGTTTTCTTGTGCCACAAGAGATAGATTCTTTGTTTTCTTTTCATGTTTTGAACAAGAAATGTGTACTTATATGATAGTTGTCGTTAATAAATTTGGTGGGGTTGATTAAAAAAATTATAATTTGTATGACAACTAGAAGTCTATAACTTATCTTATCTGTTTTTCTTTTTGTGAAAAGAAGCCTAGAAGTCTAGAACCTATCTCTGGTTCTAAAAAAAGCGTTTTTAGTATTGCTTTAGGGCTATAAAGTACATGTTGTACATAATTAAAGCACTAATGACACATAATTAAACCACTAATAGCTGGCATTGTTGACTATAGATGTTCACATATGCAAAATATTTAATTTCTTTCTTTCATTACTTCGCTTTTACGGTACTATTATTGCCTCAGATGATATAGCTATTAGAGAATTGGGATAGACTTACATGATTAATTCAATGTTTCTGGAACTCTTATGCTGCTGGAAGATTTCTGGCCTTGTGCTTTAGGACTCTTAGGGCTAGTTTGGGAATGCTGTGGCGGTGGTAGAAAGTTGCTGTGTGAAAACACAGTAGAAAGCTGTTGTGAGTTCTTGATAAAATGTTGTTTGGTAAATATTACGTAAAAGTTGCTGTGAATATTGATGTAGTAATTTTGTGTTTGGTAAAGCAACTGTGAAGTTGCTGTGAGAGGGTAAAATGACAAAAATATATGACACGTGTCATTTCCGGCAAGATAACTATTGATATTTTAAAAATTTGTTAGGTCAAAATCGGTTATAGATAAATTAATCAAAAGCACTTTCTGGTAAAGCATCTCCGCCCTTGCTTCCTGAAAACTGCTGTGGGACAGCAGAAACTGTCCGGAAAAGCAGAAATTTTATTTTTACCAAACACACTAAAACTGCTTTTGCTGTCGGAAAGCAGCTGTGCTGGCAGCAGAAGCATTCCCAAACTCACCCTTAACTCAGGAAAAAAAAACTAAAAACTAAAAAACTCTCAAAACTCTCGAAACGTGTGAGACTTTGGTTTCAGATTGATGTTTAGAATCGCTAGCCACATGTAGCGTAATATGAAAACTTTTTGCAGATGAAACACAGCTTTATCCGCGAAAAAGTGAGGCGGTTCAGAATGATGTCCAGATATTCCTCAAACTTCAACCTTACCAACAGAGATCAATGCAGGAGAGATCCAACTACAAACTCTTAGGATGTCCTCGCCCCTATAAGGGGGTCTAGATGTGATGCTCTTGAGGGTGCCCTATCATAAGCACGATTAGGTATGAGGTTCAATCTCTCACATTTTGCTCTCTTCAGAAAATAAATCGCGATACGGTCTGTGTTCCGCATTCGCTAGCCAGAGACACTTGCTTATTTACCTCTCATTTTGGTTGTTAGTGGTTGTAGCGAGCTGTACTATATTAAGGCTCCTGCCTATCGCTTGTTTTGGTTTTTATGTTTGCTCTTGTATCCTAACTTTGGAGATCTCTCCATTTATTAAAGAAGTTCTATTTCATGATAAAGAAAAAAAGTACAGAACTTCAAAAATCTAGTTGCTTACAATCTGGAGCATATTTCAAAATTCATCATGTTTTTCATGTCTCCCAGCTTAAGATATTACTCACCTCCGATGCACAGCCCATTCCCACTCTCCCCAAGGTTGGTTGGATGGTCAGTTTCTTGTGGAGCGAATTTCCATCTTGGATCGCCAAGGTACCACCTTTATAGTGAAATTTCTCACTCAGGTTCCGTTCGATTGTTGGTAAATTAATTTCCTGTATAAATGTTTTTTCTTCTTTTGGTGTGGTTCGCAATGTCTCTTTAGGTGAGGGATGCTCTGGAGCAGTTCTCCTATTTTCCTGCAAGCAGAAGAACAAAACAAACAACACATGGTTAACATGTTTGGGGACCGAGGATGAGAGTAGGTATGGGATAGGAGCAAGGCAACGTATGTTATCCATAGGTGAGGCAGTGATGGTTGAGTTGAGTGTTGTAGCTATCATAGTTGTTCGTCGTATCATTAGTGTCTCTTTAGATGAGGGATGCTCTGGGGCAGTTCGACTATATTCCTGTAAACAGAAGTACAAAACCAACGACACCTGGTAACATGTTTGGGGGACCGAGGATGAGACTAGGTTGTTGGTGTAGATGACCTAGAAGCAATCTATCTTAGTGTTGGCTAGAATATTCATTTTATTATATATGAAGATATTTAATATAATGAAGTCCTTAAATTACAAGTGTTGTTTATCTTAAATATCCCTAGTCAAGTATATTGATCAATAGGACAATCACTATGCATGGAGACTAGTATGTGGGTAGATTGATATGGAGATATCAAGTCTAGCACATGGGTATGCATTAGGAGTAATAGCATACTGGATTGACCCACCACGAGAAGGCTACATATAAATTATGTGAATGTCACAAGTGCTTCCCGTAGTGACAATAGTGTTGTAGTCCTTAGACGTGAAGTCACTAGATACTCTATTTGTGAATTATCATGTTTGATCTCGTCAAACGTTACACCGTAACTTGGTAACTATAAAGGTGGTAATCGGACACGATAGGAAGCAAGCGAAGAGATGGTAGTGATGTATAGAGGATTTTTCCCTCCCACATAACGGAAGTAAATACCCCACAGTCACTCGAGGGGTACAGCTTATAGAATGTCTGGCCAGACTCAGATAAGTTAATATGTGATATTGTTGTTATTTGCTCAGATGAGCATATTCCCAGGATCAAGAAACTATGGATTGGATATACGAGTGTGACATTTATGTCTCGTGTCCAATACGGATATAGAGACAAAGGGACAAGACAACACAGTAACATTGGGCACAATGTTTGTAAGATATCTGACTATTTCTATTAGTAGGGTAGCATTTATGTGTTGCTAGACAAAACTCAATGTTTGTGATTGTTACTGCCAACTTAATAGAAACCTTCAGAGTCACATACCAAAAGGATTAAACTGGATATGTATGTTAATTAGTTGGACTAACTAACAATTAAAAGGATCAAGGATCAAAGCGCAACAACATGCAAATTAGTTGGACTAAATTGTAAATTAGACTAATCCGTGTATGGACATGATTAGGCTATTAGAATAATACGTGTATAGACACTATTAGGCTATTAGATAATCTATGTATGAACAAGATTATGCTATTATACTAATTTGTGTATGGACGGGATTAGTATTGGGGCAAGTTTGTAGTCAATAAGGAGTTATTGACTATAAAATGGGAGTCATAACTCTGTTATTTCATATAAGTGGTCATTAAGTGAAATAATCAGAGCAAGGAGAAGGAGTAGAGAGGCGCATGGCACCCCCTACCTGTCGGCTCTAAGAGGCTCAGTCTCTTCCTCGTTTTGCGTGATCCGCTTAATTTGATTAAGCTCTTGGCGATTACTTCTTCTACGCTGCTAGCACAACCCGTAAACAAGATTTCAGTTGGAAATCCTGAGGTGTGGATACCGGTAGAGACGAGGAAACTATTCTTCGTTGTGATCACACAAACCTACAAGGTACACTATATCACACAAACTTATTCATGGAGAGATTTGATCAGGAAATTTTAATTGGATTCCGATGTGCATCATGCATCAAAAACCTACAGTGGTATCACAGCCACAGGTCATAGCGCATATTGTGATTTATGTGTGACCGTTTTATCAGGTTTTAAACTGTACCGTTAAATTTCGCAAAAAAACAGATGTTTGCATATTGATGCAATATCAATATGATTCAATAGGGAATGAGCTAATTTTACATATCGTGTACGAATTAGTGAATTTCGTTTACATATGATGTAAGTTTTGGTGATTTGAAAAGCTAGGGTTTGGGCACAAATTGGGGAAAAAGTTGTTTTTGTCCCAAAATTGGAAATATCACCGCAAGGAAGGGAAAAGTTTTTGAAACTTACCGTATGAGGTTCGGCTATGGGCCCGTCCCCTCTCCTTGGCGTGCGGACCGAGGCTGAACGGCCTACCAGATCGGCCAAGCCGCCGATCTGACCGTGCGGGCTGGTTCGACCGGTTTGGCCCGATTTGGCAAGTCCAAACGTGTTCAACCAATTGAATTGGTGTGATCGTTTGACCGGTTTGACCCTACAAATTCCAATTTAACTAAAATCTACCAAGCGCGATAAAATTGTATTTTAATTGTTTATGTGTTTTATCGCATGGTGGTTGGATGTGTCCTAGGTTGTGGATGTTTACATTTGTTGTTCGTTTTTGTTTGGGTTTGATGTAATTAATGTAATTAATTATACGGCATGTGTGTCGTCTTCTCCCTCGGCTGTGAGGTCTCCCTATTTACTTTGTAGATGCTAATTAGAATTAAGATAGATAGAATATAGCCAAGGCATGGAGAAGAAGATCAAAGACTAAAGAAACCACAAGACAATGAAGACCCACAAGCTAGGACGTATGGACTAAAGATGGAGGCACATGGAGATGAGGGTGTCGCTTTAAGGCTTATAGATATTCTCACTGGCTTGGGAATATCTTAGTTTTAGGGGTCACATCCATACCACACTTTATTTATTTATTTATTTATTTATTTATTTATTTATTTATTTATTTATTTATTTATTAATTGTCTTGTTATTTATTTTTGATGTATGAGGGATGCATGCAAAACCTAACAAGATAATTATTAAACACTTGGATCTTTTATTTGGGATTGCCCTATCCAAATAAGTAGATCAATTAATGTGATCAACAAATTAAAATAGACAAGGAAATCCCTCAAGGATAAATATTGTGTTTTGCGTTCTCTTGCTTAACACTCGTCGTGATCAAGGTCTATTAAGTTCGGGCTTGCCAAAGCGAGACGACTTGATTCACCATGATGTGACGCGACGGCACAAGGAAGTAATATGTAATTGTTGAAGTAAGATGTTAAACACAACTAAACTACTTCAATAGGATTGAAAGCTTAGAGGCAAGGCAATTGGGATTATCTATGAGATAGATAAGGAATAAGAAGTTATTGGCCCAATTGAACCAAGAGTTGCATAAGATGAAATTTGAAGTTGCTCCTACCTAAATAACTAAATTTTGGGTGACTTGATTAAGCAAGCTCAAGAGGAGGTGAAATATGAATCTTGGCCCACTCAAAAGTATGTGAGATTTTCCGCATTAATGGTGAGGGCTATTGATCCGAGAAAAAATAGTGAGAGCCATATTTAATAATCTAGCCATTTTTAAATGTAGTTAATTCTTCTCAAATAATAAAATTGCATATTTCTCATTCGTTGTAGAATTATAACGGCAAACAATGAACAAACATCGACAATTGCGTTTGGTCCTTGAGAAGGATAAATAACATGGAATAAATTTTCTAAGACTGGTACAGGAACTTGAGAATCGTTCTCAAGGTAGAAGAGTTGTATATAGTAGAACAGAAATTTCCTTCTCCATCAACTGTCAATACGAAGTAAAGCCTAAAGGAAGGAACATCGACGAATGGTTATTTGAATGTGACTTGCCTCATGTTAGCTGCCATGAACTTTGAGCTTTGGAAGCAAGACGAAGACATGGAGGTGTATGATATGATCCTACATTCAAAGAAGCTCTTTCAAAGAGCAAGCTAGACATGAAAGGTTTGAAGTGCCAAGAGCTTTGTTCAATAGCAATTTACTAAATATGATTGAGAGCCGCTAAACAAATCACAAGTGAGAGCAAAGGAAAACCATATATTGTTGGTTAAAATGGAAAGAATAAAATGATTTTCCCGAAACCCAAAAGGTTAAAGCAAGTTTGATGCTAAGACCAAGGAGTTTTCCTTAAATCCCAAAAGGTAGTAAACTGGAAGACGAACTGCCCACAAATATCTGGACAAGAAGCTTGGAATAGTGATTCCAGCACCACCAGGTATTTTTGTTATAGATTTAACTGAGTATATCTCATCATTATGGGTATTAGATACTAGATGAGGATCTCACATGTATAGAAAGATACAGGATCTCGTGAGACGTAGACCATTAGATAAAGGAGAGATACACCTACATGTGGGGCGATAAAGCAAAAGTTTCTTAATTAACCGTAGGGACTATTATGTATCTCTACTTTCTGGAAATTATCTATGAAGTAGAAAAATGCTTTTATGTCCCTACTATGAGTGGGAGAATTATAGGAGTTTCTTGTATTGACAAGAAATTTTTCTATCACAATAAAGGAATTTTTTTTGCTCCATTTATTTTGATAGTATGCATTATTGTAATGCTCTTTTGTCTAATGGATTGTGAAAGTGTGTAATGTATACTAAATACAGGACCTAAATACTCTAGAAGGGGGGGGGGGGTTGAATAGAGTATGGAAACTTTTTGCAAAAACTCAGAACTTAACAGATTGGCTTTGTGTGAAACTCAAATCTCAAGGCCTTGAGATTTTAGAAAACTGTCTGAAACTTTCAAAGTCAAAATAGAAAGCTTCAAGGCCTTGAACTATTACCAGTTGTAAGCAGCTTATAAACCCTAGTTTGATTTGAGTTGTGTGCAGCAGATAATAATAAAACTGTAAAGTAAAGAACACAAAGCAATTTACAGAGTTCGTCCCAATGGACCTAATCTCTGCCTGAGGGATCTAATCCCACCAGGATTGGGCAAACACTTCTTATTACTCACACAGAAACAACCCTAGATCTTCAAGCCTAAGTGATTTTCCTTACACTTATACAGCTTGTGGTTCCAAACCTATCTAGTTCCAGCTACTAACTGTTGAGCTAACAAGAACCTCTTGTTGTTCACTTGAAAAACCAACCACTAGGTTTAGTGAGGTTTAAGATATTTAAGAGATACACAGATTACAAAGAAAGTGAAGAACACAGTAGAAGAAATAAGCTAGTAAAGCCTGGATGTGTTCTTCAGGAAACTGGAATGACTTGATCCTCTGAAATCTTGATTTGAAGCTTGAATCCTTGTGTGTGTTTGAATGAATGATCTCCCGCAAAATTTTCACACCTCTCTGAGTATTCTGCAAGCCTCCTTTTTTTCAAAATTCAAACCAGTTTCTTTTATCCACCAGCTGCAACTGAATGAGAGATTTTAGGATCTCAGTTCCTACAAATCCTCCATCTGTTTTCAACTGAAACTCAAACAACTCTAAGTGGATATCCGTTGGAGTTTGTTGAGATTGCTCTTGCACGTTTAACAAACCTGCAACAACATTAAAACACAACAAAAACAAAATCCAAAAATATAACAGTACTATGACTGTTTGGTTTTCCAGTTTATGATAAAACTGGTTAAAAGATTAGAACAATAATCTGTTTAACTTCTGACACATATAAATCATGAAAAACAAGTTTAAGACTCTTAGAAGTCAATAAGTAATCATAATAATAAGAATCAAAACCTGAAAGAAAGATTCAACTTAATTATGTAAAAACTGTCAGCAGCTCAAGGCACATCTCAAGGCCTTGAAGCTCTGAACCTGCTTCACAGATTTTCAAAGTTAAACCCAGAAAACTTTGATTCTCCTTGTTCTGATCATCTGCAATTGTGTTAGATATGTGAATAATGTAAAACATGAGTATATGCAGCAGATCCCTGATCTGTATAATCAGATATCCAATCTGCAATACAAAATTGTTAGAACATTTAGCAGGATAAGAACAACTCTCAAGGCTTTGAAGCTCTGTCAATTTTCTCAAGGCCTTGGAGTATCTGAAATGCATTGCTGCCTCTGTCTTTTTCGTTGTCTTTCATCACTCAAAACAATTACCATCCAAAACACATTCAAGGGTCTTTGAATCAACAATCTCCCCCTTGATGAAAGACAAAACCTACAGTCTTGTGTAGATTTTCCTGCCACTCCTTATAAAAATTAGATAACCACATATTGCAGATACAATAGACAATAATACCAGATAATCAGTAACCACAGATAATCAGCAATATTTACATATAATCACAGTAATATAAGAACACAACTGACTAATCAAAACAACTGATTATTATTATTATTCAAGTACTGCAAGTAACACAAAAAAACATAATTTCTCCCCCTTTTTGACTTTCATCAAATAAGGATGAAGAAATGTTGGATCATTACTCAGAGTCTAAAAGAAAAACTTAAACAAAAAAAAAATAGTCCTAGAAAGTCAAGGCCTTGAGAACAGAAAAGAAAAGAGAAAGAAATAGAATGTCAAGGCTTTGGTCTTCTCTGAACTTCAATTCTTATTTGATGTCTGGCCTTTCTCTGAGTCTTCTCCAACTTCTTCTTCACTTGCAGCATCTTCAGCAGACTGATTACCTTCTTGTTCAGCTTCCACTTCTACAACAACTTCTCGAATTATCTCATCCACCTTCTTCTTAACCTGCACTGAATCCCCCTATGTAGCTGCATCTACACCTGTGTCTTCACCAGCATCTTCTTCATCAGTTTGTTCATACAGATCTTTTGAAGTAAGCACCACTGGAATTGGCTTCTTTTTCTTCTTCAGAAAATCTCCCAACCTTTCATCTGAATCCACACTGGTGTCATGACTAGTAGAAGAAGGTATTTTCTCCAAGTTCAAACCCTTGATGACAACATCCAGCTTTCCATTCATAACATTCATCAAGCCCTTGAACTGGTTAAATTCAGCTGACAGATCAAATAACCTCTGTCTGAGATCTTCAATCTCAACCTGGTGATCTTCAAACTTCTCAACCAACAAAGAATAATCCTCATTGGCTTGTCCTTTCCCTGATGTAGCCCCCTTTGGCTTCACATACTCCTTCTCTCCAAGTTCCTCCTTTGACAAATCTGAATAAAACTTCCAATGTCATTTCCCAGTCTGAACTATCCCAATCCTCTGAAGTGCAGTCTCATCAATCAACCCAAAACCTCCAGTAATCTTTTCCTCTCCTTTCACAGGTACATCAAAATATTCAAAGAAAAGAGGTGGTTGGCATATGGAAGAGGATGCTTTCTAGTTCTGGTTGCACAATAAATCATATGCTCCATAACAACTGTTGGCAAGTCTATCTCAAACCCTTGAGATATCAGATACATAAAAATAAGAACCTTATCAGTCACCAACTCCCTTGAGTTCTCCCTAGGAACTACACTTCTCATCAGAATTGTAAACAGGATTTTGGCTTCACAGTTGAGCACAGAGTGTGTCAACTACTTTGGACCAGAGGGTACACCATCAATGAAAAACATCTCTTTTGCCTTTTCCAGACACTCCTTCCTATCAGGGTAATCTCCAACATTTTACTTCCTAGGAATGCCCAAGACTTTGGCAAAACTCCTATGATCTAACCTCAAATCTATCCCAGCCACTTTTGAAGATAATACCATCTTATCCTCACCTTCATAAACCAAATTCAAATAACACAACCTAGTTAACCTAGGATAGGCTTTTGAACTAGGATTTAACACCTTCCACACTGCGGTTTCTCTTAATTTTCTCATACAATAAATATCCAATTTGTCCAACAACTCCTCAGAAACCATACTACAGAAAGCTACCTTAGATGAAGCATAACCTTGCATCCATACAGTTCTAACCTCAGAACTAACAAACCAATCTGTAGGAAGTACATTCTTACCTTGATAACGCTTCTTGGTTGCAGCAACAACATGCTTAACCCTGGTTTTCTTATCTGAGGGTTTGCTCTTTTCTTGTTCTCCTTCAGATGGTTTCTTCTTGCTTTCTTGAGCAGATTTCCCCTTTTCCTCTTCTCCAGTCTTTTTCTTATCTCCCCCTTTCTTCTTCTCTGACCTAGGTTGATCACCACCCTGAGCCTCTGTCTCCTTCTGTGGATCAATGCTTAAGCCTTCATCTCCCTTTTCTGTTCTGGACTTCTTTGCAGGAGGAGTGTCCTCATGCAAGCTCTGAGTGTTTTCTGAATCTGAATCAGAAATCACAATCTTTTCCTTATTTGCCCTCTTCTTAGATCTGCCAGAAGGCTTCCCTTGTTGCTGAATTCTGGCTGATTTGCGCTCCATTTTGGGGTTTAGGGTTTTGAGAAGGGAATGTGATTGAGAGAAATTGAGAGAACGAGGAGAGTCGTAGAGAATTGAGATAGAATGAAGAGGAATAAGCCCTGACTTTCAGCTTAAGTAGGTTGAAAGAGATGAGTCATAAAAGGACCGCTATATCAACATGCAAAAAGAATATTGAAAAAAAAAATTTTGGATATTTTAGAAAATTCTCTGAGTAATTCAAATATTATACAGTTATCTAAAGAGATAAGATATAATATTTGATAATCCATATTTTTTTTTTAAAAAAAATACAGATGTTTTCAAGACCTGAAGAACAATCTCAAGGCCTTGAGATTTTCTGCAGTTTGAGAAACTTCAAAACTTTGAGCTATACTTTCAAGGCTTTGGAAAGTATAATCTCAAGGCTTTGAGATTTCAACACATAATCACATATAAGTACTAATACTCCCCCTAAACCAAGGCATCCTTGTTTAACATCCCCAATTCAAGCCTTAGAGATGAAAACCTATCATCGGGCAAAGGTTTAGTGAAAATATCAGCAATCTGCATAGAGGTAGAAATAAAAGTTAAAACAATATCACCTTGTTCTGCATGATCTCTAAGGAAATGATGTCTCACATCTATGTGCTTGGTTCTTGAGTGCTGGACTAGATTCTTAGAGATTGAGATAGCACTTGTGTTGTCACAATGAATAGGCACATTTCTGAAATTGTAGCCAAGATATCTAAGTTGCTGAGCAATCCATAAAACTTGTGAACAGCAAGCTCCAGCTGCAATGTATTCAGCTTCTGCAGTTGATAATGCAACAGAATTTTGTTTTTTTGGAATGCCAACTGATCAATGAAGATCCAAGAAACTGGCAGCATTCAGAAGTGCTTTTCCTGTCTACTATATACTGCATCTGAATAGCCACTCAACATAAAATTATATCTTCTTGGATACCAAAGCCCCAAGTCTCTGGTTCCATTCAAATATCTAAAAATTCTTTTGACTGCAGTTAAATGATTTTCCTTAGGATCTGCTTGGAATCTAGCACACATACAGACACTGAACATAATATCAGATCTACTAGCAGTTAAATACAACAGTGATCCAATCATACCTTTGTATTCTTTTTGATTCACACTCTTACCATTTGAATCTTTGTCTAAAGAGAGTGATGAACTCATAGGGGTTTTAAGCACCTTGGACTGTGACATATTGTATTTGTTTAATAAGTCCTTGGTATACTTTCCTTGATGTACAAAAATTCCTTCCTTCATTTGTAAGATATGAAGTCCAAGAAAGAAATTCAGTTCACCCATTAAACTCATCTCAAACTCCCTGCACATCAGACTAGAAAACTCTTTTGAAAGAGCATCATTACTAGCACCAAATAGAATATCATCTACATAGATCTGTACTACTAACAAATCACTTTGATGATGTTTGATGAAAAGAGTTTTATCAACTAGGCCTCTTTTGGAATTATTTTCAAGTAGAAATTTAGAAAGTCTATCATACCAAGCCCTTGGAGCTTTTTTTAATCCATAAAGAGCTTTGTCTAGTTTATAAACATGATCATGAAAGTTTTTCATCTTTAAAACCAGGTGGTTGTGCTACAAAAACATCTTCTTGTAAATAGCCATTCAGAAAAGCACATTTGACATCCATTTGATAAAGCTTTATGTGATTATGAGATGCAAATGCAAGAAGTATTCTAATAGCTTCTAACCTGGAAACAGGAGCAAAAGTCTCCTCATAATCTATACCTTCTTCCTGATTATATCCTTGAGCCACCAGTCTGGCTTTATTTCTTACCAATTTGCCATTCTCATCAAGCTTGTTTCTGAATACCCATCTGGTTCCAATAACTGATTTCTCTTTAGGTCTGGGAACCAGATTCCATACCTTGTTTCTTTCAAACTCATTCAGCTCACTCTGCATTGCAATGATCCAGTCTGCATCTTCTAGTGCTTCCTTGGTATATTTAGGCTCAATCAAAGATACAAATGCACTAAAAGCACACAAGTTCTTCAATTGTCCTCTTGTCTGAGTTCCAGTTGATGGATCTGATATGATGTTATCAGCTGGATGATCTGCAAGGTACTTAAACTTCTTTCTTGGTATCCATGAATATTCTCCTTCAAGGCTTTGAGTTCTTGAAACAGTAGAGGGAGCATCATAGAAAGTTTCAGCTTCTGTCTCAAGGCTTTGAGATTTTGGTTCTGCAGGAGGTTCAAGGCCTTGAGATTCTGCTGATTGATTCTGCACATTAGTTTTGCCTTTGTCTTCTTTCACAGCATCATCATCTGATTCATCCTTGTTCAAATCTAGGTCTGCAAAACTTTCACTCAGAGAATCCTTAGTACTTTCATCAAAGATTACATGAATACTCTCTTCCACAATCTTGGTTTTTATATTGTAAACTCTATAAGCTTTGCTAGTTTGAGAATATCCAATAAATACACCTTCATCACTTCTAGCATCAAACATACCAAGATTGTCTCTACCATTATTATGCACAAAACAGATACAACCAAAAAGTTTAAAATAAGAAACAGTAGGCTTTCTACCTTTAAACAGTTCATAAGGGGTCTTTTTCATAATAGGTCTAATTAGGCATCTATTCAGCACATAATTGACAGTATTAACAGCTTCTGCCCATAAGAACTTTGGAAAATTACTTTCAAGAAGCATGGTTCTATACATATCCTCAAGTGTCCTATTTTTCCTTTCAACTACTTCGTTTTGCTGTGGAGTTATAGGTGCAGAAAAGTTGTGTGAAATGCCATGCTTTGCACAAAACAAATCAAAGTCAAGTTGATCAAACTCCCTATAATGATCACTTCTAATAGATGCAACAGGTAAATCTTTCAAATTTTGAAGCTCTTTGCACAATCAAGAAAATTCAGAATAAAGCTTCAGTTTTGTCTCTAATTAACATCACCCAAGTAAATCCAGAAAAATCATCTATTATAACAAGATATACCTCTTACCTTTTGGGGTCTGAACTCTCATAGGACCACACAAGTCCATATGCAACAGTTCTAAGGGTCTAGAAGTACTTCCGAAGTTCTTTGGCTTGAATGAGCTTCTGGTTTGCTTACCTTGAACACATGCCTTGAAAATCTCATCATCTGAAAATTTTTGTGATGGTAAACCTCTTACCAAATCCTTTGATATGAGTTTATTCAAAGTATGTATACTAATATGCCCAAGCTTTCTGTGCCAAAGCTTTGAATCTTCCTTCAAGGCCTTGAGGCATTTTAGCTTGTCACCTGCAACATTGTTAGTACTCATAGCATATAGATTATATGATCTAGGAGCAGTGAGTATGCAATCACCAGATTTCTCATCGTGCACCACACATTTCTCCTTGTGAAATATAACTTTATAACCTTTATCACATAACTGAGAGATGCTAAGCAGATTATTCTTAAGTCCATCTACCAGATAAACATCATATATAGAATTAGTAGAACCATTACCAATACTACCTATACCAATGAATTGCATTTTGCTTTGTCACCAAGTGTGATTGTTCCTCCAGATTTTTCTGTAAGCTCAGTAAAAAGAGACTTCTTTCCACTCATATGTCTGGAACATCCACTGTCTAGTATCCATTTCTGATCTTTCAAGGCCTTGGTGATATCCTGCAAAGACAAATCATTGCCACAACAGGCTGTTAGACCAAGTGCAGAACTTTGAGTCATACTCAGAATCAACCATGTTTGGTGGTCTAATTCCTTTTGGAACCCAAATCTGCCTAACCTGTCCTTAGCTGATAAGGATAAGTATTCCTCATAATGTGAGGTTCAGATCTTCTGAAGGGACAAGTTAATCTGACATGACCAATTTTTCCACAGTAATGACATTTTGGAGAATGTCTGCTACCATATTTGACAAAAAGTAGTTTGGCTTTTCTTTGGAAAATTTGGATTGTAGCCAATCCCCCTTTTATGCATTGATTTCAGACTTCCTCCAAGAATGAGATTCAGATTATTTTCTGAGATTCAGATTATGTTCTAAATTCTCAGAATGAGTCTTTAGATCAGCATATCTTTCAGTCAAAAGAGTGTTTTGATCAAAAACCTCTTTTATCTGTGCCTTCAAGGCTTTGAACATGCTGTCCAAGGCCTTGAAGTCCTTTTCAAGCTTTTTCTTAGAAACTTCAACAGTTTTGTTTGTAAAAACTAGGTCCAGGTTTTCTTTTACCTGCTCATGAATCTTAATCTTTAAAGCAGAAATCTCATTATTATAACTTTCCTCATTTAAAAACATACTTTTGAGAATTTCAGGAAGTACATCAGAAGGACTAGCAAGTAGATCTTTTACCATATATTCAATATGTTTGTCTGATGATTTTTCCTCATCATGATTTGCCATGAAGCATAAGTTTGCTTGATCTTCTTCTGTGTCTGAGTCACTTGATGAATCAGAATCACTCCAGGAAGCCATCATGGCTTTCTTCCTTATGTTTTCACTATCTTTCTTCTAAAAGTTCCTGTTCTTCTTATTTTGTGGACAGTCCCTTACTAAATGATCTGCATCACCACACTCAAAACAATTCATTACATTAGTTTTATGTGACTGTGATGAAGGTTTACCTTTGTAGTCCTTTTTGCCTGAAGGTCTTGATCTCTCTCTGTTGTAATCCCTGTTACCAGAGTTTCTTTTCTTCTTGAGAATCCTGGCCAAGGCCTTGGAGATCAATGCTAAAGCCTCTTCATCATCATGCTCATCTTCAGTCTCAAGGCTTTGAGACTTTTCACTGTCTTTTGCCTTAAGTGCTAAGTTCTTGATGTTTTCACTCAAATCACCTTCCACATCCTTTATTGACATTTCATGAGTGAGCAGCTTTCCTTGTAGATCCTCTAGCTGAAGAAGACTTAAATCACGAGCCTCCTCAATGGCTGTTGTCTTTGGCTCCCACTTGGCTTTTGGCAAGCTTCTCAGAATTTTTCTGACCTTCTCCTCATTTGAGAACTTCTTTCCTAATGACTCCAGATTGTTCACCACATCAGTGAATCTTTTGAACATCTCATTGATGGTCTCATCTGAATTCATCTTGAACAACTCATATTGCCTCAGAAGTATGTTGATTTTGGTCTGCTTAACCTGGCTAATTCCTTCATATGTCACCACCAGTTTATCCCATACTTCTTTGGCACTCTTGCAATTTGACACTCTGTTGAACTCATCTGCATTAAGAGCACAGTATAACAGATTCATAGCCTTGTAATTTTTTGATACCTTTTCCAGTTCAGTAACTGAAAGATTTTCCTCAGACTTGATACATCTGACTCCATCAATTTTAATATAGTACTCATGAGGACCATTCTGAACTATTGACCACAGTTCCATGCTTTGATGTATGATGAACATCTTCATCAATGCCTTCCATTGCATGAAGGTATCACCACAGAACAATGGAGGTCTGTTGGCTGCCCTTCCTTGTGAGAATCCACCATCTCCTAAATTACTCATAGTCACCAGATTGTTAGATCCATAACAGTGACACAAGCTCTGATACCAATTGAAAGTGTGTAATGTAGACTAAATACAGGACCTAAATACTCTAGAGGGGGGTTGAATAGAGTATGGAAACTTTTTGCAAAAACTCAGAACTTAACAGATTGGCTTTGTGTGAAAATCAAATCTCAAGGCCTTGAGATTTTAGAAAACTGTCTGAAACTTTCAAAGGCAAAATAGAAAACTTCAAGGACTTGAACTATTACCAGTTGTAAGCAGCTTATAAACCCTAGTTTGATTTGAGTTGTGTGCAGCAGATAATAATAAAACTGTAAAGTAAAGAACACAAAGCAATTTACAGAGTCCAGTCCCAATTGACCTAATCTCTGCCTGAGGGATCTAATCCCACCAGGATTGGGCAAACACTTCATATTACTCACACAGAAACAGCCCTAGATCTTCAACCCTAAGTGATTTTCCTTACACCTATACAGCTTGTGGTAACCTATCTAGTTCCAGCTACTAACGGTTGAGCTAACAAGAACCTCTTGTTGTTCACTTGAACAACCAACCACTAGGTTTAGTGAGGTTTAAGATATTTAAGAGATACACGGATTACAAAACAAGTGAAGAACACAATAGAAGAAATAAGCTAGTAAAGCCTGGATGTGTTCTACTGGAAACTGGAATGACTTGATCCTCTGAAATCTGGATTTGAAGCTTGAATCCTTGTGTGTGTTTGAATGAATGATCTCCCACGAATTTGTCACACCTCTCTAAGTATTCTGCAAGACTCCTTTTTTTCAAAATTCAAACCAGTTTCTTTTATCCACCAGCTGCAACTGAATGAGAGATTTTAGGATCTCAAGTCCTACAAATCCTCCTTCTGTTTTCAACTGTAATTCTAACAACTCTAAGTGGATATCCATTGGAGTTTGTTGATATTGCTCTTGCACGTTTAACAAACCTGCAACAACATTAAAACACAGCAACAACAAAATCCAAAAATATAACAGTACTATGACTGTTTGGTTTTCCAGTTGCTGATAAAACTGGTTAAAAGATTAGAACAGTAATCTGTTTAACTTCTGACACATATAAATCATGAAAATCAAGTTCTCTTAGAAGTTAATAAATAATCACAATAATAAGAATCAAAACCTGCAAGAAAGAATCAACTTAATTCTGTAAAAACTGTCAGCAGCTAAAGGCACATCTCAAGGCCTTGAAGCTCTGAACCTGCTTCACAGATTTTCAAGTTTAAACCCAAAAAACTTTGATTCTCCCTGTTCTGATCATCTAAAATTGTATTAGATATGTGAATAATTTAAAACATGAGTATATGCAGCAGATCCCTGATCTGTATAATCAGATATCCAATCTGCAATACAAAACTGTTCGAACATTTAGCAGGATAAGAACAACTCTCAAGGCTTTGAAGCTCTGTCAATTTTCTCAAGGCCTTGGAGTATCTGAAATGCATTGCTGCCCCTGTCTTTGTCTTTGTCTTTCATCACTCAAAACAATTACCATCTGTGTACGAGAGAATCCTGCAGAGAGAATTCAATATACACCAATAGTAGAGGATAGAAAGAACACATGAAGAGTAGGGTTGTGTGTAGGGAGAGAGTAAAAAAATAGCAATGTGTGAGAGAAAGACAGGATTTTGGCAGAGCTCCATGTATCTCAGGTGATTCGCCCTTGTATGGAAGGGTTTGCGATCCTATATATAACGGAGAATGTGACTGTTGTAGTTGGTTAATGCGCCCATTAATGGCGGCTTAATTAGCTTAACTACAACGGCACGTTCGTTCGCGTATATAGGGACCGTAACGCACGTTAACCGCGTATATCGGAACCGTTATGAGGTTGACCGGGTTTTTGGAGCTCGTGCCATAAATCTCTCAAAGAAGTTACTGAGGGTCGCGCGCGGGCTTGGTTGTCGCTCGCGTGCGACAGGACTTACTATAGCCTCCAAACCACTAAGTCCCTACAAGTCCCGTGTGGTGGTATGCGAGGGCCCTGTCTCGCAGCCCCCCACATGGATCAGCGCGGGTGGTGATCTAGTGTGTGTGGAGCACAGCTAGGTGTGCTGGATGATTGCCACGTGGCTAAGATCTGCCTGTCCAGAAAGCACTATCTACATTAGCCCCCTTTCTGCGCGTGAAGGTACACACCTGGATAGGCTTCAATGCGCAGGAACCAATGTACGCGTCGCCGCCACGCACCAATTCAAATACACACAAATTCATCCCTCGTGCGTGTCATTATGACCTAAGAGCATCTCCAACAGCAAAACTGTCTTTGGACTAAATTTGTACCTGCCCTAAATTTTACACCAGCACTTTTTGAGTATTTGCTCCAGCAGATGACCTAAATATAGGCCACCAGCATTGTTTTATTACTATTGTTTTTCTTATTAAACAATCATGTAGCTATATCTAGTTAACAACGAAATATTTTTTTACAAAATGTATTGTATTAAATAATTTGTTAAAGTGAGCAAAATATTTTAATTTTTATTTTAAATTTTTTTTATTATTTTTTTTTTATCTGAAACAATATCTTTATGTTTATGATAATTTTATGCAACTCTCTTTCAAAACGAGTGGCCTTTCTGTTGATTCCCGGTAATTGGATCAGTGGATATGAATGTTGGAGAGGGCAGAGGAGTTGGAGGAGACTTGCAGGAGGAGGGAGGTTGAATAAATTTGTGTTTTTAATGGTTTTCCACCAGCTACAGTAAACTTAGTTTTTCTCCTTTTTTGTCCAACTTTAGGCCTGGTGTAAAGATACACCAGGTTTTACACCATCTGTTGGAGACAGATTTTGACCAAAGCTGGCCTATTTTTGTGCCAAAGAACGTTTTAGGCCAACTGTTGGAGTTGCTCTAAAATCCCTAGAGTCGTGCCGTCTGGTTTTTTAGGGTTTTAGGCATGACGTCAGCTTGTCCTGTGATTGCGCGATTCGACGGTGACGGTCGCGATTCGACTACTGAAAGGAAGCGACTCCTCATTGTTTTTTTGGATAAATACTATGTGCTCTCCATTGTTCCAAAGCATCACTTCATTCTCTTAAAGTGAATGATACCTGGAAGCCTTCAAGAGCAGATTCAAGTGATTAATCATCAATTCTTTCTTGTCAATCGTCTCCTCCAACTGGCTTCATCAAAACAAGCTTTACCAAAACAAGGTTGGCTTTGCTCCATTCCATTTAATGTACTGAAATATGCTTTGAACTGTATTGGATCTGCAAACCCGTGACTATTTGAAACATGTCATTCGTTGAGAACTGCAAAAGAGACCTTGTTCTTTAAACCCAGAACTGATCTAATCACCAGATTGTAACGATTTTGAATGGGGAACTTCTGAAATTCCAAGCAATATTAGTAATTCTGAACTTCCAAACCCAGAATTGACCCTGGACTGTTCATCTTCTTTAGACAAAACATAGTTGCTTCAAACTAAAATTCGAACTGATTCTTGAAATTCCAACTGAAAGTGTGCATATTTCTCCCCCCTTTTTTTCTTGCTTTTCTGCAGGAATGGCAAAGACAAAAGGAACCAAACCCATTAAAGAGGCTGAATAAATACATGATCTTCCACAAACCTTATGGCGGAAAGCCCCCTATTTGGGCGGAAAAGATTTTTATCATGCTAGGGTTAAAGTGAAGAATATGCCGACTCCTGTTCCCTCTGAAGAGTTGCAGACATTGACCCCGCCTATTAACGCTGTCGTGCTTGAATTGATCGAACGCAAGGATGTGGTTTGATTAGGGGTTGAAAATTGGTTTTTCCCCTATAATGCCATTTCTACCCAAGCGTTTGTCCAAAAATTGGACTTCATGGATGAGTGGATCGACCACGTATTAACCCACCATGCCATCGCATTGAACAATGCTGTCGTTTATTTCGCAGTTCGTGCTATGAAGCCTGCTGCCGTGAAGTTGGATCAGTCCATGCTTCTAAACCTTCTCTCCCGTTATTCGCCTGCGACTCATACCTTCCACTTTGCTGAGTTCGAGGCTGCTCCCACTCTGGATGATGTACACATGTTGTATGATCTTTCTCCCGTTGGTGAGGTGGATCCTCTGAGTCCTTTGAGGATGCTCTATACAAGCAGATGGAGGAATGCTTGTCTGAGGTAAAGAAGATTTCCACGCGGTGGAGATCTGCGAAAGTTCGTCCTGACTGGCAGCTTGTTGATACATCTGCGAAGAACACCTGGGGCAAGTGGGTGCAGTACTTCTTTCGCGACTATGCGAGCAGTATCACCAAGAAGATTCTGGACCAGAACCCAAAGGCGAAGAATTATGTGAACGGAAAAGGGTACCATCTCACCTTGTGTGGCTTCCTCTGTGCCTGGTTGTCAAGGTACCTGATCGATGGTCACCCTCATGATGGGATTTTCTATCATGTCCTTCCTCTTGCTGTAAGATTGACCCTCGGTCAGAGAGTCGCACTCGGGCCGCTAGTCTTGGGTACTTTGTATCACAGACTGGATCAATTGGTAGTGGCAACCAAGGACTCTCGCGGTCGTCTTGATGTGCTGACCTATGTGAACATCGCATTCCTGACCATGTGGGTCTTTGAACGATGGCCTTCCTATGCTCCTGTTCCTTCTAAGCCCAACAAGTGGTGTGTCCCAGGTGCGACGGACGAACTTTCAAATGGGAGAGCTGCTCGATGGTTCAGAACCAACCTTCCCAAGTGCACCTGGAGCTTGATATGCAATGACCGAAGCAAGTTTACGGCTAGGCCTTATGCCACGCGAATTGAAAATGTGCGATGGTTTCCAAAATTGTATCCTGCCAAACCTCTTGCTTTCTCGGAAGAGCTTCTTTTCGAGGGTCATGAGCGCTTCCATGAGCGCTATCGCGAATTCTTCTGCTGGTGTCTAAGGGGTTCCCTTCCTGCTCTTGCGGAGTATGTTTCTGAGCTTACTCCCAAGTATGAAAGAATTACCGTGGATGTCGATCCAACTCGCGTTTCTCCCCAACTTGGCTTTGATGCAGTGGCACCCTCAGTTTGGCCTAGATCTATCGTGAGAGGCTGCTACAAGAGGCTGTTTTCTGGCGAATGCCAAACGATCTTGAGGAGAAACTTGCCTTTTGTTCGACCTTCAGGTTGACGCGCAGGCCGCTTCTCCAAGAATTGGGTCGCTTACTGGACTACTCAGCAGGCCAGATTCGAGACGCAGTTGACCCCTCAGCCCAGCAGAGCTCCTCTAATCAAGAGAAATTCCTTCCCATTCCGTCCCAACTGCAGTTTGGATGACTCCCAGTATGGCTGCTACTCATTGCCGGACCATGAGAATCACTTGTGCCCGTCCAGCATTCCCGAGGAAAAGATGGCCGCAGTTAGGGATGGCGCTTTGCATGTTATCAAGTACAGCGAAGAATTTGCTGAGGTAAACAATTTTCTTTGCGCGTGTTAAGTTTCTTCCCCTTGATGCATTAGTACTTACATCATTTCCTGCTTTAGTGCTATCTGAGGAGGTTTGCATCTGGGGAGCGTTCCAAGTCACTGATCAACACCATTGTAGATGCGAGAAGGCGGGGCGAGAAAATTCTGCTGTCAATGGGAATGGCTCCCGCAGTTGAGTCCCGGATTCGAGAAGTAATGGATGCATTTGCTGACTAGCTGAAAGACAACACTCCAGCCTTCTCTCCTCCCAGAAGCGCTCCATCTCCTCCAGCAGGCGCTGCTCCAAGGGAAAAGAGACCAAGGCAGAAGGGAATCACAATCTCTTCCCCTAGGAGTACTCCAGCTTCCTCCCCTGCGAAGTCCCTTACTTCTAAGGACGAAGGCAAAGGTCGCATGCCAAGAAAGGTGTGGAAAGAGCTCGCAGTTGAGACTTTTGTTCCGTTTGGTCAGGAGGAGAGGAGGATGAGAGGAGAGAGGTGAGAGAAAAAGATGATGATGAAGAAGGAAGAGTCGAAAGTGAAAGAGAAGAAGAAAGATGTGAGATACAAGAGGAAGATTCAGAAGGTATCTCGAACGAACTTATCTCCTCAGTACTTTAGCTCTCGCACTATTTATTGAACAGTTTGTTCTTTCGCAGATGATGACTCAGAAACCATTAGCGGCCTTCTGGCTAAGAAGGAGAAGAAGGGTTCTCACTCTGGCGTTTCCAGCGAAGCCATAGACGAGGAATCCTGGCGGAGTCTAGAAGAACAGCTGCGGAGGCTGCGGAAAGAAGAAGGAAGCGAGAAGAAGATGAGATTGAAATCATAAAGAAGAGGAGTTTGGAAGAGCAACATGTTGACGACTTGGTGCAGCAAGCCGATGAGGAAGATGCGGCAGATGATTTGGATGCGGCTACTTTGGAACAAGCTCAAGCAGATTTTGAGGAAATCGCAGGTGGTAAACAAGGTGAGATTTTTAACCTCGCTGTGACTTATCAAGAAGTGATTACGGGTGCGTTAAAGCATGGCTTGTCAAAAGCTGATATCCGCCGATGGCTAGTAAGCAAGTGCGGTGAACCCTAGGTAATCATTCAAGCAGTGTTTGTAAACTAGGCTTAGTAACCCAAGCATCATCATAACTGGTTTCTTCGCACCCCAGGTCACGCCCACCTTAAGGATGCGCTTAATGAAGATATCCTAATAGGATATGGTGTCGCGTCTTTAGCATATGATGAAGATGCCACAATTTCACCTACGTGTGGAGGTGCTTGCTCTTGATCTATCAAAATAACAAAACATTGTATGATACAAATTACCTCACATCTTCCTGTCTTGTATCGCAGGCGATGCTGATGAGGCCATGCCGGAACAGAGAATTCAACCCCCAGCATCTTATGCCCCAGAGCGAAGCTCTCATGTTGAGAAGCCTGTCGCAGCTGCCGAGTATGCAGGAGAGCCCTTGGAGGATGTCATCGAAGTTTCTGATGATATCGAAGCTGACACCGTGCTGATGGAAGAAGATGTTGATGCCGCAGCTGATGAAATGGATACGGATGCTGTCGGGGCTGAGGTTCGTGAGAATGAGCAGGTTGTGGAAGACAGGACATCACATTCTAATGCGAATGTTCGATGAATTCTCCCAAGCCCCACGAGCCCCTCGCACCCAAAGGAGTTCCTGATCGAGCGGCAGCTACTGCAGTTTCCATTCCTCCAACAGAGATAGAGCTTCTAGAGGTTCCTCAAGCATGGAGTTTTTGGAGCTCGCAAGTGGGAACTGCAATCGCACCTGTTGCGGCCTATACCCTTCCTGCCAACTATGAGGGACTAGAACTCGCAGCTGATAGACGAGCAATGGAGCGAGGACAGACTTCAGTCCTTCCAGCAATGCGCATTCCTTATTTGCGCGAGATCCTTGAAGGAACCGGTATGTTACCATTTTTCGCATTTTTACATCCTCATTTACAAGTTTCATGCTCTAAACTTGAATCCACATTGTTAGGATTGAAGCAAGCTGATGTGAACTGGCTAGTTCAAATGCGTCTCTCCTATCCCCGGTCATTTGCGAGATCTCTAGAGATAGAGCCTTATAACAGAAGGTTGTTCTTGACCGAAGCCATCTGGATTTTGGAGCAGCTGTCTGCAGCAACCCCTCCGACCATTTCTCCTCAAAGTGCGCAGCTGCTTTTCAGCATGTGCCAAGGCCTTCAAGCCAAAGTTCAAGGCAAGCTAGGTTTCAGGTATCTTCTCAACAGGGTCACCCAGATTCGCGCAGCTGTGAATTTGAAACGCGTCTTTCACAACCTCATAGCTGAGGGGCGAAAGGTAGAGGAGCAAAGGCAGAAAGATGAAGGGGCTGTCAAACTCTTCCATGAGATGAACGCCAGGTACGAGCAGCTGAAGCGAGAAGTGGACCAAGTGAGAGATATATCACTCTCGTTTTCTCCTGATGACCCTCTAATCAAATATTTATTTTGAAAAAAACAGCAAGTATTTGTTTGAAACATTATTGTAATGTTGTTAGGGTTTCTCCCCCCCCCCTTTTTTTTATTCAAGACTTGCATGCCCCGTTTTGCCCTTCCGGGGATTTGCTCAAGCATTTTATGCGTATCAATTATTACGTCACATGGTGACATATCTGCCTTGATTTTTTCGCTAACTACTTATTAGATAAGCACGATTTTCTTGGGAAGTCCACCCGTATTATGACCTTCCAGCATTAATTAGGGCACGCCACCGAATCGTCATAGCCTTTAGTAGGGTAATTGAATGTTACCTCTTTTAAGACGCAAGTAATTAATTCTTACCTCTTTTCCAAGCTTTGCTGACTCAGCTGGGGAACTGAAGGGTCTCCGTAGGGTCTATATAAACCCTGTCTCTTGCTGCTTGGGTTCCTCATCCCAAAATGTGGCTTGCCATGAGTCCTTATGACTGCTGGCTTCAACGTTTGTCTTTTGTTGATTCATGGCAATTTCAAGTTGTGAAACCTGAGTTTGTGTCTTGTGCCACAGAAATAGCTTCCAAGATATTCTTTATGAAGCTCATTTATCTTTATAACCATTGTAAAGAAGATGCACATAATACCTCATGCTTGTTCGAAGATTTTTCTTCGTCTGTTATGTTTGCAGGTCGTATCTCTGGCTGCCTTCCGGTGAGGCGCAGTGCCGTACTGACCTCTTTACCAGCTCGTAATGAATGGGGTGTTTCTCCTCTATCTTTTCCAGAGGAGAACTATTTGCCACCACATTCTTGAACTAGGGGTGACGAGCCATGGCGCTCGTCTCCGTGGATAATAAGCTTTCTGCCCTAGGAGCTGTTCTCCACTAATTCTTCACCGCTGCATCCGTCTGAACAGGTGGTTCATCTGGCATATCTCTTGGGGAGAAGACCAGTCAGAAGCCTTGTTCAGTTCTAGGATCTCGAAGATGGCGTCACACAGCTGCTGTAACATTTGTAGGCCGTTCGTTTTATAGCAAGACTTTTCTTGTTATAGATTTTTGCTCGCAGGCTGTTATGTCGCATAGCTTTTATTAGGTACAGTAGGCCGATCATTTTATAGTAAGAATCTCCTTTCTAAAAAACTTTCGCTTGTGAGATGCTATCTAGATGAATTGTAAGTCATTTTGACTATGTAATTAGCTCAGTATGAGCTTTCGCTTGTAAGCTGCTATCTAGACAGATAAATTGTAAGTCATTTTGACTCATAATAAAGCGCTTTGTAGCATTTGTTGTTCTTGTCTGATACAACTAATTGTAATATCGCATGCGTGTTGGTTATGAAACAAGTTATGTTTCTTTCGCCTTTTGTGCTTGAATGTGTGCTTGAATAAATCTCTTATTTCAAGTTTGACAAATTTTGCATTCGCACGGTGCGTTGTCGCTATACCTGGCTATCTGAGAGATAGACTCGTAGACCAGTTAAGATCATACGTAAAGGCTGCAATCTTAAACAGATGGGCTTTTAGATCAATTTAGATCGCATTCGAGTATTGCTACTATCTCGGCAGATAGGCTTCAAGATCACTTTAGATCGCATTTGCATAGTGCTGCTATCTCGGCATATAGGCTTCGGGATCACTTAAGATCATATTTGAATATTGTTGCTATCTCGGCAGATAGGCTTTAGGATCAATTAAGATCGTATCGGATTAGTGCTGCTATCTCGGCAGATAGGCTTTAGATCGCATGATATCGTATTTGAATAGCGCTGCTATCTTGACAGATAGGCTTTTTATTGTAAATAAACAGAGAAGTAAACAAAGCGATGAAAAGACAACCATAGTCATAAAATTCTTCTCATCTGGGAGAATTCTTTTATTATAAGCACCTTCATATGGGAGAGGCGAAATTACAAATCCCTAATATGGGAGAGGCCAGAATACAAATCCCCCATATGGGAGGAATGACGCATGAGTCTATCGTAATACTAGACATAAATAGGCATTGTAATCTGATGCATGTAAAGAGAGAAGTTAAGGATAATACTTCTTAATCCAGCGCATGTTGACTGAGCTTGGGGTTGTGGCCGTCCCATGTAGCCTCTGTATATTGCAGTAGCCACTGTCAAAGACTTCTTTGACTTCGAATGGTCCTTCCCAGTTGGCTGCGAACTTTGGGTGAGCCGCCTCCCGCATGCAGTGATCTGAAGCGCGCAGGACCAGGTCCCCAACCGCAAAGTCTCGATGTTGGACTGTTTTGTTGTATGCGCGGGCGATCCTCTCCTTGTACCGTTTATTAGTCCTCTTGGCTTGCTCTCGCTTTTATTCCAATAAAATCAGGTCATGGTCGCGCTGATTGTCATATAATGCGTGAAAGGCCAACCTTGCAGAGTTGATTTTCACCTCCGACGGTACTACAGCTTCAGCTCCATAGCATAAAAGAAATGGGGAGACTCCCGTGGGAGTCCTTGCAGAAGTTTGATACGCCCACAATGCTATGTTCAAAGAATCGGCCCATTTCTTATGATCGTCCGCGACCATCTTGCTCAGGATTCTTAGCAGCGTCTTGTTGGTCGCTTCTGCTTGACCATTCCTGTTTTGGATAATGGGTAGAGCAGACCTGCCTTATATTGTACTCCGCTAGCTTTCCGGCCACCTGGCGATTTACAAAAGGGGTACCATTATCTGAGAGGATTGTGTTGGGAATCCCGAACCTGTATATGATGTTTTCTTGGATGAAATGGACCACAGCAAGCGCGTTTGCTGTCTTCAGTGGTATTGCCTCCACCCACTTGGTAAATAGCTCAGTCGCGGTGAGGATGAACTGGTTCCCATGTGAGGCTGGTCGGATAAGGCCAACAAAATCTAGAGCCCAAGTGTGGAATGGCCATGGTGTCCCCAACGCATGTAAATCTACAACAGGGGCATGCACTAGGTTGCCTTTGAATTGACACTCCTGACATCTCCTTACTTTAGTGCGGCAATCTGCTTCCATGGTGGGCCAGAAATAGCCAACTGTGAGGACCTGTCTGCATAATTTCGCACCTCCTTGATGCTCTACTTGGTGAGACAGATCCATCACCTCTTGTGCTTCCTTGCTGTCTAGGCATCGAAGTAGGTTACCCTCGTGACCCCTTCGCCAGAGTATGTTTTCTTGCACTACGTACCGGGCTGCCTTCCTTTTCAGTTTCTCGGCTTCTTTTCTTGACTCAGGCTCGATTCCTACCGTGAGGAAATAGAAGAGCGGCTTCCTCCAATCTGCATCATCATCAACCAGATCAATTTTTAAAGAATCCCTGATCACAGCGCAACTCTCGCAGTTCCCTTGAATTAACGTAGCAGCCGTCGACATGTCCGGCCAGTGAATCCCGTACCTTTGGGCTTTCCGATAGATTGACAACTCACTTTCTCCGCAAGTGTGCTGGTGAATCTCTTCCAGTAGTGCTTGCCCCTCCTGCTGTGAGACGCATCGCATAAGTATTCCACCTGGACCTTTGTAGTAGAGAGCGTTGTCATGTATGCAGTACCCCTTAGTGGATGCCCAATTTTCTTTGCTCGTTCCCTCTGCAATGGCGTGCAATATTGGTTTCCTCCAGTCTGCATCGTCCATACATTCGTCCTCACATGCGTCCTCTGTCAACGCCGATGACATTCGTACTTCAATCGAAATTCTCGCAGGGCATTTATCCGCACTAACTTTAGATCCCAGAGTGGCCAAAGCGTCTGCATGCCGATTATCTGCTCTAGGTGTATGCTCGTACCTGACATCGCAGAATTGTTGTACCAGCTTCTGCACCAGAGTTCGGTAAGACAATAGATTCACTTCTTTTGACCCGTACTCACCTGAAGCTTGTTTGACGATTAACTTGGAATCCCCCATAACCGTCAAATTGCTTACTTCGAGTGCCTTTGCTGCACGGAGACCTGCGATGATAGCCTCATACTCCACTTCATTGTTGGTGACTGCGAAATCGAGTTTCGTGGACATTTGTATGACCTCTTCATCGGGTTTGGACAGAACGATTCTAATTCCTCCACCTTTCCTTGTTGACGATCCATCAAAATGAAGCGTCCAGTAAGGCAACTCGACTGCATAGATCTCGGGTCTCTCTAGTTCCTCCTCGATCATGGGCTCGTGGCTATCATCAGGGAATTGTGCCAGCAAATCCGCCACTGCTTGCGATTTGATTGCCCGCACTCGAATGCACGTGATGTCGTATTGGGAGATGGTCATATTGTAAAGTGACCAAGTCCAACTCATATATTAGCTGGGCCACAAACCCAGATCTTACAAGCCCAAAGGCTCTGTTGGACTGAAGTGAAAACCCAAACACAAACTGAAGGGACTCAAGTACAATATGTAACGGTCAACTCATCACCACCGCAAGATTCAGTTGACCGTATGGACGAACGATATTACTCCTCAGTTGTATATATCAATGGTCTTGGACCAGAGACAATGTACTGAAAAGGATTGCAATCAATTATCATCGTTTTTCTCTGTCCCTTCCAGAGCTCCTTCGATGCCTCTTTGTTTCTTTGTGTTTAACTCTCTGTGTTTGATTCTCATATGAAACCTTAACTGGTTTCTTCTCATGGTATCAGAGCAACCATGTCGATCACTACCGTAACTACCGCTGCTAACAACCCCTCCAACCCTCTCAATCTCTTGTCCAATATCCACAACCTAGTTCCGTTCAAACTCGATGGAACGAACTATGTTGTGTGGAAATATCAGATCAGTTCTCTACTTCGAACCCAATCTGTCTATGGATATCTTGATGGGACAATCCCCTGTCCCTCTCAATTCTTGAGTGGATCTGATGGATCTGCAACAACCACCACGAATCCGACTGTCAATCCAGCGTATCAAACATGGATGGCTCAAGATCGAGCACTCATGACTGTAATCAACGCTACACTAAGCCAAGAGGCTCTATCGCTGGTAATTGGTCAAACGACCTCTCGTTCTCTCTGGCTTGCTTTGGAACGAAGGTACGCTTCTCTGTCCAGATCAAATATTTTGCAATTGAAGAGTGAATTACAGTCAATAAAGAAGAAAACGGACTCTGTTGATGTGTTTATGCAAAAATTGAAGACGATAAGAGATAAATTGACAGTTGCTAGAGTTATTGTGGATGATGAAGACATGATTCTATATGCACTTAATGGTCTTCCTGCCGAATACAATTCTCTGCGTACTACTATTTATGTTACTTCTACAAATCTTACCTTTGAAGACCTACATGTCTTATTGAAATCCCACGAGTTAATGTTAGAATCCCAAATTTCTGCCCCTAATGTGGATTCTGCTGCTGCATTTAATTCTGTCACAACTAGTCAAAGTAACTCTAATAGGGGCAGAGGTCGATATCATGGGACCAATGGCAGAAACAATGGCCGTGGTTATAATCGTGGCGGCCATCAAGGCCGTTTTGGCAGAGGGTACAACACTGGCTATAATCACTATGAATCTCGGGGCAGATTCGGTAATAACCGTGGTGGTCGTTTCGACTCACATCGAGGCAGAAACAACAATTACCCTCATTACAACAATAACATTACTTGTCAAATATGTGGCCAGGGGTATCATTCGGCTATAGATTGTGTCCACAGAATGGACCATGCTTATCAGGGCAGAATGCCCACCGATAAGCTCACTGCTATGGCTGCTTCAACTCAACAAAATAGTTCCCCCTATCAAACCTATTGGTTGTCGGACACGGGAGCTACAAATCACATGACTAACGACTTTGGGAACATGAGTTTATCCGATCCATACACTGGAAACGAACAAGTTGCTGTCGGAAATGGGGAAACTCTCCCTATACACCACTCTGGTAATGCTGTTTTTTCCACTTCTACACATAATTTTCGTTTACAAAACACGTTACATGTGCCTAAGCTTAGCACAAATTTACTATCCGTCCATAAACTGTGTACCGACCATAACTGCAGATTTATTTTTGATTCCACTTCTTTTTCTATCCAGGATTTAACTACGGGGAAAATCCTCTACCAAGGATTGAGTAAAAACGGACTCTATCCTATTGAGTCTGTTTCATTTCAGCACGCTCCTCAAGCTTATCTAGGAAATAAAGTTTCTGCAAAACTTTGGCATGCCCGTTTAGGGCACCCTTCCAATTCCGTTATGCATCAAATAATTCCCTCATCGGGAAAGTTAGATAATAAATGTCATTCTTGCTTGCTTGGTAAAATGCATCGCTTACCTTACAATAATTCTAATTCTTATGTTACTGAACCTTTACATCTTTTGCATAGTGACATATGGGGTCCCGCTAGCACATTATCTTATTATGGTTACCGTTATTACATATTATTTGTTGACGACTATTCAAAGTACACTTGGTTATTTCCCTTGCACAAAAAATCTGAAGTCTCTTCAGTTTTTCCTACCTTCAAGTTACAAATTGAAAAATTGCTCAAACATCCGATTCGTATTTTACGAACCGATGGAGGGGGAGAATACACATCCTTTATTTTTCAGCAAATATTGATCTCAAATGGGATCACTCACCAAAAATATTGTCCGCATACCCCTCAACAAAACGGTGTTGCCGAAAGGAAACACCGACATATAATTGAAACGGCTGTTACATTACTGAAAAATGCCTCTTTGCCCAATAAATTGTGGTATCATGCCGTTAAAACGGCTGTGTATCTTATCAATCGCATGCCAAGTAAAAATACGAAAAATAAATCGCCTTTTGAACTACTTTTTGGTACTTCTCCTGATTACTCCAACTTGAAAATTTTTGGTTGTGCTTGCTTTCCATACTTGCGACATTATAATAATTCTAAATTTGATGCTAAGACAAAAACTTGTGTGTTTATAGGGTACGCCGATGATTACAAGGGTTATATCTGTCTTGACAAAAACACTAATCGCATTTATGTCAGTCGAGACGTCGTATTCGACGAATCTGTGTTCCCCTTTGCTAACTCCTCTCCTAATGTTTCAGGTGCTACACTTGATTCTACCAATCTGCCAACCATGATAGGTCCCTTACCATCAATGATGAGCAACCCTCATGAGAGAACTGAGGTACCACCCCCTGCTGGTGTGATGCAGCCGACCAGCACCCTGGAACAGCCAACCGGAACAGACGCACCAGCCATAACAGTTCCTGGAACTGTTCCAGCCAGAACAGATTCTGGAACAGCAGCTGGAACAGGTTCTGGAACAGTTCCAGCCACCAGAACTGACCCTTTAACAGATGCTACACAGCTTGCTGAGCGCAGTGAGCCCACTGACCAGTCTGCCAGGTCAGGCACGGCATCCCCCACAGTGGGTCTGGCACCTCCCCCCTCTCATGCTGCTTCTGAGATGACGTCCAACACCGGACATCCGATGAAAACCCGCAGCAAAAGCGGGATTAGTAAGCGAAAAACAGGTTTTACTGTCACTATCTCTCCAAAATCTGATCCAACTTCTTTTACCGAGGCTAGCAAACACTCGCAGTGGCGTCAAGCAAAGACTGACGAGTTCGCTAGCCTCACAAAACAAAATACATGGACACTTGTGCCGACGCCACCCAATGCCAATGTAATCGGCAACAAATGGGTGTTTCGCACCAAGTACAATCCAAATGGCACGGTTTCTCGCTACAAAGCACGACTTGTGGCTAAAGGATTTCATCAAAATGCGGGCATTGATTACGATGAAACCTTTAGCCCAGTCGTCAAACACTCCACTGTTCGCATTATACTTGCACTTGCAGCTACTTTTAACTGGTCATTGCAACAACTCGACGTTAAAAACGCTTTTTTACATGGAACACTTAAAGAAACCGTGTTCATGACACAACCTCAAGGATTCAAAAATCCTCAATTTCCTCACTATGTTTGTCGTTTACACAAGTCCATATATGGTCTCAAACAAGCTCCAAGAGCTTGGTTTGAGCGCTTTACTAGTTATTTATTTTCTTGTGGTTTCTCTGCTTCATATGCCGACTCATCTCTTTTTATTCGTCACCATGGTAATAAGTGTACTATTTTACTGCTTTATGTCGATGATATTATCTTAACTGGCAGCGACACTAATTTTATGCTTCGATTCACAAAGCAACTTAATTCTGAATTTTCAATGACTAACTTAGGTCCCCTAACGTATTTCCTGGGCTTGGAAATCAAACGTTCCACCTCCGGCATCTTTGTAAATCAGGCTAAGTATATCTCAGATTTACTGTCTCGCTTTAACATGATGCATTGTAAGCCCGCTCCTACTCCTCTCTCTCCAGGAACTAAATTTCATGCTTTAGATGGACAAAAATTACCCGACCCAACACCCTACCGCCAACTATTAGGTGCCCTTCAATACCTTACTTTTAGTCGCCCTGACATAGCCTTTGCTGTCAACCACCTTTGTCAATTCATGCACACACCCACTTCAACCCACCTAGTAGGCGCTAAGCGTATCTTACGCTATCTCCAAGGTACCAAAAACCATGGTCTTCTCTATCGAAAAGATCATCTACCCATCAATGCGTATTCCGACGCTGACTGGGCCGGCAACCTTACTGATCGCCGTAGCACATCGGGCTTCATTATATTCCTCGGACCGAACCCCATTCATTGGGGTGCCAAGAAACAACCAACTATTGCCCGGTCCTCCACGGAGGCCGAATACCGAGCTCTTGCCTCCACAGCCGCCGAGCTCGCATGGCTCAAAATTCTTTTCTGCGACCTACGTCTTTTCATTTCCGAAAAACCAACCATTTGGTGTGACAACTTGTCCGCTATTGCAATGACCGCTAATCCAATAATGCATGCTCGCACCAAACATATAGAAATTGATTATCATTATATACGTGAAAATGTCCTCTCTCGTCATTTACGTGTTTTATCTGTTCGCAGCTCAGATCAACTTGCAGACATATTCACTAAAGGCTTGTCCACCGCAACGTTCAACAATCTCAAAGACAAACTAATGGTTGCTGCACCACCATTAGTTTGAGGGGGAGTGTAAAGTGACCAAGTCCAACTCATATATTAGCTGGGCCACAAACCCAGATCTTACAAGCCTAAAGGCTCTGTTGGACTGAAGTGAAAACCCAAACACAAACTAAAGGGACTCAAGTACAATATGTAACGGTCAACTCATCACCACCGCAAGATTCAGTTGACCGTATGGACGAACAAGATTACTCCTCAGTTGTATATATCAATGGTCTTGGACCAGAGACAATGTACTGAAAAGGATTGCAATCAATTATCATCGTTTTTCTCTGTCCCTTCCAGAGCTCCTTCGATGCCTCTTTGTTTCTTTGTGTTTAACTCTCTGTGTTTGATTCTCATATGAAACCTTAACTGGTTTCTTCTCACATATACCATTTTGCCAATCTTCCACCGGGAGAGGTATGAGTGAGGTAACGTATGGGGTCACTCTTTGTAACCACCACCACCTTGTGCGAGGCGAAGTAGTGCTTCAACTTTTCTATCACGAAGAATAGAGCAAGGAAATGACGCTCAATATCTGTGTACCTTGATTCGGCTGGCTGCACTATGCGAGAAATATAGTAAATCGGCCTTTATTTCCCTTCATATTCTTGAGCCAAAAGTGCCCCTATAGACCTCTTCGTTGATGTTAGGTACAGCAAAAGCGGCGACCCGAGCTGCGGATCATTACCCTTTGTGATGTCAACAAGTCCTTTAACCTTTCAAATGAAACCTCATGTTCCGCGGTCCAATTATACACAGTATTCTTCTTGAGGAGATCGCTGAAGCAGAAGGTTATTTATGCGATCGCAGGGATGAACCTTCGCAGGTAAGATAACTTCCCCAAGAATGTTTTCAGAGCGCTTTTATTGTGCGGTGCCTTCATACTAGTGATGGCTGATACCTTGGCGGGATCAGGCTCAATTCCCTGGCGATGTATCACGCATCCCAAGAACTTCCCCGAGGTCACTCCGAATTCGCACTTCATGGGGTTCATCTTTAACTGGAAACTTCTGCATCTTTCAAATACTTTCCGCAGATCTCCCAAATGGTCCGCTTCTTCCTTAGACTTGACAACCAAGTCATCAACGTAAAACTCCACTTCTCTGTGCATCATGTCGTGAAACAGGGCCATCATGGCTCGCTGATAAGTCGCGCCTGCATTCTTGAGTCCAAACGGCATAACCGTGTTATTGAAGACTCCCACTGGCGTGATGAATGCGATTTTCCGTGCATATTCAGGGTCCATTTTGATCAAGTTGTACCCACTGAAGCCGTCCATAAAGTTGAACATACGATGACCCGCAGTCGAATCAATGAGCAGATCGATGTTGGGCAGCGGAAAATCGTCCTTAGGGCAGAAACGGTTGAGATCTCTGAAGTCTACACAAATGTGAAGCTGCCCATTCTTCTTCACCACGGGCACAATATTAGCCAACCATGTGGGATGGTGATTGGGCTCGATGAACCTGGCAGTTAGCAGCTTGACAATTTCTTGCTTGATTTTCACGCTTATCTCCGGCCTGAAGCTCCTTGTGCTCTGCTTTACCGGATTAGATCCTGGGATTACATCTAACCTGTGCATGGTTATGCTCGTGTCCAAACCGGGCATTTCATCGTATTCCCATGCAAACACGTCTTTGCACTCAGTCAGAAGTTGCAGCAACATTGCTTCTTCCTCGCTTGTGAGGTCTGCACTTAGAAAGACTGGCCTCTTCTTTTCTTCGCCTGGGCTCAGGAATACTTCCTTCAGCTCCTGTTTTTGAGTTTTCGGCTTGTCCTCCATACATTCAGGCGCTTCTTTTAACTTATTTTCCAAAACATCTGGTGTTGTCCTGTCTACTTCCATGACATGCTCAATTTGATTTATTTGCCCAGGGATATCCCCATGCTCGCGTGGGGGTATCCCGGCGCACCTTCATATGCGGTAGCATTTCTTCCCGTTAGAGTAGAAGCTTTCTATCTCTTTGCCCACGGGATCATGTCTTGCCACTCTTTCCAGGGTGTACACATTCTTCCTTTGATAGGCAATCTGCGGTGCGTCTTCTCGCACAGACTACTTTTCCTTGGCCTCCTCCCTTGTCACCATTACTCCTGCTGGTGATTGATCCTTGATGTCCTCCCATCGAAGCAAGGGAGTGGTATTAAACGGCCCTGGTGTTAGCTCGTCTGCCATTTCTGTGAACCACACTGCTTCGGTGAGGTGCGCATCGTCCAGATTGAAAGGGTTTACCGAAGCTGGTATCTCCACTATTCTGTCGTTCCAAATAGCTTTCATCACCTGGTGGGCTGTCGAGGGGACTGCATCGAAGCGATGAATCCAAGCTCGCCCTATGATCATGTGATACGTAGTGTTCGCATCAATAACGTAGAATTTTACTGAACACTTGATTTTTCCTATATGGACGCCCAGACGAATCCATCCTATTGTCATCCTAGAATCGCTTCCAAATCCCATCAGCGGGGATAGACGTCTAACAATCTTCTGCTCCGGGATTCCCGCTAACTTTAAAGTGTTGAGCGAGACCACGTTGACTGCCGCTCCTCCGTCGACGAATGCCCTTTTAAATTCGACACCATTGATCACCGCTGTTACATACAAAGGCTTCTGGTGGCTCGCATCTGTCTTCTTGTCGCTTGCGGAGAAGATTATGACCTTTTTCGTGGAGCGGGACGCCCTGAAAACTTTCCCATTGGAAACCACGATGTCTTCTTCATAGTCCTCCGCTATCCTTAGGATCGCTTTCGCCATCTCCTTTCGGCACTTCTCCGAAAAGTTTCATTTCATCGAAGAACTTGCTAAACCCGTGCGACCCCTTCATCCGATCGGCACGTTCGTCCTCTGTGTCTATACTGTAGTCCTCATCATTGTGGACTTCAGCAATGATGGTCAAACCGTCTTCCGCAATCTCTTAGAGGTCCATCATTGCGATCATGGCTACTTCTTTACCTTTCGGCTCTTGCTCCGCATGAGCCGGCAGTGGATTGCTTCGCACATCCTGTCTATGATCGCTGACGATCAACTCGCCGTCTTTCATTTTCCTTGCTTACCATGTTTCTGAATTTCTTGCAATCAGCCGTGGGGTGCATAATTTTTCCGTGGCACTCGCACCACTTCGGGTCCCTCATCATCTCCTTAGAGGGTATCCTTTCGAGCGGAGGTAAGATACCATATTTACGCCACTGCTTACACAAGTCCATCGCTTCCTCCACCGAGCATGGTAGAGGTGGCGCATCCAAGTTTGTAACCCTGGGCTGCTTTTGCGGCGAAACCGTATTAACCTCATCTTCACGCGCCCTCTTGTAACTGAACCTTCCGATCTTAAAAGTGGTTCCCCCTGAAGGTCGTTCAGGGGCGTGATTCTTCTTCTGCCTTTCCACGATAGGCTCTATGTTCTTTGTGCACTCGATTAGATTTGAAAAGGTAGGAGTTTGTAGGTTGATCAGCATACCTTTGTACTCGTCTCGCATGCCTTGCAGACATATTTCCACGAGCCTGCCCTCCAGCACTTCATCTCTGCATTCCAAGGACTTGGCTCTGAATTTCTTAATGAATGTGACTCCATCCTCCTCGCGTTTCTGGTACATACGAGAGAGATGAATCATTTTCACCTTCTCTTCCACCTTGAAGAATTTGGTATAAAAATTCTGGACCATGTCGTCCCAGGTCTTCACGGAACCGGCCTCTAACGTCCTGTACCACTTGTAGGCCACGTTTCCCAGAGATTTCGGGAACTCGCGCATCAGCAACTTGTGATCAGCCCCATATTGTCTCATCACATCGATGAAACGCATGACATGCTCGTGAGCGTTTCCGCTAACATCTTCGAACTTGTCCCACTTAGGAGCCTTGTACCCGGCGGGCTTAGGCATGAGGTAGATCTCGCGTGGGATAGGAGGATCATTGTCAACCTTAGGGATGATGGTGTCAGCGAACGGTTGATTGGCCATGAAGGTTTCCATGCGTCGCTGCAGTGACGTCATACACTCCGGTGCACTTCCCCCAGCAAAAGGAGGAAGGGTTGTTGTAGTCGGCGGCGACACATACGCCACGGTCGGGCTAAGAGTGTACTGTGAAGTCAGGTTGCCCAGCGGTGCCGACGGAGGAGGTAAGGGGTATTGTGAAGAAAGGTTGGGTGCCACAGTTGGTGGTTGAAGAATATGTGTGGTAAGAGGCGGTATTTGAGCCGTTTTCCCCTGAACTGAGGGCAACTGCACCATTGCCGGTGGGGTTTGCGGATTAGGGTTAGGTGGTGCGGGTATCACCCCAGTCCCTTGGGTGGTGGAAGCCCCTCCTCCTTGGGAGACGGCAGTGCCCGATGTAGGGTTTGGGGCAAGGGTTCCCAGGATGGCCATTATCCTTTCCATCTATGAGGATTGAGCCTGAAGGACCTTTCCCTGATTCTGAATGGTGGCGTTGAGAGCCTCCAACGTTGGAGCCTCACCGGCGGCCACAGAAGCGTGACGGGTCTCCTCTCCTGAGGTAGTCTCCGTGGAGGGCGATCTGTTACTGACATCATCTTCATGAGACATGGTTGCTTGCAATGGTAAGATTCACGTCGGGTTCACCAAATGTGTACGAGAGAATCCTGCAGAGAGAATTCAATATACACCAAGAGTAGAGGATAGAAAGAACATAGGAAGAGTAGGGTTGTGTATAGGGAGAGAGTAAGACAATAGCACTGTGTGAGAGAGAAACAGGATTTTGGCAGAGCTTCCGCGTATCTCAGGTGATTCGCCCTTGTATGGAAGGGTTAGCGATCCTATATATAATGGAGAATGTGACCGTTGTAGTGGGTTAATTCGCCCATTAATGGCGGCTTAATTAGCTTAACTACAACGGCACGTTCGTCCGCGTATATAGGGACCGTTACGCACATTAACCACGTGTATCGGAACCGTTATGAGGTTGACCGGGTTTATGGAGCTCGTGCCATAAATCTCTCAAAGCAGTTACTAAGGGTCGAGCGCGGGCTTGGTTGTCTCTCGCGCGCGACAGGACTTACTCTAGCCTCCAAAACACTAAGTCCCTACAGGTCCCGTGTGGTGGTATGCGAGGGCCCTGTCTCGCAGCCACCCACGTGGATCAGCGCGGGTGGTGATCCAGTGTGTGTGGAGCACAGCTAGGTGTGCTGGATGATCGCCACGTGGCTAAGATCTGCCTGTCCAGAAAGCACTATCTACACCATCCAAAACACATTCAAGGGTCTTTGAATCATCAGATTGTATGTCCTTAATCTAGATAATTACGTCTATAACATAAATACCAAGAGGATTAAAAGTAATGATGTATATCCTACTTATCTATGGAATTATCGTTTAGGCCATTTAAATGAGAAACGCATTTCTAGACTCCATAAGGATGGACTTCTAGACTCACATATGAGACATGTAAATCTTTTTTATTGGGAAACATGACTAAGTCCCCTTTCAATAAGAAAGGTGAGAGGACTAGTAAGCTATTGGCACTCATACATACTGCTGTGTATGGACCATTTGCCACGCCCAAAGGTGGTTATCTTTATTTCATCACATTTCCTGATGACTTCTATAGATATGGATTTGTATATCTTATGAAGAAAAAATATGAATCCTTTGAACATTTCAAGGAATTCAAGAATGCAGTAGATAAGCAACTTGGCAGGAGTATTAACGCTCTATGATGAGATTGTGGAGGAGAATACTTGAGCCAAGAGTTTGACGACTATAGTAGAGAGTGTGGGATCTTGTCATAACTCACTCCACCCGAAACACCACAATCGAATGGTGTGTCTGAGAGGAGAATCGAACAATGTTGGACATGGTTCTATCTATGATGTGTCAGACTGATCTTCCAATATCATTTTGAGGTCATGCTCTATTAACTATAGCTTTTACTCTTAACCGTGTTCCAACTAAATCAGTCATGAAGACACCATATGAGATATGGACTAGAAGGCGTCCCATGGTGTCATTTATGAGTATTTGGGTTGCGAGGTCTATGTAAAGCGTTTACAATCAGACAAGCTCGGACCCAAGTCAGATAAGTTTAAGTTTGTGGGATATCCTAAGGAAACGAAAGGATATTACTTCTACAATCCAACGGAGAAAAAAGTGTTTGTTGCTCGAACCGATGTGTTTCTAGAAAGAGAATTTGTCTTGAAAGAAGACAGTGGAAGGACTGTAGAACTTGAAGAGGTTCAAGAACCACAAACCACTGATCCTACAACGGAGCATGAGCAGGAACCACAAGATTTTGTGGAGTAACCTGCTCAAGTAACACGAGAGCTTCGTAGGTCGAGTAGGATACGTGAGAAGCCGGAGAGGTATGGAATTTTCGTGACTGAGCTCAGTGACGTATTGCTCATGGATGATGAGCCTATAACCTATGGAGAGGCCGTAAAAGGGACAGACTCTAAGAAGTGTCTTGAAGCCATGAGATCCGAAATGGAATTCATGTATACCAACAAAGTATGAACTTTGGTGGAACCACGCAAAGGGACTCGGCTTATAGGGTAAAAGTGGGTCTTCAAGAAGAAGACTGAAAAGGATGGAAATGTGATTGCCAATAAGGGCCGATTGGTGGAAAAAGGATTTAGAGAGATTCTTGGTATAGACTATGATGAAACCTTTTCCACAGTCGCAATGACCAAATCCATTCGTATCTTACTTGCTATTTCATCCTATCATGACTATGGGATATGGAAAATGGGTGTCAAAATAGTGTTTCTGTATGGAAACCTCATTATGGATGTATACATGACACATTCTGAGGGTTTTGAGGATTCAGAGCATGCCAACAAAGTGTGTATGTTGCAGCTTATATACTTGGTATCAAAATCTATAGGGATAGATCTAGGAAGCTGCTCGGCCTAAGTCAAAATACATATATAGGCAAGGTATTGAAAAGGTTCAACATGCAAGAATCAAAGAAATGATTCTTTCCCATGTCGCATGGAGTCACCCTTACGAAGGCTGACTTGTTGGAATAGATGTCCTAGAGGCAATCTTATTTAGTATGAACATTACTTTAGCTAGAATAATCATTGTATTATATGTAAAGATATTTAACGTAATTAAGTCCTTCGATTACAATTGTTGTTTATCTTAAATATCCCTAGTCGTTTATATTGATTAATAGGCCGATCAACTATAGACTAGTACGTGGGTAGATTGATATGGAGATATCAAGTCTAACACATGGGTATGAATTATGGGTAATGGCATATTGGAATGACCCACCACGAGAAAACTACATATAAGTTATGTAAAAGTCACAAGCGCTTCTCGTAGTGACAATGGTATTGTGGTCATAATATTTTGGAGTATTATGTTTTGATATCGCCAAACACCATGCCGTGACTGGGTGGCAATTAAGGACGGACATGATGGGAAGCAAGCTTAGAGATGGTAGTGATGTAAAGAGGATTTGACCCTCCCACATAAAGGGAGCAAATATCCACGGCCACTCGAGGGGTAGTTCATATAGAATGTCTGGGCAGACTCAGATAAATCAATATGGGATATTGATGTTATCTGCATGGATAAGCCTATTCCCAGCATCGAGAAATTATGTATTGGATATACGAGCATGACTTGTATGTGTCGTGTCCCATCCGGATATAGAGACAAATGGATGATACAATGCGGTAACACTGGCCACAAGGTTTGTCGGATCACTTACTATTTATATTATTTGGGTGATATAGATGTGTTGCTAGACACCACTCTATGTTAGTAATTGTTACTACCAACTAATCAGAAACCTATGGGGTCACGCGCCCTATGGATTAAACTAGACTTGGAAATTAATTAGTATGACTAATTAACTAGAAGGATCAATACGCAATCACGAGAAAATTTAGTAGAACTAATTTTCAAAGTGGACTAATGCGTGTATGGACATGATTAGTATTGGGACTAATATGAAGTTATCCATCCTCGTTGTGTGAGACATTCTTCTTCCTCCTTCCTCATGTTGCTTGCACATTGACGTTGGAAGGACTCCGGCGCAATCCTAGGCGTGGATGGATAGCATTCTACGTTTAGTGATCTTTTAGACAAACAAGGTACACAACGATTCTACCATTACCACGTTATGATGGCTTGTATACGATTCATGAACGGAAATAATTTATTGTCTTTCCGCTGCGTAATCCGTATCAATACCCTACAATGGTATCAGCGCCACAGGTAGCGCCTAACGTGGTTTTAAGTGTTACTTTACAGTCAGTTTTACACCATAACTGTTATTTATTTATTTATTTGCGTAAAACTGAATTTGGCATAATGATGCAAACTGAATATGATTCAGTAGAGAATGATCTAGTTTTAGATATCATGTAAAAATTAGTGAATTTCGTTCACATATGATGTGTCTTTTTGTGTTTTGAAAAACTAGGTTTGGGCAAAATTAAGGAAAATGGGTTTTTCTTAGTTGGAAACAAGCACAAAAGGGAAGGAATGAAGGAAGGAAGGAAACAACCCTAGGGTTAAACCCTAGGGCCACCCGCCTCCCTCCTTGTGCACCGAGCAAGCTGAGGCCAAGGGTCGGGCCGCACTAGCTAACGACTTGGTCGCACGGGCTAGGGCCGACCGGTCCGGCGGCTTGCGGAGGTCCTTTTGGGGTTCGGCCAAATTGGTTTGGTGGGTCCCTTGGACCGTTTTGACCCTAGAAAATTCAAATTAAACTTAAAATCGACCAAGAGCGTTAAAATTATATTTTAACTGTTTATGTGCTTTTACATGGTGATTGGATGTGGACTTAGATGTGGATGTTGTGGATGTTTATTTTTGTGGTTCATTTTATTGTAATTAATGTAATTAATTAAGTTTTACGGCATGGTTGTCGTCTTCTCCTCAACTTGTGAGGTCTCTTTATTTAGTATATATGCTAGCTAGTATTAGATAGTTAGACGATAGCCAAGACATGGAGAAGAAGCTTAAAGATTGAAGAAACTACAAGAAAGCGACATTCCACAAGCTAAGGCGCATGGACTAAAGATGGAGGCACATGGAGATGAGCTTGCTGTTTTTAGGTCTTATAGATGATCTCATTAACTTGGGAATATCTTAATTTTAGGAGGCCACATCCACATCACGTTTACTTATTGTTTGTGGTTGTTTATTTATTATCTTGTTATTTAAATTTTTTAATGTATGGTTGATGCATGCAAATTGTAACAAGATAATAATTAAAATCCGGATCTTTTATTTTGGATTTTCCCAATCCAAATAAGTAGATCAGTTGATATATATCAACAAAACAATTAAAATTAAAAGGTAAAAAGTCATCAATAAAAATATTGTGTTTTTGCCTTCTCGTTACTTAAAACTCGTCAAAAGTATAATGTATTAAATGCGTACTTGCCAAAGCAAGGCGTTTTGATTCTTTATAGGATGGCGCGATGGCACAAAAAAGTAATGTGCAATTGTTGAAGTAAGAGGTTGGACGAAACTAGGCTATTTCAATAGGATTAAAAGCCTAGAGGCAAGGAAATTGGGATTATCTATGGGATAGATACATAAGAAGTTATTTTCCCAATTGAACCAAGAGTTGCATAGGATGCAATTGAAAATTGTTCCTACCTAAATAACTAATTTTTGGGTGACTTGACAAAGCAAGCTCAAGAAGAGGTAAAATATGGATCTTGGCCCACTAGAAAATATACATGATATTTTCCGCTTTAATAGAGAGGCTTATTGATCCGAGAAAAATAGTGGGAGTCATGTTAGATAATCTAGCCATTATTAAATGTACTCATTTGTTCATAAAATACTAAAACTTGTATATTTCTTATTTTGTAGAATTCTAATGGCAAACAATCCATCGATTTCATAACAATCTCTACGATCAGACATTGAGAATGACAAGGTTTCTGGAATAAATTTTCTAGACTAGTACAGAGACTTGAGAATTGTTCTTAAGCCATAAAAAAGTAATTGTACATTCTAGAGGATCCAGTTCTTGAAGGACCAGAAAATAACACCGATGCCGCCATCAAGGCACATCAGAAGATTGTTGACAATTCTAATGATGTGACTTGTCTGCTTTGCACCATGAACTCTGAGCTTCAGAAGCAAAGATGAGAACATGGAGGCGTATGATATGGCCATGCATTTGAGGCATCTCTTCCAAGAGCAGGTAAGGCATGAGCGATATGAAGTATCTAAAACATTGTTCAAGTGTCATCTGTCAGAGGGAAACCCGGTGGGGCCTCATGTACTGCGCATGATCAGGTACTTGGAGAGTCTCACACGTCTGGGGTTTTCGGTGGTCAAGAGTTGGCCACTGATCTCATCTTACAATTGTTACCTGATAGTTATAGCCAGTTCATCATGAACCATAACATGAATGAGATCAGTAAGCCTCTACCAAATTTGCTCAATATGTTGAGGACAACTGAACAAGCATCTAAAAAGGTAAAGGCAATGCCATCATGATGGTCAATCAAGGGAAGAGAAAGCGAGTTGCATCTACCTCCAAAGGAAAGAGAAATAAAGTTGCAAAATCCAAGGAAACTGCCTTAAAGCCCTCTGGGGGCGTGACTAAGGGTGAGTGTCACTACTACAGTCAGCCTCGTCACTAGAAAAGGAACTGCCCAAAATATCTAGAAGATAACAGGCTTGGAATAGTGATTCCACCACCACCAAGTATTTTTGTTATAGATGTCAATCTGTTTGTCTCTTCATCTTGTTTATTATCGAAATGTGCAGGATCTAAAGAGGAGCAGACGACTGGCTAAAGGGAAGATAGACTTGCGCGTGGGGAATGGAGCAAGAGTTGTTGCATTATTCGTAGGCTTTTATGAGTTATATTTACCTTCAGGACTTATCTTAGAATTAGACAATTGCTTTTTGTGCCTGTTGAGAGCAGAAACGTTATTTCAGTTTCTTGTTTGGACAAGAAATGTTTTTCTATTAAAATAAAGGACAAATGTTACTCCATATATTTTTATGGTTTGCATTATTGTAATGCTTTATACTCTAATGGATATATATCCTTGATCTAGATAATTGCGTCTATAACATTAATACTAAGAGGATTAAAACTAATGATTTAAATCCTACTTATTTATGGCATTGTTGTTTAGGCCACATAAACGAAAAACGCATCTCTATAATCCATAAGGATGGATTCCTAGACTCATTTCATTATGAATCATATGAGGCATGTGAGGCTTGTTTATTGGGAAAGATGACAAAATCCCCTTTCAAGAAGAAAGGAGAGAGGAGTAGTGAGCAATTGGCTCTCGTGCATTCTGATGAAGTAGAGAAGCAGCTTGTCAAAATTATTAAGGCTCTACGATTGGATCGTGGAGGGGAATACTTGAGCGAAGAGTTCGATGAGTATCTTAGAGAGTGTGGGATATTTTCCCAACTCACTCCACCCGGAATGTCACAGTGGAATGGCGTGTCCGAGAGGAGTAATCGAAATCTGTTGGACATGGTTCGATCTACGATGTGTCAAACTGATCTTTCATTATCATTTTGGGGACACGCTCTATTATGCAGCTTTTACCATTAACCGTATTCCATCCAAATCTGTCATTAAGACTCCATATGAGATGTGGAGTGGGAGGCGTCCCACAGTGTCTTTAAAGAGGATTTGGGGTTGCGGCGTCTATGTAAAGCGTTTGCAAACAGACAAGCTCGGACCAAATTGGGATAAGTGTAAGTTTGTGGGATACCCTAAGGAAACGAAGGGATATTACTTCTACAATACAGCCGAGAAAAAAGTGTTTGTTGCCCGGACCGGTGTGTTTCTAGAAAGAGAATTTGTCACCAGAAAAGACAGTGGGAGAACAGTAGAACTTGAAGAAGTTAGAGAACCACAAAACACTGATCCTACTCCGGAACATGAAGAGGAACCGCAAGATGTTGTGGAGGAACCTGTTCAAGTAACACAAGAACTTCGTAGGTCGATTAGGGTGCGTCAGGATCCAGAGAGGTATAGACTTCTCATTACTGAGCTTGGTGACGCACTACTCATATATTATGAGCCTACTACCTATTGAGAAGCCATAAAAAGGCCGGACTCTCAAAAGTGGCTTGAAGCCATGAGATCCGAAATGGAATCCATGTAGACCAACAAAGTATGGAATTTGGTGGAACCCCCCCCCCCCAAGGGGATGGCCCATAGCGTGCAAGTGGGTCTTCAAGAAGAAGAGTGACATGGATGACAATGTGATTTCATATAAGGGTCCATTGGAGGCAAAAGGATTCAGACAGATTCATGGTATTGACTATGAATAAACCTTTTCCCCGGTCGCGATGACCAAATCCATTCGAATCTTACTTGCTATTACAGCTTATCACGATTCTGAGATTTGGCAGATGGACGTTAGAACAGCATTTCTGTATGGAAACCTCATTGAGGATGTGTACATGACACAGTCAGAGGGTTTTGAGGATCCGGAGCATGCCCATAAAGTGCGTAAGTTGAAGTGATCCATTTATGGGTTGAAGAAAGCTTCGAGGAGTTGGAATCTACGTTTTGAGGATGCGGTCAAAGAGTTTGGCTTCATAAAAAATGAAGATGATCCTTGTGTTTACAAGAAGGTTAGTGGGAGCCCTGTTGTGTTTCTGGTCTTGTATGTGGATGATATACTACTCATCAGAAACAACATTCCTACCTTGTAATCTGTTAAATATTGGGTAGGGAAGTGTTTCTCAATGAAGGACTTAGGGGATGCAGCTTATATACTTAGTATCAGATCTATAGGGATAGATCGAGGAACTTGCTTGGCCTAAGTCATAGTACATATATAGACAAGGTGTTGAAATCGTTCAACATGCAAGACTCCAAGAAAGGATTCTTGCCCATGTCGCATGGGATCACCCTTTGGAAGGATGATTTCCTTCCAATGAGAATGAGAAGAACCGCATGAGTAAGATTATGTATACTTCAGCCATATGATCTATCATGCACGCCATGTTATGTACTAGACCAGATGTGTCATATTCGTTGAGTATGACAAGCAGATACCAGTCGAATTCGGGTGAGAGTCACTGGATTGCTGTCAAGAATATACTTAAGTACATCAGAAGAATTAAGGATGCATCCTTGATATATGGAGGGAAGGAAGAGCTAAGTGTAAAGGGTTACACTGATGCAAGCTTCCAAACCGACATATATTATTTCATATCGCAGTCGTGATTTGAGTTTTAACTAAATTGAGGAGCTGTGAGCTGGACGAGTTCCAAGCAAGGGACAGTTGTTGATTCTACAACTGAGGCTGAGTACATTGCTGCATTGGGTGCAGCAAAGGAGTCTTTTTGGATTAGGAAGTTCATTATTGATCTTGGTGTGGTTCCTTGTATTGGGGATCCAGTTGAGTTGCTTTGTGACAACACAGAGGCGATCACACAATCGAAGGAACCCAGATCACACCAGAAATCCAAGCACGTACTCAGGGAATTCCATATTGTTCGAGAAATCATCTATAGAAGATATGTGAAGATATGCAAGATTCCTACATATGAAAATCAGTCAGATCCACTTACAAAGACGCTTGTTCAGCGCAAGGGCACACTAGATCAATAGGCATACAAGATGCACCAGATTGGCTCTAGTGCAAGTGGGATACTGTTGGAATAGATTCCCTAGAGGCAATCTTATTTAGTATGAACATTATTTTGGCTAGAATAATCATTGTATTATTTATGGAGATATTAAATATAAGGAAGTCCTTAGATTGAAATTGTTGTTTATCTTAAATATTCCTAGTCGTTCATATTGATTAATAGGACGATCAACTATAGAATAGTATGTGGGTAGATTGATATGGGGATATCAAGTCTAGCACATGGGTATGCATTAGGGGTAATGGCATACTAGAATGACCCATCACGAGAAGGCTACATACAAGTTATGTAAAAGTCACAAGTGCTTCTCGTAGGGACAATGGTATTGTGGTCCCCAGACTTGAAGTCATTAGATACTCTAGTTGTGAAATGTCATGCAATTATACTATCAAACATTGTGCCTTAACGGGGTAACTATAAATATAGTTATCGGGCATGATTGGAAGCAAGCTTAGATATGGTAGTGATGTAGAGAGGATTTGTCCCTCCCACACAACGGGAGTCAAGGGACACTCGAGGGGTAGTTCTTATAGAATGTCTGGCCAGACTCAGATAAATCAATATGGGATATTGATGTTATCTGCATAGATAAGCCTATTCCCTGGATCGATAAACTATGAATTGGATATATGAGTGTGACTTGTATGTCTCTTGTCCAATCCGGATATAGAGAAAAAGGTATGATACAATACAATAACATTGGTGACAAGGTTTGTCGGATCACAGACTATTTATATTAGTTGGGTGACGTAGATGTGTTGCTAGACACCGCTCTATGTTAGCAATTGTTACTACCAACTAAGTAGAAACCTATGGGGTCACACGCACTATGGATTAAACTAGACTTGGGAATTAATTAGCAGGTCTAATTAAATAGAATGATCAATACGCAACCACAAGCAAACTTAGTAGGCCTAATTTTCAAAGTGGACCAATTTGTGTAAGGACATAATTAGTATTGGGGCTAAAATGTAGTTAACAAGGAGTTATTAACTATATAAGGGCACTCCTAGCTTAATTTTTTTATAAGTGCCTCATTATTGAGTGAGAGAACAAAGCAAGGAGAGAGAGTAAGACAATAGGGCTAAACCCCCGTCGGCTCGCCCCTACCCGCCGGTCACAAAGAGGCGCGGCCTCTTTGGTCCTCGTTGCGTGTGATCTTCTCTTCCTCCTTCCTCCTGTTGCTAGCACATAGACGTTGGAAGGAATTCGATGCAATCCTAGGCGTGGATATTCATAGATACGTGGATAGCATTCTACGTGGAGTGATTTTTCAGACAAACAAGGTACATAACGATTCTACCCTTACCACGTCACCATGGCTTGTCATACGATTCATGGAGGATCTTGAACAAAATTAGTTTATTATTTTTCCGCTGCATAATCCATATCAAAACCCTACATGATTGTCCTTACAATCACATTGAGAAGGACCGCATGAGTAAGATCACATACGCGTCGGCTATTGGATCCATCATGAACGCCATGTTATGTACTAGACGAGATGTGTCATAAGCTTTAAGTATGGCAAGCTGATACCAGTCCAATCCGGGTGAGAGTCACTGGATTGCTATCAAGAATATCCTTAAGTACTTAAGTATAACGAATGATGCATTCTTGATATATGGAGGGGAGTAAGAACTTAGTGTAATAGGTTACATTAACGCGAGCTTCCAAACCGACAAGGATGATATCGGATCGTAGTCGAGATTTCTGTTTTTGCTTAAAGGAGAAACTGTAAGAAGGAAAGGGTTTTAGGCAAGATTTAGTTGCCGATTCTACAATACAGAATTGAGTATATTATTACATCAGATGTGCATACTCATGATATTGCATCTCACTCAAAATATTATCGAAAAGGATATGTGAAGATATGCAAAGTGCTGACAGATGACATCCTTGCGGACTTTCTTGCCAAACCCCTTGCTCAGCAAAAGCATGAGGCTCGCGCTAGATCAATAGGCATACGAGATACACTAGATTGGTTCTAGTGCAAGTGGGAGACTGTTGGTGTAGATGCTCTAGAGGCAATCTATTTTAGTGTGAACTTTGTTTTGGCTAGAATATTCATTTTATTATATATGATATATTTAATATAATGAAGTATTTAGATTACAATTTTTGCTTATCTTAAATATCCCTAGTCAATTATATTGATCAATAGGACAATCAATATGCATGGAGACTAGTATATGGGTAGATTGATATGGAGATATCAAATCTATCACATGGGTTTGCATTAGGAGTAATAGCACACTGGATTGACCCACCACGAGAAGGCTACATATAAATTATGTGAATGTCACAAGTGCTTCTCGTAGTGACAATGGTGTTGTAGTCCTTAGACTTGAAGTCACTAGATACTCTAGTTGTGAATTATCATGTTTTGATCCCGTCAAACGTTACACCGTAACTGGGTTACTTTAAAGGCGGTAATCGGACATGATAGGAAGCAAGCTGAGAGATAGTAGTGATGAAGAGAGGATTTTTTCCTCCCACATAATGGGAGTAAATATTCAAGGCCACTCGAGGGGTAGAGATTATGGAATGTCTGGCCAGACTCAGATAAATCAATATGTGATATTGTTGTTATTTTTTCAGATAAGCATATTCCAAGGATCAGGAAACTATGCATTGGATATACGAGTGTGACATTTATGTCTCGTGTCCTATCCGAATATAGAGACAAAGGGACAAAACAACACAGTAACATTGGGCATAAGGTTTGTCAGATCACTGACTATTTCTATTAGTTGGGTAGCATTGATGTGTTGCTAGACACCGCTCAATGTTTGTAATTGTTACAAAAATGATTAAAATGTATATGGATGTTAATTAGTTGAACTAATTAACAATTAAAAGGATGAACTATCAAAACGCAACAACATGCAAATTTAGTTGGACTAAATTGCAAATTTGACTAATCCGTGTATGGACAGGATTAGGCTATTATACTAATCCGTGTATGGACAGGATTAGGTTATTATACTAATCTATGTATGAATAGGATTAGGCTATTATACTAATCCGTTTATGGACAGGATTAGTATTCGGGCAAGTTTGTTGACTATAAAGGGGGAGTTTTAGCTCTATTATTTCATATGATTTGTCATTAAGTGAAATAATCAGAGCAAGGAGAAGGAGTAGAGAGGCGCACGGCACCCCCTACCCGTCGGCTCCAAGAGGCTCGGTCTCTTCCACGTTTTGCGTGATCCGCTTGATTTGATCAGCTCTTGGCGATTACTTCTTTTACACTGCTAGCACAACCCGTAAAGAAGATTTCAGTTGGCATTCCTAAGGTGTGGATACCGGTAGAGACGAGTACACTATTCTTCGTTGTGATCACACAAACCTACAAGGTACGCAATAACTCCTTTATCACGTTATGATGGATTAACCTGTGATTCATGGAGGGATTTGATCAGGAAATTTAAATTGTCTTTCCGCTGTGCATTTTGCATCAAACCCTACATAGGTTTGGGGTAAGAGCAAGGCAACGTATGTTATCCAGAGGTGAGACAATGATGGTTGATCTGAGTGTTGTAGTCGTCGTATCATTAGTGTCGTCTTTATGAATGAGATAGATCCTATATATATACAGGCTACCAGACAGACGTGGTGAGCACACACGACGGTAATGGATCCGCTCGTTGCCCTAACGTCCGCCTAATTGAACGGCCCGTGGCCTGTATATGTAGGAATGGTGGTCCGCAATCTCAGGGACGTGAATATACATTCGCGGGTATCTGGATAACATACAAGGGTCGCATGTGAGACTGGCACCTCGCACGGAACAATTCTTACACTAGCCTTCAAGGCACTCGCACACCAAGTCTCGTAAGCGTAAGGCGCATGTGCGAAGGACCCTGCCTCGCAGTCCTTCACATAAGCATAGGCAACGCGCAACTACTTAGGGTAGTCAATCCGCTTCACCAACTGTCACGAAAGTACGCGGGATAAAGTAATCAGGATGTCTAACTAGTTGTACGGTCGCAACTCAAAAACAGCCATTCTTAAATATTTAATCTAGCTCAAGTCGAATGCTAAAAAACAATTTTTCCCATAGAATAAATACATGTCCAATCAACCAATTAAGGCCCCTATCTGATGAGTTTAGCTACTCATGATGGAATTAAATCTCAAATAATCATAAGGGATGTTCATGGTGTAGCTAGATTATGCTCCTTTAAATACTACGCCATTCATTCACTTGTATCCCTGAAAAACATGAACACATACCAGAGATTATAAAGCGTAAAAGACAGTATGTAGGCAACAAATATAGGATCAATACTCTAAAAGTAGGATTAAATAGAGTATGAAAACTTTTGCCAAAAGAGTAGTTTTAAACAAGTTTGTATAAAACAGGAAGAGTTTCAAGGCCTTGAAATAGATTTCAAGTCCTTGGAATCAAAACAGATAGTGGAAAAGTTTGCTGGTAGTTTTCAAGGCCTTGAAATGCCTTCCAAGGCTTTGAACTGAAAACCTGCTTTGATCAATTTACTTGTGCAATATAGAAACTGAAAATTAAAGAGCAATAGACATAGGGATTTTACAGAGTTCAGTCCTCAATGACCTACGTCTCTGCCGGAAGGATCTAATCTCTGGAGGATTTGCTGCTCACTTCTTATTAATCAAAATATAATCCCTAGATCTCAAGCACATATAAGTTCCTTACTCTGTTATAGCTTGTGGTTCTCAATAACCAATCTAGTACCTGCTCTAGCTAACTGATCTACTAAGAATCTCTTGTTTTTCCTCTTTACCAACACCACGAGATTAATATAAGAGAAGTATTAAACAACATTATATACAAATGAAGTACAGAAAGAAGAACATTGTAACACAGTGATGCAGTTAAGTCTGCAGTGCTCTTTTGATGCTTAGATTGTGTGAATTGATTCTTCCTCTGTGTTGCTTGTCAATCCTTGAGAGTGTTTGAGTGTTTTTGAAAAGGTTGTATACGAATTCCCTCAACAGTCTACTGTTTCTGCTTGTTGGAAATGCATAATATATATAGGATCTGTTTTAACAGATTTTCTTAAAATCAAGTAGCATATCTTTTACTCCTTAACATATCAATACCAACGCCTAGTTGCTCAGTATCTTCAAATATATTGATCTGATCTTCTCACTGAAGGTCTTAGGAAAGTCCATACATGATTCCATAAGAGTATGATTCATCTGCAAGCTGGATTTCCTTTTTTGCATGTAGACAAGTTGGGAAATAGTTCCTGCGAAATAGGTAGCTAGTAAATCCTGCAAAAACTCAGTCAACCAGTGAGATTAATTCATGATCAAACATCAGATTAGTTTGTCTTTCATCATAAAATAATGCATAATCAATCAAAGGATAATAGAGATCAAATTAGAAGGAACCCCCCCCCCCCATTCGAGTTCATGTTGTGTATTGCAGTGCTGTTTCAAAGGCTTTGTAAGCTGTTTCAAGGCCTTGAAACAGTCTGTGAACTTACAATCTCCCTCTTGATGAAAAACAAAACCCCTAATATGTCACTAATGTGTTTGGTACTTATATTCTGCAAAACATGTTCATCAGTAACATGGCAGAACAGTTATATGGAATCAAAAGTGAACATAGTAACTTCACAGCAACAAAAACAACTAAGTGATCTCCAAAAATGGTAAAGCAGTTTCAAATAGGCTACTGATCTTTACCAGATCTTATTATCCTAAAATAAACACCTAAGTTTTTCCTTCTTTTTTACTTTCATCAAGAAACTGGGAGAAAATATTGGACAAAATTTTTTGAAAAACTGAAAAACTAAGAAAAGTTTTGAAGGAGAGGAGAATATTTAAAGGCTTTGAAAAGGATTCCAAGGCTTTGAATATAGAGTATAAAGAAAGGCTAGAGTTAGGGCTTTGGGTCTCTATATGTCTTGTCTCCATTATCTTCCCCTTGATCACTTTCATCCTCTTATGCATCTTCAACATCATCACCCCGAGCTGCTTCATCTCCAGGTTCATCAGCAGCCACAGTTTCAAACAAGTCATCAGACGTCATATGTTTCATTCTTTTCTTTTTCTTCTTCTGTAAATTCTCTTTGAGAAGCTCTTGAGTGTCAATGTTGTCTTCAGCAATCAATCCCTTATCTAATGAAATTTGTTTCCCAACTTCCTCTTTATCAGCAACTTGTTTCCCAGTACCCTAATCTCCTACAGCTACATCCTCAGTAGTGTTTTTATCAAACAAATCAGTTGTAGAGCTTGGATTCTCTGACCCTCTGGAACTTGTGAGACTTCTTCGTCCGCATGGATCAAATTAATACTTTGAGACACTTTCGACCATGTATTTCATCTGTTTGAATTCAAAACCTAGCTCAAACTGTCCCTGCTTCAATTCATCCAATTCATTATCAATGAAATATAGACTTTGAAGCCCAGAGATTGGTCTTGAGATGGAGGAGGTAGGGTAGAAGGAGAGGGTCGGGACTTAGGTTTAGAAAACTTCTTAGACTCTATCTCCTCAGTAGACAATTCAGAGTTGAGTTTCCAAGCTCCCTCACTGGCTTTAATAATTCCAATCCTTTGAAAGGCCTTCTTATCAAGCATTCCAAATCCAGTTGTGATTGTCTCTTCCCTGTCTACAGGTATGTCTAAGTGATCAAAAGACAGGGAGAGGATATTGGCATAAGGTAGGGGATGCTTCCTTTGCTTGGTACATGAGTAAAGAATGTGTTCCATCACAATGGTTGGCAAATTAATCTCATATACATGCATGATCAGATACATCAAATAAAGTAATATGTTAGAAAGCAACTCCTTATAATTATCTTGAGGGACTATACACCTCATGAAAATAGTAAACAGATTTTTAGCTTCAACGGTCAACACAGAATGTGTAAGCTATTTTGAGGAGGTAGCTGCATTGGGTAGAAAGAATTCTTCCTTGGCCAAATTTAAGGCTTCAGCTCTTACTAGGATGATTGTCAGTATTATACCTCTTAGGACACCCCATAAAATTAGCAAACCCAGTGTGATCTAACTCCATCTCTTTTCCAGCAACCTTAGAAGAGGTAGCTAGATTCAAGGTCTTGATTTGCTTCATGTTTGGATCAAAAAGTCTCGTAAGTCTAGGGTATGAAACTTATGAGGGATTAAGAATCTTCCTTAAATAACTTTGTTTCAACCTCCTAATGCACTCTAGATTCATACCATTCAACATGCTAATGCTGATCATACTACAATATGCAATAGGAGAAGTGGCAAAACCATCCAATCAAATACCTCTTGCTACAATATGCTTGATTTCTTTGTTATTTTATTTTCTGCTTGAGCTCCGAGTCTTTTCCCTCCATTTCCTTTCTTTGAGTCTATGTGCCTCCATCACATGTACCTAAAATAACTCAACACAAATCCTGGTCATATCTAGGATGTCAAGAATGCACCGATTCTTAAAAAATATGATAAAAAACTTGGAATAATGAATTAAATCAATCATCACCACTAAACAATAAAACATCTCAAAATGAAGCCCAAAAATATCTCAAATCCCGGAGCTGTCAATGGCTTTAGTCATTTCCAAATGAGAAAATTCCGAGAAGCCCATTTCGTCATAGAAATAATTAACTTTAGACATTTTAACCACCCCTCAGCCCGAGCATCTTCTGAATCAATGTTGTAATCTTCTTTAGTAGATACTTATTCCATCATTGGGAAGTAAGTAATGACACCACCTCATTTTCTTTGATTCTTCTTTGGTATGGGATGGGAGGGTTGTTCCACATGTCTTTTATGGTTCCTTTACTCACCAATTCTCATTTTGTTACTTTTTTTCAATGAAGAGCCTAAGCTTCCTACAATCCGTCGGACGGTGCGGGGTGATATGTGTCATTCACACCACTTGGGATATCTTAATTTTTATTATGTGAAAAAAATTTCACGCGTGGGAATGACCCCATCTTTCCTCCATTGCTTGAAAATTTTGACCATTTTGCCGAATGTACATGGTAATGGGGGAGCTGGTTTGGTATCCTTGTGATTCTTTTCGTGAGATGTAACAGCGTGTACATCTGTCTCCCTAGATCTCTGGTAGTTGAAACGTGTACATTTTTGAATGGATGAGTGACGTGCACAGACTTTGTTCACTTCTTCTCCAAAATTAGTTCTATATTGGGGGTACAGCCAATCAATTCGGAGAAATCTAATAAGTGGTAATTGATGAGCATCCCCTTGTATTCCAGGAGCATCCTCTGAAGGAAAATTTCCACCAATCTTTATTCGTAGACTTCTTCTACGCATTCAAGTGATTTCAAGTGGAATTTTTTTATGAGAGTCACCCTATCTTCATCATCCTTTTGTTTCATTCACGATAGATGAATGGTTGTGATTTTTTCTTCTAGTTGAAAGAAGTTCAAGTAAATTTTCTTTACCAACTCCTCTAATGTACGAATGAATCATGGGTTTAGGAGTATGTACCATTTGTGGGAAATGTGTCCAAGAGGAATGAGTTGGAGCCTTAAATTCTTATATCCCCACGCCTAACATCTCGATGAAGCTCATGACGTGTTTGTGAGCGTTGAGATTTGCTTCATCAAATCTGTCCCACTTTGAGGCCTTGTAGCCATGGGATTGAGAATAAAATATATTTATAGGGTGTGGGATGCATAGAAAATGTGCTAGGAAGTGTGCTAGTGGTGACATTTTGAATAGCCATGAAGCTATCAAATTTTTTCTCCAACGTAGAACAGATGGTGCGCCACTTGTAGCTTCTTCATTAAGTAGTTGTGTGTTCGTGGTTGGAATGTATGGAGCAAGCGAATCATATGGGCATGATCCTCCGCATTGATAAAAGTTCATACTCCAGGTACATGATTTACGGAAGAACCCAATATTAGTAGGCGAGTTGAGCCACAGAAAGGAAGCTGATTACCAATGATAGGGATACGCTCGGGTTGCACATCAGGCTTGAGAGGCGGCAGTGGTGGTCGAGTTAAAGCATACGCCATCTCTTCAAATTATCTTGCAAGAATATTCCTTCTCTGAGTAGAAGCGGCTATCATGTTATTAACCAATTTCATCATCTAGACCATATGATTTTGACTTTCATGTTCAAACGACGTTGGTCTTTAAATTGTGTGTGGTGTGGCATCATTTTCGATCACCGGCACATGAATTGTGGGATTGTTGGAGTTGTTTACTTGATTCACTTGGAATGTAGGGGTGACATTTCATTTATCATCTGAAAATTTATCAAACTGGTCGTCCCCATGAGTCGACATATCTCGAGGGTCTGTATTAGAGTTTCACGGCAGGTTCACCAATGGAAGCAAGTTGTCCAAGATAGATGGATTGGCGTGTTTACCTGTAGAGCAAGATAATAATAACAATAATAGTGCTAGTCATCTGCGTTAAAATACACATCACAAAATAAAACGTTAGTCATGTTAACAACGCTATGAACAATAAAATTAAACATAATAATAAACATATTGTAAAACAGATATGTTGGCCCAATTGTGAGAGGCATGTTACGTAGGGAATTGTTCTACAACATAGATCCTGGGCATGTGAGGGTGCTACCGATATACTACAAAGTAGGATTCAACCCACACTCTAGCCAGCTCTTGTATGTGTCACGCTGGCTACAAGTCTTGTGACCCGTCACAAACTGTAGTTACCAAAAACCAAGTCATATAGTAGAATAATATGGGTATATGAGAAGTATGTGAATTTAGCACAAAATGTGAGATCATTTTCCTATCTCTTCTTACAACACCTCTTCACAAAGAGTACATGGGTCAAAATACACCTCATTTTCCCATATATATATATATGTCAAATATTCGGGGTTACAACTAGGTATTAATATATGTCAATAATATCACTTAAATAATTTATAATGATTAATACATATCTTACAAATAGTAATAATTACGTCCCGCCAGGTTCTTCATACTTTGACTTTTGTGGGTTACTTTGCCCCGATGATTTGATTAGCAAAACGATGCAAGTATTTGATAATTTTTTATGTTGTTGTAGAATAAACTTACAACACCATGAAAAAATTGTCAAGTTTTTCATCGTTTTTTTAAGGAAATCAGCGGGTCTTGACCCGCCAAATAGTGCACTATGACGAACTTGGCGGGACGGAGGTAGTAACAGTCAAATCATTATTAGTAAAAAAAATATAATTGTTCATAGTTATAGTTACTCAAGACGTGAACCAGGTGGGGAAGATAATTAGAATGAATGGAAATAAGCAGATCATGACAAGAAAAAGGAGAGAACTTGTGAGGTATCCTATTTATCAGAATCTCTCTAGTTTTCCTAGAGGGATCAATTAATTCCTATACGTATGATTTGAGATGAACAGTTAGGAGAAGTTAATGTAACAGCTCACGCTTGTGTAACCGCACAAGGCAACAGTTGTCTTGAAATCAAAGAGGAATCGTACACGTGGCTTCATCAACGAGCATTCATGATGAATGAATATACTACGAATGCACAAGACTTTTTTAAGTCATAAACATGACGTAGAGTGAGGTAACCCATCTACGATGGGACCTTATTCTAGCCTCTGATCCACTTGTCCCTCTCGTTCTCTTGCGAGTATTTTATTTATAGCGGGAGTAGATCCTGTCACATCTTCTATGTCCACGTTTGTACATGATATGATGTTCTCAGAGCATGATCAACCGTCCACGTGTATTATAAAGAAGAACATACGTGGCTCTACACTAAGGTAGCTATATTGACTATCTACACCGCCCATAGTTGTCTCTCTCTATCTCTCTATATCGTAAAGCAATCATCTTGCACTTATCCCTCTTCTCATATATTCTCCCCTCGTTTCTCTTTATGTGTTTTACTCTTCCCCCAAGCACACCTCAAACTCAAATTTATATATCATCACTTTAAAAAAAGATAAAGAGCTTAAGTGAAAGCCAAAGAGTTGAAAGAAGGTCGAAAAAATTGATAGAATACAAAGATTATGTGAAGGTTGGTTGATTTCAGCCTTATCGTTCGTGGAGGGATCACCAGAGCTTTTGAGCTCTTCGTTAGTTGTATTGTGGAAATTCCCAATATGGTATGTGTACCTCCTTTTTGCACATGGCTCAAACCTTGTTGAATGACCACATTTATGGTCCTAACCTGGGCTCTAGCCCCGGTGAGCAAATCTTTCATGGTCATGCTAATTTAATTGGCAAGTTTCTTGTACATGTTTGTCCCTAGCATAAGTCTCTTTCAAGAAGCTAAGATTGTTGTCGAGACATTGCTAATTGGGATCAATGCATCATTTCTCTCTATTGAAGCGAGCAATGTTGTCCCTTAAGATCTCTCCTTCATTTCGAACAACGACATGCAAGTGTTCTGTCTTCTTCTAGATTTTCTTACTACTGAAAAGATGTAAGATAAATTTGCCCACCAATTCTTAGTCCTGTTGAAAAGACCAATATATCATTGTATGACATCACCTCCAAGACTAGGCCCAAAACAGTTACACCTGCAGACTTCTACATTCTCCCCAAAAAGACGAAGATATGTGGCATATACATTCTCTACATTCTCCTCAATTTACATTCTCCGAATGCTAGTGAGGTATGGCTTCCAATAAAGTGTGACCTTCAAGAAAATAGCTTTGAAAGTTTAGGAGAAATGTTGGCCAAATCCTAAACTTCCGAGGTTGCGTGGCGGTACGCGGTGGGGCTACAAGTGAGTGTTCTCTCACATTACAGTGGAAAGCATCTGATCACATGTGAGAGAGGATTTTGTGGAGAAATATATCAATATCTTGAGGATTACCCTCTTCCATGTCTTTTTATGTTGAAGATGTAGTTCAACATCTGAAGAACATGGTTGAGTTACTTTGCATCCTCATTTAACTTGATACCGCTTCTGACACATTGGACAAACTATGGGACGCTAATGATAGTGCGACCGCTTATCGTGTGACTGATAAAGAATCAAACTTGAAACAATAGTACCACTTCGTCCCACATCTTTTGCAGTATTTGAACTTTTATCACTATTCACTGGGTCACTTTGACCCGATGATTTGGATAACAAAACTTTGTAATTTTTAGATAATTTTTTCGTAGTGTTGTAGAATAACTCTTATTCTACAAAATCATAAAAAAATTATCGCAAAATTACATCGTTTTGCAATCCAAATCACCGGGTCAAAGTGGCCCAGTTACGAATGAAAAAGTCCAAATGGTACAAAAGATGTGGGACGGAGTGGAACCGAATTCGTTGCCGCCGTGTACACAAATTAATAAAAGTATTAGTGAAGTTACATGATAGTCATTGCGGTTTGGGCGGGTAAAACCTACATTTCTCCCCCAACCACCTCGGGTTGAAAAAATTGCTACCCAAACCTACTAAAGTAATCGCTAAACCCAAACATAACCGACTACTTCGGGTCGGCTCGATTCGGCTCGGTTTTGGCGGGTATTTATCAAGAAAATATAGAGTATTCAACACACGGTGAATGAACATTGATTAAAAAGTCCTACTCGCTACATGTTTAAGGTTGATTTTCATATTATATATCAATATGAAAGGCTTATAAATGATTTTTTGGTACACGAAGATATCACTACTGTGATCACAAATTAATAAGTTATATTAAATCATTATATAATTAGTTATTATGATAAATATGTTAGATTAGAATTCTATAGTTACAAGTCTATAAAAAAGAAGATATTATTTTGGGCGGGGCGGTTTGAGGTTAAACGGTCAAATTATTTTAATACCCATAACCAATCGATAATGGGCAAGTTAAAATTTTATAAACCCGAAATCAATTAATTAACCCAATCCTCTTTTTATATTGAGTAGGTTCGGCCTGGACCGGCCGGTTTGGGCGGGTCGCACGCCCCTACTACCACCAGTACTTAGGTGAAAACCGACTTCTTTTCCTCACTATTTCCATTGGGAAAAGATAGTGGAATTGCGTGTAATAATCCACATCCGAGGAATTTCTTAGTGATTTTACCCTCAAATTCATGCTCACAACCGACAGTTTCCTGGAAAGAAAACAAAAAAATGGCTGGATTATCCACATCAACCACCATGATATCTCCCCGCAGCCACGATTTCCACAGAAAAATCTAGAACTCCCAACGGCTTCTTCCCCCTATCTCTCTCTCTCTCTATCTGAAAGCCGCACTCTCTCATCCATTTCCTATTAACAACTAACACCCAAATTAGATTTCTATATTCCCAAGAATCTTCCTTCTCTCTTTGCTATCCCCTTAACTTTTCTCTCCCATACTCTCTGTTGTCTCTCTGGCTGCCTCTGTTCACACCTCTCGCAAGTTGCGGTTTAGACCCAACATGTGTGTCCCAGACGCAGAGCAAGTTACTGAACGAATGCACAACTTGGGTCTCTCTGAAAACGGACATAGTTGCGGCGATTTGTCTTCTCCGGCCTCTGAATTGTTGAACAACGCCCAGATGGAGAAAGAGGGAAATGACGGTTCCGGCGATCTGATTGGTCTCACCAGTTCGTTTCCGGTGAGTGTTCGATTCCTCCATCTCTTTGTGCCCAAACCCAGATTAGAGAATCACTTTTTAGTGACTATAGATATGTGGGCTGAACTGAATCATAGTGTTTGTGTTTCTTCTCTAATTCGTTTGATCTCTCCATGTGGGTGTGATCTATTGTTTCTGAGTAGTTGGTTGGTCTATTCAGTGGGTCTTTTTGTTCAGCCAGTGAAGTCAACTATGCATTTTGTACCATCTTCTGATTGGTTCTCTCCTATAATCGTATATGATTGCATAATTTGATCTATTCACTTGATCCTATTTTATCCCTAGAGACCAACTCACCAAATAAATAAATTAATAATGAGTTTTTTTTATAGTGGTATGCTTTACCTAGTGTTGTTAAACTTGCTTTGTTCCGATCGGATTACCCAGCGGCTGTTTCCTTCTTTAATCGACCACCAAGTCGTTGTAACACGAATGTTTCAGTTGAGTTGATGTTTGATTAAGATGAAGTAGTTTAACCCGAAGTAGTGATGGGTGATGCTTTCATTTCAAAACTTCATTTTTTATGTTCCTATAATTCATGGTGGGGGCTTAGTCTGTATTGCCGTTATCATAGCAGAATCAGTCATCTTTTTTTTTTATCAGAGTTGAAAAGGAAGGAGTTTGGTTGGGAAAGAAAGTTATGAGTTGTGTGGATACAAGAACTTTACCACATGTTAGAACTGATACATTTTTAATGGCTTGAGAAGAGAGATTGCTGATGAGCAGTGATCACCTGCATACAACATGCTGAACTGCAGTACAAAATAAAGAAAATAGAAAGCAAAAGTTGTGATATGGCGGGCAGAGTTGGATCTTTTTGTCATCACTCCTTTTTGGTTTAGCATACGGGAGTGCCATATGGATTTAGGTTTCGGCATGATAGGTGGTCTGGGAATAGCTGCTTGCTACTTTCAGTAAGTCAGTTCCAGGTGTTCACTTCTTTGAACTGATATTTGGTGGTGGTGGTGTGTGTTGGTTCAGACGCCATGGTTTGTTAATTGAACGCTCTTTCTTTTTATCTGGAATAGTGTGCTTCCTCTGTGCTGATTATTTGTTTTGGATAGTTGGGGTTACTCTATGGTTTTGTTTCTCATTTGGACTGCAGTCAGAGAATAAAATTATGTAGATTGATGATAATCAGGCTTGACTGCCAAATTTTCTATGAACTAGGTCTATGTGTTAGGTCAACCGACCATTAGGTCTATGTGTTAAACTGGAAAGCTTGTCGAGTTGAGTGGAGTTGTTAGGTCAATTCTCAACCAGTTATCTGTTTGCTGTTAGGTTGTTACATTTCGTAGTTGTTTCTTCATTTGGGAGCATAATCGAATGAAAGTGTTCAGGTAAATTTTATCATCTCTGGCTGATATCAGAGGACATTAGTTGTGTGTGTTACTTCTGGGGAGTACAATTGTGGCGTATCCTTTTTGAGATCTATGTTGGAGTCTATAGATATGCATGTTTTGTTTTTCTTCCTTTAATTTCCTGAGGTTTTTAAAAGCTTAAGAAGCACGGATACGGATACGGGTGTCGGATACCATACACGAGCGGTCATTTTCTAGAAAACTGTGGATACGACACTGCGAAGATATGTAAGATAGGGTTGTGAATCTGAAGAATTTACAGTTAAGACCCTCAGTTGTTCGGGAGCTAAACTACAACCATAAATAGTTGGGTAAATTACAGAAAACTACCTTACATTTCACCAGTTCTCCACTTAGCACCTCTCAGTTTTGATTTAGACACATCACACCCTACAGTTACACTTTCCAGGACAGTGTGCTCCTTATGGTTGACAGTGTTTTTAAAAAGATCCAGGGGATGATGGGAAAATTGTCATTTCAAGCACAACTGCTATTCCAGAACAAATACTAACCCACATGAAAGAGAATATTAGTTCGTCTCTCAGTGCAAGGAGGAGGCTACACAAACCAAGCAGTTTGATTAGTAGGTTCCTAATGGAGATCATGAGAAAATGAGATGAGAGAGCCTGTACTTAAGCTCGGGTTCTTCGACGCACATTGACGGCCTTTTTCTGGGTTTTTTTCCAGGTTTTGGGAAACAGGTTGATGTGAATTAACTGTAAAAAAGGTGGGTCTGATTAGGAAGTAAATAGGATTAAGAAGACCGTCACTGAAGGGTTCGAAGAGCTGAGAAGAGATTGATGAAGAAGTCTAAAGGAAGGGCTATTGCTATCAGGTGTTTGAATGTTGGGTTCCAATGGTAGTCATTGAAAAGACTGTGTTTTCTATCACTCTGTTAACTGTTCTAACGCGGTCCTCCATAAGGGGGGATTGTCCCACAAAGAGAAACTGTAGGGTGGGATGTGTCCCAACTGAACCTGAGTGTAATTAAGCGGTACAACTGGTAACATACAAGGTAATTTCCCGTACATTGTCCACCATAGATATTGCACCCTCTGCTCCAATTTTATGGCCACAGTTGACTTTTGCACAGATATTTTGGTAGGTGATTTGGCTGTAAAGCGAAGCTAGAACTTGTTAATCTTTTCAAATAGTTATATTAGCAAGAAGCAATACAACATTCTGAAAATATTTGGGAGTTCTTGAATTCTTGTGTCGCTTTAGAAGTCAAATCATTGCTTAATTATGTGTGCAAAAGCCAATCATGACACATAAATTGGGACAGAGGGAGTATTGTGAAATATATTCCAGAAATTTTAGCTTAGTGCCCTTGCAACAAAATTAACACAGTGATTCATTACCATATTGTTTATAACTTCCCTGGCCAAAAGATATAGGTCTTGTATCAGTATTCAGTAGTGCCAGTGAAGGACATGAGATTGTGCAGTAGAAGTCCAATTGGACTGTGAAGTATTTGAGATCCTCCTCTATCTCATCTATGAATTTGACTGCACATATCCTCAAGTATAGAAACCTGTTTGGCTGTTTGAGGTATATCTTCTGATCTTGAAGTGTTTCCTGTATATTAAAAGTCATAAGTAGTATTACAAGTGGAAAAACTAACATAGGATGAGATATGCTCAGAATCAATTCTAAGATCTTCAGTTATAAGAAGGCTACCAAGGTTATTGATAGAAAGATTAGTGAATCAAGTTGAATACATGACCTGAAGAAGTCAATTTCCTTTGGGTAATCTTGACTATTGAGTACTTTACGATCTTCTTCTGTTCCCTCTTTGTCTATTTCAGTTTCTTATTCCTCATGTCTTTATCTTCTGAAGAGTAAAGTTGTAATTGTGTAATGATCTGTGACAATAAATAATGAGTCTATGTATTAGTAGGACATGTTTGGTTAACTGGTCCAAACAAGTAGTAAAAGATATAAATATGTTTGATATACAAAAGCAATGTCTTTAAAGCATTTAATATCTTTTAACGAGTTTTAACGCGTTCGATTCCCGTTACAGACTCCGATAAGGGCCGATCTAGTTACATGCGACCGCAACTGATATGTCAGCCGACATAGTTTTTTAGTACCCTGCAATGAATGGACCAAATAATTAAGTGAGGATATAGGTGCATATCGATTGATATAGGTTTGAATGAGATGGAGAGGTAAATCAGTTTTACTTAGTAAACCAAATAATATGACAGGTTGCAAGGAATATAAAAATAGTATATGAGCTAGCTATCAATGAGCAATTGTAGATGCTAAGGCACTACTAAGATAATGATCTATGGAAAGTCAACTAAGACAATGATGCAGTTATATAATGATCTATGGAAAGTCAACTAAGATAATGATACAGTGGATAACTGCATTGGGGTCAAAATATTACTTGCAGAATTGAATACTGTATTTCTTGTATAAGACTTAACATTAGCTAGGTATCAAGCTGTACATTACTAAATTGTATATTTTGAGGGTAGGTTGTAGATCCGTCGAGTCTCACTGCATCAAAGCACTGAGATGACGGGAAAAATGACCGACTGAAGGTTCCCAGTATTGTTGATTGCAAAATGCAAGCTTTAATTTCCGAGAGAAATATAATTCTGAAACCTTCATAATTTAGAGTTCTGAGGTTATCACAAGTTTAGAGGAGTTTCCGGGGTTGTTTCAGTCACAATTTACTGTAATACTCTCACTCTTTATTTGCAATTTTACATAATAACTTATAAGATACTTAGCATGTTGTCACCTAATTCTCGTTATCTAATTATCACTCCTGAACTAAATTCCTGCTTTGATAATTTATTGACGCAAACCTTGTGCCATCTGGCCTTTCTTTCATGATTGAACTACGCCAACTGGTGTATGTCACCAAATTTTCCATAATAACTTAATAAGAGACTGAGCATGTTGTCGCCTAATTATCCTTATCTAATCATCGCTCTTGCACTGAATTCGTGGTTTATTGGTTTCTTGACGCAAGCCTTGTGCTATCTGGCCTTTGTTTCAAGATTGAACTATGCCAACTGGTACATATCTGAGTGTCAAGGGATTTTCTGCAATAACTTCATACCGTGTTACTATCTAGGGCAGTAGTTTGAATAGTAGTTCACTGCACTAAGCTTTGGAGGCCCAACACTCTCACAACACCCACTTATGGAAGCTGACTAGATAGGACTGTTACAATAAGGCAGAATGGGGTTCTTTACCATCCTGTTCTGAGAATAGAAGTTAAGTCAACATTGCTCCTCTGTGAAACAAAAATGTTACTGTGGGATCTGTGTAATTGTGGCTTGGTACTATAAGTCTGTAAGCACTCATTAGTCATTACTATAGATGATCTATAAAGAAGATCACATTAGAAATATACAAGATCTATGTGCATAAATATTTCTAAAGTTATACTCCTGCATTCCCATTTTAAGAGCCTCTCTTTCTTTTATGGGTATCTCAAATCAAGATTATGTACTCGAAAGTTACCTACGTTTTCGTTTTACTTATCTCCATACCCCTTTTCAACTTATTCACTTCCCAAGAAAAATTTCCTTTGAAGACAAAGTACAATCTTTCTAATCTATCAAGACTAAAGCATCTCCTAAAACTTTGTGAAGAGTCTGGTAAGAGACTTTCAATGGCGTGGAGGAAACGTGATATCGGGTCTCTGAAGGTGCGTTCGCTTTAAGAAAATAATAGTCCGTGCTCCCACGCACGCCCTTGCTTGCACTCTGGGAATTGTTGACTTAGGCTTGGACTAATATATTCAGTGCTAATGAACACTTTTGGTAATCATATCCAACTACCAACTTGCAACTAGCCAGAACCGACTTCTTTGTTATTTTCTGACTAATCCTTGGTAATAGTCAATCTAGATTTTAGAAGTTTCTTAGAACATTTTGGCACTTGGGAGGAATGTGACTAGCTTCTAGATTTTGAAGATCTTTGGAATGATAACTATCTCATCATGTATACAAACTTTAGTAACCTTCGCTGTAGATTATTATTTTCTCCTTTTGGAGTATAAACCCAACTGAAAAGGCCTTAATTGTGATAATCACTTGAATGAATTTTTTAATCTTCTCTCGGATGTGCTGATTTCCCATTTTTTACTCTATATGGTTTGCTTTACCTATTGTTTATGGGCTATGTTCTTTTTATGTTGCACTGTCTTCTTGTGGAAACAGTATTAGTCTCTCACAGCCAGCTTCATAAATGTTGAAGGATCTCGTACTATCTGTTTAAGCATTCTATTTTTACAATTGTCATTTTCTACTGACTACTCTTCTAAGTTCTCTGTATCTTTTATTTCCTAGCTGGAAAGCATTTGTGAGAATGGATCTTTTTCTGAAAAAAGATATAGCCCATTAGATAGCTTCAAGCTTCACCTTAGATCTGGAGAGTGGTCTGATATTGGAGGACGTTCTGATATGGAGGACACACATGTGTGCATCACTGATCTAGCTAGGAAATTCGGTCACGGTTTACTTGGTGAGGAAGCTATCTCCTTCTATGGCGTAAGTTCTTTAACCTACAATGCCTTAGATGACAGTTTCTTAGGTTATGTGGTTAGTGAAATTGAAACACTTATTTTAAATTGGTCTTTTTAAACATGAGTCTTAAGTTATCCACAAATAAGTTATTACAGATTTATATGGGCTTGAAACCTGTAGTAGTATAATACTTGCATTACTCTGATATATGGATCTCTTACATCTAACTTGGTAGACCCTTAGGTTTTGCAACTTACTGCCAGTTGAATTATAGGTTCTCGGTAATATCTTTCTTTTGACTTTTATATTTCTTAAATTTTAATAAGCTTATTGACAACATAATCACACTGCAAAATAAGCAAGTGTCAGGAAAATGATGAACAAGTGAAGCTCAATATTTAAACACTCAAGTTACACTAATTTCATTCCTTTATCGTAGAACATGACAAATTTGACTCATAAGGTTACATCTCACCTAGGACATGAAGTAGCTGCTCTTTACATTGCAATTAATTGCAGAAACACATAGAAATCTAATTTTATCATGTGTTTTCTGCTCTTAACATCTGAGGGGACATGCTCAATAACAGGTTTTTGATGGGCATGGCGGAAAGGATGCTGCCCAGTTTGTCAGAGACAATTTACCTAGAGTTATTGTTGAGGATGCCGATTTTCCTTTAGAACTTGAGAAAGTGGTGACTAGGTCATTCTTGGAAACTGATACTGCCTTCGCCAAATCATGCTCTCTTGAATCCACTGCATGTTCTGGCACCACTGCACTTACGGCAATGATATTCGGGAGGTACGCTGTTTCATCATTAGTTTTTCATCATTTTCTTGTAGCATGCTTTGGTTTATGTGTGGTCCTACGGCCAATCATTTCCTAAACAAATTTGTGTATAAAATATAAATACCTGGAATGGACAAACATGTTACACTGTTGATTTGACCTTTGTTAATTGGACCAAGGCACAAGGAATAAGATGGAATTACACTTTCTATGGCCTATTAAATTTATTCTAATACCTGCAAATGGGTGCTAGCTCAAGTGGTAGACCAGTAGACCACAAACACGCAAGTCTAAAAAAAAAAATCTAATACCTGAAACCACGTTGTTGCCCTTTCCAGGAAACTGCACAGTAATAATTTTTCAATGGGTAAAAGACACTTTCATCCCCTCAGGTTTGTTGTAAAGACACTTTCACCCCTTCTAGTTTGGGAAATTACACTTCCACCCCTTTTGTCTATCAAATTTCATAATATTTACACTACCCAATTGTAACATCGTTAGTCTGGGGGCGGTTCTCCATCACTATAGTAGTTTCCGGAACAAATTTACTCTCTTAGAGTATGATATGAGTCATGTGACACAGTTAGGGGGTGCAAGTGTCCTGCAGTCGAGAACACAATAGGGGTGCAAGTGTCATTTTGCAAACAGGAAGGGGGTGAAAGTGTCATGTACCCTTTTTTAACTGACAAATCTTTTATTGGAGCTGGGTACACTGAAGTCTCACCAGTTCACTATGTTTCCTTAGGAGTGATATCTTGTTCCTTGAGGACTTGCAGAACTTCCATGCTCTTCAACATTCTTGTAACTTCGCAAGCTGCACTTGTGTGTAATAATCCCAAATAGTTAATTTTGTTTTTCATGGTGCTGTTTCATTATGCATTCACTGAATTGCTGGATATTGCTTTTGCCAGATCTTTACTTGTTGCTAATGCTGGAGATTGCCGGGCAGTACTGTCTCGGCGTGGAATGGCCATAGAGATGTCAATAGATCACCGACCTTGTTGTGACGACGAAAGGACGAGGGTAGAGTCCCTGGGTGGATTCATTGATGATGGTTACTTAAACGGTCAGTTAGGCGTTACCCGTGCCCTTGGAGACTGGCATATTGGACTAAAGGAAAGAAATGGACCCCTTAGTGCTGAGCCAGAACTCAAATTGGTAACACTCACAAAAGAAGACGAGTTTTTGATAATAGGCAGTGATGGGATATGGGAGGTTTTCAGAAGCCAGAATGCTGTAGATTTTGCCCGGAGGAAACTCCAAGAGCACAATAATGTCAAGTCCTGTTGTAAGGAGATTGTGGAAGAAGCAATAAAGCGAGGAGCAACAGATAATTTGACAGTGGTTATGGTCTGTTTCCATCAAGAGCCGCCTCCGCCTGTGGTGGTGCAAAGGCCGAGATTTAGAAGGAGCATTTCTGCAGAAGGGCTGCAAAATCTCAAAGTTCTACTAGAAGGTTAAGAGACTTGCGACTTATTGTATGTGAAGTGTGTGAAATGGCTTACCGTGTACCATTTCATGGGTACTGGTTTGGCGCAGAAAGTTCCATGTCGCGGTTTCCAAATGTGTTCCAGGCTCGTGTTTTCAATCAAGAGGCAAAGATGGAAGGGTAGTCAGTAATAAAAATTACTAGGTAATACTGATGATGATGATAAGTAGTAGAGTGTTGTTGTACATATATCATTTAGTTGGGAAAACTTTCTTCCCCACCATTCATGGATAACTCTCTTCCTCACCATATTGTTTGTCCAATTCGTCTCCAAATAATGGGAGAAGTTTACTACTCTTTGTACACAGATTATTTATTCCACTATTGTATGGTCATCTTTCAGCTGTCACTGGAAAATTGTTAATGCGTCTGCTATTGTTGCATACTAGTGTTATGTTTTGCAATTAGCATCCTCACGAATGAAGTATGTTGGTTAATCTAGATCATTCCTGATGCTAGCACGATGGTTGGTCTGCGAGTTGCAGACATAATTGTGGTGACCTTGGGGTTCCAATACCTAAACGGTTCAGGAGTGCTAATGGCATAAGATTAACACTAGCTCCTAAATCACGAAGTTCTTTTACCTTCATTCTATCTCCCAGTGAATATGTGAGAAGAACACTTTCCGGATCATTCAGCTTTAGAATTTCTCTTTTGATCATGACACTTAAGTCTTCAGCTTTAGAATTTCTCTTTTGATCATGACACTTAAGTCTTCGTGAGTTCTACATTTTTGTTGTTCTCAAAGCTTCGATTTCCATAGAGAATCTCAGGAAATCCCTTGTACCTTGGCATTTGGGCGAGGGTTTCCATTAATCAAAAGTTAATTTAGTTTTTTTTTTTTTTTTTTTGATAGAAAGATCAACCATAGCATTGAAAAGATCAAAGTTTACGGTACGGACCAAGATAAGAATAAGAACAAGCCACAACAGAGCTAGCACAACTACAAGCAAAGAGAATGAAGCCTACAACAAGAACTAGGGAAAAATTACAATCATAGCTACAAATGTGGTTATCAAAAGAAGCATTTCTAGCAGCATTGTGTGCATTCCTAACCATAGAGCGCGAGACTTTGGTGATGCAACAAAAGGATAGGTCCTCCACCGCATTAATAATCCTGGTGCAAATAGGGGCATCCTGGTAAGACAGACTACCCCGACCCTGAAAAATAGACACAACAGATATGCAAAGATATTGATATGAGATAAACCATGATGAGATGCAAAACGGATGCCATGCTCAATAGCTAAGAATTCCGATTGGAGGGCACTAGATGAGTTGATTTTCTTGCTGATGGTCCAGGGCTCCCATTGCAAAGAGTTTGTGAAGAGACCAATGCCCCCTGAGAGGGATAGTTTGTTCCAAGCCCCATCGACATAGAGATTCCATACATGGGCCGAGTCCTGTCGACCTTTAAGAATGACTGAATGATTAACCTCCCTGTTAGAAGCTGGACAATTTGGATTTGATGAAGTAGCCAAGTGAAGAAGGTTTTTCTCCTGATCCATCATAGCTTTAACTGCTGGAGCCGAGAAAATCACATTATTGAACACGTTGTTGCACCTTCCCCTCCATATAGCCCAAAGAGTGTGGATGCCCTCCAAGTTCTTTGCGTCAATGAAAGACAATATCAATTTCGAAGCGTTTTGGTTGCTTTGAGGATGGATGAGGACATTATCCCACAAGTGTTTAGTCTTTGAGCATTTGAAGAAGAGATGGTCCAAGTCTTCCTCCCCGGAGTGACAGAGAGGGCATCTATCATCATTAGTGTTAAGCCTCCTGCTCAGAAAGACCTTTGTAGGAAGTTTCTCGTGATGACATTTCCAGAGAAAGAACTTCCATTTTTCAGGGATGTTGAGACCCCAAATGGATCCCCAAGTGCCTTTCTCCGATCCATCTGTTCCTCCTGTATCAAACCCCCCCCCCCCCGGTTTGTAAAAGTTTGAGTCACCGTTGCTGAGGAAGTTATAACCCGACTTGGTGGAATAGCGACCGGATCTAGTGAAAGTCCAGATGATAGTATCCTTTTCTTTATTGACGGGCAATTGGATCGACAAGATTCTCTGAACGATGAAATGAGGAACACTTCTCCTGATGAGATCCTCGTCCTATTCTTGTTTGTTATTGGCAGTTTGTATCCAGTCCTTAACTCTGGCATTAACATTTGGTTGGTCAAGATACAAGTTTTTGTTGAGCGGTTCTGATAACCCTAGGATCCATTTATCCAGCGAAATATTGACAGAATTGTTGCAACCAATTTGCCAAATGATTCCTTTCTTTAGGAGATCTCTTCCATGAATGATGCTCTTCCAGGCCCAGGAACTATTGCTATGACATTCTACCTCCATGAAGTCCTTTTTCCTGCAATATTTATGTTGGAATAGATGCCCTAGAGGCAATCTAGTTTAGTATGAATTTATTTGTGGCTACAAATTCATTTATTATTTATTGGATATCTAATATAATGAAGTCCTTAGATTTACAATTTTGTTGTTTATCTTAAATATCCCTAGTCCAGTATAATGATTAATGGGACAATCATCTATAGACTAGTATGGGGTTGGATTGATATGGAGATATCACGATCCAACACATAGGTGTGCATTAAGGGTAATGTTGCACTGGATTGACCCATCTCCGAGAAGGCTACATACACGTTATGTTGAGTCACAAGCGCTTCTCGCGGTGCAATGGTATTGTCATCCTTAGACTTGAAGTCACTAGATATTCTAGTTGTGGATTATTGTGGTTTTGGTAGCGTTAAACGCTACACCGTAACTGGGTAGTTATAAAGGCGTGTACTGGATACAATAAGAAGCAAGGTTAGAGATCATAGTGGACGTAGATAGAATTTTTCCCTCCCACATAACGGGAGCAAATATCCTAGGCCACTCGAGGGATAGTGCTTATAGAATGTCTGGCCAGACTCAAATAAATTAATATGGGATATTGATGTTATTTGCACGAATAAGGCTATTCCCGTGGATCGAGAAACTATGGATTGGATATACGAGTGTGACTTGTATGTCTCGTGTCCAATCCGGATATAGAGACAAAGGGATGAGACAATTACTTGTACAAAGGTTGTCAAGATGACTATTCTATTAGTTGGCTAGAATGGATGTTTTGCTAGAAACCGCTCCATATTAGCAAATAGTTGCTACCAACTAGATAGAACCTATGGGGTCACACGCTATATAGAGTTGAACTAGATTTGGGAATTAATTAATTGGATTAATTAATTAGAAGGATCACTTTGCAAAACCTTGCAAACTTAATAGGGACTAATTTGCAAGGAAGGGACTAAATTAAATTCTAGTATGACTGGAATAAATCCTTTAGGTAGTTGGCAAGGAGTTGTTGGACTATATAAAGGACCTTCCTTCCTTCCTTCCCACAACTTATGCTCATAATTGAACATAAGAAGAGTGGGAGAGGACAAAAGGAGAGAGAGCAACAAGCTAGAGGAGCCGAACCCCCCTAGCCCGCTGCGCGTCCCCGTCGGCCACAAGGAGGCCGAGAGCCCTCCTTTTGGTCTCGTTTTGCGTGATCTTTTCCTCTTCCTCTTCCGGGCTAGCACCAAGGACTTGGGAGATCTAGGAATCAACTCTAGGCGTGGATCAACCATAGAGAACGTGACATAATTCGCGTTTTGAAGTCATCAAAGGAGAACCCTAAGGTGTGTTATTGATTTCTTCCTTTACCATCGTTATGTCTCTTTACTTGTGATCCTTGGAGGGTTTTGCATGGTTAATTTTGTTTCCGTTGCGCATCCATGAATCAAAACCCTACAGTGATATCAGAGCCACGGGTCGTAGAGCATAAACGTGGTTTATGTGTTACGTTTTAGTTGTTTTACACCTTAAAATTGATTGTTTATCGCGTAAAACAAGACAAATCAAGCATGGGATGCAATTTGTCAATAATCTATCATAACAAGATCTAATTTTTGCATTGGATGCATGAATTAGTGAGTTTGAGAAATTTTAGGATCTTAGATCTAGGGTTTGGGCATCCTTGGGGAAGAAGGAGTTCTCCCAAAACAAGGAAACAACCAAACTTGGGCACCAAGCAAGGGAGTTTTTTGGAAACAACTCCCTCAAGGAGGTTCGGCCCCCCTAGGGGACCGCCCCTCTTGCTTGCCGCCCAAGCTTGGCCGCCCTAGGGGCCGGGCGGCCCTAGCCCGCGGCCTAGGCGTGCGGGTTATGGGCCGGCCCGGCCCTAGGGCCTTGTGGTTCACCTTTTTGGGCCTGGGCAATTTGATTGTTGGGCCCATGGACCGTTTTAACCCTAGAAATCCTAAAATCAATTAAAATTGACCAAGCGCGTTAAAATTGGATTTTAACTTTTTGTGTGCAATTCGCATGGTGATTGGATATAGCCTTAGGATGTGGTTTAATGTGGATGTTTATTTTTGTGGTTTGGTTTTACGGCCTGCGAGCTGATCAATTAATTGTAATAATTAATTAGGGTTTTATGGCCTGCTTGCCATTTTTTTTCTCAACTTGTGAGATTTATTTTATTAGCTAGTGCTAGATAAAAAAAAAATAGATTGTTAGCCAAGATTGAAGAAAAGAAGCCCAAAGCCAAAGGAGCCACAAAAGATGGAGCATGGAGCATGGAGCATGACTATGAAGGATGGACCAAAAGATCAAGACGCATGGAGATGTGTTTGTTTTAGGGTTCATAGATAATTCTATTGGCTTGGAATTATCTTAGTCTAGAAAAGGCCATATCCACATCACGTTTAATTTCTGTTTTGTGGTTGTTTACTTTATTGTCTTATTATTGTGTGGTTGGTGTATGGATGATGCATGCAATTAGGATATTAAGATAATTAGACAACCCGGATCTATTATTTAGAGTTGTGCCCAAACTCAAATAGATAGATTAGTTGATATTGATCAACAAAAAAATTAAAATTGAATTTAAAAATCCCTCAAATTTCAAATATTGTGTTCTTGCCTTCTCGTTATTTAAACACTCATTATCATCATTATTTATCAAGCTCGTGCGTGCCAAAGCAGGGCGACTTGGTTCATAATGATGGAATGCGATGGCACACCTCGTGTGCAATTGTTTAAATAAGAGGTTGAACACAACTAGGCAATTAATATGATTAAGAAACCTAGAGGCAATCAATTGGGATTATCCTTATGGATGGATAAATAAGGAGTTATTTGCCCAATTGAACCAAGAGTTGCATGTGGGATGCAATTGGAATTGTTCCTACCTAAAGTAGCCAAATTATGGGTGACCTCCCAAAGCAAGCTCATAAGGAGGTGAAACATGGATCTTGGCCCACTAGAAAATATAAGGATATTTTCCGCATTAATATCTTGAGGGTTATTAATCCGTAGAAAAATAGTGGGAGCTATATTTGATAAACTAGCCATTATTGAATATAGTCAAAATTCACAAATACTAAAACTTGCGTATTTTCCTTTTGTAAGAATTCCAAATGGCAAACAACTCATCGAGTTCACAACATTCCCTACGATCTGTCCTTGAGAAGGACAAGCTCTCTGGAACCAACTTTCTTGATTGGTACAGAAACTTGAGAATTGTTCTCAAGCAAGAGAAGAAACTGTACGCAATAGAGGAGCATGTTCTAGAAGGTCCAGAGAACCAAACACCTGCTGCCTTAAAGGCGTATCAAAAGCGTGTTGATGACGCTAATGATGCGGCCTGCCTTATGCTATGCACCATGACTTCTGAGCTTCAGAAGCAACACGAAAACATGAATGATGTCGATATGATCGAGCATCTGAAGCAGCTCTTCCAAGAGCATGCAAGGGTAGAGAGGTATGAGGTCTCTAAGGCACTGTTCAAGTGTTATCTGGCAGAAGGGAACCCGGTGGGACCCCATGTACTCCGTATGATCGGATACTTGGAGAATCTCGCCCGACTGGGGTTCCCGGTCGGCCAAGAGTTGGCAATCGATCTCGTGTTACAATCGTTTCCGGAGAGTTATGTACAGTTCATTATGAACTATAATATGAACGAGATCGTGAAACCACTGCCAGATTTACTCAATATTTTGAAGACAGCTGAACAGAGCATCAACAAGGGTAAGGGCAAGGCCATTATGATGGTGCAGAAAGGAAATGGCAAAAGGTTTGCCTCATCCTCCAATGGCAAAGGCAAGTCGGTTGCCAAGTCCAAGGAACCTGCCCTTAAGCCAGTTGGTGGCATTGCCAAAGGTGTGACTAAAGGTGAGTGTCACTACTGCAGTCAGCCTGGACACTAGAGGAGGAACTGCCCAAAATATCTGGAGGACAAGAGGCTTGCAATAGTGATTCCACCACCACCAGGTTTTTTTGTTGTAGATGTCAATTTAACTGTCTCAACATCATGGGTATTAGATACTGGATGTGGATCTCATATTTATCGAAATATGCAGGATCTAAAGAGAAGTAGAAGATTGGCTAAAGGAGAGGTAGATCTGCGCGTTGGGAATGGAGCAAAGGTTGCTGCGTTGGCCATAGGCGTGTGCGAGCTATCTCTGCCTTCAGGATTAGTTTTAGAATTAAATAATTGCTATTTTGTGCCTACTATGAGCAGAAACATTATTTCTATTTCTTGTTTGGACAATGATGGTTTTATTATTTTAATAAAGAACAATTGTTGTTCCTTTTATTTGAATAATATTCACTATTTTAGTGCGCAATTATTTAATATTTTATGTCCTTGATCTAAGCAATCCTGTCTACAACATTAATACCAAGCGGATTAAAATAAATGATTTAAATCCAGCTTATTTATGGCACTGTCGTTTAGGCCACATAAATGAGAAACGTGTATCTAGACTCCATAAAGATGGATTACTAGACTCATTTGATTTTGAATCATATGAGACATGTGAGGCTTGTTTATTGGGAAAAATGACAAAGTCCCCTTTCAATAAGAAAGGTGAGAGGACTAGTGTGCAACTGGCGCTCATACATACTGATGTGTGTGGGCCATTTGCCACGCCTGCCAGGGGTGGTTATGTCTACTTCATTACATTTACTGATGATTACAGTAGATATGGATTTGTGTACCTTATGAGGGCAAAATCCGAATCCTTTGAAGTGTTCAAGGAATTCAAGAATGAAGTAGAGAAGCAACTTGGCAAAAGTATCAAGGCTCTACGATCGTATCGTGGAGGAGAATACTTAAGCCAAGAGTTTGACGACTATCTTAGAGAGTGTGGGATCGTTTCCCAACTCACTCCACCCGGAACGCCACAATGGAATGGCGTGTCCGAGAGGAGGAATCGAACCCTATTAGATATGGTTCGATCTATGATGTGTCAAACCGATCTTCCATTATCATTTTGGGGATACGCTCTACTAAGTGCAACTTTCACCATTAACCGTGTTCCATCTGAATCAGTCATGAAGACACCATATGAGATGTGGAGTGGGAGGCGTCCCACACTGTTGTTCATGAGGATTTGGGCATGTGATGTCTATGTAAAGCGTTTACAATCAGACAAGCTAGGGCCGAAATCGGATAAGTGTAAATTTGTGGGGTACCCGAAGGAAACTAAGGGATACTACTTTTACAATCCAACCGAGAACAAAGTGTTTGTTGCTCGGACCGGCGTGTTTCTAGAAAGAGAGTTTGTCTCTAAAGAAGCAAGTGGGAGGACTGTAGAACTTTAAGAGGTTCAAGAACCACAAATCACTGAACCGATTATGGAACATGAACAGGAACCACCGCAGTTGTGGAACAACCTGTTCAGGTAGCACAAGAGGTTCGTAGATCTAGTAGAGTGCGCCAGGAACCCGAGAGGTATGGACTTCTCGTAACCGATTCTGGTGACACGATGCTCATAGATGATGAGCCTACTACCTATGAGGAGGCCATGAATGGCCCAGACTCTCAGAAGTGGCTAGAAGCCATGAGATCCGAGATGGAATCCATGTACACCAACAAAGTATGGACTTTGGTGGAACCACCCGATGGGGCGCGGCCCATAGGGTGCAAGTGGGTCTTCAAGAAGAAGATCGACATGGATTGTAATGTGATTACCTATAAGGGCAGATTGGTGGCTAAAGGATTCAGACAGATTCATGATATTGACTATGATGAAACCTTTTCACCAGTCGCTATGACCAAATCCATCCGAATCCTACTTGCGATTGCAGCATACCACGACTATGAGATTTGGCAGATGGATGTCAAAACAGCATTCCTTTATGGGAATCTCCTCGAGGACGTGTATATGATACAGCCGGAAGGTTTTGAGGATCCAAAGCAAGCCAACAAAGTCTGTAAGCTGCAAGATCCATTTATGGATTGAAGCAAGCTTCTAGGAGTTGGAATCGACGTTTTGATGAAGTAGTCAAAGAGTTTGGCTTCATCAGAAAAGAAAATGAGTCTTGTGTCTACAAGAAGGTTAGTGGGAGCTCTGTAGCTTTTCTGGTCTTGTATGTAGATGACAAACTACTCACTGGAAACAACGTTCCCATGCTGCAATCTGTTAAAGATTGGCTAGGGAAGTGTTTCTCAATGAAAGACTTAGGAGAATCAGCCTATATACTTGGTATAAAGATCTATAGAGATAGATCTAAGAGGCTGCTAGGTCTAAGCCAAAGTACATATGTTGACAAGGTGTTGAAACGGTTCAACATGCAAGATTCCAAGAAGGGATTCTTGCCCATGTCACATGGAATCACTCTTTCGAAGAGTGGTTGTCCTTCCAATGAGATTGAGAAGGAACGCATGAGTAGAATACCCTATGCCTCAGCCATAGGATCTATCATGTACGCCATGTTATGTACTAGACCAGATGTGTCATATGCCTTGAGTATGACAAGCAGATACCAATCCAATCCGGGTGAGAGTCACTGGATTGCAGTCAAGAACATCCTAAAGTACTTGAGAAGAACTAAGGATGCTTTATTGATATTTGGCGGTGAGGAAGAGTTGCGTGTAAGGGGTTACACTGATGCAATTTTCCAAACTGACAGAGATGACTTTAGATCACAGTCGGGATATGTGTTTTTGCCTGAATGGAGCAGCGGTGAGCTGGAAGAGTTCCAAGCAAGAGACGGTAGCTGATTCTACAACAGAGGCTGAGTACATTGCTGCAAATGGTGCATCAAAGGAAGCTGTTTGGATCAGAATGTTTGTTTCTGAACTTGGTGTGGTCCCTAGCATTGAGGATCCAGTCGAGTTGTTCTGTGACAACACTGGGGCGATCACGCAATCGAAGGAACCAAGGTCGCACCAGAAGTCCAAGCACGTGCTCAGGAAGTTTCATCTGATTCGAGATATTATCGATAGAGGAGACGTTCGGATATGCAAGATTCCTACAGATGAGAATCTTTCAGACCCGCTTACAAAGTCGCTCACGCAGTGGAAGCATGAAGGGCACACTAGGAGTATGGACATACGAGATGCGCCAGATTGGCTCTAGTGCAAGTGGGAGACTGTTGGAATAGATGCCCTAGAGGCAATCTAGTTTAGTATGAATTTATTTGTGGATAGAAATTCATTTATTATTTATTGGATATTTAATATAATGAAGTCCTTAGATTTACAATTGTGTTGTTTATCTTAAATATCCCTAGTCCGGTATAATGATTAATGGGACAATCATCTATAGACTAGCATGAGGTTGGATTGATATGGAGATATCACGATCCAACACATACGTGTGCATTAAGGGTAATGGCGCACTGGATTGACCCGTCTCCGAGAAGGCTACATACATGTTATGTGGAGTCACAAGCGCTTCTCGTGGTGACAAAGGTATTGTCATCCTTAGACTTGAAGTCACTAGATTGTCTAGTTGTGGATCATTGTGATTTTGGTAGCGTCAAACGCTACACCGTAACTGGGTAGTTATAAAGGCGTGTACTAGATACAATAAGAAGAAAGCTTAGAGATAGTAGTGGACGTAGATAGAATTTGTCCCTCCCACATAACGGGAGCAAATATCCTAGGCCACTCGAGGGATAGTGCTTATAAAATGTCTGGCCAGACTCAAATAAATCAATATGGGATATTGATGTTATTTGCACGAATAAGGCTATTCCCAGGATCGAGAAACTATGGATTGGATATACGAGTGTGACTTGTATGTCTCGTGTTCAATCCGGATATTGGGACAAAGGGATGAGACAATTACTTGCACAAGGTTTGTCATGATGACTATTCTATTTGTTGGCTAGAATGGATGTCTTGCTAGAGGCCGCTCCATATTAGTAAATAGTTACTACCAACTAAATAGAACCTGTGGGGTCACACGCCATATAGGGGTGAACTAGACATGGGAATTAATTAATTAATATGATTAAATAATTAAAAGGATCAAATCGCAACAACTTGCTAACTTAGTAGGACTAATATGCAAGTTGGACTAATCCATGTATAGACATGATTAGGATATGCCAAGGTGGCCTAATTCATGTAGAGACATGATTAGTATTAATTTTCAAATAGAACTAAATCGCAACAACTTCCCACAACTTATGCTCATAATTGAACATAACAAGAGTAGGAGAGGACAAAAGGAGAGAGAGCAACAAGCTAGAGGAGCCGAACGCCCCCCTAGCCCGCCGCCCGTCCCCGTCGACCACAAGGAGGCCGAGAGCCCTCCTTTTGGTCTCGTTTTGCGTGATCTTTCTTCCTCTTCCTCTTCCGGTCTAGCACCAAGGACTTGGGAGATCTAGGAATCAACTCTAGGCGTGGATCAACCATATAGAATGTGACACAATTCGCGTTTCAAGTCATAAAAGGAGAACTTGTGATCCTTGGAGGGTTTTGCATGGTTAATTTTGTTTCCGTTGCGCATCCATGAATCAAAACCCTACAATTTCTTTAGCAGAATTCTAGATGCAAATAAGTCTTGGTTCATATAAAGATGCCAAGCTTCCATGGCCAGCAGAGCCTGATTAAACCAGTTAAAGTTGCGAAGACCGAGACCCCCTTTAGTTTTTGGGAGACATAAGATGTCACTAGGTATGGTCCTAAGGGGACGGTCTTTCGTAGGGTTCCACCAGAATTTCTGAATTTGATTTGAAATTTCAGCATTAAGAGTCAATGGGAGCTTAAAGGATGAACTAACGTAGATGGGAAGCGCAGATAGAACAAACTTAGCCAAAGCTAATCTACCCGCGCAATTCAGGAGTTTTCCTTGCCATCCCTCAAGTCTAGAGTTAACTGAGCCTATAACAAAGGCGAAAATCTCCCTTTTCTTACCTCCTGGGACAAGGGGTAGCCCCAAGTAAGTACAAGCTTGGTTGTTAATCTTAACACCAAGAAAGTTCCCGAAAATGTCCCCTAATCCTGCTGGCACATTAGGGCTAAGGATGAGAGATGATTTATCCTTATTAATGACTTAGTCGGAGACATTGCAGAAAGCCTCAATAGCATTGCCGAGATTGGCACAAGTAGAGAGAGAAGGTTGAAAGAAGATAATGCAGTCATCTTCGAAGAAAAGGTGTGAGACACTATCCCCCCCTCTACTGAGACTAATGCCAGGGCAATCTTTGGTTGCATTGTTGTGACTCAAAACTGCCGAGAGGGCTTCAAGGTAGATAATGAAGAGGTATGGAGAGAGGGGATCCCCTTGGCGGAGGCCAGCTTTAGGGAAGAATCTTCTACCAGGTTGGCCATTTACCAGCACAGAGAAGGATGATGTAGTGACACATTGGAGCAGAAGATTAATCCAGAAAGGGGGAAAACCCACATAGGAGAGAACTTTCTCAAGGAAATTCCAGTTAACTCTATCAAACGCTTTGCTCATGTCCAATTTTAGGGCTCCAAGAAACGAGTTCCCTTGAGTACAATGTTCAATCCTAGCAAGGATTTCATTTGCAAGCAAGGAACTGTCGGATATTTGTCGACCAGGGACAAAAGCGCTCTGTTGATCAGAAATGATGTGAGGGAGAATCTTTTTCAGGCGGTTGGCTTGGACCTTGGAGATTATTTTGTACAGATTAGAGCAGAGGCTGATGGGGCGAAAGTCGGAGGGTGAAGCAGGATTCTGACATTTTGAGATTAGGGCTAAGAAAGAACAGTTAATTTCTTTTAGAAGGTAGCCCGAGTGCAGGAATGAAAGAACAGCCTCAACCACCGAATCTTCAATGATGTCCCAGTTTTTGTGGTAGAAGATTCCTGGTAAACCGTCTGGCCCCGGGGCTTTGTAGGGGCCAAGTGAGAAAGCGGCTTCCTTGATTTCCTCCTTAGAGAAAGGGGCATTAAGGATGGCCAAATCATCAAGTGAAAGTCTCTAGTTCACAAAGGACCATCCGTCCCAAGATGGCATAATGTTTGGGTCCACTTCAAAGGCCTTTTTAAAGACGTTTTCGAAATGATTGGAGAGGAGTTTTGATATGCCATCTTGATCCGAGACGGTAACATTTGTGTCAACGTTAAAGAGACTATCAATTATGTTTTGTGAGCGGCGACTTTTGCACGTTTTATGGAAGAAACGTGAGTTTCTGTCGCCCTCCTTAAACCATTTGACTTTGGCCCGCTGAGCCCAAAGCGTCTCTTCTTGGGAAAGAAGCTCCTCAATATCCGCCCTGAGACTCATTTCAATGAAGACTTGGTTAGGGAGATGGATGTTGTTTTGAACATCTTCCAATTTTCTTTGAGTTTCTTTAATACTTTGACTAAGGGAGCCAACTCCATGGTGTTTCCAATATATGAGTTTTTGACGAAGAGTCTTACACCTAGCAACAAAAAGGAAGCAGGAAGACCCGTGGAAGTCCTCCCTCCAGAGTGATTGGATGATGTTCTTACAATCTGGGTAACGAAGCCAGAATGCTTCAAAGTGGAAGCGTTTTGTCTTCGGAAGACGGGAATTGGAGATGTGGAAGACACAAGCACCATGGTCGGAGCTCATGATTGGAAGGTTAAGAAGGTAAGATCCAGGGAAAGAGTGAGCCAATTCCTGGTTGTGAAAGCCCCGATCCAGTCTTTCAAACGTGGGGGCTGGGTGTGGGCGATTATTGGTCCAAGTGAAGTGGGACCCTCTATAAGCGGATTTCCATAAGGCCAAGATTACCTAAAAAGGCATTGAAATCTTTCATCCCAGGAACCCAACTAGAGCAATTTCTCCATTTATCTTGAGGGCCACGGATGTGGTTGAAATTCCCAATGCAGAGAAGACGTTCAGAGATAGAAGAAAGATGGGATTCACTAAAATCCCACGTTTCTTTCCTTCGACCCACATAGGGTGACCCGTAGATACAAGCAAGGACAAAAGAGCCCACATTGGAAGAGATTTTACAAAGAATTAGCTTACTGGAGAGAAAGAGTGGGTTAGCCAAGATGTTGTTCTTCCACCCAAGGAAAGACCTCCGGCAAGGCCATTAGCACTGACACCACAGGAATTATGGTAACCCCAAGATTTGAGGAAATGAGCACTCTCGTCAAATGAACATTTAGTTTCAGTGAGAAAAATGAGGGAAAGGTGATGGTCAATGGTCAATTTATGGGATGAATGAACTGCCAGAGGGTGACCCAAACCTCTGCAGTTCCAGCATCCTAGAATCATGGTGCCTTCCGTGGTTGTTCTAGGCCAACCACGGAAAGCCCCAACATTAAAAAATAAGATAGAGGGAGAAATAAACCATGGGAGGTGCAGCAGCACTTCGGGATAGAACAATCGTCAGAGTCTTCTCTTGCACGTTTATGAGAAGGATACCAACCAAGAAGGAGTGTTCCTCTCTATGGTGATGGTGGAGGGGAATCAAGACCCTTTGCTGGTAGCAGCGTACAGCCAAGTTTGAAGTTCAAAAATTTGAGTTTCTTGTAGGCTGGAGGGGTTAAGAGATTGGGGTTGGATTTCCTTTTAAGAGGCCAGAGGGGAATCTTTGGATGAGGCGAGTGGGGCTGGCCAGAAGTGGCAGTGTTAGACGACCCATTACTAGCTGGCCCAGACTTGTGAGAAGATAAAAAGGGTCCCATTGAATACCAGATGTTCTTAATGTGGAATAACATTAAAAAGTTAAAAAAAATGTGGCAAATAAGGATGGGTTTTTACGAAAAAGTAACTTACTTTTATTAAAAATCATACTTCTAAAAAGTATGGAAGATGAGAAATGTAAAGATAAGCATAATCTCTATTTGCAGTTAAAAGATCACTAAAAGATGACTTATCATGCATGTAGGGGCCCCGGGGCTTTGTAGAAGATTCCTGGTAAACCGTCTGGCCCCGGGGCTTTGTAGGGGCCAAGTGAGAAAGCGGCTTCCTTGATTTCCTCCTTAGAGAAAGGGGCATTAAGGATGGCCAAATCATCAAGTGAAAGTCTCTGGTTCACAAAGGACCATCCGTCCCAAGATGGCATAATGTTTGGGTCCACTTAAAAGGCCTTTTTAAAGACGTTTTCGAAATGATTTGAGAGGAGGTTTAATATGCCATCTTGATCCGAGACGGTAAAATTTGTGTCAGGGTTCAAGAGACTATCAATTTTGTTTTGTGAGCGGCGACTTTTGCACGTTTTATGGAAGAAACGCGTGTTTCTGTCGCCCTCCTTAAACCATTTGACTTTGGCCCGCTGAGCCCAAAGCGTCTCTTCTTGGGAAAGAAGCTCCTCAATATCCGCCCTGAGACTCATTTCAATGAAGACTTGGTTAGGGAGATGGATGTTGTTTTGAACATCTTCCAATTTTCTTTGAGTTTCTTTAATACTTTGACTAAGGGAGCCAACTCCATGGTGTTTCCAATATATGAGTTTTTGACGAAGAGTCTTACACCTAGCAACAAAAAGGAAGCAGGAAGACCCGTGGAAGTCCTCCCTCCAGAGTGATTGGATGATGTTCTTACAATCTGGGTAACGAAGCCAGAATGCTTCAAAGTGGAAGCGTTTTGTCTTCGGAAGACGGGAATTGGAGATGTGGAAGACACAAGCACCATGGTCGGAGCTCATGATTGGAAGGTTAAGAAGGTAAGATCCAGGGAAAGAGTGAGCCAATTCCTGGTTGTGAAAGCCCCGATCCAGTCTTTCAAACGTGGGGGCTGGGTGTGGGAGATTATTGGTCCAAGTGAAGTGGGACCCTCTATAAGCAGATTTCCATAAGGCCAAGATTACCTAAAAAGGCATTGAAATCTTTCATCCCAGGAACCCAACTAGAGCAATTTCTCCATTTATCTTGAGGGCCACGGATGTGGTTGAAATTCCCAATGCAGAGAAGACGGTCAGAGATAGAAGAAAGATGGGATTCACTAAAATCCCACGTTTCTTTCCTTCGACCCACATATGGTGACCCGTAGATACAAGCAAGGACAAAAGAGCCCACATTGGAAGAGATTTTACAAAGAATTAGCTTACTGGAGAGAAGGAGTGGGTTAGCCAAGATGTTGTTCTTCCACCCAAGGAAAGACCTCTTGCAAGGCCATTAGCACTGACACCACAGGAATTATGGTAACCCCAAGATTTGAGGAAATGAGCACTCTCGTCAAATGAACATTTAGTTTCAGAAAGAAAAATGAGGGAAAGGTGATGGTCAATGGTCAATTTATGGGATGAATGAGCTGCCAGAGGGTGACCCAAACCTCTGCAGTTCCAGCATCCTAAATCATGGCGCCTTCCGTGGTTGTTCTAGGTCAACCACGGAAAGCCCCAACATTAAAAAATAAGCTTGAAGGAGAAATAATCAATGGGAGGTGCAGCTGCACTTCGGGATAGAACAATCGTCAGAGTCTTCTCTTGCACGTTTACGAGAAGGATACCAACCAAGAAGGAGTGTTCCTCTCTCATGTGATGGTGGAGGGGAATCAAGATCCTTTGCTGGTAGCAGCGTACAGCCAAGTTTGAAGTTCTAAAATTTGAGTTTCTTGTAGGCTGGAGGGGTTAAGAGATTGGGGTTGAATTTCCTTTTAAGAGGCCAGAGGGGAATCTTTGGATGAGGCGAGTGGGGCTGGCCAGAAGTGGCAGTGTTAGACGACCCATTACTAGCTGGTCCAGACTTGTGAGAAGATAAAAAGGGGCCCATTGAATACCAGATGTGATTAATGTGGAATAACATTAAAAAGTTAAAAAAAATGTGGCAAATAAGGATGGGTTTTTACGAAAAAGTAACTTACTTTTATTAAAAAATCATACTTCTAAAAAGTATGGAAGATGAGAAATGTAAAGATAAGCATAATCTCTATTTGCAGTTAAAAGATCACTAAAAGATGAATTATCATGCATGACTAAACAAGTACAACAGGAGAACTGGTTATGCTTGCTAAAGTAGACAAGGGACATGCAATTTTTTATTTTTTGTTCAATAAAAAGTAGATATAAAAGGAGATGGTGTATAGGAGTGGGAGAGATGTGAGTTAACCTAACCCTAAAAGTAGTAGCAAGAACATAACTACAACAAGTAAAGTCACATTCATGGGGGGTCAAAATAATAGAGAAATGCTGGAAGTTGCTCCGAAAGAGATAAAGATGAAAATTAAGTCTATTAGTTACCAGACGTTGGAGAGTGAAAGTAATATTAAGATACCACAACAAGATAAACATGACAACACAGCTATGTTTATCACTTTCCATTCAAAGAGGGAATATTTCCACCCAGAAATGCAATTGAGGCTACCCTTAGGGAAATAAAGTAATGAGAAAAATTATCTGTAGGGTAATATAATGAGAGAGAGGTAGGTAGTGTACCTTGGTCAGAATCCCTAGGCCTTACCTTACGTCGCTTCACCTCGGGGTTCTCAATGTTATTGTCATGCGTGGAGTAACCGCTTGGTTCCGAGACAATTTCACGCTCCCACGCGCCTCTCTTGATTCCACAGCAGTCCGTTGCCGCCTTGACCGAAACACCATGTTTTCCAGCGATGACCTTCCCTGTCGCCATGACTTCTTTGGCTTTCATTATTCCCGTGCTCAGCACCTCCTCCAAATAATAAACATCATTTTCAACTGATAACCAGAGATTTCCTCCACTAACACCATATGCAGTGGAGAAAATCTCGGCTTCCTCACGAAAGAGAGTCTTGGGAACATTGACAAGCATGTTAATTTCATTTTCTTTTCCTTGCAAATCCATTGGTATCACCTCCATTGGAATCACCTCCACTTGACAACCATGCAAGGAATCCACCTCCATAGCTTCTGGTGCAGCATTGATGCGCTCCTCCATCGCAGAGAGATCAACGCCATCATAGGTCAGTGATCGATAGGACAAAGGATTAATTGAATCTAGTGGCGAAAGCTTAGCCGTCAAAGGCCCCGAAGAAGCCGGGGATCGAGATGTACTCGTCGAACCGGAAACAATAGAAAAAATTGAAGCAACTAGTGCTTCTTGCGGTGTTCGACAGAAAGGGAACGACGAGACACGAACAACACTAAGCTTAGACCCATACAAGGCTCGGGACACCTCTGATTTCCGTTGGATATGAAGGTTGTTTTCCTAGAGCATACACTCAATTTTTCGGATTGCTCCAACTCGTGTTTGGTTGTTGGCAATTCTGATTGTAATATTGCCTATTTGTATGACTGACTTTGACCCGCATAATTCACATCCTCAACTTTATATTCATTATAGACAGTGCTTTGTGCAATTGACTTAACTTTTGCAGTTGGATTCATTTTGTAGAGAGTAGTGGTGAGTGATGCAATGCTTGCGTTGATAGACTCTAACTGATTCTTTGTTGCTCCATCCATTGTAGGACTTTGAATACGAAGAACGACTGACCTTGTCGTATCTCTATTTTCCATATTATCCAAGATGTCTCTTGTCGTTTCTAGATCCAATCCCATGAAATTCCCTTGTGCTAGATGATGAAGTTCTTTAGTAGATTTGGTGTCTAGGACAATGTAAAAGTAGTTCATCAATTTATACTACGGTTCTCATGTCTTGGGCATATGCGTTGAATATTTTTGACCATATTCCAAAAGCTTCATCGAGTGATCCATCTTCTGCTTGGAAAAAGTAAACAATGTCAGTGCATCAATGCAAGTGTCCTTGACGGCGGTTGATACTTTCTTAAGAACGCATTTGTCACTTGGTCATATGTGCGGAGTGAATGTCTTGGAAGAGAATCTAACCAATCCTTGGCCCTGTCAATTAGAGAAAATAGATAAAACATCATTTCAATGACTTCTTCCACAACATTTCGTACCTGAGAAGTTTCAGCAATCTGTGTGAGCTTTACTAGGTGTTGTTTGGATACTCTGTGGTTTTTCCAAAAAAGTGACAGTACCTCTGAATCATTTAGATTAGTGAACTCCTGAGTTCAAAAGTTCTTGCGTTCATACGCGGCACTTCAATCGATGGCTGGTAATTTTATGCAATTTTCCTGAAATTGTGAACCATTGGAATTCCTATTTCCCTGTGTGGTAGCAAACGTGCATCTCTTGCTTCGTTGCTCGGTGGAACCGGTTGCGGTGCAGGTGCGTTCGGTGTGGCCCTCACTTTTCCGGCTAATGCTTCCACACCCACTCTTAGTTCTTCAAACTTCTTTCCTTCCTCTTTTGTTAAGAGCGTTGGCTACATTCAGTTTGTTATGTAGCCTCTCGGCTTCAGCTTCATGTTCCTCTTCCATGAGCTAGATTATTTTTCTAAACTCCTTTCCTCTTTTGTGAAGGATTGATTATGTATCTTCAAGTGGTTCTTTGTGGACGAACGGGTCATACACCACAAGATTAACCTAAAAACAAGAACACTCGAGAGTAGTCCAATAATAAAGAAAATAATGAAAAGTGCATAAAATACCCTAAAGAAAAACTAACTAAGACAGATAACTTGGTCGACGAAAACGGTGCCAAAAACTTACACAACCCAAATATGTGCTTATCCATAAGTTCACGGTGTGGCATGTAATTTTCCTGGTAAGTCTCAGGTTTACATCGAACCCACAGGAAAAGTTGTCTCCTTAATTAGTCTCGATCTAGGAACAGTATACAAAGAAGATGTTTTGATTTAATCTACGCTAATCAACATAAAGTAAATAACAAATAAGTAATTATAAAGTAACGATAGGTAGGAAGGCACTAAGACATCATCATTTGAGCACTAGGTCAATAGCATTTTGATGATGAATCACAGTTCCAAGAAATACAGTTAAATTCTTTGGTCAATCGATTAAATGTAACATGATTGGTTGGTCTCATGTACCATGTACTTTAATTAGGCAATCCTTAATACATTGATCCGATCGGTCGTACATAACCAACATACTCTATCAAAACGAAATCAAACATTAATTTTTTGCTAAATGCTCATAATCATACATCGCTATTGGTTGTACGTGACTTCAAAGTTATGTGTTTGACTGCATTTTTAATACATTCCCCGATTGGTCGTACGTTAAAACCGACTGTTATCAACTCATACAAGACGTCTCCCATACAAGATGATAGAATTAATTCCCAGACAAACATGAACAAAAGCAGTAACTATTAAGCAAAAATCAAGCAAGAACCATATATCTATTCACTAAAAGATCAAAAAAAAAAACTTCCTAGGCACCTAACTCGGGCCCTATCAATGGATTTTAGCTACTCATAGTGAAATCAATGTTGCAGATAAATAGATAGATCAATATCTTTTAGTAGAGAGAAAGGAATAAACAAACATATTGAAGATGTGGTGTCTGATCTGATTTTCGCAGCCTCTTCTGTAATGGTCGCCTTCTTCCTTGGTCTTCAATTGCTTCCTCTTCTCCTCACGGTAGTACCTCGTCCCAATTATTCTTCTATGAAAAACTCTATGTCTTCTTGGTTGATTTCACGTCAAAAAGGTTGAGAATATGATATAAGTCTTCTGGGTCATCAAATAGCTCCCCAAAAGTTGTGATAAATTGCACTTCGGACCCTAGCCATGTGCGGGTTCCCAACTGGTTGTACCACAGTATGTTAGTTGCCATACTGCAATGAAGAAACCGAGCCAATTCTGTTGCAGAAAGTTTGATGTAATACCCCGTTTAATTTTGAAGGGTAAATTGGGTAATTGAGAAATAAAATTTAATTTTATTCCGAGTGATGAGTCGGATTATTTTGGGTTGATAATATTCTTGGGAAGTTCGTATGATAATTTTATAGAAAACGGTATTTTTATTGTGTATTTTATGTGAGTTATTTAAATATATTAAGTGTGTACCCAACCCACTAGATTGACCAACCCATTTGGTACAACAATAACACTCTAGCATAGCTAACTAGAAGACGAAAAAAAAGGGAAATCGGTTGATGAAAACAACCTCTCCAAGTAACAATCTATTATTTAATTGCTCTCTCTCTCTTTTGTTTTTCACACCCATCAGACAAAAACAAATTTTCTCTCTTCTCTCTCATTCATCAAACCCACGGCACCACCACCACCGTCCCTTCACCATCACCACCCGAACCACCCTCACCACCACAGCCACCTCTTCTCTCCCTCTCCTCTCCCTCTCTGCTGCACACTACCAGCATCAGCAGCACCAGCTCCCCGACGAGGAGCCACCACCAGCTACCGCCGGCAAACACACCCGACGGGAAGCAACAGCCGCCACCCATCTCAGCCTCACTGAGTTGAGCCCCTGAGCCTCCTCCTCCCTCTGCAACGACCCAAGGACGAGAGAACAACAGCTGCTCCGCCGAGAAGGTCGCCGACCACCTCCGGCGAACAACCCGACGGGAATCAACCACCGCCACCTCTGCCTTCTCTCTCCCTCACTCGTTTTGACCTCCTGAAACACCTACCCACTCTGTTTCGACCCAAAGAGAAGCATTAGCAGCAGCAGTTGGCTGCTGAAACCCCGAACCACCACCATCGCCGCCGGCCACCATTAATTCCGGCGAGAAGCTCACCCGAGCTAACCGGAGCGACCCACTCTCTCCCGTTGGTACCATTCAACTCCTGGAGGTCCGAGGAGTACTTTAGCAACATCAAACAGGGCCTATATCGTCGGATTCGTCGTTGGTGTTCATCACCGCCGACCACCACCTTCGGAGACGTAACCCGCTCCGTTTCTTGACCGTTTCTCGCGATTTTTCGCATAGGTGAGTCCTAAATCACTCTCTGGTCCATTTCTAATCATCAAAATCGCATCTTGTTAGCTCTAACACGAATCAGGTATGTTGGGTTTGAGTTGTATGCTTGTGTTCATAAAAGGGTGTTGTTTATGTAATTTCTGAAAATTGGAGGGTGAGATGTTAACTGCATGTATAGTCTCTAAAAAGTTGGGGGTGATTTGTGTATATTATCAAACTGCATATAATATATAATATTTAAAATGTGATTTTTGGATTTATGTTATAAACTAACATTTCTATATATTATTTTTACTATATAAAAGTAAATATGTTGTAAAAATTACATAGGACTTTAATCATATGAAATATTGTTGTTTTATAAGCAAGATAAAAATGTGTGATTTGGTTTAATTATATAATTTCGGGTTGATTAACTAAATATTTGTAGTACTTGTAAACTAGTGTTTTGAGTAAAAGAGATTATTTTGTTAATATTGATAAAAATAAATAAGTTGGAAGTTAGTTTGTGAAATAAATATTAAGTATACTTTTTAAATAAAAATCTATGTTTCTATTATTTGATATTACTTGATTATTTTTTTCTAGAAAGTAGAAATTATTTATCCAACATAAATTTATAGTTATGTGTGACTTGTTTTATTGAAATAAGTATTTTGTGAATTTTATTTGACTATTTAATTCTTATATAGTATATATATTTTCTAATAAATAAATAGCGATAATTGAATTAGTTTGAATTAACTTTTATAGTCACTTATGAATAAATAGGCTGTTTATCAAATTATTATTTCCTATAAAATGAGGGTGCATGAAATTAATATTGGATTTAATACTCAATAATTTTACAAGCTTGTATTTGTATAAGTTATAATATTTTTAAGAGGAAAATATAAGTGTTAATTAAATAATTGTTGTATGATATTAATTAATGGGGTTAAGGGGGATAATTTCAAATGAGAAATTAGGAGATATAGCATCTTTGCATACTTGCATAGTTAGACTTGTAATTAATTTAGGAATTATAAATTGTAGGTGACGAATTCGTAGACGAGGGATGCGTGTATATGTAGTAGCTATCGTGATATTTGTCGTGCTACTTGAGGTGAGTAAATATGCCTAACCTAGTGTGCCCGTCCTTCTTTCGTGTCCAATTATTTTTATGATTTTACGTCTCAAAATGTGATTTGTGATATACGTGCTTGACTTGAGATTTCAAATACTTGTCTAAATGATTCTTTTGGAAAGTATCACATGGAATTAATAATACGTAATAACGTAAAGTGGAAATAGTTGTGCGGTGGAACCATATACGGATTCTTATTTATTGTGGTTATGATATTTTGCTCTGTTGCAATTGCCCCGAGCTGCTCCATGCACTCACCTCTCTGGCCGCAAGAAGTCTTAGAGGGGTGCCGGCACTTAAGGCCTTGGATGCATGGGATATGGTTGGTTCTATATTTTGGATTGGTTTGTTCCCCGCTACAACTAAATAATAAATGTGGATTTTCATGTGGAAATGGATGGACTTGATTTATTTTGGAAAATATGGAAACGGATTGAGAATATTAAATGATGAATTGGATAATTTACATTGGTCATTTGAAATGATATGTTGTTTACTTCCTTATTATTCCTCTTTTATTTAAATTAAAATATGCCTCTTTCCGATTTACATGTTGGGGTGTTTACTTGCTCAGCGTTTGTGCTGACTTTGGAAAAACTGCGGTCTTGTTTCTTTCCCCCGCAGATCTAGGTGAAGGAAGCTCGGCTTAACGGGAATCGCGGACTCACCAAGTTTAACTAGTATTTAAATAATTGAAACACCTAGACAATGTTTCATCTTGTTTAATAGTATGTAATGTTTCACTTTTGAAAACTTATGGTTTGTAATAAATAATTCTGGCGATGTTTGTTTTGTTTACCATTCTTTCCCTTTGCACCCGGGAGCAATCTCGGGCGCGGGACGGCATTCCCGCACTTCTCCCCACGGCGAGGTGCGGGGTGTCGCATTTGACATACTGCGGTATGTGATGTTGCTTACCGCGTATAAGCCGCTATGAGCTTTGGTCTTCACATGGTCCTCCTATCGTACCGCTATATATGTGTCCATATGTTGTGGTATCAGCTGTTGATACCCTTTTCTTCCTTATTTTCCTTGGTATATTCATTGTTCACGTTTTCTCCGTTCATTGTCTTCTCGCTTGAGTTACGATCTTTTGTGAACCATCTTCTGATTCTCGATTTGTGTGCCTCCAATCCTTGTTACCTGAATTATCTCAACAAAACGTCCTCAGATCTGGTATGGATAGAAATGAACAAAATCATTCGTATTATGATGGAAAAAAAATGCGTTTGAACAATAAAATCGGATTTCGCTCAAACATTCAAAAAATCACCTAAATAAGTAAGATTCGGGCATAAAACTCTTGAAAAACCTCACAAGCCTACCATTTTAAGGGGGTAAAAGGTATCAAAATCTAACATCATCTGTAAGATAGCTCAGGACCGACTTTAGTAATAGAAATGTACTCAACATGTAGGCACTAGTATTACTCTACTGGACTGGTAATCCAGTAAAGGGTGTCCGACACTTAACGTCTAGTTGTCTTGGTTGATTATTGGATTTGGTCTTCCTTGTAATACATTAATTTGATACCACCAATAAAGTTGTATATATAAAATATTTTGAGTCTTAGAAAATGTACCTAACCTACACAACAAACTATATATATATATATATATATATATATATATACTACTAAAAAGAGCGAAGCACCTATTAGTGTTTAACCACCAAAAGTGTTTTTCCACAGAAGTGTTTCCTACACTTTACAACATCCCAAAATACCCTTCGCGTAAACAAGTTTTTACTAACTAATAATTAATCCACCACTTGCCTCCATAAATATTATAATTAGTGATTATTTCAATAATAAATATTGAATATATGACCATTAATTAATTTATCAATACTACATTTGACCTTTAATCCAAATTACATCAATTAAAAATTAGTAACTTTCGTCAGTTACAAACTTTAATTCCTCCATCATTACATAGGTTAAAAAGTTAGAAATATGATAATGAGTTCCTTTATTTTCGTTTGCATTCTTCCATGTAAATTACTTCAATTCAAAGTTAGTAAATTCATAAGTTATAAAATTTGTTCCTCTATCATTATAAAAATTGCTTTTGTTATTTTCGTTTGTATTCTTCCACAAATTATTAACTTTTAAACAATTTTAGTATCCTACTTTCGTTCTTTTTCATACTCTTCATTTCTCCTCCAAAGGATCATTATTCTTCGATTACTTCTGCATTTGTCTCATATGACTTAGTAAACAAACAATTATCATTATTTTTTAATGTGATGGTATTTTTAGGCTTAAACTGGAACTTATTCCAGTTATCACGATTCATGTGAACTCAAGGTACAAATTTCGAATCGATTGCAAAGATGAAGATTCACGAGAAATACTAAGGTAAACAAAATAATTACGTGAACATATATGATTTCGCTCAATCAATATTTTTTTTGCCAGATTTGGTTTATAATTCTTTGACAATTTCTGTTAGCTTATCGTTTTTACCATCAAGTTCCATGACTCCATCTAACCGGGTTATGAATTCTTTTGATTATTTGTTTGACAATTTAGATTTTGTTAAGCATAGGAGATTCGTATTTCGGGTGTTGACGAACTACTTGAAGGAGTAGTGGAGTGGTCTCATTGTTGTAAGTTTTATTCCTATTTATCTCTTATCTTTGTCCTTACAGTTCCAGAGTTTTAGTTCCTACAACATGCATATGATTTTGCGAAAACAAGGCAGACATGTCCTACAATTATTTCTCAAGGATTGTTTGCCAAATGAGTTTCACATTTTTTATTTATTTGTGTGGTTCTTTCTCACATCAACATTTATTAGAAGTTTGAATTTCATTACGTGTTTGTATAACACTTGTTTGACAACTTTGTTAAGTGTCATGCCCGATTCGTTCCTTTAGTAGTATTCAAACCATAGCCCGGGCTTTTGTTATTGATGTTATACCTTTTGTGATAAATAGCTAATACTGGTTATTTGGTCTTATATTGTTTATGAATCGAAAGATTTTCTAACTATATGTAGGGTGTCAGATGATAAACCTACCTACATACTATTTTACAAAGTACACGTATTCTTCTTGTACTCAACATTTGTAAGAGAAAACGAATGACATGAGAAAGAAGTGAGCAGTGAGAGAAAAGATTTGGGCCATTAGAAGGGTACACATCCAAATGAGAGAAGGGAAAGAAGGAAGAAATCATGATAAATGAATCAGAATCATATCGAGCTATAGTCGAAAGATAGGCTCTGATAAATCAGTTAAATATGAATTGGTTCTACGTTCGAACGAGAAAGTGAAGGTGCAATTTCTTTATAAAATAAGGTACTAATATTTCAGGAAACCAAATATTCAATGTATGATTTAATTTCTTCCTCTCTTTTTTTTATTCTTCTTTTACATGTCTAGAGATTCTTTAAACATCAAATTTGTCTGTGTCAGACTTATTATTTGTCTATTCTATAGAGATATATTCTTTTTATAGTTATTGTTTTTCTTCAATAGTAACTGATTTGCCATTTTTGTATTTAATTCATAATAAGTGATAGTAAAATTATAATATAATAAAAAGTGTAATTATATTGCATTATAGTCTCATCAGTGTATGATATATTGAATCATAAATTTTGCATCAACATATTATTTTGTATTCCTTGTTAATCTCTCCAAATGCCACCAAATAATTCCACAGAAGTAGAAAATGCTATGGAACAATCTGACATGATTCAAGCCAAAGGGTCGAGCTACACCAACCTCACCTCATGGTTATGCAGAATTCTAAAGAGTGTTAACACATATGAGAAGTCGGAGATTATAATTAAGTTTCTCTATCAAATAGTACCAACACTTGTATAGTGAATTCGGAAGAGGATTATGTTATAAAATAGAGACAAAATAGTGTAATTAGATCTGATCACGATTTTGTTATTCATTTACATAATTCCATCTGTAAAATTTTACATGAAGTTGTATGATTTTCTTCAATATAAATGAAAACATTATACTCGTGATTTTTTAGTGAATAAACTCATGATTAGACGCTTATTACGCTTCAGAATGTAGAGTCTCTCCTTTCAGTTGCTGGTAAACTATTGTATCATTCTTCCATATTATGCTCTTGCAGTTTATAATTTGATGTTATAAGTAGCCCCATATTACAAAGTATATATGTAATTTAAGATTCTATTTGTAAATTTTCTAGATAGCTTGGTGTTTTAGCTTTTATTTGTATTTGTGCATTCTTCTCCCTAACGTTGTCTTGCCAATGAGGATAGTCAATTAACGGGCACAATTCACAAGCTAAAGAGCTTATGTACTACCTACTCGGAAAGAATTTTGCCAATTATTTTATTAAATGTGAAATAAATTAAGTGAAACATGCATACACAAAAGCACTGTGCACACTCACTTACACCAAGATATGTCAAGATATGATTGTTGGTAATTATTTATTTTAACATATTTTTATTATCATATCACCAATAAAAAATATCGACATCGGCACTGAAATTAAAGAGTGAAGAAAAAAAGGTGACGTTTAACATTTTCCTAAGTGGAATAAACGTCTTGATAAACAGTAAAAATTCTTACACACGTGCAACGCACGTGCACCGAAACTAGTATATATATATAGTCTTTGTTTGGTGAGTAATTAGTTCTTCAATATCTTTTCTCATAGTCAATTTGATGGCTTCTAATCACGAGTCAAAACCATCAACAAAAATTGCTTTTACCGACCAAATAAAGAGGGTCATATGTGGGCACACCAAATGTATCATAAAAAGGAAGTCTTTCAAGCAGTTCTCACCGTACGGAACTATTTTCTACATCACGAGTATAATACTACTGAAATTTTGTTTGCGCCACAAAAAGTTAAGGATGTTGTGCAATATTTTGGTGGAAGGAAAAAGCAAACAACTTTACATTTTTTTTGTGAATAAACTTATATTATGAACATTATTGATTGAAAGAAATATGTTGTTTTTTAGTATGTGTGTGTATATCTCTTTTGAATTATAGTGGTTGTTCATTTATATTTATATGGGTCTTTAAGGATATAAAAAGATTATTCGATAATGCATTAGCGTTGTTATTCATTAGCCCTTTTACCCAGGTCGAGACCGGAAAAATCATTCATTTGACGAGGTTATTCGTTTATCGAACATTCATTCATCAAGGTTTTACTGCAACTCACTCATTAGAGCTATTATATTATAAGAAATATACTTTCAATTGTGACACACCACTTAATCAGACCATCAATTGTGACTTATCAGTCAATTTGGACTATTAGTCATTGCTAGCTCACTCGAATGAGTTGCTAATAAATTGGAATGTAGATTGTGACTAGCTACTCAGTTAGACTGCCAACCATTACTAATTCACTCAAATGAACTACTAATTGACCGAATAGGGCAATCAGTTGTGTCTTCTCACTCAGCAGGACTATTAACTGTTACTATTAATTAAATGAAAGAACTCACCATATTAAACTATCACTACGAAGCACCACTCAATTAGACTATTGATTGCTAATAGTATGATTAAAAGAACCAGTAATTGAATAAATTGGTCTTGAATTACAACTTACTACTTAATTAGAGTCTAATCGTTACTTATCTACACAATTTGAATACAATCGATGAAGATAGACTGTCAATCGTGTTCTTTTACAGCATCGATTGTGGTTGCTTGAAAGGTACTCCATGTTTTTTCGTTGTTTATAAACTTTTTTCTACCATTTGTCATCTATACCTGTACTATTTTAGTATGTAAATACCTCATTTGGTGGTGTTACTCATTTTGTGGCTCCGACAATTTTTTGTTGTCTAATACTATTATAGTATGTAAACACCTCAAAGTGAATTTTATATTTGTGATCAAAGTTAATCAAACTTCTGGAAAGATTATAAAATTTCATTAATTTTCGAATTGATTTATAATTAATGTAACACAATCTTCCATGCCGCAAACAAGAAGAATTAGACGCTTTCAAATTATAATTAACTAGTGCTTTCTTATTCATAGTTGGAAACACATTAATTACTCTGAGATTAAACAACATATCCTTAAGATACCCCTTTCATAGATACTTCCCAATATCCGGTGAGTACAAACTTGTCAAACCAAACTTATCTGACTAAAAATACATGTTTGTGACCTTTTTCTTGGCTAAGTAATGAGCTAGAGACTAAGTTCCAAGTTCAAGGAACATGGAGAACTTCGTTGAGGGTGAGAGTCATTTCAGACGTCAGCTTGGACATTATGTTGCATTTTGTAGATAGTGCATTCTGAGTAGATCAACTACCGTCCACGTGGCATCCATCCAGTACGTTTAAAGGTACTCTGTACGCACTCTATCACACCTCCTCTTATTCGCAACACTTACATGCGAGCTTATCCACATGGAGGATGTGAGACAGGGTCACCCACATACTAATCACACGGGAATTGTAGGGACTTATTGGTTTGGAGGCTAGAGTAAGGTACGTCGCGCGAGAGCAACAACCATGCTCACGCGAGACCCTTAGTAACTGTCTGAGAGATTCAAGGACTACGTGTCCCATAAATGCGGTCGATCTCATAACGGTCCCTGCATATGCGGAACTGATGTGTAACATGTCCTATATATATGGTCGAACGTGCCGTTACGAGGCGGTCATTAAGCCTCCATTAATGGACGCATTAACCCCTCCACAACGGTCACTTCCCCACTATATATAGGAACACTTGCCTTCTATAACAACTCTTGAATCTTCTGGCTAACTTGATATAATGTCCCTCTCTCAAGAACAATTACAAGTGCTTGCTCTCTCCCTACTCACTACCCTTCATCTCTCCGTGTTCTTGTTCTTGTTCTCATCTCCTACTTGAGGTGTACACTTGGATCTCTCACTGGGATTTCCTTGTACACATTTGGTGAACCCGACGTGAACTCCACTTGCAAAAGCTTTAATCAATCAACATAGTAGCCATGTCCCTTGAACCCAACCTCCGTGACGGTGATCAATCTCTCTAGTAGGAAGAAACTCAGAGGGAGGAGACCCTCCCCAACACCAACACTAATACCCAGACTTAGACGGCTACTGGGACTAATCCCTCCTTGGAAATGCTGAATGCTACCACTCATAGCCAAGCTCGGGCTATGCAAGCTCAATCTGATCAGATAGCCCGGATCATGGCTATTTTGGGAGGGCTTGCACAAAGTTCTAGCCAGGGAGCCTTGGCCCTACCTGGATCCACTGCAGCACCCAGTGCTCAGGGACCCTTGACTCTTCCAGGAGCCACTGTGGCACCTACGGCGCACACGACTGCACCACCAAACCCCAATGCGTCCTTGCCTAATGGACCCGTGCCTCAACCAAGAACATCCTCAGAATCTCCCTTGATGCCAAGTTATCAGGCGGAACGAGCGTCTACAGGGAATATACCTTCATACATCGCGTTGCCATCATACACAACCGGAGTTTTGGGAAGCTACAAACCTCCACCTCCTTATGATCCCAATATACCTTACATACCGGGACTTGCAGCAACCCCATCATCGAATCCAGGGGTAGGCGCACCTTCTAATGTGACGGCCTTGGAACCAAGGCTGGACAATCTTATTGCAAACCAGTGCTTTGCTGACACCATTATCCCTAAGGTTGATAATGCACCACCCATCCCGCGCTACATATACTTGATGCCCAACCCCCTTGGGTATAAGGCGCCCAAATGGGAGAAGTTCGATGAGGTCGGTAGGAACGCGCAAGAGCATGTAATGAGTTTTGTTGCTCTGATGGGCCCGCATGGTATCGATATCAGGCTACTGATGCGCGAATTCCCCAAATCTCTAGGAACTGTCGTGTACAAATGGTACAGGACCATTGCAGCTGGTTCTATCAAGACATGGAAAGATATTGTGAAGAATTTCTACACTAATTTCTTCCAGGTCGAGGAGAAGGCCACCACCATACACCTCTCGCGCATGCACCAGAAGCACGATGAAGAAGGGGCGACATTCATCAAGAATTTCAGGACAAGATCGCTGGAGTGCGTTGATGAAGTGTCGGAAAGCCGACTGGTGGAGATCTGTCTCCAAGGTATGCGGGATGAGTATAAAGGTATGCTAATCAACCTGAACATGCCTACTTTTTCAAAGTTAATTGATTGCACCAGGAACATCGAGCTGCTGGTGGAGAAACAGAAGAAGATATATGCGAGCGATAGAGCATCATCGGGCTCTGGTTTCAGGGTTGGAAGGTTGAGTTACAAGCATGGGCGCGAAGCCTAAGTGAATGCGGTTTCATCCCCATAGAAAAAGCAACGACCTGCGCCAAAAGAGGCACCTCCTCTACCGTGTTCAATCGCGGAAGTAACAACTCTGTGCAAGCAGTGGTGGAAAGATGGAAACCTTCCAGCATTGGATCATAAACCCAGTGGAGACCAGCTACGAGGCCCCAAGTGGTACGAGTACCATGGGCGAGTGCACCCAACAAAAGAGTGCAAGGGGTTAAGATGGCTGCTGGACAGAAAGATAAGAGAAGGCGTGTTAGTTATTGATGAACCGACCAAGTATGTCCGCGACAAACCCTTGTCGTCCCACTCACAGCAGAAGGCCAAAGTAAAAGAGGTGGCGATGATTTCAATTGTCGACCACGAATAAGTCACAGAGGATGAACTTCCCGGAGTTGTAGAGATCCACGAAGAGGAAGACTACGGTGCGGACACGGAAGATGCTCGCGCTGAACGAATGAAAGGCTCAGACAAATTCATGAAATTCTTTGATGACATGACTTTCTCGGAACGGTGCCGCCCGGAGATGATAAAAGCAATCCTGAGGGTCACAGAATACTTCGGAAAAGACTTGGTTGTTGGGTTTTGACGTAGGTAACGCATCGTAATAACAAAAAAATCCTACTCAAAGCCCACCAAAGATCACAGGAAGAGACATTCTTAACATGATGAGAGCACAGAAGATGTGTACTTTGATTTGGGAGATCACAAGAAGAATAGTGCCTTCGTCTCTATGAATATCCACACCTTGGATCTTGATTGGAATCCTTCTCACCGCGATGTTCTAGAATCGAAGGAGGAGGAAGCAGATCACGCAAAAACAAGGCACTCGGTCGTGCCTTGTGGTGGCCGACGGCAAGGGGGACGAACGGGGTGAGGGCTTTGGCCTTCTTCTTGTCTCACTCTATGGCTTTGTTAAGTTCTCTCAAATAATGACTTGTGTAGAGAATTAACAAGCTAGAGATCCTTTATATAGTCATAACTCTTTATTAACTACATAAAGCCCCCAATACTAATCATGTCCGTACATGGATTAGCCCACACGAAAATTAGTCCCACTCTGCGTTATGATCCTTTTATTAATTAGTCCAACTAATTAATACCAATTTCCAATCTAATTCATCCGGTGTGTGACCCCATAGGTTTCTACCTAGTTGGTAGTAACTTATTACTAACATTGAGCGGTGTCTAGCAACACATCCATGCCACCCATAATAGAAATAAGTTAGTGATCCTTACAAACCTTATGCCCGATATCACATATTGTATTATCCCTTTGTCTCTATATCCGGATACGACACGATACATAATAGTCACACTCGTATATCCAATCCATAGTTTCTCGATCTTGGGAATATGCTTATGCAAGCAGATAACATCAATATCTCTATATCGATTTATATGAGTTTGGCCATACATTCAATAAGAACCATCCCTCGAGTGGTAATGGATATTATCTCCCATTATGTGGGAGGGACAAATCATCTCTACATCACTACGATCTCTAAGCTTGTTTCCTATCATGCCCGATAGCTATCTTTATAGTTGCCCGGTTAAGACACATCATTGAAAAACATCAAAGTATGATATTTCACAACTAGAGTATCTAGTGACTTCAAGTCTAAGGATTACAATATTATTAGCACTACGAGAAGCGATTGTGACTTTAACATAGTCTAATGTATCCTTCTCGTCATGGGTCAATCCAATATGCCATTACTCCTAATGCATACCCATGTGTTAGACTTTATATCTCCATATCAATCTACACACATACTAGTCCATATTTGATCGTCCTATTAACCAACATAATGGACTAGGGATATTTTAAGATAAACAACACATTGTATCTAAGGACTTCATTATTTTAAATATCACAATAAATAATAAATGAATATTCTAGCCAAAACATTGTTCATACTAAATATAGATTGTCTCTAGGGCACCTATTCCAACAGTCTCCCACTTGAACTAGAGCCAATCTGGTGCATCTCGTATGCCTATAGATCTAACATGTCCTTCGTGCTTTCGCAGCGCAAGTGGCTTTGTGAGCGGATCAGAAATATTTTCATCCGTTGGAATCTTGCACATCTTCACATCTCCTCGATAGATCATATCACGAATAAGATGGAATCTCCTAAGTACATGCTTCGATTTCTGGTGTGATCTTGGTTCTTTGGCTTGTGCGATCGCTCCGGAGTTGTCACAATACAACTTTATGGGATCCACGATGCTAGGGACCACACTGAGCTCAGTGATAAACTTCTTTATCCAAACTGCCTATTTTGCTGCTTCCACAGCAGCAATGTACTCATCTTTTGTTATAGAATCAGCAACTTTCCCTTGCTTGGAACTCTTCCAGCTCACATATCCTCCATTCAGGCAAAACATGTATACTGACTACGATTTGTAGTCATCTTTGTCGGTTTGGAAGCTTGCATCCGTATAACCAATTACACTTAGATCTTCCCTACCTCCAAATATCAAGAACGCATCCTTAGTTCTTCTCAAGTACTTTAGGATGTTCTTGACAGATATCCAGTGACTCTCACCCGGATTGGACTGATATCTTCTTACCATACTCAACGCGTATGATACGTCTGGTCTAGTACACAACACGGCTTACATGATGGATCCTATGGCCGAAGCATAGGGTGTCCTACTCATGCGGTCCTTCTCAATCACATTGGAAGGACAGTTAGTCTTGGATATTGTGACTCCATGCAACATGGGCAAGAATATCTTCTTGGAAACTTTCATGTTGAACCTCTTCAACACCTTGTCTATATATGTACTTTGACTTAGGGTGAGCAGCTTTCTAGATCTATCCCTATAGATCTTGATACCAAGTATTTAAGCAGCATCTCCTAAGTCCTTCATTGTGAAACACTTTCCTAGCCAATCTTTAACAGACTGCAAAGTAGGAGTATCGTTTCCAATAAGAAGTATGTCATCCACATACAAGACCAAAAAAAACAGAGCTCCCACTAACTTTCTTGTAAACACAAGGCTCATCTTCATTCTTAATGAAGTCAAACTCTTTGACTGCGTCATCAAAACGTCGATTCCAACTCCTAGAAGCTTGATTTAATCCATAAATGGGTCTTTACAGCTTACAGACTTTATTGGAATTCTCTGGATCTTCAAAACCCTCCGGTTGTGTCATATACACATCCTCGAGGAGGTTCCCATAAAGGATCGTTGTTTTGACATCCATTTTGCAAATATCATAGTAGGCTGAAATGGCAAGTAGGATTCAAATGGATTTAGTCATGGCGACTTGTGAAAATGTCTCATCATAGTCAAGACCAGGAATCTGTCTATACCATTTATCCACCAATCGCCCCTTGTAGGCAACTACCTTGTCATCCATGTCAGTCTTCTTCATGAAGACTCACTTGCACCCTCTGGGTCGAGCCCCTTCAGGTGGTTCCACCAAAGTCCATACTTTATTGGTGTACATGGAATCCATTTCGGATCTCATGGCTTCTAGCCACTTCTTGGAGTCTGGGCCATTAATGGCCTCCCCGTAGGTTGTAGGCTCATCATCTATGAGTGGTATGTCATCGGGCTCAGTCACAAGAAGTCCGTACCTCTCTGGCTCATGACGTACCCTTCCTGACCTACGGAGTTCCTGTGTCACCTGAACAGGTTCCTCCACAACAACTTGCGGGTTCTGATCATGTTCCATCATTGGGTCAGTGGTTTTTTGGTTCTTGAATTTCTTCAAGTTCTACAGTTCTCCCACTTGCTTCTATAGAAACAAACTCTCTTTCTAGAAACATGTCGGTCCGAGCTACAAACACTTTGTTATCGGTTGGATTGTAGAAACAATATCCTTTCGTTTTCTTAGGATATCCCACAAAATTACACTTATCCGCTTTGGGCCCAAGCTTGTCTGTTTGTAAACACTTTACATAGACATCGCAGCCCCAAATCTTCCTAAACGACGCTATGGGACGCTTCCCAGTCCATATCTCATATGGTGTCTTCATGAACGATTTAGATGAAACACGGTTAATGGTAAAAGTTGCCGTCATTAGAGCATGTCCCCAAAAAGATATTGGAAGATCCGTTTGAGACATCATAGACCGCACCATATCTAATAGTGTGTGATTCCTCCTCTCGGACACACCATTTCATTGCGGCGTTCCGGGTGGAGTGAGATGGGATACTATCCCACACTCTCTAAGATACTCATCAAACTCTTGGCTCAAGTATTCTCCTCCACGATCCGATATCAAAGCCTTAATACTTTCACCAAGTTGCTTCTCTACTTCATTCTTGAATTCTTTACACAATTCAAAGGATTCGGATTTGGACTTCATAAGGTATACAAATCCAATCTACTTAAATCATCAGTAAACGTAATGAGGTAGGTGTAACCACCTCTGGCAGGCCTGGGGAACGACCCACATACATCGGTATGTATGAGTGCTAGTAACTCACTTGTCCTCTCACCTTTCTTATTGAAATGGGACTTTCATTTTTCCTAATAAACAAGATTCGCATGTCTCATATGATTCCGAATCAAATGATTCTAGAAGTTCATCCTTACGGAGTCTAGATATGCGTCTCTCATTTATATGGCCTAAACGACAATGTCATAGATATGTAGGATTTAAATCATTAGTCTTAATACTTTTAGTATTTATGTTATATATGGAATTATATAGATCAAGGATATACAATCCATTAGACGAATGCGCACTACAATAGTGCATACTATCAAAATATATGGAGAAACATTTGTCCTTTATTGAAATAGAAAAACCCTTCTCGTCCAAACAAGAAATGGAAATAATGTTTCTGCTCATAGCAGACACATAATAGCAATTGTCTAAATCTAATATAAGTCTAGAAGGCAAAGATAGTTCATAAACGCCTACAGCTAATGCAACAACTCTTGCTCCATTCTCGACGCGCAGATCTATCTCTGCTCTAGCCAATCTTCTACTTCTTTTCAAATCCTGCACATTTTGGCAAATGTGAGAACCACATCCAATATCCAATACACAAGATAAAGAAATAGATAGATTGATGTCTATAACAAAAAATATCTGGTGGTGGTGGAATCACTATTCTAAGCTTCTTATCCTCTAGATATTTGGGGCAATTCCTCCTCCAGTGACCCGGCTGGCTACAGTAGTGACAATCACCTTTAGCCACGTCCCCACTATGCTTTAGGGTCTCCTTGGATTTTGCAACTTTCTTGCGCTTTCCTTTGGAGGTAGAGGAAACTCCCTTGCCCTTCCTCTTTTTCACATCATTATGGCCCTGCCCATGCCTTTGTTGATGCTCTGTTCAGTTGTCTTCAGCATGTTCAGCAAGTCTGGCAGAGTTTTCCCGATCTCGTTCAAGTTATATTTCATGATGAACTGTTTATAACTGTCAGGCAACGATTGCAAGACAAGATCAGTAGCCAACTCTTGGCCGAGTGGGAACCCCAGTCTCGTGAGGTTCTCAATGTACCCGATCATTCGGAGTACATGAGGCCCAACTGGATTCCTTTCTGCAAGACTGCTCTTGAACAGTGCTTTGTACACCTCATACGGCTCATGCCTTGTCTGTTCCTGAAACAACTGTTTCAAGTGTATGATCATATCATATGCGTCCATGTTCTCGTGTTGCTTCTAAAGCTCAGAGGTCATGGAGCAGCGCATGAGGCAAGTCACATCATTAGAATCATCTATATGTTTCTGACATGCTCTTACATCAGCTAGAACGGACTCATCCTAGGGTGGGTCTGGAATAGGAGTGTCCAAGACGTACTTCTTCTTTTCTTGCTTAAGGACAATCCTTAAGTTTCTGTACCAGTCAAGGAAATTTGTTCCAGACAGTTTGTCCTTCTCAAGGACAGATCGCAGGGATGACGTCGATGCGTGATTGTTTGCCATTTGGAATTCTACAAAACGAGAAATATGAAATTTTAGTATTTTTGAACAATTTAACTATATTCAATAATGGCTAGATCATTAAATATAGCTCCCACTATTTTTCTCGGATTAATAGCCCTCACCATTAATGCGGAAAATATCATGTATATTTTCTAGTAGGTCCAAGATCCAATTTCACTTCTTCTTGAGCTTGCTTTGGCAAGTAACCCAAGAATTAGTTATTTAGGTAGAAACCATTCCAATTGCATTCCATGCAACTCTTGGTCTAATTAGGCGAATAACTCATTATTCTTTATCCTTTAGATAACACCTAATTGTCATTCCTCTAGGTTCATCAATCCAATTGACCTTACCTAGTTGCGTCCAACATCTTGCTTCAACAATCACACATTACTTGCTTGTGTCGTCCGCAACACATCATGGTGAATTAAAACGCCTTGCTTTGGCAAGCCTGATTTAATGGACCCTGATCATGAAGGGTGTTTAGGCAAGAGAATGCAAAACGCAATATTCTAATTGAGGGATTTAATGGTCATTATTCGTTTGGTTGATCACATCAACATCGTCTACTTATTTGGATTGGGCAATCCACAATCAAATACCATCCTTATTTATTATTATCTTGTTAGGGTTTTGCTAGTATCCCCATATACACAAAAATAAATAACAAGACATAAATAATAAACATCCAAAAAAGAAAAAATTAACGTGGCATCGATATGGCCCCTAGACTAAGATAGTATCAAGCCATTGATAATATCTATATGCCCTCAAGTGACAAGCTCATCTCCATGTGCTTTACCATAGCTGCGGGCCTAGGGATGGGAGTCTTCATCGTCTTTGTGGCTTCTTGGCTCTCCGGTCTTCTCCTCCATGTTCTTGGATATCATCTAAATATTTCTAATTCTAGCCTAACATCTAGAATAAATTAATAAATAAAACCTCGCATGTAGAGGAAGATGATCAGCTCGTAGGCCGTAAAATTAACCAACTATTACATTAATTTGATCCCCTCGCAGGCCGTAAACCAAACCACAACAAACACAAACATCCACAACCTAGGCCATATCCATCCACCATGCAACAAATCACATAATCCAGTGAAAACCAACTTTTAAAGTGCTTGTTCAATTTTAGTGAAATAAGGTAATTTGGGTTACAACGGTCCAAAGGGTCCAACCTAGTCATAGGTCGAACCCCTATGGACCGCCGCACGCCGGCCCTAGGCCGTCAGCCCCTAGGTGACCCGCGGCCTAGATTGGCGCGCAAGGAATAGGGTAGCGGCGGCTAGGGTTTCGGCCCTAGTCTCCTTCCCCTTCCTTCCTTGTTGCCCAAGCTTGGTTGTTTCCATATAGTTGTTTCCATAATTGAAAAACCCCTTTTCCAATTATGTGCCCAACGACCCTAATTTTCAAGAACCCATTTATTCACATCCTATGTGATTAAACTCACCACTTTCATATCCAATGTCAAATTAGGTGTTGTTTGTCTTGAATCAAATTCAATTTGCATCTACTATGCTTATTAGTTTCAGTTTCGCGTAATATGAATAAAACGGCGTATAAACTGAAACCGTAACACATAAAATCATGTTATGCACTACGACATGTGCCTCTAATACCCTGTTGGGTTTTGATGTAGGTAACGCAGCGGAATAACAAAAAATTCCTACTCAAAGCCCACCAAGGATCACGGGAAGAGACCTTCATAACATGATGATTGCATAGAAGATGTGTACCTTGGTTTGGGAGATCACACGAAGAATAGTTTCTTCGTCTCTATGAATATCCAAACCTTGGATCTTGATTGGAATCCTTCTCACCGCGATGTGCTAGCAATGGAAGAAGGAGGAAGAAGATGACGCAAAAACAAGGCACTCGGTCGTGCCTTGTGGTGGCCGACGACAAGGGGGACGAACGGGGTGAGGGCTTCGGCCTTCTCCTTGTCTCACTCTCTTGCTTTGTTAAGTTCTCTCAAATAATGACTTGTGTAGAGAATTAACAAGCTAGCGATCCTTTATATATTCATAACTCTTTATTAACTACATAAAGGCCCCAATTCTAATCATGTTCTTACATGGATTAGCCCACATGAAAATTAGTCCCACTCAGTTTGCTTGTGGTTGCGTTATGATCCTTTTATTAATTAGTCCCACTAATTAATACACAATTCTAATTTAATACATCCGGTGTGTGACCCCATAGGTTTCTACCCAGTTGGTAGTAACTTATTACTAACATGGAGCGGTGTCTAGCAACACATCCATGCCACCCAACTAATAGAAATAAGTCAGTGATCCCGATAAACCTTGTGCCCAATATCACATATTGTATTATCCCTTTGTCTCTATATCCGGATTGGACACAAGACATAATAATCACACTCGTATATCGAATCCAATAGTTTCTTGATCCTGGAAACATGCTTATGCAAGCAGCTAACATCAATATCTCTATGTTGATTTATCCAATTCTGGCCAGACATTCAATAAGCACCATCCCTCCAGTGGCCAAGGATATTTTCTCCCATTATGTGGGAGGGACAAATCATCTCTACATCACTACGATCTCTAAGCTTGTTTCCTATCATGCCTGATAGCTATCTTTATAGTTTCTCGGTTAAGGCGCAACGTTGGATAACATCAAATCATGATATTTAACAACTAGAGTATCTAGTGACTTCAAGTCTATGTATTACAATATTATTAGCACTACGAGAAGCAATTGTGACTTTAACATAATATAATGTATCATTCTCGTCATGGGTCAACCCAGTATGCCATTACTCCTAATGCATACCCATGTGTTAGACTTGATATCTCCATATCAATCTACACACATACTAGTCTATATTTGATCGTCCTATTAACCAACGTAATGGACTAGGGATATTTTAAGATAAACAACACATCGTATCTAAGGAATTCATTATATTAAATATCACAATAGATAATAAATGAATATTCTAGCCAAAACATTGTTCCTACTAAATATAGATTGCCTCTAGGGCACCTATTCCAATATTGGTGGTCTCAAATGGGAGAGTTGTCAGAGCCACGCGATTAACTGGCCAGATGGTCTTCTCCCCAGCAGACAAAAGCACGGATGCTAATCACCAAAGGCCACTGTATGTAACAGCAGCGGTTAACGGAATTGAGTTTAAAAGAGCCTTCGTTGATGGAGGGGCAGCAGTAAATGTGGTACCCCTCAGCACCCTTGAGCTAGCTGGTATCCCAGAAAGGAAGATTGTAAGGCGAGCATCACCTCTGATGGGTTTCGGGAGTGATTCTAAGATGACCAGTGGATGGATCCGTCTAGGGATCCAAATTGGCAGCAGTAAATGCTCTGCCAAGTTTCATGTGATTGATGCAAACACCACCTACCACATGATAATTGGGGGCACGTGGATTCACCGCTTCGACGCCATACCATCCACGATGTTGGATTTAGACGTAGGTAACGCAGCATAATAACAAAATTTTCCTACTCAATACCCACCAAGGATCACATGAAGAACTATCATAACATGATAAGAGCATAGAAGATGTGTACCTTGGGTTTGGGAGATTACACGAAGAATAGTGTCTTCGTCTCTATGAATATCCACACATTGGATTCTTGATTAAATTCCTTCTCACCGCGATGTTCTAGCAACAAAAGAAGGAGGAGGATGATCACGCAAAACAGATCACCTAGTCGTGCCTAGGGAGGCCGACGGCAAGGAGGGGGCGGACGGGTGAGAGGCTTCGGCCTCTTGCTTGTCTCTCTCTCTCTTTGCTTTGTTATGTTCTCTCAGATAATGACTTTTGTAGAGAAATAACAAGCTAGAGTTCCTTTATATAGTCATAACTCTTTATTAACTACATATAGGCCCCAATACTAACCATGTCCTTACATGGATTAGCCCACTTGAAAATTAGTCGTACTAAGTTTGCTTGTGGTTACGTTATGATCATTTTATTAATTTGTCCAACTAATTAATACCTATATCCAATTTAATCCATCCGGTGTGTGACCCCATATGTTTCTACTTAGTTGGTAGTAACTTATTACTTACACGGAGCGGTGTCTAGCAACACATCCATGTCACCCAACTAATAGAAATAAGTAAGTGATCCCGACAAACCTCGTGCCCAATAATCACATATTGTATTATCCCTTTGTCTCCATATCCGGATTGAACACAAGACATAATAGTCACACTCGTATATCCAATCCATAGTTTCTCGATTCTGGGAATATGCTTATGCAAGCAGATAACATCAATATCTCCATATTGATTTATCTGAGTCTCGCCAGACATTTAATAAGCACCAGCCCTCGAGTGGTCATGGATATTTGCTCCCATTATGTGGGAGGGACAAATACTCTCTACGTCACAACGTTCTCTAAGCTTGCTTTCTATCATGCCCGATAGCTATCTTTATAGTTACCCGGTTAAGGCGCAATGTTGGATAACATCAAAGCATGATATTCCATAACTAGAGTATCTAGTGACTTCAAGCCTAAGGATTACAATATTATTAGTACTACGAGAAGCGATTATGACTATGACATAATCTAATGTATCCTTGTCGTCGTGGGTCAATCCAGTATGCCATTACTCCTAAAGCATACCCATGTGTTAGACTTGATATCTCCATATCAATCTACACACATACTAGTCTATATTTGATCGTCCTATTAACCAATATAATGGACTAGAGATATTTAAGATAAACAACACATTGTATCTAAGGACTTCATTATATTAAATATCACAATAATTAATAAATGAATATTCTAGCCAAAATATCGTTCATACCAAATATAGATTGCCTCTAGGGAACCTATTCCAACAGTATCCCACTTGCCCTAGAGCCAATCTGGTGCATCTCGTATTCCTATAGATCTAGTGTGCCCTTCATGCTTTCGCTGCGCAAGTGGCTTTGTGAGCGGATCTGAAAGATTGCCATCCTTTGAAATCTTGCATATCTTCACATCTCCTCTATCGATCATATCACGAATAAGATGGAATCACCTAAGTACATGCTTCGATTTCTGGTGTGATCTTGGTTCCTTGGCTTGTGCAATCGCTCCAGAGTTGTCACAATACAACTCCATGGGATCCACGATGCTAGGTACCACATCGAGCTCAGTGATAAACTTCTTTATCCAAACTTCCTCTTTTGCTTCTTCCGCAGCAGAAATATACTCAGCTTCATTTGTTGAATCAGCAACTGTCCCTTACTTGGAACACTTCCAGCTCACAGCTCCTCCATTCAGGCAAAACACGTACCTCGACTGCGATCTGTAGTCATATTTTTCTGTCTGTAAGCTTGCATCAGTGTAACCAATTACATTTATCTCTTTCTTACCTCCAAATATCAAGAACACATCCTTAGTTCTTCTCAAGTACTTTAGGATGTTCTTGACAGCAATCCATTGACTCTCACCCATTGGACTAATATTTGCTTACCATACACAACGCGTATGATACATCTGGTCTATTATAAAACATGGCGTACATGATGGATCCTATGGCCGAAGCATAGGGTATCCTACTCATGCGCTCGTTCTCAATCTCATTGGAAGGACAGTCAGTCTTAGAGAGAGTGACTCCATGCGACATGGGCAAGAATCCCTTCTTGGAATCTTCCATATTGAACCTTTTCAACACCTTGTCTATATATGTACATTGACTTAGGCTGAGCAGCTTTCTACAACTATCCCTATAGATCTTGATACCAAGTATATAAGTTGCATCTCCTAAGTCCTTCATTGCGAAACACTTTCTTAGCCAATCTTTTACATAATGCAAAGTAGGAATATCGTTTCTAATGAGTAGTATGTCAACCACATACAAGACCAGAAACACTACAGAGCTCCCACTAACCTTCTTGTAAACACAGGGCTCATTTTCGTTCTTGATGAAGCCAAACTCTTTAACCGCATCATCAAAACGTTGATTTCAACTCCTAGAAGCTTGCTTTAATCCATAAATGGATCTTTGTGGCTTACAGACTCTACTGGCATTCTCTGGATCCTCAAAACCCTCCGGTTGTGTCATATACACATCCTAGAGGTGGTTCCCAAAAAGGAACGCTGTTTTGACATCCATTTGCCAAATCTCGTAGTCATAGTAAGCTGCAATCGCAAGTAGGATTCGAATGGATTTAGTCATGCCGACTGGTGAAAAGGTCTCATCATAGTCAATACCATGAATCTTTTTTATACCCTTTAGCCACCAATCGCCCCTTGTAGGTAACTACTTTGCCATCCATGTCGGTCTTCTTCTTGAAGACCCACTTGCAACCTTTAGGCCTTGCCCCTTCAGGTGGTTTCACCAAAGTCCATACTTTGTTGGTATACATGGAATCCATTTCGGAACTCATGGCTTTTAGCCACTTCTTGGAGTCTGGGCCTTTCATGGCCTCCTCGTAGGTTGCAGGCTCATCATACAGGAGTGTTATGTCACGGGCTCAGTCTCGAGAAGTATGTACCTCTCTGGCTCATGACGTACCCTTCCTGACCTACGGAGTTCTAGTGTCACCTGAACAGGTTCTTCCACAACAACTTACAGATCTTGTTCATTTTCCATCATCGGTTCATAGGCATGTGGTTCTTAAACTTCTTCAAGTTCTACAGTCCTCCCACTTGCTTCTTTAGAGACTAGCTCTCTTTCTATAAACACGCCGGTCCGAGCTACAAACACTTTGTTCTCAGTTGGATTGTAGATATAATATCCTTTTGTTTCCTTAGGATATCCCACCAACTTACACTTATCCGCTTTGGGCCCGAGCTTGTCTGTTTGTAAATGCTTTACATAGACCTTGCAGCCCCAAAATCTTCATAAATGACACTATGGGACGCTTCCCAGTCCATATCTCATATGGTGTCTTCATGACTGATTTGGATGGAACACGATTAATGGTAAAAGCTGCAGTCAATAGAGCATGTCCCCAAAATTATATTGGAAGATCCGTTTGACACATCATAGATCGCACCATATCTAATAGTGTGCGATTCCTCCTCTCCGACACGCCATTCCACTGTGGCGTTCCAGGCGGAGTGAGTTGGGATACTATCCCACACTCTCTAAGATACTCGTCAAATTCTTGTCTCAAGTATTCTTCTTCACGATCCGATCGCAAAGCCTTAATACTTTTACCAAGTTGCTTCGCTACTTCATTCTTGAATTCTTTGAACAATTCGAAGGATTCGGACTTGGCCTTCATAAGGTACACAAATCCATATCTACTAAAATCATCAGTAAACGTAATGAAGTAGGTGTTTACTTTAAATAACACCAGAACTAGTAATATTATTGTTTACTTTAAATAAATATTACTCCGGTTATTTAATATCAAATTAATTTTGAAAATAGTTATTTTATTATTTATGAGTATATGACATAAAAACGGGTTTTATTGGGGATTCTGCGAACTGAAATTAGCAACCGTCTTAGACGAACATTCTTCTATTTAGATATACTGTCGTCGTGACTATAAAGTTGATGATTGTAGGCGACAGGTTCGCAAACAAGGACTCCGACCATCCATAAGAAGTTGTATGTGATAAATGCTGTTGAATATGGTGAGTTTACATGCCTAGCCTTGAGCCTTAGCTTCCTTCGTGTCAATATATAATTTTAATACTGTCTCAAAATATATTTGTGAGTTTACATGCTTAGCCTAGTGCCTAGCTCTTTTCGTGTCCGACTGTGATTTCTATTTCCTGTCTCAAAATATACTTGTTATTGTTGGTTTATACTTGTCGAATATTTGAACTGTTGGCTACTGTTCTTGATAACTCTCACGTGATAATTAATAATTGATTAATAATATAAAGTGGAAAGGTTCGCATGTACCGGAACCAGTTCTGTTACTTATATCAGGTTTCGATCCCTTGGGCTCAGGTCCCTAAAATGCGGGACTCCGTGTGCCCCTAAGGTTTAGATCCCTTGGGTTTTATTCCCTAAAATGCGGGACTCCGTGTGCCCCTAAGGTTTCGATCCCTTGGGTTTTTTTCCCTAAAATGCGGGACTTCGCGTGCCCCGGCTCTACGCCTTATTGGCTAGAGTCCAGCATCTAGATAACACTCCTTTGATTGACGCTCTTAGGAGGGTGTTGCAACACTTAAGGTCTAGAATGTCTGATTGTGGTCACTGGTCTACCCTGGTACAGCGAGAAGAGATAATAACTGAACATCTGTGCTTCTGTGTTTGGAAATGTGCAATGGAACAGAATTTCGATAAATGGATTTGTTTCTGAAGCGTTCATAAATGATTATTTCTGCTGCAAACTCTGATAATGTTTTACTCGTATTCTGTTACTGTTTTACTTAACTCGTGAATCATCAACTATTTCATCTTCCTTGTTTTACATGCTAAGGTGTATCTCACTCAGTATTTATTGCTGACTTTCAAAACTGCGGTTCCTGTTTTCTTCCCACCGCAGGTCTATGAGCTGGAACTTATGGAAATAGAAGGGGCGCGAGAATCACCTAGACTGATAATGTCACGATTAGTGTCTAGTGCTGTTAAGATATTGTGAAATAATAAGCAAATTTTGTATGAGACTTCAAGTTTAATGTTTAATATTATAAATTTATGTTGTGGTTTGTATTGCTTTTGATCTCCGCCACTTCTATTAAGCATCGCCCTCCCGGTCTTGTCCCGAGCCGGATAATGGGGTTGTTGCAGGTGGTATCAGAGCAGTTCTTTCCACTATAGGGAATAAAACCTGTAGGGTAACTTAAAATGAACATAGGGCAAGATAAAATATGGAAATGCCGGGTATCTGGGGAGTTATTGATTACTTCCTCTTGCGTGATCATGTTTTACTTGTTATCTGACTTATCTTGTTTCTTATTAGGGCCCTAGTGTTGTTTCAGACATATGGCTGTATTTTCGACGCTTCTCTGTGTATCTCGACATGATATGTTATGTGACTGGTTGCTATTACCTATTCACTGGTTGTGACATGTTCCTTAAGGACCTGATTCTGCGAAAGTTCATGTTGATGCTTGTTAAAGTGTGTTACTTGCTTAAATCTTTCCTGCTAGTTTGAAATTGGACTAGGGTAATGATCCTATGTGTCGTAGTAGTGGACCTCGTAGCATGCCCTTGTATTTCCATTCTATTGATAGCCTGCTAGGCATTTTAGCATCAGCGATGACTCTAGGACCCAATACCCTTGTTATGACTCGAGCTTCGAGGACGAAGCTCATTATAAGGGGGGAAGGCTGTAATACCCCGTGTTTAACTAAAGGGCAATTCGGTAATTTTAGACGTGATAATTAAATTTCGGGTTGCGAGTAGTGATTTGGGTATTTTTCAGGAATTTTGTTAGACCGGAAGCTCGTGTGAGAATTTTAAATTTTTTCGCGATATATTCTAATTTTTCTGGACGGCGTCGCGATAGCAACCACCGCGACACCAAATACATGCGCCACACCCTAAAATTTCTAAATAACTATTTTAAATAAATAAAACAATTATAAACCCACCTGCTCATCTTCTTCCCCTTTCTTTTTCTTCACGACAACGCACCCCATCACCGCCCTCAACTTTCACCGCCCTCCATTCGCCGCCCTCACACCCTCTATAAAAGCCCTCACACCCCTGCCTCCTCCCTCCACACAACCACCAGCCGCCACCTCTCTCTCTCCTCTTTGTCTTCTCCGACGAACAACAACCACCACAACCACCAACACCAATGTCTCCACCCATCACCACCATCATCCCTCTCTCTCTCTCTCTCTTTGTCTCTCTTTGTCTTGTTTTTCCCCAGCCGAAGGCAGCAGCAGCAGCAGCAAACAGTGGCGAAGCCACCCACTGCCGCCACCATTCCCGACGGCAAAACCGCCACCACCACCACTGTTCCTCTTTTCTCCACTCATACCCATCTCTCTCTCTATCTCCCTCCCTGTCTTCAGCAGAAGACGAAGAAAACAAAAAGCTGTAACAACAGCAGTAGCCGGAGAAGGCCATCGCCGCCATTCCTCCATAACTTCCGGCGGGAAGTTTGGTCCAGCCGAACCAAGGCCACCCAGGCCTTGCTCTCTGTCCCTGCAGACACTAGGAGGTCCGATTATACTGTTAGAAGCACCAACCGGAGCTGGAGAAGCCATCGAAGTGCCGCCGTCGAGCTACACCACCGGCGTCATCGTCGACGAACCCAACCCGTCTTGTTTCTTCATCGTTTCTCGCGATTTTCGCGACGGGTAACTCCTAAACCTTCCTATAATTCGTTTACAGTAGGCAAAATTACATTTCTGAGGCTTAGATTCGTGTTTTGATCGGTGAGAAATTAGTGTTCATCGTGGGGGAGCTAAGTGTCTTTTAAATAAGTTGTTTTCAAAAGCATGGGGGTACCTTTTGTAGTTTGTCTAAACATTTAGGGGGCTGGTCATAACTTATAAAACTAGATTTATTATATATTTTCTTATATAAACTATTAGCAAAATTTTACTAAATTATATTTCAAAAATATAAAGAATGTTTTAATAATTAGAATAAAATGTATATTCTTAGAAAATAATGTTGCTTTAATACTAAAATGTTGTCTTTGTTTATCTAAAATAAATAGACACTTTCAAATAATGATTGAGCTTTTTACCAACAAGAGTATTTATTTAAATTTAATATTTTCATATTCGAAAATAGTCTTTTTAACCAAAATAATTCTTTCCAAATATCACAATTTCTCTTTCTTACTAGAACTAGTAATATTATTGTTTACTTTAAATAAATATTACTCCGGTTATTTAATATCAAATTAATTTTGAAAATAGTTATTTTATTATTTATGAGTATATGACATAAAAACGGGTTTTATTGGGGATTCTGCGAACTGAAATTAGCAACCGTCTTAGACGAACATTCTTCTATTTAGATATATTGTCGTCGTGACTATAAAGTTGATGATTGTAGGCGACAGGTTCGCAAACAAGGACTCCGACCATCCATAAGAAGTTGTATGTGATAAATGCTGTTGAATATGGTGAGTTTACATGCCTAGCCTTGAGCCTTAGCTTCCTTCGTGTCAATATATAATTTTAATACTGTCTCAAAATATATTTGTGAGTTTACATGCTTAGCCTAGTGCCTAGCTCTTTTCGTGTCCGACTGTGATTTCTATTTCCTGTCTCAAAATATACTTGTTATTGTTGGTTTATACTTGTCGAATATTTGAACTGTTGGCTACTGTTCTTGATAACTCTCACGTGATAATTAATAATTGATTAATAATATAAAGTGGAAAGGTTCGCATGTACCGGAACCAGTTCTGTTACTTATCAGGTTTCGATCCCTTGGGCTCAGGTCCCTAAAATGCGGGAGTCCGTGTGCCCCTAAGGTTTAGATCCCTTGGGTTTTATTCCCTAAAATGCGGGACTCCGTGTGCCCCTAAGGTTTCGATCCCTTGGGTTTTTTTCCCTAAAATGCGGGACTTCGCGTGCCCCGGCTCTACGCCTTATTGGCTAGTGATGCAGGAAGAATTTTGCCAGTTTCAGAAAAGCTGTTTCGGTCCATACGCAGAATCAGGGGCAGAATTGAAGGATTGATGAACGGGGTCGAACCATACATCAATCTGACCAGAAACGGCGTTCTAAAGATAACTCGTGACTTTTGTCACGAGCACCATGCTGATTTGGCGAAATTAGGCTCTTTAGGGCACGAAATCGTCAAATTTGCTATTTTTAGTAATAATCTTTTGGTTAATTAGGAGGTCAATTTAAACTCGATTTGGTTCAATCTTTTTCCAGTATGCTTTTATTTAGTAGGACTTTAATTCAGAATAATTATTGAGATTTTGCTATTTCAGGTAAATTTTAGGTTTTTGGCTATTTAAGTCCGGCTTGTGGACTTATTTCATCAGATTATTGAATATTGAGTTTATTTCTGAAAACGTTGTGATTTCTTGGAACCCTATGGTGGTTCTTTCATGATTTTCCTTTATGTTCGTTGCTTCTTGCTGCTCCCATAAAACGCCTCGATTCAATTCGGCGTCAGTTGGTATCAGAGCTCAGTTCGACGTGGGAAGAAGATCGTCATAACCATGGTGTGTGGACGACCTGGCGGCTGCGGGCAGGTTCCGGCTGAGGAAGCCCCCCAACGGGAAATTAACCTCCAAGGGGTTTTGATGATGGTGGTGGAAGGTCAAGCCTTGGATCATGACTTGGAGCCCGCGTTCGAGACTCCATTCAATCGCGAGCGTTATGGAGAACCAAGTTCCATGATCGACGAGCTAGATTCTTCGGGTATGTTACAAATCGAACATATTTTTCGTGATGCAATCTTTTACAGGCGTATTTCCAAATTATGTGAATCTGAGGTGGATTGGACAATCCCTCCGCTTTATGATGACTATGGAGATGGCGATGAAGTTGCATATGACGACGAAGAGACGCATTTTGAATTAAACGAGTCAGTAATTTTTCCGTTCAAGTTTCCATCCTTTTATTGTGATCCTTTCTTTGTGGAGTGGATCATTCATGTTCCTAAATCGAACTCGAGGACGAGTTCTTTTGAAGAGGGGGTGACTGATGCAGGAAGAATTTTGCCAGTTTCAGAAAAGCTGTTTCGGTCCATACGCAGAATCAGGGGCAGAATTGAAGGATTGATGAACGGGGTCGAACCATACATCAATCTGACCAGAAACGGCGTTCTAAAGATAACTCGTGACTTTTGTCACGAGCACCATGCTGATTTGGCGAAATTCGGCTGTTTAGGGCACGAAATCGTCAAATTTGCTATTTTTAGTAATAATCTTTTGGTTAATTAGGAGGTCAATTTAAACTCGATTTGGTTCAATCTTTTTCCAGTATGCTTTTATTTAGTAGGACTTTAATTCAGAATAATTATTGAGATTTTGCTATTTCAGGTAAATTTTAGGTTTTTGGCTATTTAAGTCCGGCTTGTGGACTTATTTCATCAGATTATTGAATATTGAGTTTATTTCTGAAAACGTTGTGATTTCTTGGAACCCTATGGTGGTTCTTTCATGATTTTCCTTTCTGCTCGTTGCTTCTTGCTGCTCCCATAAAACGCCTCGATTCAATTCGGCGTCAGTTGGTATCAGAGCTCAGTTCGACGTGGGAAGAAGATCGTCATAACCATGGTGTGTGGACGACCTGGCGGCTGCGGGCAGGTTCCGGCTGAGGAAGCCCCCCAACGGGAAATTAACCTCCAAGGGGTTTTGATGACGGTGGTGGAAGGTCAAGCCTTGGATCATGACTTGGAGCCCGCGTTCGAGACTCCATTCAATCGCGAGCGTTATGGAGAACCAAGTTCCATGATCGACGAGCTAGATTCTTCGGGTATGTTACAAATCGAACATATTTTTCGTGATGCAATCTTTTACAGGCGTATTTCCAAATTATGTGAATCTGAGGTGGATTGGACAATCCCTCCGGTTTATGATGACTATGGAGATGGCGATGAAGTTGCATATGACGACGAAGAGACGCATTTTGAATTAAACGAGTCAGTAATTTTTCCGTTCAAGTTTCCATCCTTTTATTGTGATCCTTTCTTTGTGGAGTGGATCATTCAAGTTCCTAAATCGAACTCGAGGACGAGTTCTTTTGAAGAGGGGGTGACTGATGCAGGAAGAATTTTGCCAGTTTCAGAAAAGCTGTTTCGGTCCATACGCAGAATCAGGGGCAGAATTGAAGGATTGATGAACGGGGTCGAACCATACATGAATCTGACCAGAAACGGCGTTCTAAAGATAACTCGTGACTTTTGTCACGAGCACCATGCTGATTTGGCGAAATTCGGCTGTTTAGGGCACGAAATCGTCAAATTTGCTATTTTTAGTAATAATCTTTTGGTTAATTAGGAGGTCAATTTAAACTCGATTTGGTTCAATCTTTTTCCAGTATGCTTTTATTTAGTAGGACTTTAATTCAGAATAATTATTGAGATTTTTCTATTTCAGGTAAATTTTAGGTTTTTGGCTATTTAAGTCCGGCTTGTGGACTTATTTCATCAGATTATTGAATATTGAGTTTATTTCTGAAAACGTTGTGATTTCTTGGAACCCTATGGTGGTTCTTTCATGATTTTCCTTTCTGCTCGTTGCTTCTTGCTGCTCCCATAAAACGCCTCGATTCAATTCGGCGTCAGTTGGTATCAGAGCTCAGTTCGACGTGGGAAGAAGATCGTCATAACCATGGTGTGTGGACGACCTGGCGGCTGCGGGCAGGTTCCGGCTGAGGAAGCCCCCCAACGGAAAATTAACCTCCAAGGGGTTTTGATGATGGTGGTGGAAGGTCAAGCCTTGGATCATGACTTGGAGCCCGCGTTCGAGACTCCATTCAATCGCGAGCGTTATGGAGAACCAAGTTCCATGATCGACGAGCTAGATTCTTCGGGTATGTTACAAATCGAACATATTTTTCGTGATGCAATCTTTTACAGGCGTATTTCCAAATTATGTGAATCTGAGGTGGATTGGACAATCCCTCCGGTTTATGATGACTATGGAGATGGCGATGAAGTTGCATATGACGACGAAGAGACGCATTTTGAATTAAACGAGTCAGTAATTTTTCCGTTCAAGTTTCCATCCTTTTATTGTGATCCTTTCTTGGTGGAGTGGATCATTCAAGTTCCTAAATCGAACTCGAGGACGAGTTCTTTTGAAGAGGGGGTGACTGATGTAGGAAGAATTTTGCCAGTTTCAGAAAAGCTATTTCGGTCCATACGCAGAATCAGGGACAGAATTGAAGGATTGATGAACGGGGTCGAACCATACATGAATCTGACCAGAAACGGCGTTCTAAAGATAACTCGTGACTTTTGTCACGAGCACCATGCTGATTTGGCGAAATTCGGCTGTTTAGGGCACGAAATCGTCAAATTTGCTATTTTTAGTAATAATCTTTTGGTTAATTAGGAGGTCAATTTAAACTCGATTTGGTTCAATCTTTTTCCAGTATGCTTTTATTTAGTAGGACTTTAATTCAGAATAATTATTGAGATTTTGCTATTTCAGGTAAATTTTAGGTTTTTGGCTATTTAAGTCCGGCTTGTGGACTTATTTCATCAGATTATTGAATATTGAGTTTATTTCTGAAAACGTTGTGATTTCTTGGAACCCTATGGTGGTTCTTTCATGATTTTCCTTTCTGCTCGTTGCTTCTTGCTGCTCCCATAAAACGCCTCGATTCAATTCGGCGTCAGTTGGTATCAGAGCTCAGTTCGACGTGGGAAGAAGATCGTCATAACCATGGTGTGTGGACGACCTGGCGGCTGCGGGCAGGTTCCGGCTGAGGAAGCCCCCCAACGGGAAATTAACCTCCAAGGGGTTTTGATGATGGTGGTGGAAGGTCAAGCCTTGGATCATGACTTGGAGCCCGCGTTCGAGACTCCATTCAATCGCGAGCGTTATGGAGAACCAAGTTCCATGATCGACGAGCTAGATTCTTCGGGTATGTTACAAATCGAACATATTTTTCGTGATGCAATCTTTTACAGGCGTATTTCCAAATTATGTGAATCTGAGGTGGATTGGACAATCCCTCCGGTTTATGATGACTATGGAGATGGCGATGAAGTTGCATATGACGACGAAGAGACGCATTATGAATTAAACGAGTCAGTAATTTTTCCGTTCAAGTTTCCATCCTTTTATTGTGATCCTTTCTTGGTGGAGTGGATCATTCAAGTTCCTAAATCGAACTCGAGGACGAGTTCTTTTGAAGAGGGGGTGACTGATGCAGGAAGAATTTTGCCAGTTTCAGAAAAGCTGTTTCGGTCCATACGCAGAATCAGGGGCAGAATTGAAGGATTGATGAACGGGGTCGAACCATAAATGAATCTGACCAGAAACGGCGTTCTAAAGGTAACTCGTGACTTTAGTCACGAGCACCATGCTGATTTGGCGAAATTCGGCTGTTTAGGGCACGAAATCGTCAAATTTGCTATTTTTAGTAATAATCTTTTGGTTAATTAGGAGGTCAATTTAAACTCGATTTGGGTCAATCTTTTTCCAGTATGCTTTTATTTAGTAGGACTTTAATTCAGAATAATTATTGAGATTTTGCTATTTCAGGTAAATTTTAGGTTTTTGGCTATTTAAGTCCGGCTTGTGGACTTATTTCATCAGATTATTGAATATTGAGTTTATTTCTGAAAACGTTGTGTTTTCTTGGAACCCTATGGTGGTTCTTTCATGATTTTCCTTTCTGTTCGTTGCTTCTTGCTGCTCCCATAAAACGCCTCGATTCAATTCGGCGTCAGCTAGAGTCCAGCATCTAGATAACACTCCTTTGATTGACGCTCTTAGGAGGGTGTTGCAACACTTAAGGTCTAGAATGTCTGATTGTGGTCACTGGTCTACCCTGGTACAGCGAGAAGAGATAATAACTGAACATCTGTGCTTCTGTGTTTGGAAATGTGCAATGGAACAGAATTTTGATAAATGGATTTGTTTCTGAAGCGTTCATAAATGATTATTTCTGCTGCAAACTCTGATAATGTTTTACTCGTATTCTGTTACTGTTTTACTTAACTCGTGAATCATCAACTATTTCATCTTCCTTGTTTTACATGCTAAGGTGTATCTCTCTCAGTATTTATTGCTGGCTTTCAAAACTGCGGTTCCTGTTTTCTTCCCACCGCAGGTCTATGAGCTGGAACTTATGGAAATAGAAGGGGCGCGAGACTCACCTAGACTGATAGTGTCACGATTAGTGTCTAGTGCTGTTAAGATATTGTGAAATAATAAGCAAATTTTGTATGAGACTTCAAGTTTAATGTTTAATATTATAAATTTATGTTGTGGTTTGTATTGCTTTTGATCTCCGCCACTTCTACTAAGCATCGCCCTCCCGGTCTTGTCCCGAGCCGGATAAGGGGGTTGTTGCAGGTGGTATCAGAGCAGTTCTTTCCACTATAGGGAATAAAACCTGTAGGGTAACTTAAAATGAACATAGGGCAAGATAAAATATGGAAAAGCCGGGTATCTGGGGAGTTATTGATTACTTCCTCTTGCGTGATCATGTTTTACTTGTTATCTGACTTATCTTGTTTCTTATTAGGGCCCTAGTGTTGTTTCAGACATATGGCTGTATTTTCGACGCTTCTCTGTGTATCTCGACATGATATGTTATGTGACTGGTTGCTATTACCTATTCACTGGTTGTGACATGTTCCTTAAGGACCTGATTCTGCAAAAGTTCATGTTGATGCTTGTTAAAGTGTGTTACTTGCTTAAATCTTTCCAGCTAGTTTGAAATTGGACTAGGGTAATGATCCTATGTGTCGTAGTAGTGGACCTCGTAGCATGCCCTTGTATTTCCATTCTATTGATAGCCTGCTAGGCATTTTAGCATCAGCGATGACTCTAGGACCCAATACCCTTGTTATGACTCGAGCTTCGAGGACGAAGCTCATTATAAGGGGGTAAGGATGTAATACCCCGTGTTTAACTAAAGGGCAATTCGGTAATTTTAGACGTGATAATTAAATTTCGGGTTGCGAGTAGTGATTTGGGTATTTTCAGGAATTTTGTTAGACCGGAAGCTCGTGTGAGAATTTTAAATTTTTTCGCGATGTATTCTAATTTTTCTGGACGGCGTCGCGATAGCAACCACCGCGACACCAAATACATGCGCCACACCCTAAAATTTCTAAATAACTATTTTAAATAAATTAAAAAATTATAAACCCACCTGCTCATCTTCTTCCCCTTTCTTTTTCTTCACGAAAACGCACCCCATCACCGCCCTCAACTTTCACCGCCCTTCATTTGCCGCCCTCACACCCTCTATAAAAGCCCTCACACCCCTGCCTCCTCCCTCCACACAACCACCAGCCGCCACCTCTCTCTCTCCTCTTTGTCTTCTCCGACGAACAACAACCACCACAACCACCAACACCAATGTCTCCACCCATCACCACCATCATCCCTCTCTCTCTCTCTCTCTCTCTGTCTCTCTTTGTCTTGTTTTTCCCCAGCCGAAGGCAGCAGCAGCAGCAGCAAACAGTGGCGAAGCCACCCACTGCCGCCACCATTCCCGACGGCAAAACCGCCACCACCACCACTGTTCCTCTTTTCTCCACTCATACCCATCTCTCTCTATCTCCCTCCCTGTCTTTAACCCATTAGCAGCAGAAGACGAAGAAAAAAAAAAGCTGTAACAACAGCAGTAGCCGGAGAAGGCCATCGCCGCCATTCCTCAATAACTTCCGGCGGGAAGTTTGGTCCAGCCGAACCAAGGCCACCCAGGCCTTGCTCTATGTCCCTGCAGACACTAGGAGGTCCGATTATACTGTTAGAAGCACCAACCGGAGCTGGAGAAGCCATCGGAGCGCCGCCGTCGAGCTACACCACCGGCGTCATCGTCGACGAACCCAACCCGTCTTGTTTCTTCATCGTTTCTCGCGATTTTCGCGACGGGTAACTCCTAAACCTTCCTATAATTCGTTTACAGTAGGCAAAATTACATTTCTGAGGCTTAGATTCGTGTTTTGATCGTTGAGAAATTAGTGTTCATCGTGGGGGAGCTAAGTGTCTTTTAAATAAGTTGTTTTCAAAAGCATGGGGGTACCTTTTGTAGTTTGTCTAAACATTTAGGGGGCTGGTCATAACTTATAAAACTAGATTTATTATATATTTTCTTATATAAACTATTAGCAAAATTTTACTAAATTATATTTCAAAAATATAAAGAATGTTTTAATAATTAGAATAAAATGTATATTCTTAGAAAATAATGTTGCTTTAATACTAAAATGTTGTCTTTGTTTATCTAAAATAAATAGACACTTTCAAATAATGATTGAGCTTTTTACCAACAAGAGTATTTATTTAAAATTAATATTTTCATATTCGAAAATAGTCTTTTTAACCAAAATAATTCTTTCCAAATATCACAATTTCTCTTTCTTACTAGAACTAGTAATATTATTGTTTACTTTAAATAAATATTACTCCGGTTATTTAATATCAAATTAATTTTGAAAATAGTTATTTTATTATTTATGAGTATATGACATAAAAACGGGTTTTATTGGGGATTCTGCGAACTGAAATTAGCAACCGTCTTAGACGAACATTCTTCTATTTAGATATATTGTCGTCGTGACTATAAAGTTGATGATTGTAGGCGACAGGTTCGCAAACAAGGACTCCGACCATCCATAAGAAGTTGTATGTGATAAATGCTGTTGAATATGGTGAGTTTACATGCCTAGCCTTGAGCCTTAGCTTCCTTCGTGTCAATATATAATTTTAATACTGTCTCAAAATATATTTGTGAGTTTACATGCTTAGCCTAGTGCCTAGCTCTTTTCGTGTCCGACTGTGATTTCTATTTCCTGTCTCAAAATATACTTGTTATTGTTGGTTTATACTTGTCGAATATTTGAACTGTTGGCTACTGTTCTTGATAACTCTCACGTGATAATTAATAATTGATTAATAATATAAAGTGGAAAGATTCGCATGTACCGGAACCAGTTCTGTTACTTATATCAGGTTTCGATCCCTTGGGCTCAGGTCCCTAAAATGCGGGACTCCGTGTGCCCCTAAGGTTTAGATCCCTTGGGTTTTATTCCCTAAAATGCGGGACACCGTGTGCCCCTAAGGTTTCGATCCCTTGGGTTTTATTCCCTAAAATGCGGGACTTCGCGTGCCCCGGCTCTACGCCTTATTGGCTAGAGTCCAGCATCTAGATAACACTCCTTTGATTGACGCTCTTAGGAGGGTGTTGCAACACTTAAGGTCTAGAATGTCTGATTGTGGTCACTGGTCTACCCTGGTACAGCGAGAAGAGATAATAACTGAACATCTGTGCTTCTGTGTTTGGAAATGTGCAATGGAACAGAATTTCGATAAATGGATTTGTTTCTGAAGCGTTCATAAATGATTATTTCTGCTGCAAACTCTGATAATGTTTTACTCGTATTCTGTTACTGTTTTACTTAACTCGTGAATCATCAACTATTTCATCTTCCTTGTTTTACATGCTAAGGTGTATCTCACTCAGTATTTATTGCTGACTTTCAAAACTGCGGTTCCTGTTTTCTTCCCACCGCAGGTGTATGAGCTGGAACTTATGGAAATAGAAGGGGCGCGAGACTCACCTAGACTGATAATGTCACGATTAGTGTCTAGTGCTGTTAAGATATTGTGAAATAATAAGCAAATTTTGTATGAGACTTCAAGTTTAATGTTTAATATTATATTTATGTTGTGGTTTGTATTGCTTTTGATCTCCGCCACTTCTATTAAGCATCGCCCTCCCGGTCTTGTCCCGAGCCGGATAAGGGGGTTGTTGCATCGCGTGCCTAGGATGGGTCTCCTCTTCGTCTTTGTGGCCTCTTGGTCCTCCGGTCATCTTCTCCATGCTCTTGGCTATCATCTAAATATTTCTAATTGTTGCATAACATCTAGAATAAATATATAAATAAAACCTCACATGTCGAGAAGATGATCAGCTCGCAGGCCGTTAAATTAAGTAACTATTACATTAATTTGATCAGCTCGCAGGCCGTAAACCAAACCAGAAACAAACAAAAAAATCCACAACCTAGGCCACATCCATCCACCATTCAAGAAAGCACATAATACAGTGAAAACCAATTTTTAACGCGCTTGTTCAATTTTAGTTGAAATTGGGTAATTGGGGCCATGACGGTCGAAGGAGTCCACCATCCACCACGGCCAAACCACCCAAGGACCAAGGCTAGGCCTTGGCGCGGTCGACCGAGCCTCACGCGCAGCTAGGACGGCAAGGAAAGGGGGCGGTCCTCATAGGGGGCCGAACCTCCTTTGGAATTGTTTCCAAAATAATTCTTTTCCTTGTTGCCCAAGCTTAGTTGTTTCCATAAAGTTGTTTCCATAATTGAGAAAACCCTTATTTTCCCAATTATGTGCCCAAGAACCCTAATTTTTCAAGAACCCAATTATTCACATCCTGTGTGATCAAAATCACCAATTTAGACATTCAATGTTAAATTAGACTTATTTATCTTGAATCAAATTCAATTTTCATCTGCAATGCCAATTAGTTTCAGTTTCGTGTAATATGAATAAAACGGTGTATAAACTGAAATCGTAACACATAAAAGCATGTTATGCGCTACAACCTGTGGCTGTGATACCATTGTTGGGTTTTGACGTAGGTAACGCAGCGGAATAACAAATTTTCCTACTCAATGCCCACCAAGGATCACAGGAAGAGCTATCATAACATGATAAGAGCATAGAAGATGTGTACCTTGGTTTGGGAGATCACACGAAGAATAGTGTCTTAATTTCTATGAATATCCACACCTTGGATTCTTGATTGGATTCCTTCTCACCGCGGTGTGCTAGCAACGGAAGAATGAGGAGGATGATCACGCAAAACAGAGCACCTAGTCGTGCCTAGGGAGGCCGATGGCAAGGAGGGGGCGGACGATAATGTTATTATCTTCCCGCCTGGCAAAAGGGGACTATGAAAAGTACTCGACAAAGTCTTCTAAGTTAGTCTGCCTTGAGCTCTGGCCTCTCTTGGTAGTGGCTTGCTTTTGGGGAGTAGGGTTGTTTCGCGCGCAATTCGTTTGCCTAGGCACCGCCGCATCTGTTGAGGGCTCTTCGGAAGCTTTATTTTTCTTTGCGTTGGCGCTTGGTTCTGCAAGAGATGTGATGAAGTATGCGAGAGCAGAACAAATTCTGGCTTCGATCTCTTGCCCTATTGGCGTCTCAGGTTTGATGAAGATGTTACCTTCGTCCTTCGAGCGCAAAATAGTGACAAGCGCATTGCTGCGGTCTCCAGAACCGAATCTTCTAAAGACACACTAAAAAATAACGAGGAAGAAAGGGGCGAAATTCAGTATTAAATTTATGAACTGCTTCACAAAAAAAAAGAGTTGACAACATACCTTTGTTGAACTCATCTGCATAGTCCTTTATTTCTTTGAAGGAGTCCTTCTGAACTGCTTCAATCTTCTCCGCGAGAACCAGTTCCCCGCACAGATGGTGATCTTTATCCAATGGGGAATAGAATCCGTATTGTGCCGCGTCCCTGGAGGCCTTGGATTTAAAAGGGTAGTCTCCTATTCTGATTGCAGGGGATATAGAGGGCTGGAATTAAAGCCGAGACCTAGCTTGAAGGCGAGTTTGGGAATTCTAGAAGGCAGCCCAATCCACAGTCGCCTCATCCACTCTATTTTTGGACGGCTGAGTTAATGGGAGCATGTCAACTAGCAAATCGTTGCACTCTTTGTACAACAGCCTCTTATTGCAGCCCTTCACAACCGAGTCGAACCACAATGAAGGGGCCACAACATCAAAGCCAATATGGGTACTCACTCTAACTGGGTCATAGTGATGAGTGGATAACTGGTACACTCAATGCCGTCTTCGCATAAGGCAGGTAGATACCCCCTCCTGCACTAGTTGACGAACCTGGAGTAGCAGAGAGATCCCTCAATGATGTGCGCACGGGTGTACTTCACACTTCGATCACGATACATGTTGTCTCTGAAGACAATATTGTCCAACTGTTGGACATATGGCCTGTGATTGAAAAAGCTGGCATCATCGCATATCAAGGGGAATGAACGATGAACATCCTTGATTTTAAACCAATGCCACGAGCGAGGGCAGGAGAGCTTTTTCTTAGACTTAGGTTCAACCCAAAAGGTCACGGGCGAGGGAATTGGAGCGTATAAAGGTCATCTTCGTACGCACACATTGACAGGAAAACAACGTTGACGTACGTCACCACGTCGAATCGACCTTGAGACTGCTCCACATGTGACATCGCCAGATCTAGGCGGTGATACAAAGAACCAAGGACCAAGGGTCCTAATTCTACCTTTTTCCCACGGGATAGGCGAACTTCCAAAGAAAGAACATGGCAGAACACGCCATCGTGGGGGTGACCGTCAATGAGATATCGTGACAACCATACGCAGAGAAAGCCACAAAGAGTATATTGGGAACCCTTCCCTTCAAATGAGGTGGGCGCCTTTGGGTTCTTCGCGGTCACTTCCTGGGCAATCTTCGAATTGGCGAAGTCGCGGTAGAAATAGGTCATCCATTTGGACCATAGGTTCTTCTCGCCTGAAGGGACTGTTACATATGTCTTCGTAGGTTTGCTCGATGCCCATCTCGTGACATTCTTCTTCATGTCCCCGATACAATTCTTCATTTCTTCAAAGATCAGGAGCTCTTCGCCAGTACTCAAAGCAGCCAGAGGATCTACGACGCCCATGCAGGGAAGCTCCAGCAGTGCCTCAACATCTTCGAGTGTCGGCCCAGCCTCAAAAGTCGCAAAGTGAAAGCTTTGAGTTTTCTTCGAGTACCTCGAGAACACAGTCATCAGCATGTCTTTGTCCAGCTTCACACTTAACCCCTTTGTCGCACGCACAACTCCATAAATCCCTGCGCGAGTTAACTCAGTCTCAAAATGGGTGAGAATGTACACTGTCCACTCGTCCATGTAACCCAGTTTCTGGGTGAAGGTCTGGTGAAGAAGATCTGTAAAGGGATAAAGTCCAGCCTTGAGGCCAAGTCTATGAATATCATTTACATTTGCAAGATCCCAATCGTCTATCTCAGACTCAGATGCCAATTTCAAAGCATTATTTGGGGGAGGCTTCTCAATTGTAGTGCCTCTGATGGTGGCTAGATAAAAATCTTCCCCTCCCAGGTAGGGGGCCTTGCACCATAGCTCTTTTGAGACATGTGGAAGGGCAACTGCTTCCTTCAAGCTTTTAGTTCTGGCCATCTCTGTTATAAAAAAAAAAAAAAAAAAAACGTACGAAGCAAGATTGAAGATCAAAAACCTGTTCGAGCATGAAGAACAGTGAAGAACAGTGAAGAACACGAAGAACGAGTATTTCTAAACCCAGAATGGGTACTAGTTTGGATTCAGAAAGTAAGGCAAAGGATAAGAGCCACTAACCTTGTTGCCTTTAAAGTGATTGAATTGTTTGAACAACTTGATCGAGAATCTGGTTGAACATCTGAACGTCTTGTTGGGAATTCTCTCTCTGGATCATAATACTTCAGTAGCATCAATGGTGGAAAAGTACTAATCGTTGCAACGAAGGGTTTAAATCGGGTCCTGGTGCTCGAAGGGTTGCGACCGTTCCGATTTGCTGAATCAGCATTATCTTTGATAACCGGCGAAACTGGTGGCCTATCAAATCACTCTGAGTTATTCTTGCCTCAAAAATCGACGAAAATATTTGGATGGCGCCTGGTTAGCTTTGCAACAGCCACGCCTCATTAAAGGCTATACGACGTCTTGGAGCCCTAGGCAATCATGGCTACATTTGGGCGCTAGGGATTCGAATATTATTCGATCCGAATTAATACGAGGAATTGCGTGGGGTTCATGCACGGCTAATTTTGCAGATTATACAGCATGCGCGCGCGTGATATTCGCTCAAAAGGGGGCTAATGTAGATAGTGCATTCTGATTAGATCAACTACCGTCCACGTGGCAGCTATCCGGTACGTTTCAAGGTACTCTGTACACACTCTATCACACCTCCTCTGATTCGCATACACTTACATGAGAGCTCATCCACTTGGGGGCTGTGAGACAAGGTCACCCGCGATACCAATCACACGAGACTTGTAGGGACTTAGTGGTTTGGATGCTAGAGTAAGGTACGTCGCGCGAGAGCAACAACCATGCTCGCGTGCGAAACTTAGTAACTGTCTGAGAGATTCAAGGATTACGTATCCCATAATGCGGTCGATCTCATAACGGTCCCTGCATATGCGGAACTCATGCGTAACGTGCCCTATATATATGGTCGAACATGCCGTTACGAGGCGGTCATTAAGCCGCCATTAATGGGCGCATTAACCCCTCCACAACGGTCACTTCCCTCTATATATAGGAACACTTGCCTTCTATAACAACTCTTGAATCTTCTGGCTAACTTGATACACTGTCTCTCTCTCTCTCTCAAGGATAGTTACAAGTGCTTGCTCTCTCCCTACTCACTACTCTTCATCTCTCTGTGTTCTTGTTCTTGTTCTCATCTCCTACTTGAGGTGTACACTTGGATCTCTCCCTGGGATTTTCTTGTACCTACTCACTACTCTTCATCTCTCTGTGTTCTTGTTCTTGTTCTCATCTCCTACTTGAGGTGTACACTTGGATCTCTCCCTGGGATTTTCTTGTACACACCTTTACCTTTTTATTGCGGATGTGACTGAATTTTCCAAGTATAGTGTTTCCTTGTTATCGACTTCCTTGTAGGATGAGAATATGTTTCGGTTAGAGCAGATGTGTTTGGTTGCCCCGACACCGTCCCACAATTCCTTTAAGTTGTCTCCGACGAGATTTTATTTATAGACTATGGTGCTGTCTATGGCACCAGCATAAAATGTTAATTCGCCTCCGATTTCTTTGACCTTTTAAGTGCTTTTCTTTTCAAGAATCCTACATCTTGTGGCCTATTTTTATATAGTAATGCATTTTTTCGTAAATTTTCCTCTTCAAATTTGGCATCTTCTTCAATATTTTTCTCGACTTGTATCTACAATATTTGCCTTTGACGGGTAACTCGTCGATGTCGTGTCGCCGGCTAGCAGATTTCCTTCTTCAGTACAGATGCAGACAATGATTTCATCCATGCTCATTTCTTTGTGTTTGTGCTTTAGATAGTTCTTTTAGTTCTTATAAGCAAATGGTGTTTTGTGGATAATGATGTCTATAAAAAATCTTTCGAGAGAACCATTATTGACAAGGACTAGCGTCATATTTTTACCCCTAATTATTACATGTTTGTACTTTGTGAGTTTAATTCATTAGTTTTTATTTATTAAAGCGAAATACTTACTATAAAGTGTGTTTAGTATGTGCTGTGAATATTAGTGGATTAGAATTTGTTTTGTAAAATTTCTCTATTTTTTTTGGATTTCACTGGTTTGAGTATTTTTGGCATGAATTGGAGCATACATATGGAGTAATTGTAGGACTTTCTGGAGCAAAATGTGACTAAAATGGAACATGTGAGGCCAACTACAACACTCATGGACATGGAAGAACGAGTGAAAAGTTGGAAAAATTAAAATGTGCATGCCCTAACCCTAGGTCACAACCCACACACGTTAATTTCCCACTCCCACCATTTAACTAGTCTAGCCCATAAACTTCAAGGAAGGGGATTTAGTGTTGGGAGCTCCGGATTACGTCATGAGTCATACCCACACCACCAAGTTCGCACCAAACTTGACAGGGCCTTAAAAAATTCCTAAGGCTCGTGACAGCAGGTACTACCAGGTTCATAGATGTGATGGAGGCACAACAAGAACTGCAATTCTCAAAGCCAAATGGTCACAATACTAGTATCCTTGAACGACTTGCTGCAAGTCTCAATGTTTTCATCTTTTAATAAAATGAGAACACATACATGTTTCCACCACAAACCTATCTTCAGATTGCACTGCAAGCTATATCCGGATAGCACCATAAACCTATCTCTAGATAGCATCACAAGCCTATATCCGGATGCCACCACAAGCCTATATTCGGATATCACCGCAAGCCCATCCTTGATGGCACCGCAAGCCTATTTTCAGATATAATTGCAAGCCCATCTCCATATGGCATCACAAGTCTATCTCCGAATAGCACCGCAAGTCCATATCTGGATGGCACCACAAACCTATATTCGGATAACACTGCACGTAAATATGTTGATGGCACCGCAACCTATCTCCGAAAAGTCCGCCTCATCATTTTTAGACCGCTTTCAACGCGTGAAGAAGCTTGAAGTAAATCGTTCCATTGGGATAACAACAACAGAGATTTGATACTCACGTACAAATGGGGGCAGAAAATATCTTATTCGATTTTCCTCTTCTTAGTGTTACAGGTAGTATCTAGAAGGACTAAATGATCAAAGCGAAGATCTCCCGAAGGGAGAGGCTCGAGGAGGGATGCACCTACCTAAATTTCTGCTATACTTCTATACTGTTGAAAAATATGATAACCCAACTGGAGTTTAAGACCCCTATTATAGATAGTAGTCTCCCGAAAAGCCACACTGCTAACAACATTAATGATACTTAGAGGTCTCTTACGTGATAGAAGACAATACGACGCATGGTGCCTCTTTTGAAAGTACGATGCCACTATCATCGTAAAAAAATGATTTTTTTTATTTCATATCAGCTTCTTATTGGTGGAAAATGAATACTTGCAATATGATCAAAGTTTTCACAATTGATAAATCCACTGCTCCAAAATATTTTAGAGAAAAGTCACAAAAGAACTAAATACTAATTTCTCTTGAACATAAACACCAAAACATAGCGTCTCTTTTGAGTCTAAAACTTGCATGTCGAGCATGTAAAACATATGTGGTTGTTGATTTTCATTTTTAAACTTACCGCAAGCCCAATTTAGAAAGTTTACTCGCGCTTATGTTTTTTAATTAACATTGTTCTCACATGATATTAGTAAGACTCCCATACTCAACAAGAATCAAAATGACAAATTTCATGCTCCCACCTCAATTTATTCTATACTTCTCTATTTTGAAAAATATGATGACCTAGCCGAGTCCTCGAAAAGCCACACTGCTAATATGATGAATGATAAATGTCTCTTACATGATAGAAGACCATAGGACACATGATGCCTCGTTTCGAAATTCGCTGCCACTATCATTGCAAAATGAGACGTTTTTATTTCAAAACAGCTTCCTTTCGGTAGAAAATGAATACTTTCGTGATGACCAAGTTTCACAATTGATAAATCCACCACTTCAAAATCTATTTTAAAGAAAAGTCACAAAAGATCTAAGTACGAATTTCTCTAGAACATAAATATCAAAACATTTCGTCTCTTATGAGTCACAACTTGCATGTTGTGCATGTAAAACATATGTGTTTGTTAGTTTTCACTTTTAACATTATTATAAGACAAATTTAGAAAACTTACTTGGGCTTATGGTTTTCATTAACATGGTTCTCACATGATATTAGTATGACTCCCATACTCAACAACAAACAGAATGACAAAATTTATGCTCCTACCTCAATTTCTTCTATACTTCTCTATTGTTGAAAAATATGATGACAGATGACCCAATCAGGGGCGGATCCAGAAACTTTGTTCCGTGGAGCTAAATTTTAAAAATATAATATGTTAATGAAAAAATGTATATAATAAAGATTATTATTTAATTTCAGTAGGGACTAAATTGCATTTAGTAAAAATAATATAGGATAAAATTGTATTTTTTCAAAGTTAAGTGGGGGCTATAGCCTCCCATGTCTATATGTGGATCCGCCCCTGGACCCAACTGGAGTCCAAGACCCCCATTTTATAGACTATAGTCTCTCGAAAAGCCACACTACTAATATTACCTATAATACTTAAAGGTCTCTCACGTGATAGTAGACCATACGACGTATGACGCCCCGTTTGAAAACACGAAGCCCCTATCAGTGCAAAAGGCGATCTTTTATTTTGGAACAACTTTCTTGCCGGTAAAAGCTGGATACTTTCAGTATGACCAAGTTTCACAATTGGTAAATTCACCACTCCCAAATCTATTTGTAGAGTAATGCCGGAGAAGATCTAAATACATATTTCTCTTGAACAAAAACATCAAACGTTGCTTCTCTTTTGAGTTTGAAAGTATGTCGAACTAGTAACACGTATGTGACTTTTGGTTTTCGTTCTTAACCTCATTATAAGTTAAATTTAGAAAGTCGTGCTTATATTTTTCCATTACTTTCTCCGTATTGTTTATTTGTTTACGCTTTGACTTTTAACTCGTATCTAGGTCATTTTGTCCGTATGATTTGTATCGCAAAAGGATACGATTTTTTGGTAATCTTTCATCGTGTTATAGAATAACTTTTACTCTACAACAACATGAGCAAATTATCAAAAAATTAGATTGTTTCTATCCAAATCAGCGGGTCAAAGTGATCATATGAATAGTGAGAAAAGTCAAAACGTAAATAAATAGACGTTACGGAAGAAGTAACAAAGTTTTCACATGGTATTAGTAAGACTCCCATACCCAACGACAAACAAAGTGACAAATTTTATTACTTGAATTAGGAGATTAGTCACTTTCGTCATTGTAGGTAACAATGTTAACTTCCGCCATCTTCAGAAAGAAGATAATTATAATTGGGTAAAATGACATGTACCTCGCTGTGTTTAAACTCTTACATTTTAGGGAATTCAAACAACATTCACTACATTTAAATCAAATCTCAGAAAAATCAAATCTCAACTCCTCCCAATTTCAAGCAAATCCTCTAAAAACGAACTCTAATGATTAAGATGATGGTCCCCAAAGAAGCTCCTAGTTTTCTTCTCTTCATCTGTTAGCTCCGTCGGAGTCTTTCAAACGGGAACAAGGTGTGTTGGCATTTTCTGAAAGGTTAGGAGTTTGTATTTAACTCAAACATGTAGGTGTATGTGTAATTTAGCTCTTAAGAATTTGAAGGCTTCCTCGGTTCTTCCCCTCTCTTCCCGTGTCTGTAATGCCTCCATTATCGTCGTGTCCCGTGCTCCTCTCCATTCTCTCTCTCTAAAAACACGTCTCCTCCATGGGTTCGGGCACCAGCCGTCTGGGCTCGCGCAGTTCGCGGCCCCGGCGACTTGGCCGCCCCAAGCGGCGTCGTTTCTCTTCTCTCCTCATTTGCGGTGCCTCCACTTCCGACAACCCCGCCGAGGTATACCCACCAACACTGCCACCATCAAAATCTTCGAATCTAGATGACAAAAAATGAGACCCATCTCTTACCCATTCCTTGTTTTTGTGTGATTATTTGTTTTTCAATTTGTTTGCATCATCACCTCCATCAAATATCTGATTCCATCGCTTCTAAGTTGGTGAAATGATGGAACCAATGAGTTGGGTTTTGTTTCTTCTGAATTGGGCCACTGATGATCTTCGTGGCTTTTGGGATTTCAAATGTGGGGATTGCTTTTTCTGGTGGCAGTTTCTTGAGCTGGGTCATTTTGTCAGTATACAGATTCATACCATGAACAATTATTGGGGGTAATTCAGATGTTGGGTTGATTAAGTTAAAACAGATAAAAAAAAAAATTATATGGTCGGTGTATTGGGAAGATTACTACTGCTATGAATTAGCTAATTGTTAATATAATTCCATTTTCAAATTGAGAAAACATTTGTGAATGTTGGGAAAGGTTTTGCTCCACCTTTCTCTAAGGAAACGAATCTGAACTGGAACATTTTGTGGGCATGATTTGACTCTTTAGTAGTATAAGAAACAACCATTCCCAACTTGCACAAAGAAACATGCAGTTTGAATTCTGTTCTTGTGTTATCAATACATTTGGACTAGTAAACTTCAGTTTGATTAACTTAATCATGTCAATAGAAGTGTCTGTGTTTTTCTGAATAGTGTCCGGTGCTAGGAAAGATTTTGACTGCTAGCATATTATTCAGATGGAATGTAAAGAATTTGCCATGATGTTCTATCATTTCACTACTTCTTGTTGGATGGGGATATTAGCTTGTCAATAAATAGAAGAGGGTGCATTGGGTTCAAAGTTGGAACTAGTTAGTTAGTTAGTTAGTTAGTTAGTAGTGTAGTAACTTGTTTGGAACCAATAATTTAGGACTGAGATTTGGAGAAGTAGTAGATGACTACAAATGAGGAAGATGCTTCTGATGAGTTGAGGTGGCCATTAAAGTTCTGGATTTCATTAGATTTATAAAAGAGTGTGAAAATGCTTTATTTGGATTTAATAAAAGGATTTTATTTGAGATGATTGGAATTGGAGTATGTGTATTATTTTTCTTTTGAATCAGGGCATGCCTATGTCATTTCTTTTCATTGCCATTTCTTTGCTAATTTAGACCTGGGCTTAATCTCAATTCGTAAGCCTGATTGTATGTCGTATGACTCACATCATCTGGCGGGTCAGAATTTGGACGGTAGATATTTCTTGCATGTAGAAATGATATATTCTGCAAAGATTAATCGTTATATACATAGATGATCCCGCTGTGTATGAACAGGTAGTTCTGAATATTATTTACTGTAGAAAATAGGACTTTCGCTACTCGAATTTTCCATGATTTGAAATGACCATGAATATGTAAAGACTTATGCAGCCTTTTGTCCTTCTTGTTGACATAAAGAAGCATATATGTTTCCTTCGCTAATATTTTTAGTAGTAAGATACGTGTTGCTTAAATGGAGTAATATCTGGAATTGAATACGAGGTGTTCCTTGCAGAATATTCCATTAAAATATTTGGAAGGCCATCTTTTCTCGATTGGTTAGGATACAATGAAAAATGATTTTCTCGAAATTTGTCATCCATTTGGATTATATTGCAAAATGCAGGGACCAATTCTTGTTAAAGCTTGATAAGATCACTCAAGATACCCTAATTCTTCGATCGGATCTCCATTATGTTACTAACTTCGTTTGTATTCTTTAGTTAACTCATTCATAGAAGTATGAGCTCTGTAATTACTTCCGGAGTTACTATAGAGCCAAAGTTACTGTGTTATTTATTTCTTATCATTCCTATTATTGGATGGAAACATTTACCATTGTTGCAAAAAGATTCGCTGTATATGTGTCCTAGAGGCTCTTAGTTCTTTGGGATCATCCATTGTAGTATTGTAACGCATCTAGTCCTCTAGTGAAGATGTATCTTCTCTTTACATATCTGATTTCTGAAAAGAGTACATGGACTATGAGTAGGCGAAATTCAATTTTCAACTTACAGGTTATTTTCACATCTCAATATATTTGGTACCTAGTGCTGGTAGATTAAGCTCACAGAGGAAGGCAATCATTTACACAGTAAATATATATTGCTGCGACCACTTCCGGTTTACTGCATGATTAGAGTCGCGTATACATATTTGAATCTAACTGCGAGGAATGTTTTCCAAAGAACAAACATTGCCTAACCTGACCTTTCTCTTCATAAGTAAAAAGTCTAAGGGAGAAATAGATGGGAGTCAGTCTGAAGATATTGAAAAGATCCAGCGATTTTGAAATTGAGATACCCATTTTGCATCCAATCAGCTGTCCCATGACATTTGTTCAACTAGATATTTAGTACCAATAACTCGTTTGAATATCAAGGAATGACCATCTGTCTTGTATTCATATCAGTTCCAGAAGCTTTCAACGTTCTAATGTTCACCCCATGCCTGATAATTCCTATATAGTAATCTGGAATATCTTGCTCTGTAATTTGTAACAATGCTAATTTACACAAATGTTCTTACACAGATGGAAGATGATCCATCAGAATTACTTGTACATCCAACTAAAACTGGTGATCCTGTAGTTGATGAATTGAGAAGCTCTCTGAAGGAATCTTCTGTTTCCTCAGGGGTGAAATCTGGGCTAACCAACCTGAGAACTGAACCAGAAACTGAAAACGGGCACTCATCTGAAAGTCGTTTGCTAGCCAGTCAAGAGTCTTTGGCCAAAGATGCTTTAACTAACGACGAGAAAAATAACAAAGGAAAACGTTTGCATGAATGCCAGGAATTAGTTCATCCTCATCAGTTTAGTGGAGAGGATATAGATCATGACACTGCTAGTTCTTCCTATGAAAATAATTATTTTCCCGGTGCAGTTTCTACAAATATGAGGTCCAGCACTGATGTTAATAACATGGGTGCTATGATCGACAAGTACGAGGGTGGCGAGTCTCAGGTTTGTTCAGAAGTTAAGCATCCAAATGGTTCATCTTCTTCGGAGCTTGTAGATTACCACCTAGATGAGTTGTCTGCTGGAGACAACACAAGTGAAGCCGTTGCCACCCTTGATTCTGGATCTGATACTGCTTCTGCTGTTTCTGATTCAAGGGTTACTTCTCAGCTACAGAGGGACGGTACTCCTCAAGAGACCACAACTCTAGGTCATGGAATCAGTGCCTCGGATGGAGAACGAGGCCAGAGAGCTGGAAGTTCACTTCATGTTGACGTGGCGAATATCTCTTCCAGTACTTCGTCTACAAACTCCGCCGAGATTAGTAACCGTGACTCGAGAAGGAATAGTAGAAGACTGTTCTGGGATGCTTTTTCAAGACGCAGCTCTAGAAGGCACAGTGCATCCCACAGATTTCTTTTCTCACCCGATGATAATGATGGCCTTGGATCCCGTGGCAGATGGCTTCTTGATTTCACAGGTGATAACTCTGATGATGGGTTTGGAAGTGACTCTGCATACACAGGAAATAGCACTCACACCATCAATGAACGGCGCTGGCGTCTAAGAACTGAGGTGGTCTTTTAGTCTCTCTTGTCTTAATTTTGAGTGCTTCTGGTGTTAATTTGTCTTTATGGCTATCACTTTTTGAATCTGAAGCTCGTATCACTCTTTGATTGATGTATGTTGTCATGCATGCATCTCAACATTACAAATTATTTTATTTCGTTGCATTTGCTTCTGGATGACCGTATAGTGTATGACCCGATATCATTTGTCTCTAGTGGGCATCGTACAAGCTCTTGGCGATCTTAATTGAACTAACTTTTGAATTTAGTTATAAGTGAACTAAACTGATATTAGTTCTTTGACAAGATATTTTGAAAGTTCTAGTTTGGTGGCAGAAGTTATATGCTTAAATGCTTCATACATGTATTATTTTTAAGTAAGGAAAACTAGGATGTCCAAGAATAAGGTGCCAAAGCATTATTTGTTCATGCACAGGGATAGAACTCATATTCCTTAAGCCCTGAGCTTGTTTATTGTCGAAGTAATTGTCATCAAAATAGTCGAGACCATTAATCATCTTAGCTTCCTATCATTGTCCCCAAGTGTAGGTCCTGAAATTCACAATGGGAATCAAAGAAAACAACCCGACAGTTAGTACCGCATGATTACTTGCTAACAGACGATAAATTGCAGGAGAGTTTAGGAACATGAAGGACAGTTTGTAGTTAATTTTTTTTGAGATTCTAATTGTGCCTCACATATGCAATCCTAACTTTGTTGTGTCCAGGACAAGGATAATATGTCTGAAACAAATAAGGAATACTGGTCATATGATCAGAATAATCAGATGCTCCAGAATCAATAATCCAAGGTGAAATTGTTGAAGTACTAGAATTGGCGCTAGGAATTCTACCTGGTTGAGCCATAGAACTAGTAGGAGTACCCGTCTGCAGATTGGATTTTAGCAGTTGAAGAAGATGATTAATTTCTCTTTACTCAATGTGCTTTCTGCAATATTTGCAGTACGGTTTACAGAGTTGTCCTTATTTATTTGTTTTTGCTTTTCTCGAGAGCCGGTTCCCGGTGAATCTTCCAGCACGTTTCACGAGTATGACGAGGTTTGTTGCAATAGTCGCACCAAACTCGTGACTTCTGATCAGACCTTCACTGGTTGTTGAATTGTAACTGATTTACCACAGCATTACCTGTGGGTAAAACCAGATCTGGGCCATTCTCAATGGCAACAAGAGCAGACTTTTTCAACAGGGGCTGAAACTTCCTTCTTACCCAACATAACACTCCGGCTACTTTCCTCTCTTCGAACTTCAGAGGACCTCGCCAGTGGATGGACGAGGGTTTCTACCAATGGTTATCCCCCTTACTTCATCGAACTGGACAATGAGTCCAGGCAAGAATTTTAAAATTCTCTCACTTTCAACAGTTTTCTTGTGATGATTACGGTCATCACTCTTTTTCCACTCACAAACATTAAATAAATCCAGTTTTTGCCAAAGCCCTTTACGGACGTTAAAATACCTGGACACACTGCCTTCTCCTTGTCGAATATTACCAATCTTTTGCTGTAATTCATAGATCTGAGAATGGTTGTAGAGATCCGAATACATCTCAACAACATTATCCCAGAGTTCTTTTGCCATAGGGTAACACATAAAGTTGGCACTGATTTCCTCATTCACGGAATTCAGGAGCCACACCATTCTCAGCATCCCATATAGCATCTGATGTGTCTGTCTTCTCTGGGGCTTTGGTCTCACCAGTCAAATACCCAATCTTGCCTCTCCCTCTTATATACATTCTTACAGATTGAGACCAATGAAGGAAAATTCAGTCATTGAGCCGGATAGAGGTAATCTTGACAGAATGAGACTCGACAGTCGACATCACTAGCTTTGTTTTCATGGTTTCTGGTAAACAAAATAGTTGGGGACTTGAATGAAATGTAAAGGGTTCTGGATGTATTTAGGTGAATGGGAGTTGAAGAAATGCTAAGAGTGGAAATAAGGTTTAGAAGCCAAATTAGGCTCTGATACCATATAATCAAAGAAAACTTAAATCGAAGTTATATTATACTCATACATGGAGTCATGATTTGTAGGCTTAACTGGGAAAGTTAAATAATGAACTGATCAAATCCTAACCAGATCCTGAATTCTAAAATCATCCACAACTATAAGAGCATTTATACGTTTTCGGATTCTCTATCGGTTTCCAATCACCATCATAAATCAATTATAATGATTTGACTATGATTTTGATTGAGTATTGTTACAATTGTATATGCCTATTTATTTTAATATTTTAAACGTGGTTAAAATTTTAATCGGTCAGATTATGGAGGTGACTTTGCACTGGCTAATTGCAGCTTACATCTTTTGCAGGCCCGAGAAAGACATGGTGGCCGGGGAAGACGTAATACTCGAACTAATATTTGCCCTGCAGGGCTTCATCCTGAAGGCACATGCTCTTGTGAATCAATCTTGATGGCTGAGGAACCTGGCACACGTGCAAGTATATCACGGATTGTGATGTTAGCAGAAGCATTATTTGAGGTAATAACACTATGACCAGCTTCTAGATTTTAGCTCGTTCTTGTAAGCAGATGAAATTCCCTTTTGTGAAGTGTTCACTTACTCTAATAATGGATTTTGTTAATTCTCGCCTGTGAAACTCCGCTGGTCAGCTGCTCTTAAGAAGATTCAAATTGGATTGAGATATAATTAGCTTGACTGTTCCCTATCCCTGGTCTCCGTTTCTTGGTTTATTCAGGACTCATGTATTGTCTGAAGGTTTAATTAATGTAGCATGGCACTAATGTGATACTAGGTTCCTTGGCCAGCCTTTCTAATCTCTTTGGTGGAAGTGAGGGATTGAGAACCTGTACATGAAAACCTTGCGCATATTGAGACTTAGTCGATGGGATTTTCTAATTCTAGAAGTTTAGAACTATGATAACAAGGCTTCTGTGTAGCAGATCATGTAAAGAATCAAATAAGGCAAGCTTCATCTTTGAAAAGAACAATTTCTTTCTAGAAGGCAACGATACTTTTTGGGCTTGCCATTCATCTTTTCTCTCCGTCACATTGTTTTAGATGTCGCCGATACATATCGGGTTTTGAGGTTGCTGAGAGAAATTAATTAACCAGATTTTTAAACCGGAATTTGACTCACACCTACATTGGCTTTTTTTTTACCGGTGCAAATTGGGTAGTATCTCCTGATAAGTGCATGTGGATGATTAAACCAACTAGCCAAGAGAGTCGGTTACATAAATTAAAGCATGAATCTTAACTTTTATGAATGCACTGTGGGATTGGATAATTGAAGCCAAAGTATCCTTTCGTTGTTATTTCCAGTATCCATTCTGATGTCCTGTTTAGTTTGTCCATTTGCATTTATCGGGAGCATCAGTTAATATTACCTATGGCTTTCTGCCGATACACTTGTTGTTTATAAATTATAATATTTATATTTTGACTCTGGGCATACCAACCCTTGTGAAAACACACGATTTATTTTACCGTAAGTCAATTGCCACACTTTTTGAAATTGGGGAGGGTAACGAGGTAGTTTTAGAACAGGGGAGGGGAAGATGACAGTTATGATAAACTGAGGGTGGGCAAGAAGTAAAGGAATTAAGCCTTATTTGTATTAGTTGTATGTGCACGATGAATATTATCGGGAGCTTTAGTTTTCAACTACAATGATTGGCAGATACAGTCAAAGATTCTATATCTTTTATGTTCCTCTCATTCTGTAATTCTTTCTCCTAGTATCTAGGTTGGGACCCTCATACGTTGTGCAGTTTATTGAAGTATCACTTGCTAGTGATAGTTTCTAGTTATTTATAAAGCATTCATAACCACGAGCTTTTGAAAATCTCATGGGAGATGTCCATAATTACATTCACATGTTTGTATTTGGCATACTTGCACGAGTTTTGTTGGGCTACATGGACCAATTTCCGCAGTTGTTTCTTCTAAATTTTATTGGACTAAATAAATAGCTACATTTATACTAAGTAATCATTTATGTGGTCCCTATCTATGCTCCCTTGGTCTTTGTGTATTCCTTTTACAACCTCCAAAGTTTATAAAGTGTGAACTAATTTGTCGGAAACATGACCACTCTGCCTCAAATTGTTTGTTTGTTTGTTTTTTTTGTTTTTTTTTTTGTTTTTTGTTTTTTTTTGTTTTTTTTTGTTTTTTTGTTTTTTTGTTTTGTTTTTTTTTGTTATTTTTTTTAATTTCTTGTAGAGTATCTGCTACTTGTTTATCTTTCATTTTTCTTTCCTAATGAGTTCCACTGCTCGATAACCTTGAGGACATCATCAATCTAATATTAGTTATATGACCATATGTGTTGCCGGCCCGTTGGCCCCTTATTCCGACCTACAAAAGTAGTTGTCTTTATGTCATCTATTTCAGTGTGGATAGCTGAAAGAGAGAAGAATGGAATTGCATTGATGCTTACCAAGCTTGTGGCAGTTGAAGTTATATTTTAGTTGGAATAAGAAAGAAAGTGCTTGTCTCCTTCTGTATAAGAATACCTTTTTATCCTACCAGATAATTCTAGTAACTTTAAATAATACCATCCCTTGAAAGTAGAGTTATGTGGAGCTCACAGCAACAGGAAATGTACATGGTTTCGATGTTTAAGATAGCAGTATAGAATAAATAAGGGGGTCACTTAATCTCTATGTTCTTTTAGGAATGATATTGGAAACCTGTTAAGCATGCGGGGTTGGCTAGAGTTCGGGACTGTTATGCTATGGTACATTCAAAGATCTGATCTGAACTTCTTGGTGTTAATATTCATGTGAGATTTATCTTTTGTGTTCTTTTGTAAGTAAAGAATAATTATGTTACTATTTACCTTACAATGAGAAGTCTTAAAATGAGTTGCAATTTGAAGCACTGATACCTTTATTTTCATCTCACATGTAGCAAGCATAATTATGGTTTTGTTGGTGTGCTATTGATGCTACCTGAGTACCCGTTAGTTTCTTTTCTGTTAACTGATCTACGGTGGCCTCATTTTAGGGCTGCTGGTGAGCATCTATTTCAATTATCCTTCTGGAGAATTTTTTAATTGCTCTTAATTCAAGAAGCATTATTGCTTTCTAGTGCCTGGAACTGTGATTTTGAATTTATTTTGCCAGTTTCTATTGCTTGAAACTTTCACGATGTGATCTACAGGTTTTGGACGAGATTCATCAACAACCTATGTCACTTGCGTTCTCTGTGCTCTCACTCCCTGCTTCGGAGACAATTGTCGACTCTTTTCCTGTCAAGTGTCATAGTAAACCTGAAACTACTGATAATGGAGATGAAGCTGCCCAGTGCGTACCTCACCCTCTCACTTCCTTATAGACTCTATTACATAATAGCATACTAATAAGCTATTAAATTAATATCATAATAACTTTGGATGCATGAAATGAGTTTATTTTTTAGCACTCCTCTGTAGTAACTGAAAGCTACTCCCTCCGTCCCAGTGTCTTCCTTTCCTGAAATGGATGTCCCAAAATGAGTGTCCTACTACCAAAAAGATACTTACCTTTTCACTTTACTTCTCTGCACACCTCTTTTCAAATCATTACTTTTTCACTTCACAAGAAAAGTATCACACACAACAAAGGACATTTTAGTAAATCTAGGAAGTCAAAAACAGAACCGTGATCTATGTGAAAAGTACATCCAAACACTCAATATGAGACGGAGGGAGTAAATCTTAACTGTTGAGATTCGTCACACATTGGTTTTGAGGTGAAGCCCTATGGATTCTTAACATGGTATCTGGGCACAGTATCTGTTTGCGCACAGCACACATTTGGCGTGTATGGTGCAACACATGAGTGGCGTCTTGAGATTTGTTCCTAATCGATATTGTTTGAGTTGTGCCTGCAATAGGTAAGGTCCTGGGCTATCTTTCTTATTGCAATTGGTTTTGAGGTTGAACTGCACAACTTTTAACAATAATGACGGTTCTAATGCATGGGTATTCTAAGCTGCTATACTCTGATCAACAATAACCATACACTTCATCTTAATGATGTCAGTGATGTTTGTTCATGATTTTAACAATAATCTGCTAATGCTCTAGGATTCTAAGCTGCTTGAATGAGTAACATATTATGTACTCTGACAATAACCGTAAACTTCATCTTAACGATGTCAGCGATGTTTGTTTCATGCTTTGTATGTTATGGTGCTGTTTACCAATCACTATTTCTAGTTAATCAGCTGGTTAGTATATAATTTTGTTGCACTTCGCGACCATCTTACAAGTTCATTCATAGGTGTTATATCTGCCTGAGTGAGTATGACGATGGAGATAGTATAAGGGTTCTTCCCTGCCACCATGAGTTTCACTTGTCATGTGTAGATAAATGGCTGAAAGAGATACATGGGTAATATACTATCTTTTTACTAGCAGCCCTTTCCTTTTCAGACAATTTCTTCTTGATGGGGTGAATCTCTTTATATTGTTTCTTCTCTGTTGTTTATTAGTGTTTGCCCACTCTGCCGAGGAGATGTTAGTGAGGGGTTCACAGAAGGGGCTCGATCCAACTTAGAAACAGCTCCTTGATTAAGGTTACGGTGGTATGTGTACTTTATTTTACTTCATCTGTTGTCTTTTTGTTTCCTCTGCCCTTTTCAGTAGTTGGTTGTTATCTACATCAGTTTCAAAAATAGGACTTTGTGGGTTTGCAATAGGTATTCACAATTTACATTTTCTGATAGAACTGAAGTGATTTCTGAATTTCATGATGGATAGCAGCAAGTGATGGGTTATGTAAGATTTGTTAAAAAAGGAAGCTCCATTCAGTTTAGTAATATTCCTGGTATGCATGTCACTTGTCAGGTTACTATGCTACAGAATTGTGGAAAAGTCTACCCTCTAGAAGGTAGAATAGTGTGACTACCTCACTTCCCACAATAGGGTTAAGTACAGAAAACTACCCTGCAGTTTTCCACTTCGGATACAAAATGATACGGGTATTAGGGTATATGTCCGTATCCGGACACGCCTCCGAGACGTCTAGAGCACATCGACGACCATCACAGAAATATGGCGTCAATTAGTAGAGTTAATTCATTTATTAATTAGTTTAATTACATTGTATTGTTAATTAGGGATTCATGTTTTCTTGACGGTTCTTTCCCGGCTCGTAGAGTCGAGGGTTAGGAGTCTAGCTTTATATATACTCTTGTCAGTCTTATTTTCAAATAATCAATCAATCGAATAATCAAAGTTTTTGTCGTGTTTTTGTGTGTGTTTCCGTGTGTGTGGAGACCGATAGCTTCTCGAAGTGCTATGACGATAGGTAAACCCTATCACGAAACCTCCAGCATTTCTCTATCTGGGACAATGCGCTTCTGTTGGGTGGACGACGTTGCAATTGTTGGACGGAATGAAGGGCCAAATTGTCATTTCTCACGACCACCACCAGAACCGACACAACAGCCACGATTGCATTACTGTCACCGCCATTATCTTCGCCTCCACCATATCCCACCACCACAATCACAACCAAACAAATCAAACACAGAATTCAAATCCATCAAAACTCAAAACAGATCACAAATAAAATCTCACATTACAAACACATGATTTCAAACTCAGGATTTGAATGACATCTATCAAAACTCAAAACAAATCAGGTTACAAACACATCCCTCGCTCTCTCTGCTGAATTGGTGGAGCTTGAATTTGTTTCTCTGCGTTTGGACCGGTGCTCCTCGTTTGACGAATGCTGTAACAAACTCAAATTCTTAACATATCGCATTAGTAATGTTGGCACGCCAGTTGAAAATGAGCGGTTGGTGATCCAGCTCACAAAGGGTCACGGTTTGACTCCGATGTTTGGAAGCATCACCATGCTGATGCAACTGACCTCCCCTCTGCCCACTTTCCTTGCGTCGTCTCCATGCTGCTCTTAGAGGAGTGTCGCCAAGCTCATTAGGAGGCTGCCAGTCTTGGGTCTCATCAGGGGATGATGGTTGGCTGCGATACAGTGATCTCGTCAGGTTCGTCCGTCAGGCTACTGCTCCACCTTCGGAACCGTCACCAACCCAACAGTCACAGGATCGCCGTGGTCCTTGTCAGTCTGGCTGCAAAAGGCCGCGATCACACTTATCATCTTGAATAGCACCAAGCACCGCCTGCCTATCCTCATGGCAGTTGGGTGTGGTGTCCTGCCCATAGTTCCCGGCTGCACCACCATGTCCTTATCCCACGGCTCCGTGCTAGGCACCATCAGGTCCCTCTCAGCTACAGATTTAAAAACGGTGCGATGCGAAGCGTTTGGCCTGACACGTCACGGAAGCGGTGGCCTCCGAGATCGAGAAGCGACACGGACGATACACAACGATTTCGTCATATAACACGCTCCGTTGAAAGTAAAAAAGGGGACTTGGAAGAAGAAGATTGAATCACAAGACAGGGAATTAGTTAGGCATGGTCTAAACATCTAGTAAACGACTATAAATATATTTGATATACAACAATAATGTTTCAAAGAGTAATTTTTGCATCTTTTTAACGAGTTTTTAACATTCACGCGTTCATTTCCTGATTCCCGTTATCATTTCTCTGATACGAGCCGATTCCGTTACCCGCAATAGAAATCGACATTCAGCTGATACCATTTTTTAAAACCATGCTCTCGAGATGCTCGGGTAGCCTCGACGGGCATTCTTGGTCCTGGACCCGCTCGACGTCCACATGGTTTGACTGCCACTGCGGATTCTTCTCTCTCTGTTACCGCTTTGAGTACGGAGTTCTCAGGCACGACCCTTAGTTTTCTGGATCAAACCTGGTACATGGACTCTGGAATGTCCTATCATCTCACATATGTACTCTTTTCCTTTATAGCATCCAGTTCTCTTGTTTCTGATATGATAATTAGTAATGGGATGAGTATTCCTGTGTTTGATTATGGTCAGCTGACTATCACTACCCAGACCCGCTCTCTCTATATGAAAAATGTCATTCTTGCTCCTGACATTATTAAAATCTAGTATCTGTTCGCCAATTCAGTATCAATAACAATGTACCTATTGTATTTAGGCCCTACTGGTTTTTCTGTGGTGGATATTCATTTGGGGAGTCTTTTGCTGAGGAGCAATAGCTCAGAGATCTCTATTCTGATGTCTTCCGTCCGTCCCCCTCTCTACCCCAGTCTCTTGTCGTTCTTTCTGCTCCAGTGTGGTACGACCGACATCGTAGTCGCAAGGTCTTGGATCATCTTAGCTGTAGTGATTTCATTTCTTGTAATAAAATTGAGCAGGTGGATTTGTGCCACGCATGCCAACTCGACAAACATGTTAGGCTTTCTTTTGCAACTTCTTTATCTTTTACTTCTGCTCCCTTCGACATCGTTCAGAGTGATTTATGGATCTCGCCTATTTTGAGCAATTCCAACTACAACTTTTACTTGCTGACTTCTCTCACTTTCTTTGGTGTTTCCTCTCGAGCACAAGTTTGATGCGTTTCTCAAATTCAAACAATTCGATGTCTTTGTCCACACTCAGTTTGACAGGTCCGTGCACAATATTCAATGCTACCTTGGGGCTATGCAGCCAATTAAGGCCTAGTTTTTCGTTTTGCATGTCCTCAGACCTCCCATCAAAATAGGAAGGCGGAAGGAATGATCCGTCGTATCAATGACATTTCTCGGACTCTCTTTTCTCATGCTTCCCTTTCTCTGACTTTTTGGGTTGATTCTTTGCATGTGGTTGTCTACATTCAGAACATCCTTCCCAGCAAAGCTCTCAACAATAATATTCCCATTGTTGTCCTCTATCAATACAGGCCCACATATAACCACATTCGGACCTTCGGATGTCTCTGCCACTCAAATCTCTCAGCGACTGCATCGCACAAGCTGGCTCCTCGATCCACCGTTGTCTTCCTCGGGTACCCCTTACACCACCAAGGCTATCGATGCCTTGATATTGACACTGGCTGTGTCTCCTTCCGTCATGTCACGTTCGACGAGTTTGTGTTAACTTTTCAAATTTCGAACGCGTTTCTCCTACCGTGTCTCTGCCCCTGATCCCGTTAAGTGTCTTCCTCCTCTCTACCGGGTCAAACAGAGTTATAACCCTTCCCCCTCCCGTTGTACCTCCATTCCCGTTGCATTATTTGTGGCGTACATCTACGCTCGCACCTCCATAACCCTGTGGCCCTTGGAACCTGACTCGAATGGTCAGTGCTGGATCACCGGCTACCACCTCTCCCTTACCCCTAGTTACGTCCTCGGACTCGGCTACTCACTGGATCCCTCTACCCTACTCTCCTCAAATGACTACCCCCTCCAAACACTGTATCACCAAACAAGTCAATCGCCTCGCGTTTCATGTCCAAACCTCGAACTCCATCTCTCTCCCCCACCTATGTCCCTTGTGCCTGCTCTATGTACCCACGCTGGAAGGCTGCCATGGTCCGGGATCACACCTGGGATTTGGTCTCACGGCCCGCAAAAGGCAATATTCTACGGGCCATTTGGTTATTTCAGCATAAGTTTCAGCCTGACCGTACTTTGCAACAATTTAAGGTCAGCTGGTTGCAATGGTCGTTCCGAGTTGGTGGGAGTGGAATGTGAGGAGAATTTTGGCTCGGTTGTCAAACCGGCTACCTTCTGTACTGTCTTGACCATTGCCGTGGTGCATTCAGCCTAACATGATGTCAAAAACGCTTTCATACGTGGGGATCTTGAGGAGGCCGTCTGCATGCATCAGCCGCCCGTCTATCGTGACTCTTGGTATCCTAATTATGTCTGTCACTACATGGACTGAAGCAGGTACTCAGGGCCTGGTTCAATGTTTTGCTATGTTCCTTACTGGCGCAGTGGGATTTTCGGGGTGCAAATATGATGAGTCGCTCTTTGATAACCGCCGAGGATCTGACAATGTGTATATCCTTTATGTGGACGATATTATCATCAATGGCTCCTCTAATATCCTTCTACATCTAGTTGCACAACTGTCTCGTGTGTTTGCCATGTCAGATTTTGGACCACTGAATTATTTTTTTGGTATTGCTGTCTCTCGGGGCTCTTTTGGCCCATTCTTGTCCCAACGACAATATTGACATTCTTGCTCGTGCTTCGATGACGGCCTGCAAACCCTTCGCTACCCCTATTGAGACTGCCGTCAAGCTCACCGGGGGTCTATCCCGTCGGTTTCTTATCCTCCTCTGTACAAAAGTTTGGCAGGTGCATTTCAGTATCTCACCTTCTCTCGCCTTGAACTGTCTTATGTCATCCAACAAATTGCCCGAGAATCTTATTTTCATGCACTGAAGCGCATTCTCCTATTTGTCCGCAACACTCTTCACCATGGGTTTCGGATCTCTACTTCAACCCCCGCTGATATGACTGCCTGATTACCCCTGCCACGGCGATTTACCTCTAGTTTTACAGAGGAGTAGAAGAAGATCGAAAAGATTTATGATTTTGCAGATAAATCTTTTCGAAAAGATTTTGCAGATGGCCACATAGATCAGTCTGGTTGGGGGATTTACCACGGCGATTTTGAACTTCAATTTGGCAATTACACTTCTAACTTGAGATTGAATATAGTGATGAGTAGAAGAAGATCGAAAAGATTTTGCAGATGGCCTTTGAGTGGGAATGTCTATGTTTTGGGGAGAGAATATACATGAATGTTCAACTGATTTTGTATAGTATACTTTTACCCCGCATTCTGTCAAAGCCCTATGTTTGACAGAATCATAGGCAATAATCCTTTTATTTTAATGTATAGGCATTGCATAATTCAATTACATTATCTACTGCGTCAAACATTACGCTATAATTTCATCTCTCGTACAAATTAGTTCAAATATAATAAAATGTAAATAGATATATCGTAGTCCGCCCGAATTGTAGCTGCATCTTACCCAACTGGAAAGGATGGAAGCTGAAAAAGTTCATCTCGGAAGGTAGATGCAGGGAAAAATAGACTGTGAATGTGAAGACAAAGGAAATTCTGCGCATCCATAAGAAAATAACTAGGCATGCATTCAGTAGGCACTTCTTTAAAAAAGAAACTGAAGATTGAAGAAGATATGTTTCAATTTGGCGTGGAGCGGTGTCTTTAGGCGGAGGATAATGCATATGGAGTTTAGAGGTCATCGCATTGAGGGGCAAGATGAGTACAGCTTGGCGTTGGGAGACGGGAGGTAGGACACAAATATCTCCACTGTCCTCAGTGAAGTCATATCAAATGAAGAAGTAAGCATCCCGAGTTTAATCCACGTTAGATTAAGGGATGAAGTTTCTACAGAATTGGATTGGAACTTGAAACATTCAAAAGGACGACTACCTGAGCTTGAGTGTTTCAACTATGTTATGGCCTACCTGTTATGTTGGTATGCCTGAACTAAACGATTTGATTAATGAGGAAAACACCTCTGCATCCACTGATTGAACAGAACTGTTCCCATCAGAAAGAATATCGAAGTGGAAATATGTCATATTGAATATTTTTAAGGACAATCATCAATACACACACACACACACATATTCCCTCCAGATGAAACTTGCATCTTGTCTGCAAGTATCTCAGAAGATAAAGATGCTTCGACATCCTAGGATAAAAATGTACATGTGGGTGAATGAGTAACCTCATCATTGAGTTAGTAATGAAAAATTTTCTAGTATTAATCTGCTAACTCCTATCAAACGTTTATCTAACATCAAAGCCTGTAATGATAGTATAAGTAAACCTAAAATTCTGGTCACTTTTGACACTTGCCTGGTATCATCCGCCATGGAATATTACTTGGCACTTCTCTTCCTCTTACATTTGGAGTTATGCACCCTTTTTCAGTTTGCTGGTTACTTCTCGAGACTAGGGACTTTCATGAATAATGTACGGCAGGAAACTACTTCTGTAGTATGTACTATGTACACAGGCAGTTGTGATGTAAATGCAAGTTCATAGAGAGCTAATTATAATCTATTACCAGCATTGTTTATCGTGCCGTTAATCGATCTTTCAGTAAATGAACCTGAGTTTCGTAGATCAATAAAGTTCTTAAACATTTTGGGTGCTTCACAATGTGAACTTTGATTGAAGTGTATTAGCATTTATTTGGTCGAGTTGGTGCACGGGCTTTTGATGGTTAGGGTAGATGAAAATTCATGGAGGATAAGGTTTTCGCTTAAAAGACTACTTCGTACTTCCTCGGACATTGATGTCAATTTATGGTCAATGTGTGTGTGCTGGAATGAACTCAAGCTGTTTCATCGGCTAGTAATCAATGAAGGCATATGATGTCAGAAGTCGCAATTAGCCAGTTGAGTTGACCTGAAGCACTTACATAATAGAGTAAAATAGGGTACAAATTCTGTGAATGAAGAAAATGAAATCTACTACCTCCCCTATAATATTCTGTATTTCTGTTTTTTAAATAGCGCATATTATCATTATCTTCTCCGTTATGTAAATATTTTTACGGTGCCTGTCTAATTATGATTTCTTTCATCATGTCTTCAGTTTGTAAAGTAACAATGCTTTATTGTTATGTTAAATACAACATGATGAGTGGTTTTGTAGCTTAAAGTGTCCAGAAATTTAATTTTTTTTTGGAACTGAATTGTGCTAGGGAGTCCATCTTATGGAAAATATCAAAAGTATATCGGTGACTTCAGTGAAGACGATAGCTTTTCCATCTGAAAATTACTGTTGTAAGTGAGGAATCAAGTTCTTAATCTGAATGTGCTCAGGGTAATAGAATAGAGGATGCTGAGGCTCTTGAAACTGGCTGTCTCATTTACAATGGGGCTTTCGGCAGCTGAAGTTCTTGTGATCGTTCTTCTGCTAAATAAAAGGCTTGAATAAGTAATACAGGTCAGAGTCAGGGGATTTGGGTTTGTCCCTCATTAGGCTTCCCTCACTGAGAAGAATAGGATGTCATTAACCTATGGAGACCTGATATCTTGTCTAGTCTTCTTGTGAGCAAGCACTATCACTCCCTGTCCAAAGATGCTGCACGATTAAAATATCTTATGACGTGTGGTGGGTTTTATGAGTTTTGATATTGTTATGACAGATAAAATCTTTTATTAATGAAGTCAGGTACAATCAGGTCTTTATTCCATATATTTTTATGACCAAATTGTTGTCATACTTAAATCTGCTAAGAAGACCGGAAAGGCGACATTTTATAAATTTGTATAGGCCATAATATTAAAAAAAATCATTAGGCGATCTCCAACCAAACAACTTCCCTCATCCAATTAAATACAATTTATGTACTTTTACGCCATCAATAAATAGCAACAATTATTAAATAATAATAGTAAATAAATTAAATGAGTAAAAAATTATGTAGATATAAATAAATTCAGAAGCATAAGAACAAAAAATTTGTTAATCATATCTTACGATTTTTGGTACATAATACTAATGAATCATCCTAAAAATTGCAATGTGAATATAAACACCAGTTACAACTATAAAAAATACCAATGAACATTCCGTCCCAAAAAAACACCAATGGACACAAAATAGTAGTGTTATTTGCATCAAGTATATCAAATAATTGTGTTTAAATATTTTCGTCAATATTGTTTCAAAATAATTTTCTATAATTAAAAGTTCCGACCGATAATTAGACACCAAAGCGTCGTTAGTAATTGCTTCCCCCAATAGGGGAAAGCCAAGGGGACTTCCCCCAGCCTTTCCCCTCAACCGGTCGGAGACTTGCCATGTCTTCATTTCCCTTCCACTTGATCGGTTGGAGATGCCTTCACAATTACAGTGAATGTTTTCAGATATTTAGAAAAGTTCATTGCTTTGGTATTTCTGACTTCTGTTACACATTAGACAATACTCTGGATGCCATTGCTTCATGACAGTGTAGTTATTCTATACGATACCACAATTTAAAACCATGTTTTCTTAAATGGTATCAACCTGCTAATGCAACTACCACGAGAATAACTCACCTCCCACTTGTGCAGCCTATGATTTGCTTGGGTCCGAACTTCCTAATGGATGTCTTGTCAGGAAGAAAGTAACACTTTGTGAGTCTAAATTTTCCTGCAGTGTTGCCTGTTGGTATTACTGGTGCTTTTGACGTTTCCCACAAAATAGTCTTACATAAAGGAAACCCCTATTTCTCCCTCATTCTAGTTAGTGATTAAATCTTCTAGTTTCTCTGGGAGATTGAACAGAGAGGCCTTAATTTATAACCTTTTTAAAGTGATTGAATATTTCGGATTTAGCTATTGCAATGATTTCTTCGTTCGATGCACTGCTGAACATCATTCATTAGAAGTGGTTGAGGATATTCGGTTGAATTGCAGACATACAGCAGGGTAAAGGATCATAGAGCAAGTTTCAGTGTTACTGAGGTTATCAAGAGTTACGTCCTGGAAGTTCGCTGGATTGGTAATTGTGTTCTCCGGTTAGATACTTGAGAGTACTGAGGATATGGACACTGCTGTCGGATACGATACGGAAACGGACACGAGATACCTCATTTTCCAATGGAATTATTTTGGCAGAAATTAAGGGTATGTCCCGACGATTCGCAAACAGTAAGGGGTAGTTTCTGTAAATTTCCCTGATTGTTATGACAAAGTATCGGTTCCAACTTCTTTAATATTGATAGCTTGAGTATCACGGAAAAGCATAGCTTAAGTATAAAAATAAGAGGACAAAGAGAGTAGCTTACGTGGGTTCGTGTTTGACGAGTTGGTTTTATCTGCTTTAGCCTAAGTACATTTTAACCCATTTAAAGTTGAAATATTTCATAAAATAACTCATGTGAAAGTCTAATAAACACACTGGGCCAAGTGTCATATCTCATTTAGTGTCTCTGACATTTCACCCCAATTGTCTAGTCTAATAAAATTCCCTGAAATACCCAAACACGCCAAATAGATTGTCTGACACGTAGTTTCGAGTGTTCACTAGTGTCCGATTTTTTCAAGTGTCCAGCACGGATACGGCCCCTATTTTGGAGTGTCCTTGCTTCCTAAGTAAAGGGTTTAGGTGGCAATTTTTACGCGTCTTTTAATACTATGCCATCTTTGGTCTCTGTGTGGGAGATACCGGAATAGAGTGGTCTGCATTTTGATAAGGTTCCTCGTTGCTGCTATTACACGATGGTGGTTAGCGACAGCCTAGATCATTTGGACTGTGGAGATAATGGGTAAAACCCTTGCTGATATCAGGGTTTGTGCTGCCAAAGACCACCTTATACTTTCTATATAGTAGTACTTGTTATTTTTCTTGCTATTTTGTTTGAAATTGAGTTGTGTATCGTGTGTCTTTAATTGACTAGAAAACTTAGATTTTTATTCGAGTGAAGAATGGATCTAGTAAGTTCTCTATACCTGTTGACATGGTCTTTGCCACCATTTTTCCATAAGTTACCGGTCAACGAAAACAACCTTTTTGTGCACAAGGTTTATATATGCTCCAGAATGAAAGATAAAACTTTTCTGTTAGTCACATTTTTTTCTCTTATTAAATCAGCTTGCAGATAACTATCTGGGAACATAAGAAGAACATAGACAGCTCAGGAGTTTGAAACACTAGCGAATGAATGAGAATACAAACAGGCCAATGATGGGGATGTTTAAAGATTATGTATAAGGAGTCGCAATCAAGGTCATTGTTCCTACTATCAATTCTGAGCCTACTTGTTGCATGTTGTGTATACGAACTGTATACCTGAGAGCACCAGCTAGGAAGCTGCAGTTGCTATATTGGAGGCCGTTTTTAAGTTTGGAGACGAACAGGATTGGGAAATTACGAGGGGGCACCGCTGTAATAGAGTATACTCTCCTTTGTATATATGATAAGTTATTCTGTTCACCATTGGTTATATTCGATGTATAGATTGCCATTTTACTCGTTTTAAACTGTTCCATGTTTTTAGATATCTTTACAGACGGGTAAAACGGTAAATCATGATGAGGGACAAATAAACTATGCATAATTGTTAGTCTATACGCAATCCGTTCTACATAGATGTTGAATTCAACTAGATCAGTTAATGGGTTCAGTTCACATGTTGATGCACGATTTAGTTGACGGTTGATACAGAAGTGACCAATTTGAGGTTAAACGTATCACTGACTGAATGTCACAGGACATGTCTGTTATACCTTATCCATATCTTGCCCAAATACTAGTACCTTACCTAAACAATGGCCTCAAAGAATACAGAAGGATAAGATACGGTATTTACGTGACCACGGCCATAAATTTGGCAATTGAGGTAATGGGGTAGGTTTTGCTGAACTTTGTATTGGGGGAGTGGCTACACCAACATATTCCAAACAAATAGCTGTCACTTGTCCCATTCAAGACTACAATAATGGAGTATTGAAGTAACTTGTAAGCTCATGTTATGGACATTTTCCTTTTGGAAACTTCAAAGGAAGATATGTGGGTGATCATGCTTTGCGTTGCCATCCAAGTCATTGTCATCCCACTCCTCTAACATGGATTAAACCCCAGAACAGCCTATCAATGGAAAGTAGCAAACTTTGGACATAGGAAAACCTAATATTTCAAATTGGACGACCTCACATTAGGGTTTTAGTAATTGGATATGGAAACTTTAGGTCACTCAATTTTAATGTTGCTTAAATATATACTTTTCTTTTCCAAGCTACGGAAGAAACCAATTTTTAAAGCGGATACTTGTGGGGACTGGTTATCTATATAACAAAATAACAAAAGAGAAGGGAATAATTTGAAATGTGTTCTCAGCCCTTCAATCTTCTGATTTTCAGCCATTGGATCATCCCCAATTTTGGCGAAGTGGGACCAAACTCACCTATAGAGTATAGAGTACACCACCTTTTACATCGTTTGTATGCCTAAAGCTCCCATTTTGGGCAGCAACGTGAGAAAACAAAGTTCGGCAGATGACTCTATAGGTTGACGTTATCACTATTCAAAACACGTGGATGTTCAGAAAAGAGTAAATCCAAAATTTATGTTCTTGAAGAACTCAAGATGGTAGGAGAGTTTAGAAATTTTGCTTACCAAACGTGTACGTCAGTAGTTTCTTCTTCCACGTGATATGTACAAGGGTGAATTATGAAAAAGGTATAATCCAAACGACACTAAGGCTCTGTTTGGTTCGTAGTAAAATGTTTTACACGGAACATATTCTACACGTAAAATATTTTGTGTGAAAAAGTTATTCTCTGTAGTTATTTCTCGTGTTTGGTTGACACTTGTCAAAAGAGGGCCGTGACGAAAGTGACAGTTATGGGTGGTGGTGAAGGTGGGTGGCGTTGATGGGCCGTGGCAGAGGTAGGTGGTAATTGTGGTTATTGGTGGTAGAGGTGTTAGTATGAGTTATTGTTGTGCTCCTTCACTCTTTCAAAAATGGCTTACGGATTTGAAATGGGTAAATCATTTTACATCATTTGAGGGCAAATATTTTACAGGAAAACATTTTACCTCCAACCAAATGGAGCCTAAAGTGAAAAAAAGTTTATGGTATTTTGAAAGTTTATGCTAAGTTTGAAATGGTAATAAAATTTCGGTTCAATCACGCAGTTAGGGGCCACAAGCACCTAAATGCCTTGCCTCAAAGACTAATCAAAAGTCAAAAAGCAACTTGTAAAAGCCACCTTCCCACTTGTGTGGCCAGTCACTAGAAGAGAGACAAGCCTCTTAGGGGTGCCAAGCAAGAAGCCAAGACCACTAAGTTTAAATTTTTAAAAGTTGTAAGTGTTCTAGTTTTCCTTAATCCCTATAGTGTTGGTTACTCAAATGAATTTGTATTTGTAATATTGAGTGTTAAATTAGTATTTGGTAAAGTCCTAAGTGACCATCTCTCTTGAGTTGATTGTATTTCATAAAGGAGAAATACATCATTTAGGACACGTGCATTGTCATACGGTTGTTGCAACGAATTTGTTTGTAGTTAAGACTTCGTGTGTATGTCCGTAGATCTCGAATTTATAGATCAAGAGATTGTGTACGAATAGAGCAGCTAGTGTTTGGTCGACTTTCACAGTAAGCATACATGATTAGCCTAGTGTGCCTCGTTTCTCTGTGTGAACTACTTGCTTCTATAAATGAAATAGTCGTAATTTGCTATCTATTGGGTAAATATGTTTTACTTGAAGAAATCTCTACTTTATTAGTCGTATTTGAACTTGAAACTTTATTGTTCAAGTAGCACATTTAATTAAAAGTCATTAACAACTTAAAGTGAAATAATCGCATGAACTAGAAGCATTCAGTTGCTACTATGTTGGCTCCGGCCAGAAAAACAGACACTAGAGTTTTCCTTGACTACATGTTGGAGTCTTGGACTTGCTAGATCCGACCGTAAAACTGATTCAAGAGTTTTCCTTGACTACTTTATGCTATGTGCTGATATGCATACACTTTCATCATGTCTCATGCCACCTTTATTTTATGCTGCAACATTACAATCATCTTCTGCCTTTCATGTATAAATTGGTTAACTTCCTCCATAGGCGAATTAATTTTATCTGATCAAAACTCAACTGAGGAGGAGCACAACCATGTAAGGCCATGAAAGGGGTGATCTTCAAGCTGGTATGAAACTCGATTTTATACCAATATTAAGCCAGACTCAACTATTTAACCTAGTTATGTGGCCTATCCCTGTTCACGCATTTGAGGTAAGCTTCAAGGCATTGGTTCAATCTCTCTTTCTGCCCATATGTTTGGGGATGATATGAAATAGAGTAAGGTAATGTGGAATTCAACAACTTGAACAACCCTTGCCTTTTGGCTAAGAAAGAGGGGATCCCTGTATAAGAGATGGGTTGTAGGAAGATCACGAAGCTTATGTATATGATACAAGAACATTTTTGCTACCTTTGCAGCTGTGTAAGGGTAAGATAGAGCAATATAGCGTTCATACTTCGTAAAGTTGTCTACTACCACCAAGATAACATTCTTCCCATTGGATTTTGGTAAGCCAGTTATGAAATCCATGCTAACATCTGTGCATGGCTTTTCTAGTGTAGGGAGGGGTTTCAGAGGGCCAGGATATTGGACATGTTCATGTTTCATTTCCTGACAGAGGCCACAAGTGAGCACTAACTATGTGACTTCTTTCTTCATCTCAGGCCAAAAGAAGTCGTGTTGCACCCTCTTGTAAGTTTTTGACACCCCTGAATGCCCCCACACAAGTTTCATGTTCCATTTTAATGAGACTTTGCCTCAAGTCAGTGCTGCAACCCACATGAACTTGGTGAGACTTCCGTATCATGTCATTTGAGAGAGTTTCAACACCTTGCCCTGCCTTGGAGTCCACCATTAGCTTCTGAATCCAGGTTTGAGTCCTAGCATCCCCCTGGTAGGATTCTTTGACCAACATCACCCATTCTGGCGGCACTGCAGTTAGAGCATTACACTGTCCCAATTTCTCTTATGAGATTCTAGAAACAGAATCAATCACTGAGTTTCCCTTCCTCTTTTTGTAGGTGATAATGCAGTTGAGCCCCCATTAACTTGGCTATCTATTTGTGCTGCATGGAGCTGTTCAACCTTGGTTCCAAGAAATGTTTAATACTCTAGTGCTCAGTTTGAATAATGAATTGAGCTCGTTCCAGATAGGGCTTCCACTTGGTAACAACCTGAGCAACGGTCATCATCTGGTTTTCATAAGTTGGCAAGGATTGATGCATGAGATTGAGTGCCTTAATGTACTAGGAAATTGGCTTGCATCAATACATCCCTAGTCCCACATCACATGAACCTCTCTCAACCAAAATGGGTTTTTTGAAGTTAACACAGGTGTATTGGACATCAATTTCTTGAACCATGATTCCAATCATGCTGACCCTTCTTGAGTAAACGAGTAAGTGGTTTACTTACCCACCCATATTGGTTAACAAAAATTCTATAGAAACATGTTACACCAAGGAATCCCCTCAACCCTTTCAAAGTCTTAGGTACTGAACAATTGAGCATACAAGAGATCTCCTTTTCTTCTGCAGCCACCCTAGAAGATGAAATGACGTGTCTCAAATACTCAATTTTACTCTGGCCAAAGGCAAACTTGGGTTTCTTGTCATACAACAGGTGGTGCCTCAGGGTGTCAAGTACCAAAGTTAATTTTATCTACATATTTTTCCAGTAAAGGGCTATACACCAAGATGTCCTAGAAAGTACCAATACAAATTTCCTAAGAATGGGTTTGAGTATCTCATTCATACATAATTGCTTGAAATGATGCTGCGGGGGCATTAGTTATGCCAAATGGCGTAACCTAGAACTCATACTACCCTTCATGAGTTCTAAAAGCTGTTTTAGAAATGTCCCTCTTCCTCATTCTTATTTGGTGGCTACCTGCTCTTAGATCCAGTTTAGATTAAATAGTTGATACATGTAGCTCATCAACTAATTCATCTACTACAGGTATGGGGTATCTATCTTTTACTTGTTTTCTATTGAATTCCCTGTAATCCACAAATAATCTACATGATCCATCCTTCTTCTGAACCAACGTAATAGGAGATTCAAATGAGCTGACACTTGGCTTGATCACTTGTGTTCCTAGTATTTCCTCCACTGTCCTTTTAATCTCATTTTTTTTTGAAGTGTGGGTACCTATATGGCCTAATATTGAATGGTTCAGCTTCAGTCTTCAAGGGTATGGAATGATTATGGGTTATGTGAGGAGTTAAGTGCTTAGGTTCTTGGAATACTTATTGGTAATTTTATTGTACTTTGTCCTCCTTTTCAAGGGTGGGCTCCAACACTTCTTTAGGTGGATTAAGTGACTAAAAGCAGTCCCAAATTGCATTCACATTCGTAGAAATGTACTTTAAGAACCCTTATGCACTAATGCATCTAAAACAGGGGTTGAGCTAACCCCTAGTTACTCCTTTCCATTCTATTGTTTGCCCCTTATGAATGAACCCCAAGGTTAACATATTAAAGTACATACACACTAGGCTGATGGTGTTGAGCCATCGAGTGCCCAACACAACATCACCGACCTCCAGATGTCGGATTCTCATATCTGAAGTGAACTCTTTCCTCCTGTTTTCCATGTGAAGGAAGTGCATTTATGAGTGCCCATCATTGCGCCCCCATCTGCAACTATCACCATCATTGGCTTTATCTCTTGCAACTTGCACCGTAATTTCTTTGTGTCTATAGATCCAGTAAATTATGAGTGCTTCCACCGTCAACGAGGATGGTCACTTGGTTCTTCTGCACTTGCCTTTTTACCCTCAAAAGTTTCATGAGTAGTGTGTCCTGAAAATGTATTGAGTGGAAACATGATTTGGCCATTGGGGTCCTCACATCCCTCATTGTCCACTCTACCTTCATCTTGCAGCTCCTTATAGCCAGTTTCCACCTCCTCCTCTCCCATTATCATATAAATCAATTTTTTTTTTCCTAATGTCTAGGCATGTACACTTCATCAGAATATTCTGAGGTTCTTTCTATCCTTAATTTCATATCTTCAGCAGTATTCTTCTTAACATGCATCATGTTAGTAAATGAGGGAGTTTTAGGGGTGGTTTTAGAAGTGGTAAATGAGGTCTAAAGGTTGGTTTTGGGAGTAGTGTTTTTGGTGTTGGTATTAGCAGCAACACTCCATTTTTCATCTGCATTTTTGTTGCCTGATCATGTTTGATCTCATACAAATTGGAGAGTTTTATGGTTTCTCTCAGTGAGGTAGGGTTCTTAATTTGAACATCCATTTGAATCTCTTCTTTCAATCCACTGAGATAACTTTCCACAATCCATTTTCATTAGACATATGAATCTCTCCTCCCCCTTTGTTCATGACCAAGGACCCCAATTATTCAAACTTGAGGAGTTATTCAGCCATTTTCCTCGTCTAATGTGTTTTTTGAATGTTCCCACCACATTCTTCACTCAATACTCATGAAACGTCACCACTAATTCATGAGAAAACAGCTCCCAAGGTATACCCCGGTGCGTGTGTATGTATGACATGAACCAAAACTTGGGTAACCCTTCAAATAGACTTCTACAAATAAGACATTGTTCACATGTGGTACATTGCCAAATAGGAAGCATACTTTACATTGTTGAAGCCAACCATGTACACCATCCAATTGAATTTTGGTATCTCTAGCCTTGGCACTTGGAATCCTTCCAACCATGGTGGTCTAGAAAACATACTGGGGCTACCTATTGGGTTTTGTAGAGAAGCTAGTTGGTATGGATTAGGTGGTCGTATTGAGTCGTAAGTTGATGCACTGTGTGAAAGGGTTGATGAATAGGGTAGTAATTGACTATTGGAGTCGCTGTAGTGGTGGTGGGTTGCTAATGATATGGATTAGTGTAAGATAGGTTTTGGTATAAGGGTAGAGTGTGACATGTATTGTTTATATTGTAAGCATATGGTATAGCCACTGGTGTACTGGGGTAGTGGCTAGGTGGATTGAAGGTGTGTTATGGAACTGGAGTTTGTATTTTTTTGATAGGGGCTAAGGTTTTGAGTTTCTAGAGATAAATATGGAGGGGGAGGTAAGGATGGAGCTGTATCATCCCTTCCCTTGATCAAACTTGCTACTAATCCTTTACCACATACATTTTCTTTTCCTTTATCTACTTAGGTCTATTCGAGAAAAAAAAATAGTTCTTCCAATTACCTTCCTTCCCAGTCATTCTTGATGTAAAGGCATTCTTCAATTTTTCTTGTTGTTGACCCAATCCACGTGCGACTGAATCCGTCTAATGAAGTTGAGCGGCCAACTTGTCCACACACGCCATACTTCTAGTTCTCCGTTGGTCGGAAGTTCTGATACCATTTGTAAGGAGCTTGATTGGCTCCGATTAGGTACAGGTCAATCTCTGATCGAAAATGGTGATTCGGTTGTCAGATTGGAGCTCAATGTGAGCGCAATCCAATAAAAAATAGTGATTAACACTTCAATAAAGAAAAGTGGAATCAAAATTACAGTAATCGTCATGAATGAATCACTTACGCTCTCTTTCTTTCCCTCCTTCTTACCGTTGCTGAGGACCCCACACCAAAGGACTAGGATACCCGTGACTTCCATTGATAATACCTATCTATATCCCCTCTACCATGTATGCTAATTGTGTGAGTAAATGGCGTTGTTGGACTTATGATTAGTTGAACGACGTCGCATAAATCTTTTACCGGGATTATTCCTTGAGAAGGAAAATTTGGTCACAGGAATACCAAATTTGGTAAATTGGCTGGAGCAGTGGCCAAAGAAACATAAATGCAGTAAAATTATGGTCATGATAAGTAGGGATCATGGCACATCCTCCTGTGTCGAAAACATCCTCCTCCACAGGCGTTGGCCTCCTCCTTTCCTCCTACTGACTGTTTTCTCATTTTTTTTTCCTTTTTCTTTTCAGACATACTCTAATTGGGAAGGGTATAATCGACATTTTGAGTTAATCTTTTGACGGGTTTTGTTAAAATGAACGGAACCGCGCAAAGACGAAAGCACGGGAATGGTTTTTTTGCATAATTTGGATACCTAAGGTGGTCTTTTGCACAAACCCCTAACCACAAGGGGTAATATGCAATTAACTCCTATTTTAATAAGGCCATTGCATTTTGCATCCCCCCTATTTATGGCTTCTACACTACTTCCTTGTTTATTAATTGTCTCACTTAACCATGGTTTTGTGCAAAATGCTACTGGAACCCTACAATTTGTGATAATTACACATATATCACTGTCATCAATTCACTCCATTTCCTGACAAACACTTGGTGAACTACATGAACTACTTACCTTCACCAATAACAATATTTTTACAAAGCTTTGACAGGAGAGGAACAGAAAACACTTCAAGCAGCATATTGCCTTTGATTGATTTTAATTACTAGTTACCTAAATCTCCATTCTGCAACAAGGGCAGTGAGGATTGGTTGCCAGCCATGGCACCAAGCACCGCGAATGGAACCTGTGGGCGCACGGTAAGTCCACCACTTGATGGACGGTCTCATCACTATCGCCACCACCATCGCCGCCGCCCTTGAATTGTTCCAAACATATAGCACACTCCTCTTGCTCTATGGCCTTCCACCTTAATTTTGCCCAACTGAATCGTTTGGACCCACTTTTCTTTAACCCTCTTTGCAATTGCAGGCTCGGTGACAATATCGTTGTTGTGGTAGTGGTTGTTGGCTCAACATACCTCAGTCTCTCCTGGCCATTACTATTCCTGGAATTCGAGAAAATAACAATGGATATAGCTAACTTTTGAGTGGCACAGCAAAATTAGAAAGAAATAAAAACGTCTATGCCAGCTTTTGCTAAGAATCAATCTCTAATTGAACAGTATTCCTAAAATTTACAAAAGTGCAGAAACCGGACAGCTCTTGCGCAGAAATCTTTTCACAGGCATTGAATTCTAAAACTCGGGAACAGTAAATCACAAAATTAAGCACCATAAATGTTTTAGCTAGCTTTGTTAAGGATCCAAACGGGTAATTCACAACCGGGGAGAAGCCCAAAACACTTTTTTAATTCTTTTTATCCTTTCTTCTTGAATGTACGATGTGGGACTTTTCAATAGGTTTTGCAGAGCATCTATACACTACCGTAGAAAAGGTTGATTATCGAGATCCTCAAAGCATGCAAATGAGTGCTTTTTTGAGTACCTGTTTGGTTGCGATGTTGATCTTTGTGCTGATCTCAACCTCTCATCCAACCTCTCCCTAGCTTCTCTTGCCACACCTCCCAGCTTCTCATCATTTTGATGATTCCCCTGGTTGCTGCTGTTCACTATGCTCCTTTGCTGCTTCCATTTTCCAAGCAAAAACCCACATCAAATCCATCAATGAAATCCTCAAAAAGCACATAATTAATGTCAAAACATACTCTAGTACCTGGAGAGAGTGGGTTGAGGTGAGAAGTGATTCATAGTTGCTTGTGTTCAAACAAAAAGACCTCCTTGAGAAAGAGCCATGTCCTGAACCTGAGCCTCCCAAATCCAAGTACCCTCCTCTGCTGCTGCTCTGATGACACCGCCTCCGCCGCGCACACTCAACTCCGGGCAGCATTCCGGCCATGTTGAGAGAGAGAGAGAGAGATGTTTGGTAGTTAGTTAATGGTGTTATTCATGTTGCCTAACTGTGAGGAGGAGAGTAGAAATAGTTAGCCCATGAACATGGGTCTCAGTATTAATTTGAAAGTGATCGCCAAATATTAGGAATGTCACACACCACGGATAGGAGAGAGATAGACACAGTCAAAGAAAGAATAGAAATAGAAGGGACGGGGACTACATAATTAGAGATTCAGGGGAAATATCGATGAACCGAGAGTACTGGCCGACAAATGGAGGGGCCGTGCCATTGATGATTGGGGGTTGAAGGTTTCTGATATCATTGTCATCTTTGTTTCCCTGATGACCACAAGACGAGTAGATTTATTTATTTATTTTTTTTTTTGGTACAATGATTTTAGATCTACCAGTATCTCTTTCCATGAATTATTTTTCTTTGTGGGGAATGTAAAGAGCGCTACGTCACACAAGTGGTGCCTTCTTGGCTCTTTTTGTTTAACAAAATGTTTTTATTTTTGTAATGCAAATGCCAATCAAGCAAAACTACAATTCGTGCTACTAAAAAGACTACAATTGAGTGTGACAAAACGGAGAACTATACTCTTTGAACTCGTTTGCTTTTTGGCTTTAATACGAGGGATTGATAATACTGAGTGTTAGGATCGATTTGGAGCGATTTAACAACACAACGAAAAACAAAACGAAATAATAGCACGAACAATAACACGACGATATACGTGGTTCACCAAATTGACTACATCCACGGTCCACACCCACTTCACTATGATGAACGAATAAAAAGTACAATCAAATCTTTCACTCTCTCTGTGTGATGTGATACCCTAATCTTAGAGCTAGGTTAATTATATAGAGATAGTTAATACATGAAATTGCTTGTAAGCCCCTCAATTGTAGATTAGGTTACGAGACAGTTTTCACACTTAACACTGATATTAATTGTGATGGTATTAATAGAGACGAGATTGATAGTTAAACAGTAGATACAAGCTTGTGTTTGTTTTTTCATGACTATATATATGGGACTATGATATGAAGGACAAATATGCCCTCGATTATAATATTATGATAGTAGGAAACTTATCATCTCACAATATACAAATGTAACTACTTATCTATAATTTTATTTTTTATATATTTTTCAAACCGCACCATTTCATTTCATTTTAAAGAGAAATGGGGGTATCATAGCAGAGATATAAGGCTAAGAAGAATAATGAGAAAAAATACCAGAGATCTCAACTGGATGTTGAGCAGGGCCGGCCCAAGACAGTAGGGGGGCTAAGAAGACTAATAAACTTGGGCCCCAAATTAAAAAAAAAAAAAAAATACACCTAAAAAAGTTTGTTTAAAAATATATTTGTAAACTTCTAATAATTGTGTGTAATATATTAGATTCATATTAGTTTTAACTAACATGTTAGTTTGCAAAAAAAATGTTAGTTTTAACTAATGTTCTTCAACCTTATAATTTTTTGACAAGTAAAAACTATAAAAAATCACATTTGTCATCAACGAGTTTCAAACTTTGGTCAAACTTGTGGCAAAAGTATTATTACCACCAAACTATTATACAATTCTTTACAGTTTTACATTAAAGAATGTATTTAACTAAACTATAGCAATTTTCAAACAAATTACTGGCAGAACAGGGGGGGGGGGGGGGGGGGGGGGAGGCGGGCGGTCGCCTCGACCGCCTAGCAGGGTTGGACATGAACCGTATTTTTATACGATTTTCCCTCTCCCCCTCCCCTTCCTCCACCCTCATAGAGTTGGAAATGCCCTTATAAGAAGTATTCTATATGGACCTAGAAGGAGAAATTTTGGACTTGGACTTATAAGTCCATAGTGTAAGAAATAACTGTCAAAAATGTTTGATTTTTAAGCTTTCTTTAATCTTTTAGTGGATTAACTTTTTCACCAAACACACCGTCTTTTTTCTTTTTTTTGTCATAAATGTTTTTTTATATAATTTGTATACGTCGAGAATTACAAAAAAGTCATATCAAACTTACCCCATAAAATCACCTTTAGTCATATATGAACAGGAGAGTAGCCTTATTTCCGCAATGCACGAAAATCAAGTTCGAGAGAAGTCTTATTTGTCAAAGAAAACTAAGTACTTCATTATAGTAACAAGATTAGACTTACATTGCAATGAACTAGCAAAATTTTTCAATTGACAACCCCATACTTATCAAATGAGTTGATTGGTTCTTCTGTGTTGAGTGGAATTTGTCATTGTCACACATTTGGTGACTACAATCGGGTCATACTTTCTCCGTAACGCCTCTTTCTTTATATTTTGACTTTGTTACTATTTATTGGGTCACTTTGTCCCGGTGATTTGAATAGCAAGACGATCTAGTCTTTTTATAATTTTTTCATGGTGTTGTAGAGTAAAAATTATTCTATAACACGGTGGAAAAAGTATAAAAAAATCGTATTATTTTGTGATTCAAATCACGCGATCAAAGGGACCCAGATACGAGTCAAAAAGTCGAAGCGTAGAGAAAGAGGCGTTACGGAGGAAGTATAACAAGTAAGCTTCTATTAGTCGTCACACCAATCGAACATTCCATCTATATAACAAATTAGGATGGTGCGGATTGTGATGTTTCTAATATGGTTTATGTTCCATTAAACCGCATCAATCTAAACCATTGGATGTAAACTACATAAAGAAACTTTTTTTTTTTTTGATAAAAATTAAAGAAATTTTGAAGAGAATAGAATGGGGGAATGCATGACATAAATTACTCTCTAATCACTTTTTAATAACTTTTTCATCCCTTTTGAAAGTTGGAGTTTAGAAAAATGAGAAATGTAATAACTACATCTCCACTAACTTTATCATGTCCACTGACATATCATGAGGCACTAAAAATGGACAAATAATTTGGGAACCAAAATATTTTCACAGAAGTAGGAATGTAACATCTTAGAGATTAAGATATAATTTTCACTACTTTATTGTTTGTAAGCTTACCAGTTATCATATCAAATTTTTTTACAAACTATTTTTATTTGTGATAACTATACAAATTAGTTTCTCATGTAAAACCTTCTAAGTGTGTTGCTGAATGTATTTCAGTTATTTAGTTTTTTTGTGTGAAATAACTTCTCACGGTGTATGATGTTTAGTAATATGATTTTTCTTTTTCTTTTTTATTTACTTTATACAACTATTACGTAGTCTTTGTTTTGTGTTTCTGCTCTACGATCTGTTTCATTTGCTTTACGGCCATTATCACTAGTAAAACAGATCACACCATTTGTTTAGGTAACGTCATCGGACACGGACGATCACTTGGTCTTAAATAAATTAATTCAGAATAGAATAAACAAGGCCTTGGTGATGATGTATTCCATTATCATTATCATTGTAAAAAGATCAGCTAAAGATCCAAGGAAAGGTACATATGCATGAGGGGTAATTTAAATTTTGCACCCTCGGGTTTATGTAAATAAGCAATTCCTACCTATATTGTTCTTCAATTACAGAGGACACCCCTACTTTGTGAAATAATAATTACAAATTATACCCCTCAGTCCATTCCTGTTAGGGAGCTGTCAGCTGTGGAGTGATAGTGAGGCTCACTTTTGGGTGTATTTTCATTCCCCTATTGTCCCCTGAATTTTGGTAATTTACACTTATTACGCTCCGTGTTAAGTAAATATGCAATGCACACCCTTACTGTTTGTCAATTTACACGGAGCACCCCTATTTTGTGAGTTGACAGTGGGGGTACACCTTTGCTTGTTTGATTCATGCCTATTATGCCCTTTAGTAATATATAATGCCTTTTTTAACCATTACAAGCTTAGATATTACTATTTATACCATTACATTGTATTAATCTTTTACCTCTTCATGGATGGTTATAAATTACCATATATTTTGTTGGTGTCAAAATGTAAATTCGTAAATGAAAATCAACACTGAGTAAATTTGAAGTTTTATTTAACAAAATTAATTCTGATAGAGTACTTGTCAAATGTTAACATCAATATGTAGTTTGTTTACAAGAATGATAATGCATTTTTTAAAAGTGACAATAAATAATATCATTGAAAATTATTTGAAACTAAAATTAAGAGGATTATATTAACTTTTTTGTCAAATATTATAGTTAATACAATCCAAGTTTATTAAAATTCAAGCGTTGAATGTAAAAAAAATAAAAAAATAAAAAAATAAAAAAAAATCAAGCATTCAGCTTGCTGTAATATGCTAAAAAGTTCTTGTCAACAAAGAGATACATAGCAAACAAACAAAATTCTATTACTATCTAGCATCATCTTAAATAAAAAAAATAACTTTTTTCGTCTTTCCCTTTCACTCTCTCTGTCAATTGAATTATGTGCCATCATAAACCCACCTAAAATGTTTTATTTTGCATCTATTGGATGACTCGATGTTATAGACTTGGAGAGATCAAGTTTACACAGATGCAATATTTTTTTCATCCGAGTCGAGTGCTTTCTATAAGTTGCGGTAGATTGATAAACCCTCCATCTTTTTCATCCATCGGCGTCGGATAGTCACAGAGGGATTTTTCGGTGGCAATAACGTATATGTTTTTTAGTGCTCCATTAAAGCACCACGTGGTGATTTACAACCAATGAAAATACAACACTTAAATAAATTGACAGTGATTACTAGACACTCATTGGTTGTAGAGCACCACGTGGTGCTCTTTTGGAGCACTAAAAAATTGCTCGCAATAACGTTATTGAATTCTTAAATGAACCAACAAATCATGGGTATTGGTCCTTTTAGACTTTATGTAACTTGCACTTTAAACATTGTATACAGATTGAATGTAAAATTGTACTTACCCATTTTTCATTTTAGTCTGTCTAAATTAATGGTGTCCCATTCCGATTGGCTAACAGTAAAGGTACCCAATTCCTATTTACCATAACTCGAGGTGCTTTCTGTAAATTACCTTATAAATATTGAGTAAAAATATATAGACAAATTAGTACTTTCACATTTTCCGTCCATAACCATTACAAACCATTTAAAATAGGTATGTCTCATGTTAATTAATGAACAATAAGGGTGGAAATTGCCTATTTACCTAAACTTGGGGCACAAACTATAAATTGCCCAATGCATAAAACTTCTTGCCATGTTACGTGCAAATTTAGGAATCCAATGACTCCCACTAGGGTCCGTTTGGCAAATCAGTTTTTTTTTTTAGTTTTTGGTGGAAAAACCAACTAGTTTTTTAATGGTGTTTGTTTAGGTTGGTTTAAAAACCAATTTTTTCCACTTTTGCCATGAAAGAAAAAACCAACATTTTGAGGTTTTTTCCCAGTTTATTTTTGAGTTTCTATCATGACTAAAATGCCCTCACACAATTTTCATAATCACAAAGCTACCCTTCGGTCACTTATCTGTTTTTGTTTGCCTTCCATTTTTTGGATATATTTAGGATTTATATATTAATAAATTTGGAACCATGATTGGAGGATTAACAAAACCTTCATCACAGATAGTTTGTTGGATCAAAAATTTAAAATTTCAAAATCTACACTACTCGAGACAAAATTTTCTCTAACCCAGATAACAAGAATTGACCAGGGGCATTCTCTTATGACAAAACTTATTGTACTTGGGGATGGTACCCTCAACTCTTGCTTTTCTACTCCACTGAGCCTTAGAAATGCCACTGCATTCTTTCACCAAAGTTTGGTTCTCACACACATCTCGTAGGCTTCCAATTCTTGTTGTTCCTGAGCTTCACTGTCAATTCAATAGATACCAATTCTGCATTCTCATAATCTTCATTCCAGCTCACACCTTCAATGGTCAAGTTATTACCAACTTATGACACCTATCTTTTAAAAATGCAGTCTATGTTGTTCTTTGTGAATCTAAAAAATAAATACATCTAGGGGGGTATATTTGTCAATTAGTATACTAGAATTAGTTTAAAAACCACTACCAAACACATTTTTTCAGTTTTTTATCTGGTTTAAAAACTATCACCAAACACAATGGTTTATACAAAATCTCTAAAAATAACCAAAAATTTTCCACCACAATCTAAAAATCAATGGCTAGCTGAAAGAAGCCACATGATTCCATAAAAAGTGAAAGGTCCATCTTAGACCCATATTCAATGGCTAGCTGAAAGAAGCCACATGATTCTATTGATAAAGAGCTTCACTCCATAACTGGAGCTCAACTTGAGGATTGGACCAGACTTTGGAAAATGTAGATTCCCCGATAAAGTACTACTTTTCTGTGGATAATTCTCCATGGGAAAGTGCTCACCAATGCTCATAGAAAAATTAGAGGCACGACACATTGCGATACCTGTGAAATATGTGGTGTGGACAGTAAGAATATTTCTCACATTTTCAGAAACTGTAACAAAGTTTGCAATATATGGATTTTGGTTATGGGTATGAACTGGTGGAGGAAAAATAAAGATGTTGAGGTCATGAGTTGGATTAAGTTCAACCTGAAAGTTAAAACCATAATTCATGGCAGTGAATAATACAAAGTTTTTTTTGTGCCTTTATGGATGATTAGGCTTAGAAGAAACAATTTTACCTTCAAATAATAAGTTAGAGATTGATGCAGAGATAAGATTGTCAGACTAGTGGGACACATGAAGGGAGCCTTCTCTAAACCTATTTTAATATCAAATATCAATTTGGAGAATTCACATCCTAAAGGGTGTTTTCCTAATGCAGGTACCTTAAAAATGTGGATGGCTGAGTAAGACAATACCTCAAGGTGGCTGTAATGAGAGGTTTCTTCATAGACAACAGAGGAAACTGGTGGCTAGGGTTCTATGGGAAGCTTCCTTTCTGCACAAACAGTGAAGCTAAAATCTGGAGTGTTTACAGAGCCCTCACTATAGCCTTCCAAAGAACCTCAAAGATTTGTGATGGAATGTGATATTGGTGATGTTGTGCTCACCTTCCAGGGAGTTAGGGAAGGACCAGCTTCGATGCAAACCCAAATCAGAGATGGAAGATATATTTTTCAGAGGATGGCGGGGGGGGGGGGGGGTAGCATCACTCAAATCACCAGATGCACCAATGGGGTAGATGATACTCTTGCCAACATGGGAGTGGAGCAAAAAGAACACTTGAAGATGCTGGATAGTTCCCCTGAGGCTGTCAAGACTTTGCTCATGGATGACATCGTGGGTGTGGAGATGTCTATGTGGGCTGTATCTTTTGTTTATGTTTTAATTTCCGATGTAGCTAAAATAATTGATAGAATCTATAATCTTTATTGGCTTGGTTTGGAAAAGATATATTATTAGACAGATTATTAGATAGTGGTTGAGATGAGTCTATCTAATAATCTATCTTTCCCAAATTATGCCAGTTGTCTTCTAATTTACCTCTTCTATTGTTTGGGGCAAGTGTCACATACCCCTCCCGCCGACCCCGATTAGCGATTAATAAAACTTTTGTGTTAACGGGAGGAGGACGCGACATGCCGGTGAGGCCTTGACTCGTCGATAGGCTAAATAAGTTAATTTGAAAAGTCATGACAAGAGTTTCTAAAAAAAATAACTTCGCGGAAGCGTAAATAAAAACTACTTGGGGTCGTCTTGATAAACAATTTGATTTGTAAAGAAAAGAAAGTTGGAACATAAAAATTCAATGTCATTTAGCCATCTCGATTCGTCTCGTAACGAAGCATAACTCGGGAATGTTTCTAGGTATCATACAAGGGCTCAAATAAAGTCTTATATACATAATTATACAACTCTTACATACATAAACAAATTACTATCATGTAATCTACCATAGCTCCAAGTCATCTAACATATACTCGACATCTAAGCACATAAGCGTCATCAAGAATGCATCCACATATGAACTTAAATCCTTGCTACTTCTTGCTTCTTACGTGATCTTAAACCTGAAAAAAAAGGTAAGGTGAAAGGGTGAGCTCAACTAGCTCAGTGAGTTACATCTACGCCCCTCCGTAGGTTTGTAAAACTAAAAAGGGCTAACTTTCCCATGGAGCGACATGAACATAAGGCATAGTCATACATACATATACTTGTGGAACTTGAAAGAGCATTACATTCATAAAACGTAACTTGTATCGTAAAGAAAGCGTAACGTAAAGCATAACTTGGGACTTGTGAAATCGTATTGTTTCAAGTAGGAACCTTGCTTTGTCTCACGTGGAGACCATAACGTACTTGAACATGCTTGATTATTTTCTTATCTTATGGCCCGTGTAACCTTCGTGACTTAACATAACGTAGGGACATGTGCATCGCAACGGCTCGTGAGGCGACGCGTTGCCTGCTTATATTGCCCCGACAAAAGGGTCGTAGCCTGCCTAAACCCGACAGGGGGTTTCACTCCGGTAACCGTGGCCTTTCTAAAAACGTGTTTTATCTTATGAAACGTTTATTTATTTTCTTTGTTAGCATCCATGGGGCATAAATATTTAACTTGAGTAAAAAACATACATACATACATACATACATAATAGGGACAACATGAACATACATAATCTTGTAAGAAACTTGAGGGTAGGTACAAACTTCGGGAGGTAGGGTAACTCACCTTGCGAGCTTAACACATTCATTTAATATTTTCTTAGTCCAATTCCAACCAACTTAAATCACGTGATCATCGACTCCGTCGTCATATAACTAGAAAAGAGTGCTACAAATCACACATGTAACCACTTAGAATGAATTCAATCAAAGCATAACACATAATCACTTAGCATGAAGTAATTCCAAACATAGCACATAGTCACTTAGCATGAAATCATTCCAAACATAGCACATAATCACATAGCTAAATGACATGAATCTTATGAATGCAAGATAAACTAACTTTTCTCATATTCATATCTAGAACCTTATACTTCTTATTAGGTGCATATGACATGTATAATGCAACACGTAAATGGAAGATGACATATAACAAACAAAAAAGTAACTTACATAACCAGCATTGAGAAACTTGACAAATTTAAATTTTACTCATATGAAAAGTGTAACTATCGCTAGTACAAAAATTCATAGGTGACTCAAAATAATTATTTGGGACCTCAAATTTGCACATGACATAGATAAAAAGTTTACTGATATCATATAAAAATATCAAAATTATGAAAACTTTTAAGTATTTTTAAACATTAACTTTCAGAGCTGTTTAGGTATAAAACAGAGGCTGAAAAGCGGTCTTGATAATAAATTCATAAAATATTCATAGTAACTCCAAAAATTATGAAAATTTAAATGGATGTAAATAACACCTCGGTGAACAACATACCCAAATTTTGTAATTATTGGAGTAGAATAAGTACATGAAATCAATGAAAAACTTCTCTGGTCTGGGTTGGACAGATAGTAAAAACAGCCCAAGTTTTTTGGCTGATTAAAAGTTAAATACAAGTCCAATGGCTCTGAAATTTTTACTGTACAAATATCACATACAAATACACAAACTGTAAATTTTTCATATTTGTCTGAAAAGTTTAGGTATTTTTCCTAATTTTGTGAAAATAGGCTCAAACATGAACTTTATGGTTTTCTATACTTCAAAAACTTGTTGCAAGCAAGGACCATTCCATCAAAATCTGAAATTGAACTAATAAAAGGTCTAAATAACACACATATCACTACCCACATAATTTTCTTACATGATTCTAACAACAAACTTGATTTTGATGACATGCATGTATGTTCAAATGTGGGTTTTATGAAATATCCAACATTCAAGTACCAATATGATGATCTAGCCATGAATAAGATGAATCATGCTTGGAGATGAGGAAGATCAAGTTTAAAAGTTACAAATCAAAGATCAAATAACACATGCAACTCAAGATCAAGCAACTTCATGCCAAGAACATGAATCATGAACAAATTGAGCAAACAAAGAAGAAGGAGTGCTTACATATGAACCTTGAGAGGAACTAGAGATTGATCTTGGGTTCTTGGAGCTTGTAGGAGCATGGATTCTTGAATAAGATGAAGGAAAAGACTCCCCCAATGCATAGTATAACCTTAGGATTGAGTTTCTCATGATTTGAGTGGTGGAAAATGGAGTTTTGGGGGTGTTTTGTGAGGGTCAACACCCAAAACCGGGCATTGCATTCTTGAGGGAGAGTTTGATTGTTGAAGAGAGTGAGAGAGAGCATGATAGGTATGAAAAATTCTAGGGAATGACTTGATGGGATATGGGGGATAAACATAACCATACATGAATGAGAGAACATAATATTATATTATAGATGATTAGTTGGGTGGAAGAAGCATCTAGATGTAAAAGTTAATTGAAAGACATGCTATTTGGGTAAATGATGCTAAATTCAATAATTGAGAGGTTAATGCATAAAACATAAAGTTTGGAACACATTTACAAATATATATAAAGTATTGGGGCAAACTATGAACTTAATGCTAACTAACAAATTGACACAAATAGCACTCTTAGAACATTTTCTTCAAGTCTAGCATACTTAATAAAATATTAACATTAACACACATATTTAGAAGATAATAATATCGCTTAAAACATAAACGTGCAACATAAATATGAGGGTTACTACAGCAAGGACCGATCCAATTGGCTCTACGAATTAGACTTATGTTGTCTTGTGATTTTTGTTATAGGATAGGTAGACATACTCATACTCGTGTTCTTCTTTGTCCTCTACCGAATTTATATCCACTTCAGTCTAGGAAGCATCCGAATTAACATGAATGCACATGAAACTCCAATTTCAAATATCATACACAAACAAGCTCGAAATGATGCATAATTCTCAATTAAATCTCTAAAACGGTAGGAAATAAAGCAAAGATATAACTCTACAATAGAGTTATGAGGCACTAGTACTACTCTACTGGTCTGATGATCTTGTAGAGGGTGTCAAAACTTAAGGTCTAGTTTTGTTGGTGAATTATTGGGTGGGTTTTCCTTGTCGGACATGAATCTAATCTTCACAACCTTGTGCATGGGTAGTGGAATTTGGAATCCGCCGTATAAGGCAGAACCGTTGTGGAATCTCCAGTATCAGAACTATCAAGAAATGTTACTTAACTTGATTCTTGCACTTGATATAAAACTGGCTTCAACTCGGTTAACACAAAATCACGTGAATTATGAAAACTATCTTCGTTAACTGGATTGCATTGTTTTCAAACAATGCAAGCTTTTGAAAATCTGAAGGACTACTGAACTTTTCAAAGTTTTCTTAAAATTTTTAAAAAATAAAAAAAAATGATTTTCTTAAGCTCTACTTAACTTCATTAATTTTATTTTAATTCTTCACTCGAACGTCATCTGAATGCTGAATTTTTGTTTTATCAAATTCCCACAGGCGAGCACACATTGGGATCTTAGTCACACTGGATTAGTAAGCATGGACTGTCACAATATTATTATGTTCTTTAAATTGCAAGTTGGTTATTCCTGATACCGTTCTGTCATAGATGATCTTCGATTAACTCCTTACTGTGGCATATTCGGGCCTTAGCGGAGGACCCTCCCTTGAGTCCGGGGATTTCTCTAGATTTTACGACTCAGGATAGAAGGGGTGTTACAACCACACTCTCATGTTGTTAGGGGTTTAGATTAAAGACCCCATCGGGGTTTCCAAATTCGGAGATATGCAGAACGTGATTTCGTATTTGCGCGCTTCCGTTAACACAAGCATAATCCGTCAATATTTGTACTGTTTTTACTTGAAGTGTCGGTTATACCCTTGGATTTTAAAATGTAATTATAATATAAATAACTAGGCAAAATTGAAATTAAAATAACAAGAAAGAGATATACAAGAAAAAACTATTGGAAGAAGAAAGGAGAAGAAGCATGATCAGAAGGAGGTGAAGAGCGAACAAAAAAGTAAAAGAAGGAACAATAACCCAAGAAAACAAGAAAATCATAAAGGCAAAGAAGGAAAACAATAAAATAAAATGAAGGCGAAGGCGAAGGAGAAGTATGAATGAAATTCCTCTCCCATTCATCATCATCATCTTCTTCTTCTTCTTCTTCTTCTTCTTCTTCTTCTTCTTCTTCTTCTTCTTCTTCTTCTTCTTCTTCTTCTTCTTCTTCTTCTTCCTTTTCATCTAGGTTTCGTCTTTCCCTAGTTTCTTTTTAGGATTTCTGAATTGTCTTTTGGTCTACGAAATATATAGGACTACAGATTTTCTAGATCGAAAGAACAAGATGAGAACGATAGAGAGAGAGAGAGATAGAGAGAATGAGATAGAGAGAGAGACGGATGTCGCCGCCGTTACTGCTTCCACTAAGTTCCCCGACCGACTTCGCCATGTTACGCCACTTCTTTTTCATTTCATTCATCTTATTATTACTCTTCCTCATTTTCTATTTTTGGTTTCGTTTTTTAGTGTACCAATTTTCCATATATGGCCTTTTCATGAAGGAAGAGAACATATGTTGGTCATCTTCACTTTTAACCTCTTTGCCCACATAAATAAAACCACGATGATAAATTTTGCAGATAGGTCTTTCTCACAAACCCATAACCACATGGGAGTAATGTAACACCCCCATCCTAGAGTACCGGAGAATTACACATGGCTCTCCCAGACTCTCTAGAGATGTCTCCGCTAAGCACGGAAATGCTCAGTTAGGAGTCTAATCCTAACGGTTCTGCTACATAAAAGAATTAAAGAAACTGAAACTTGAAAGAAACTTACTATTATAGATTGCATATACCGTTGTGACAAGTTCCTTGTGATGGCCTACTTTCCGGTCTCCTGTGTACTCACCTACTAAGTATAGAAGGAAGTGATGTCACGACTTCTGTTTATAACAACCAAGAAATACTTAATAAATATATATATATATATATATATATATATACAAATTTGAAAATGTATAACCAGTACTTGTAATGCATGTGCCCAAGTTACCTGGACCACCTAAAATAGTGAAGAGAATGTTATACCAGTAATTCAAATTATATCATTACAAACTTACGAAAAATCTATATTCATTTATGCATTCCATTACCCGTTAATCCATCAAGAAAAACTAGACCTTATGTGTAATACCCCGGAATTTTGGGGGTATTATTAGGAGTTCAACGAATATTTTGGGCTGTTAGTAGGATTTATAAATGTAGTTTATTATTTTCCATGATTTATATATTTAATACATATATATATAATTATAAGTTTAATAAAAATAGTAGTAATAAACTTTTGTTTATATATGTTGTTTTAAGTAAAAGCTGTAGGGATTAGATAAGTTTTTTGTTATTAAAAATTACGTGTCATATAAAGTTTAAATACGTGACCAAAACAAAGTTTTTTTTTAAAATATATATATATGTGTCAAACACCTCGTCACGCTGTGCATTCGCCACACCATGAAAGTTCACCATCATCTTCCTCTTCACCATCTTCAACCAGGAGACGTTTTTTCTCCGATTTCATCTCCGGCTAGAACACAAAAACCACCATTGCGACGACCAAATGACCTAAATTTCGTCCCAATACAATCCCAACTCATCGAAATCTGATTCTTTCTCACCAAGATAACCAATTTCGCCCAAATTTGAGTCTCGATTCAAACCCGAAACCAACCCGGAAAGTCTCCGTTTCCCTCACGAACTCCTCCCTCTCCGATTATATACACCCACCTGTGAATAGCTCGAAATCCAGACCAAATCACCCTCAATCTCTCTCGCTCTGACTTTCTCTCTCTCGCTGCCCTGTTTCGTCGGAAAAGCTTGGTCCGACGAGGCTCAGCCCAGCTCTGGCAACCCTCGCCTCTGCTCCGCTTCTGTTCCTCGCCCTCGTCACCGTCCCGTCGTCCCTCTGTTCGGCGTCCGACAACCCAGCTGTAGCAGCGACGGTGCTCGCCATCGCTGCTATCGTCGCCATCGTCTCCAACGGCCATCGCCGCCGTCGTCTTCACCTTCCGTCAACCCGTTTGGTAAGCATCGAACTCGTGTGGTTTTGAGTATCAATTTTCAGTTTTGCTTCTGATTCACATTATAGCCTTACCAATCGATCAATTTTGAGGGACTTGGGTGTGTATAAATGGTTACAGTGGGTTTTCTAATGGAATGGGTGAGTTCTTTTGTTGTTAAAGATAGTACCATTAACACACCAGTGGGTGTGGTTGACCTTTCAAAAAGGAATAAAACAAAATAAATAAATTTATATATATAAAAAAAGGAAAATTGGGGAGGTTCTGGTTCATGTAGTACCAAGACGTTCACTGTTAGGTTGCTTTGATTGCAGTATGTAGTTAGTGGTGTATATATTCAAGACGAATAGTTAGCTCTAATAATAATATTATAAAAGTGTTATCTTAGTTACTTTACAAGAGATGTTTTATAACAAATCAAAATGTGTTTTCTTAACAAAGCTTTATTTCCTTATAAGTTTATAAACATTATTTTTATAATAATAAGCGTTAGTTTTTGTAAACTATATTTTAAATAAAAGTCGTATTTTTACTCTAGCAAATTTTGAGGAATGAAATAGGGCGGATTATATACGTTTGCATCTAGGACTGTGTGAGCACCATTGTCGTGTTAGCAGTATTTTGATTAGGAACGATTGATATTATAGATTTCGAGTTCGTATGAGGCGAGTTCATTGAGGACCCGCACTACGAGTAGTTGCATGCTTGATTTCTTGTGACAATCTCTCTTCTATCCAAGTAAGTTTGTATGCACAACACCTTCAACTATCAAAATGTGTTTGGCGTGTGTTACTGGTATATCGTACAATTGTTTTAAAGTCTTAAATTTTGAAATATATCTTTTGAAAGTATGTGGTTACTGTGGTACTAGAACGATCATGTGAAATCTAAATGTACGATAATGGAATTGGGAACAATGTGCAGATGATGCGCGTGAAGGCTGCGGCCGGGAACACCATTGAGTGATTTCCCTAGGGTACATACCCTCTTATAAATCGTGGAATCTATGAGTACTACCTATGCATGTTTAGGTCATGACTGTATAGGGGTGTCGACACTTAAGGTCTCATTAAAATGGTTAGGGCGGGATAGCGAAGGGCTATCTACTAACGTCCGGGGAGAAATTGGTACATCCCAACATGCACCCCATTATTATTTTATTCCATTGTGACCTCTCTGTCCACATCGTACCTGTTGGGGCTCGCGGGATACGCCTCAACCAAATCAATGATTAATATGTGGTTATTCTGATTATATTTTCCTGTTATCCAAAACTCTTGTTTTACATGTTGTGGTATATTCTTACTCAGTAAGACAAACTCTTACTGCGGTCTGTTGCTATTTGAAAACCCGCAGGTTATGAATAAAGTGGGGGAACGCGCACACGTGAATTGAAGATTAGGATCAGGCAGCTAGGAAGTATTTCATTTATCTTAGGAAGCTTTTGTTTCGGAATTTAGATTTGAACAATGTCATTTATTTATTCCAAAACTATTGTTGGAGGATTTCTACGGTTTATTACAATAAATGCACTTGGATATTCGTATGGTTGTGCTAGCAAGGAACCGTAGGTTCCAGGGTTGTTTCATTATGTGTGAACATCCCTACTGGATCATCAGTCCACAGAGTAGTACTAGTTGCCTACAGTCGGGAGCTAGCAATATACCGACTAAAAATCCTGTAGATCGTGTCCCATGAGTGTCCACCACCGCAGCAGCAAGACGTCCGGAGAATATACTGACCATAAAGAGGTCTAACGTAACAAGAATCAATTCTTAAACAAGTATCCAAGAGCTCCATGAGCAATACCCATACTTACATGTATTATGTGCATATCTAGATGTTCAAGATCAGCCTTTGGTTATAACATGATATATGTATCTCCTAGTCATAGACACATACCTAAATCTAATCCAACACTTTTCTTATGCTTACTTTGTAGCCTGCCTAGTATTCCTGATGAAATCTTCTTATTCTCAATCCCGACAACCTTTCCGGTGAGCTTATGTTTTAGGCCGGCCTTGCTGCAAAATCCGGTGAGATAGTATGCCAAAAAAGAACCAGACCTTGAATTTGGGATCCTAGGACACGCAAAGATCATGTTTTTTCCTCTCTCAACACTTTCCGGATGATAAAATTGGGATAGACTTTTGACTGTCTGGTTGAGGTGAACTCCAGGCTACAACAGGTTGGCCATTGGTGAAGCAGTAATGTTGTAGCAGTGGTGGTGTTGGTGGTGTCCATGGAGGTTAAAGATAAATATTAAGAGGATGAGGAATGGGTTGAATCCAGAAAAATCAGAGGATGGAGGGGAGGTTGGAGGTGCTGCCACCCCACCTTGTGAGGTGTCACTTGAGTTGGACAAGAGGCACAATACTAGGGGTGGGGGGTAATTTCGCAAATTCAATGAAGTTATGTTAGGAATTGGATTATAGCCAAATTAGAGTTTTGCAAAATTTTCAACTTGCGCCACTACTATAAGTTATTTACAAGGGTTCCGACAATTTTCAGTAGACTGAGATTGTCTAAGCTTCAGCCTAATATTCAAGTTTTCAGAAATTACAAACATGCACCAATTTTCTCAAAAGTTGCATAACAAACCCCTTATGAAATCACGTTTTAGTCATTTTCTACTAATCATATGTCAGCAACACTACTGAATAGAAAAATTCACACAACCAAATCAATATTTTAGTTTATCAAAATTTCACCCCCATTACTTTCAAGAATTTATATCACACCCCACTGAAAGAATCTTCTTCCTCGAAGATCACACATCCTTACTTAATCCTGACAACCTTTTCCTTCAGCCATCCTAAATTTTGTAGGTTCTCTTTCCTTAAAGTTCATTTCCCTATGAACTCCCATCTGAAATTGGTACCCCGCTAAGTTGCAATTCTAACCTTCTACAGTATGTCCTCATGTCCTCCTAAAGCTGACCTTCTTTCTTTCCGCTCAAATCCTCCAATACTTTGGCTGGCCTGACCCATATGTGTACCGGATTCCCACAATTTTGGATTTTGAACCCTGTTGTTTCTAAGATCCTTACAGATTTAATGAAGTAACCTTACTCCCTTACTACTGGTTTGGAAGCTATACTAACACTGAATTAATCTTGCGACTTCCCTTCAATCTCCAGTCTAGACCACAAGCCTTTAGAGGTATGTTTCCCCCACCTTAGTCCTTTTGACTTCGGGTAAAATGCTCACTGAAACCTACTCCCTCTATTATAACCTTTGTTACGCCTCCAGATTCCATGATCGTTTAATATTCCATTGTCCTTGTTAATCTTAATCGTCGTCACTATCTCTTGGCACTCATTATCTTGACGCTCCGATAGGTTGTCCGGACCCTTCGTTATAAATACCTTCCTAGTTTTAAGGTTTTCATCTCGGATAAGTTCCTCTGTGAATATCTCAAAGTAAATCTATACTTTTACCCCAGGTGAATATGATATGCTCAACAATGCCACGTGACCTGTTTAGGAACTCTTTCCCACCGCCAACCGAAGACTTATCCTCGTATACCAACTCCACATAGCATAAAACCTTACCTTCCATTCTCACAAACTTCTTGTCATTAACCAGTTCCTGTTGTATGCCCAAATCCCATTCTAATTACCCTTATCGAACATTGCATTCTCTGAATTCATGTGTTGCTCCTTTTCGTCTTTGGTTTTAGCCACCACATAATGAACTTCCTTAACTTATATTGTTACTTCCACGGACGCTCCTCAGTTGCATCTATGTTTATCCTTTCGAAGGTGATTTACTTCTCCCATACCATGTCGTGCTAATTTACAACTTTTGCTTTACTATTCATAGCTTGCTTACACGATCTTCCTAAGCTTATCGACTATTCTCAAGATAGCACAAGTAACTTTTATCTTGCTCCTCGTGACCCCATTCTATTCATATATCCAAAACGATTATTGATAACCCTGTGAGTTGTATGCTATATACCCCTAGTAGTCCACACCCCGCCTTAATTATATATTTATAGTTCCCGTTTTGGACACTTTGCTCCTTATAATCTATCATTATAATACATTTAATACCGTATTATGACTACTGCTCCGTTGCACATACAATTCCTATGAAATTTCATTACCCTATAGTTCCTTGTCTCCATTTATAGTCAGCCCTATCCCTTATGCCTCAGCTGACACTTATGTATGTCTTACTTCCGTTTGTTTCCAATCACTCATCAGTTGCCTTTCTCCTGAACTTGATCCAGCATGGGCCTTATACCTCCAACCTATACTCGTGTAAGTTCACTTCTGTTTCCTCTATGAACAAATGAAATTCTCCACCCTCTATAACCTGTAAAATTACTATTCTTGTATGCACTCCTTGTAATAGTTTCGTGTCATAAGTGTTGAACAACTCTTTCAACATCCGTCTACACTCACTGATTCCCTTCTCGTACTTGTTACTCTAATCTTCTGGATGCCCAGATTCTCAACTCTAACTAATCTTTCCACGGGCATCTAATTCTACCTTTTCACTAATAATTTCCTAATTCAAACCTTCCTATACTCCCTCTTCAAAATGCATCGTCTCCGAATAACCTGTATCCTCCAGTTAACGCTTAAACACACCATAATTATTCCCGCTTCAAACGCACAACTCTTTTACCGCCCCGTCTAAACTCACTTCTTAACAATCCCCTCGTATTGTAACCAACCTGATTCTATTTCATCTTTCTTAATCCTTGTAGACAATTTACATTATCTCTATATGCATCCATTGCCATCCATAACCTAGCTTCTGAGTTAAACTAACTAGATCCATTCTACTGTGTTCCTATACCCATGTCTTACTTCCTTATACTTATGTCCCCCTTAGACTTATCTTAACCCCACATGAATACTAGACACAAACTCTTCTTGTTTTATTATAACTTTTCCCCACTTCCCTACTATGAGCACAACCTTCCGCAGTGTACAACAATTCACATTCTAGATTCCTGTGAGCGCACAACTTTCCCCCATCTCTGTATGCTTGTCCTTGAACACTGCAGATCATCTTGCCTAGCTCCATATTCCTTAATTCTCACAGTCCGTACATCAGCCCGATATACTCCCCTAACACTCCTAAGTGTAACTAATCAGGTTTGATATATTCTGAAGTTGTCTTCCATGAATCTCCTATCAAGCCCATATATGCCCCCAACTTCTTTATCTTTCAAAATATATTGCGGCCCCCTCGTCAAATAAAATTTAAAACTTACCTGATACACTTTCTCATCACTTCTACCCTCAACCACCTGTTTATTTTACCTGAGTACAATCCGCTTACATAATACTTTAGTTCTCACCACATATGGATAACCTATAATCTCCTACGATACTCTGGTCCATAACTCCCTATATATCCCCATAATCTGATAATTTAAACTCCCATGATGACCTGGCCCCTTACACTTAGGATACAACCTTATCATATTACCTCTAAATATCCCTGCACAGAATCCCTTTCGATCCCCCATCGAACCTATCATTCGCAATGTTCAACTATTCCAGCTCCCTTGTTTCTGTAACACCATTAATTACAAGCTTCTTTCTTCTGACACGATCCTTTCCTAGTTCTGTTCTTATCCCAATCGTATACCTGAGAAAATTGCTACCCTCCGATCACTTCATAACCCCTCCTAAACCCCCTTTATTATCACAAAACACCTTTATTCTTATCTCGTAACCTGAATAGATTCTAATACTACGCCTTGTTCTTACACATGTAACTCTATTTCCTTCGCTAGAATAACCTATCCATTAATTTTTCGGCTCCCTAACGGAAACTAAAATCAGACCTAAAATGTCGGATAAGGTCACCCAACTACAATATCGTATCCAAACTTGGCCATTCTAGCTCCTGCCCAGTTTTAAGGTTTAACATAGATTCCCATTCCGATGGAGTCCCTTATGATCTTATGAAAGTTTCCTAGATGATAACACGAATAACCTCAGGTTACGTCCTTGCCATACTAACAAGATCTATGCATACTTTGCGATTCCCTTATCCGATTCAGACTATTCTAGTATCAAAACCGTACACGTATTCTTTATCCAGTATTCTTTCTTCTTCTCAGAATCATGCACTTTCGAAATATCCAGAGAAACGCAACCATTGCGAATCTCACCCAGAGATTCCAACTAAATAGGCTTATTTGGCCAGAATATGCACCCATAACACCCTCATCGGTGATGTCCGTAACCATCTTACTCCGGTTTTAGTCTTGTTTCCGATCCATTTTAGTTTTGAAAATACTATCCCTGGGCATTCAAACTCAGCGGATATAAAAAAAAAACTTTTTCCTAAAACCCACCAAGGACCCACGTTAATTAGCATAATCTGATGATTAGAGGTTTTACCTCAGTTGCACAAACTGGTGACGATCACTAGAGCATAAAATAAGTGGCGCCTGTAGGATATGAAAACGAATGGATATGTACTGGACTTTCTCTTCACTGGGGCTAGCCTGCTGGAGGAAGCCGAACAATTTTGTCTCACAAAATCCGCTGGACTTGAACAACTACTCTTCAAACCCTAGGTTTTCTGTAACTGATATGAACAATGATTAAAATCATCAACCATTCCTAGCCATGCTTAAAGTTATTTATAGGGATGAGAGAGTTTTCAAGTCCAAATTTTACACTTTCTCTTAAGTCCAACTAGTGAGCATTTAATTCAATTTTAATCCATTTTTGTGTGTGAGCATGTTATGTATTTTACATAATTTTGTGGGAATTGAATTATAAAAACATACATTTATAAAATTAAAGTAGGAGAGAGATAGACACACAAAACTTAACTACCTACATTCTAGCTAGCTACTAGTTGAGTGGGATACATAATAAGTAAAGTATTGAGTCATTTTACTAGCCCATTGGAGCTCGTCATTTCTTCTAGTTATGTAAATTATACCTAAACTAACTTTTTTACCTAACCATTGGAGATGCTATTCCAAGGTTTTCATTATGTCAACATATCACAACGTATATAACATAATGAATAAACAACCTTTATTATTAAATGAATATCACGATAAATAGATTTCCTCTAGGGCATACTCCAACACAGTTGAGTTTACAATTATGTATTTTCATAGAACCAAAGCTATGATACCATCTGTAACACCCCCATCCTAAAGTATTCCCCAGAATCTCCGGAGATGTCCTCCGCTAAGCACAGAAATGCTCAGCAGTGAGTCTTATCCTTACGGTTCTGCTACAAAAAAGAATTAAAGAAACCAAAACTTGGAAGAAACTTAATATTATAGCTTGCACATACTGTTGTGACAAATTCTATGCGATGTCTAACTTCCGGTCTCCCGCGTACTCACCTGCCAAGTATAGAAGGGAGTGATGTCACGACATCCATTTTTAACATCCAAGATAGAATTCATAATGAAATAGATAGGAACATATTTGAAAAAGTATAACCTAAATTTGTAATGAATATGCCTCAGTAACCTGGCTGACGTCACATAGTAAAGAGAATGTTATACTAATAATTCAAATTATCCGATAAAACAGGTACGACAAATCCATATTCATTCCCCCAATCCAGTACCCATTAATCCATAAAGACAAGCTAGACCTTAAGTTCGCACATCCCCTAGGGATCGTCATTCTAGCGAGTAGTACTAGTTGCCTACAGTGGGGAGCTAGCCGTCGAGAGACTATAATGACCATACATATATCTAGTGTAAAAAGATTCAATTCTTAAACAAGTATCCAAGGCCAGCATGAACAATACCTATACTTACCTGTATTAAGTGCATATATAGAAGTCCTAGATCATCCTTTGGTTAAAACATGATTTCTATATCTCCGAGTCATAGACACATACATAAATCTAATCCAACACTATGCAATAGGAAATAAGCATTCGTATGCTTAATTGGTAGCCTGCCTAGTATTCCTGATCAGAGATGCTCATTCTCTATCCTGGCAACCTCTCCGGCGAGCATGCATTTTCGGGAGGTTTTGCTGCAGAACCCGGTGAGATGGTACGCCAAACAAAGAAACATGCCTTATATTTGGGATCCTTGGACACACAAAGGTCGATTTTTCCTCTCTCAACCGATGATCAAATTGGGAGACGGATTTTGACAGTCGGGTTGAGGTGTACTCTAGGCTACAGCAGGTTGGCCATTGGTGAAGCAGTAATGGTGCAGCAGTGGTGGTGTTTGTGGTGTCAATGGAGGTTGAAGAGAAAGATAAAAAAGATGAGGAATGGGTTGATTCCAGAATAATCAGAGGGTGGAGGGGAGGTTGGAGGTGCTGCCACCGCACCTTGTGTGAGGTGTCACTTGAGTTGGAAAAGTTGCATAATACTCGGGGTTGGGGTTATTTCACCAAATTAATAAAGTTTGGGTAGGAATTGGATTATAGTCAAATTAGATTTTTGTAAAATTTAAATATTTCCCCTTCATTATAAGTTATTTAAAAGGGTTCTCAAAACTTTCACTAGACTGAGATTGGCCAATCTTCAGCCTGATATTGAAGTTTTCAAAAATTGCAAACTTGCCTCAGTTTTCTAAAAAATTTCAAAGCATCTAATTTATGAATTCACGTTCTAGTCATTCCCTACTGATCATATGTCAGCAACACTATTGAACAAAAAAATTCACACAACCAACTCAAAGTTTTTAGTTTTACAATTTAACCCCCTATAAAATTTCAGGATGTTACAAGTAAAATGCACGTAACCCTAAAAAAGATTATTGTTTAGAGAATACTTAGAATGTGTGTTAACGTACATGTATGGTAAAAGAATCTCATATATGAAACAATATTACACCAAATATTAATAGCAAGATAAAAATGAAGGAGGGGGGCTAATGCTAAGGAAACAGAACATAGTGAAAAAAAAACAACCTCAATGCGATACCAATAAGAACTATCTTGTAATAGCTGATTCTAAAGCCAAAGAAACCAAAATTCGAAGGACTAAGACTTCAACATTACTCAAGGCCAACTGAAGCCCACATGACTCATCAACACAATCCCAAATATACATGTCGAGCCATTATAAATTATAAGGGAACTTTTACATATATCAAACCCTAGAAATGAACTGTGAAAATTAATATTAGAATTAGAAAAAGACAACACCATTATATTGAATAGGTAAAGAATAACTATTAATAATCGTGAGATGTTCATTACCAGCACAAGGCTTAGAAAGAAAGAGATTGATTAGTTCTACAATCTTACAATTTGATGCTTCAGTATTAGTTAGTCATCGATCATGCTGTTTATGCTGAGACGGAGCTGAGGCAGCCATTGCAAAAAGCTATTATTGTGGCATAACACCTTGATCAACATAGTCCATTCAATTCTAACATTTAATAGATGCATGGTAGTCACACATACACAACAATTAACAAGAATAAGCCATGTGTCTCAAAACTAGATGAACCAAAAAACTATAACTAGGAGGACTGGTATACCCATATTTGTCGCGAGAAGAGTTGTCTCCACCATAGCTAGTGCGATAAGGCCCAGATCGACCCTTGTAATATTGAAAATGACTAGATAACACCCTGTAAATTTTTAGAGTGATCAAGTTTCTATAAGTTGAAGTTTTGAGACATTTGTATAAATTTCTTGTGTAACGTTTTTTGCTGACATCTGCAAATCAGGGAACACATAGAATGTGGATTCAAATTGGGGAAATTTTGCAATTATAGGAAATGATGGGCAAGTATATAATTTCTTGGAAAGTAGGATTCCTGGCTGGAACTTGGCCAAACTAAGAATACAGGTAAATTATGCGGCTCTAATAGAGTAATTCTTAATGTGGGGCAAGAATATAATTTCTAAGAATATCTATTTCTCTCTAAACATATTTTTTACCTTAACTTTGTAAAATTTTCAAATTCACCCCTCTAGTGCATGAGTGTCATTTTTCCTCTTCCTTTATGCATGATTGCTACCTACCCCCATGAGGTGGCAGCACCGCACCAACTCCATATCGCAAAAATTTAGCCAAATCACTTTCTTCTCCATCACCATCTTCTTTCTTTTTGTCCTCCATGAATAACCACCATCACCACACTAACACGACCATCATTCCAGCTCTTCCAAACATGCTGTGGCTAGGAGTTTGCCTCAGTTTGGAGAGGAACACTAGATAACAATTTGGCGAAACATTAACTATCGAAGAAGGAATTCGATTTTGAATGTGAAGAACATGAGCTTCTTCATTTGCCAATTTCTTAGTTATAGTTCTATCTTAGCTCAATTGGCCTACATTTTCTTGATCCTGAGATTGAGTCGAACCCATGGACATCAAGAATTTCTCCCAATTTGCAAAAATCGATTTCGGTCGCTGGATTCGGATCAACCAGTCGTCGGGTTCTGCTGCCGAGAGGTGGCAGCCTTGGTACATTCTGTTCCTTGAACATTTGAAGGCTTTATTCACATCCATTTGGTGTTTAGACTTATTTAAATTCATTAGTTACGTTGAGTTTGATTAGAAACATTATGAATTACCGGATATAGGGCTTCTTGGTTGCCGGATTCTGCCATGAATTGCTGAAAAACTCAAGCCAGCTAAAAAATCATGTATGTCCTTCGTTCTTGGGTCGTGTTCGTTGCTGATTTCATTTTCATATTCCTTGGATGGAGTGCACTCAATTTGGAGTCCTGAAACTTGCCAGAAACAAGATCGGAATAATTTTGATTCGTTCATGGTGTATTTTACTAGTGGGTTTCCTATCAAGTTCATGACCGTGCATCTCTCTCGTTAGTCATAAATTGATTCTTGGCTCTGTGGATAGCCTACATTTACCTCTAAAACTTTCATGTCGTCGAGAAAATTTGATTTTGGCTCTAATCGTTCTGAAATTTTGCTCAAGGTTGCTGCATATCATTGTTGCAAACTGTCTTGTTCATGTTTGAATGTGACGTGCATTTTTGCCCATCTTTGATCATCCACAAATCTTTCGTTACCAGTTAGATTTGGTTTCTTCTTAAATCCGTGAACTCCCCGAGAACCCCACTAAATTCTCATGCGGATTACTTGATCAAAATCAATCAATAACCCTCTTGAATATTAGTCCAAAGTTGCTGCATGTTGATGTTTTTCACCAAAATGAATTCTCAAATTTTTTTAAGTGTTGTAAGCTTGATTTTCACCCAACTTGGACTGGCATTTTTTTTTTGAATAATTTGATTTTGTGAGAGTTCCAATATGGTATGGAATCTTAGAAAAGCCACCTCCAATGCCATGTCTTTAGATTTCTTAATCTCTCCATGAATTGGTCATAAACTAGCTCTAAAGTTACTTGTTGGACTATTTTAACTCTATCCTTAACTTTTCAAATTGCATTTTAAAAGACTCTTTTAGCCATCACATTCTGAGTTTAAATTTCAGGTTCAAATTAATCCTTCTGGAAAATTCTAGTTTGACTAAATTGGTTGTTACGGGCAAAATAATAATTTTTCATAAAAGTTGTTCTGAGCCAAACCATTTTCCTAAAGTTATTAATATGTCTACTACAAATAGCTAGATTATTCATAACCATTTTGAGCTAAATCTGATGAAGTCAACTTTTGGGTGCCTTTTGTAATTGAGTAAGCTTCAGGGGTTTATTTGTACATAATCAAAACTTGAGAAATCCATTCCCTTGGATAATCTAGTGACTTTGAATTACTTGAGAATAATCAATTGGGCATCTAATGAATTTTTCAGCCTAATCTGGACTTCCCAAGCTACCATGTTGAAATATCAATCTAACCAAAGCTATAGTATTGAGAGTGAGGGGCAAGTGGTCATTTTACGAATTTTCCAGTCAAACACACAAATCAAGCTGCAGAACATGATCTCATGTCTCTATGATAGTTCCATAACATCCAGAATCCAAATGTGCCTAACTGGATCTAAATTTATTTAGTTAGACTGGAAAAAGGACTAAAATGCAAATTAACCAAACTCTAAGAACTTTCCTGAAGTCATGAACAAGTGATATCGTACAATTAAATCAGCAACTGCTTGAGACTTGATGTCCTTTGGTCGCGCACAAGTGATATCGTACGCAAATATGGTCATAAACCATTTTGCCAATCTCCCACAAGGAGAAATATGTGCTAAAAGATATCGCATGGGATCGCTTTTAGTCATCAACACAACCTTATGAGATGCAAAATAATGCTCCGGCTTGTTGATAACGAAGAAGAGTGCAAGACAATGTCTCTCAATGTCAGTATTCCTTGACTCAGCTATTTATACTACTCGAGAAATGTAGTAGGTCTCTCCTGTCCTTCAGACTCTTGAGCTAATAAAGCACCAATCGATTTCTTTGTTAAAGTCAAGTAGAGGAGCAAAGGGGACCAAAGTTGAGGTGTGATCATAACTCGTGGGGATACCAAAAGTCTTTTCAATTTATCAAATACGTCTTGATGCTCCTCTATCCAGTTGTATACTGGATTCTTCTTGAGCAAATTGTTGAAGCAAAAAGTCAATTATGCAATTGCAAGTATGAAACTCCGCAGAGCTTGCCCAAGAAGGTCTTTAAGGCGATCTGAGTTTGTGGTGTTGGTAGGCTAGTAACTGCTGATACTATCGCAGGATTTTCCTGAACTCACTCCAAATGCACACTTCATTGGATTCACCTCAGCTGATAATTTCTGCATCACTCAAACACTTTCTTAGATCCTTTAGATGGTCTTCTTTCTGGCGGGACTTTATAACCAAATCGTCCACGTTAAATTCCACTTCCTGATTCTTCATATCATGAAATAATCCCATTTATAGAGCCTTTAAGGAGCTATATAGTACCATCATTTTCCACATTATCATGAGATATTTGAGCTTAATTGTTTAGAATATGTTGCGTTTTATCACTTGATGCTTTATATGCACTTTATTGTTAGTTCGGGCATTTCTATGCATGTTTGGTTGTTATTTGTCAAATATAGTCACTTGGTATGTTTTTTCATGTTATCTTGGCAGGAACGGATGCTAATCGGGTGATAGGAGGCATGGAACGAACTTTAGAAACAAGGGAAGCACAAGTGGAGTAAAGAAAAGCTAACATTGGAGGAGCTAGGATGACCATCTTTCATTAATCTGAAGATATCTTGAGTTCTAGAATGAATTTGGGATTGTGAACAGTGCCAAATGAAATTAGACTTAAAGAGCTTTCCAACGATAGGTCACGGAGCTTAATCGGAGTCCGGAGGAGAGAGTAATGGCTCGCGCAAGATCAACTTACAATTCTGGTCGGGAATTACAAACTAGAGGGGCTGAAATGCAATTTCAGCAAAATTACATTAAAAATTCTACCCAGCTGGTAAAAAACGAAAAAGAAGACCTGGAGAACCATTCACGCACGACGGAGGAAGATAGAAACACCCAAGGGAGCTCTAGGAAGAGAGGATTCACGCTCGTCTTCAAGGATTTCATCGTTTCATTCTTCTTCTTCATCTCTTGTACTATTTTCTATGGAGAACATGATATTATTATTTCATGTCTAGCTAAACTCATAGCTAGGTGATTATGGAGAACTAGGGTTTACTTGGTTGATTGATGGATTCATGGATTTACTTCATGCTTAAAGCTTAATTTCACTCTTGATTTCATTCATTCTTCTACTTGAGTTCTTAATTCTTAGCATGTGAGGCTTGATAACCCATATCGTGTTAGTTATCTAGGAGAGTGTATGAAAGTAACTCAACCCTAGGTTCGTGAAGAGTAGGAAGACACTCTTAATATTCTTGAGACTGAGAGGTGAAAGAATGAGAGTGATCATATGAAGATTGTTTCAGTTGATTATGCTAGAGTGATAACTTTACAAGGTTGAGAGGTCTTGTAGGCACCTTTATCACATCAACTAGAGTAGTGTGATTAACAACATTAGGCTGAAAGGATTTGTTTTTGAGTACACTACAGTGTGATACATGATTGATAGATATGTGTTGCGAGTATAATCTGATATGGTGGAAGAAAGAGTGAAGTGTTGTGAATGGAATCCGGAAATCAATTGAGTACCCTAGGGACCCAAAATCATCTAGTTTATCCATACCCTTAGTACTATCATTCCGTCAATTTGCAGTTCTTAGTTACGTAGAGCCACTTGATAGAGGGTGGTAAACTTACAAACATTCAACCCTTTTTACCGGCTACTTTGTACCCAAAGGTTAATTAACGATTGGCTAATAGTAGTTCAACTCCCTGTGGGTTCGACAACTCGGAGTCCAAAATACTCCATTATATTACTTGAACGTACACTTGCGTCTAACGCGTTAGTAGATGTGCGTCAAGTTTTTGGCGCCTTTGCCGGGGAGTTAACGTTATTATTAGTGAGATCGATAATTAGCTTAGGATACTTTTTTTTTTCTTATTTTGTTGGTTGCTGTGATCTTTGCCCTTTGTCTGTGATCTCAGGGAGCAGATATTTACGATTTGTGAGAACGGAGAGACATCATCCTCATATAGTGAAGCCACACACTCAGACAACAAGGATTCAGAGATTATGCAAATAGCTCTTGACAAGATCACAAGGAAGATGGAAAAGTTGTCTGCACAATTGGGAGTTCGCAAAAATCAGACCACTTAGAACCATTGGGGAAGTCTCATGTCACAGGTTTTCAGGGTCCCATAACTGGAGCCAGTCCGTCCATTAGGGTGCTAGATATTCAAGCTGGGAGTTTTCAACTTAAGGGCACCACTATCCACGAAGCAAAGAGCTTATTCCAGTTTAGTGGGGCAAATGAAGAAGATCCGAATGAGTTCATAGGGGAATTCAATGCTTTCTGCAGAATGGTAAAGTATAAAGATGTCAGGTCTGATGTTTTCAAGCTTGTGCTTTTCCCCTATTTTCTGAGCGATGCAGCAACAACATGGTTGAAAAATCGAGCACCAAATTCTATTGTCACTATGGGATCAGTGTGCTGAAGAGTTCCCGAAGAGATTTTACCCGATCCACCGAGTGATTCAACTACAGGCCAATATTCTGAGTTTTGAGAAGCATCAAGATGAGTCACTGGTGGAAGCTTCGAAACGTTTTGTGGGAATGTTGAGAAAGTTCCCAAACCATGATTTTGAAGACTACAAGACCTTTCAGATGTTCTACCACGCTCTAGGCCATGCTGACCAAGAACGTGTAGATAGTGAAGCTAGAGGGAGTTTCTTGTTCAAATTTGATAAGGAGGACGCATATCAATTGATGAAGCAGATTGCAAAGAAAGAATCTCAGTTAGGAGAAAGCAAGAAATTGTCCAAGCTACCAGATTCAGAAGTTAAAGCAGTCTTGGCAAAACTTCATCACAAGGAATTAGCACAACAGACAAGAAAAGACAGTGACATGGATGAGCTTAAGAGTAAGATGCTGCAGATGGGCATAAATGTCAACCAGTTCATCGAGAAGATGACTAATCTGGCCGCAGATTTGCAGGTTACCAAGAAAGCGTTGCGAAATGTGGAACACCAAGTGGGTCAGATTGTGATTCAGTAAGCCACGCCAGCTCCATTGGGAGCCAATATCACTTACGTGGAGGGATCTCGGCCTATTGAAGCTATCACTACCAGGAGTGGGAAGGCTTTGATCGACCCACCGTACCCTACACATGCTCGAGCCACAACCTCAAAGGCTAAGGAGCATGAGATTTTTGATGATGAAGAGATAATGCACCCCCCACACGCAGGCAGAGGCTGATGTAGAGCCAGATAAAGAAGAGGTACGTGCTGAGTTTGTTCCCATCTCTCCTACGCTTCGATATCCTTTGCGGACCAGGAAGAAAAGTTATGCCAAAGAGTTTAAGAAGTTTCTTTAGGTATTCAGGAAGCTTGAAATCAACCTACCATTTGCTGAAGCTCTAGAGAAGATGCCAATATATGAAATGTTCCTGAAAGACATATTGGCAGGGAGAAGGCGAGTGGATGGATGTGAGCAGATTTATTTGACAGCTGAAGCATCAGAGTGTGTACTGCAGGGTTTGCCAAAGAAAGTCAAAGACCCAGGTAGTTTTGTGATTCCAGTCACATTGGGTGATTCCATAACGGTTTATGCACTATGTGATCTTGGGGCGAGCATCAACTTGATGCCATTGTCTATATTCAAGAATCTAGGTGTGGGGGATCCTAAGGCCACTCGTGTGATGTTGCAAATGGAAGACAGATCCATTCGCCATGCATATGGGGTAATTGAGGACATATTGGTCAAGGTGGGATCACACATTTTTTTGGCTGATTTTGTCATTTTGGACATGGACGTGGGTGATGTCCCATTGATTCTTGGAAGACCCTTTTTAGCATCAGGAGAAACGATCATTCATGTCAAAAGTGGGCGCCTCTCCATGCAAATAAATGAAAACAAGGTTGTATTTGATGTGTTTAAGGCAATGTAGATGCCTTCCTATCATGACCTTGAAGATTGCTATGGGGTAGAGATTTATGAGGGGGATGTTGTGAAAGAAGAAGTTGATCTTATGTGGGAAAAAATAACCAGCATGAACAAAGGAGAATGGGAACCTCATCCCAAGGAAGTACACTTTTTTGATAGTTGGATAAAGCTAGAGTTGGGCGAGAATGAAACAACTCTGATTCCTTCACTCAAATCACCACCTGTGATTGAGTTGAAGCCATTACCATCCCACCTTAGGTATGCTTTTCTTGGTTTAAATGACACATTGCCCGTAATTTTTTCGTCCGCTTTGGCTCAGGAACAGGAGGTGCAGCTTTTGGGAGTGTTGAGGAAGTACAAAGCTGCCATTGGATGGACAATCGCAGACATCAAGGGAATCAACCTAGCTTACTGTCAGCATAAAATTCTGATTGAGGAAGGGAAGAAGCCAATAATACAGCCTCAAAGAAGACCCAACTCGAATATGAGGGATGTGGTGAAGAGAGAAGTGATGAAATGGTTAGAAGCTGGAATCATCTTTCCTATTGCTGATAGCACTTGGACTAGCCCTGTCCAAAGTGTACCCAAGAAAGGAGGGATGACTGTGGTGGAGAATGAAAACCATGAACAGATTGCTCAATGGACAGTTACGGGTTGGCGAGTATGCATGGACTATCGGAAGCTGAATGAAGCCACTCTCAATGATCATTTTCCACTTCCCTTCATTGATATAATGCTTGACAGGCTAGCCCACCATGAGTACTACTGTTTCCTGGACGGTTATTCGAGATACAATCACATAGCCATTGCTCTAGAGGATCAAGAGAATACCACCTTGACACGTTCCAACTGCAAGTGCACAGCTGTCGTGTGTAGTAATAAACCGGAAATCCGGGTTGTCGAACCCAAGGGACTTTGTTTAAATTAATTACTATTCTAAACCTTATGTGGGCAAGTCGCAAGTTGTGTTTTATTCTAATTCTAAGAATTTAAACGCAAAATTCTCAATTAACCAAGTGAAATAATTCACGATTAATAAAGAATGAATATTTGGAGGTTTTTATCAATAAGGGAAAAGCACCGGGAATTCTCTAGGTTCACTAGGTTGATCTAAATTTATGTTTTGATTTGTAAAACAACCACGTGTTATTCACTATTAATCAAGCAACGTTGAACTTACCGAGTTACCAAGCAAATCCACTATACTTAAACTAAACTAAACCGAGTTACCAAGCCTAATTTAGGTTTAAGCATGCATTAAGATTGTAATTCTACTTTAACGATCCTAGTTAACAATGCCGAGTTACCAAACATTGATACGACTAGGTGGATTATTCGATTTACCGACTAGTTATCACGGAGTTACCGCGTGAAACTAATTAATTCTATCTCTACGTTAGCTACTCGCAAAGATAATAAGATTAAGAACACAAACAATCCATAATAATGAATAATCACGAGAGATTAAGCTAAAGCATGCATCACAATCATCAAAACATTGACTTTAGATCAAACCCTAGCTACACCAAACAAGAATTCCCAGCAAAAGGTGTTTAGCTACTCATATTCATAATCAAAACAACGATTATAATGAGTTTAAACATGAAAATCAAGAAAAACGAGAGTTTAGAATTCAAACGAATGATCCAAAAGCTCCTAAGCTCTCTCCTAGCTTCTTGATCTCCAAAGATGTCTCTAATCCTCCAAAAACTACTGAAAAAGACGACCTAAAAGTCTTAAATACGTTCCCATAATAATATTACAAAGTTTGGAAATAATACGGAAAAGCCCCAAAAAATTGCTGCTGACCCACGATCTCTTCGCACGAAGACAGTTGTCTTCGCACGAAGAGTCTTCGTACGAAGACTTCTGTCTCTTCGTGCGAAGATCTTCTCATTTAGATACTGCATGTTGTTTTGCGAAGAGAATTCTGCAGACTTGAAAATTTGGCTAAGTGTTGTCTTCGCACGAAGACAAATGTCTTCGCACGAAGACACTGTGTTCCAGCCCCCTTCTTGCTTCCTTTGACTTTTCTCTTCTCCTCTTTGACTTCCTTCTTCCATTCTTTCTTCCTTTGACTTTCTTTGACTTTCTTTGACCTTCCTCTTCTGTTTGACTTTCCTTTGACTTTCCATTGACTTCCTTTGACTTTTGACTCTCCTCTTGACTTGTCTTTGAGTTCCTCGTTTCCGAAGTTCGCTTCCAAATCCCGCACGATCATCCAAGCCCTGTTTTCCTGCGAATCACAACACGAAAACACAACCCGCGATCATATCACAATAAAAAGCTCATAAATCTAAAGAAACGCCCGGATTCAACAAGTTTTGCACATGAACTCATATTTTCACATTTACGCTCAATTTACTCAAAAGACGACAAATTCTCCAATATAAGCACGCAAAACGTAGAAATAAAAGGCATAAAATAACTCCGAAAACGGAGTTATCAACTACCCCCACACTACCTTTTGCTCGTCCCGAGCAAATCTCACAAGTCAATTCCATCTTTCTCAAGTCAAAGTTTCTTTCGCTTTTCCGCAATTCATCCAACTTTGCATACTACCCAATTACTCGTTGCATACTTCCCTACGCCAATTGCATACTATCACCTCACATTGCATACAATACCAAAACACTTGCATACTTACCCGAGTAGAACCATTCACCAACCATCCTTCCTACTAGTCGACACGACTCGATTATACACAATGCACCTATATGCAAATGCAATATTCACAATGCAAGTATTGAAATACAATTTTTTTTTCTTTTCTTTTGCGAGATTGGGCAATCTCCATTAGCTTAAACCGATTCACATGAAGCGATGAGAAATCTAGACACAAGGAATGATTCGAAATCAAATTCGTCAACATGAATTCCCCCTAGCTAGTATAGAGAACCTAACTTTACTAAGTACAAGAAAGCAATACCTCTTCATGTGTGCCACAAAATAAAAGGCTACGCTAGGCTAAGCCACGTTCAAGGTCCGAGCTCCTAATCCGCTAACGGGTTTAAAATGATGAGGCTTTAGGGACAAATAGGATAAGAATCAAATAAAAGTCCTAAAGCGCCACATTCTCACAAATACCAAAGCTCACACACCCTCACAACAATAATGGAAACCAAGCCCGAAACTCACCATCTCCGGCCCTCGATCCCCTCAAACCCCGGTACAATTACGATCTCCGCGGCCATCGTCATGAATGATGCATAAGCCAAAAATTTCCCGTTCGTGAACTAGTCGCTTCTCCACTCGTTCTTCCACAAAGCTTCTCATTCTCCCTTTATTCATCTCTCCTTTTTTTCTCTCTTTTTTTTTTTTTTTTTTTTTTTTCAATCTCTCAAAATCCTGCATAATTCCTTCAATATCCTTCACGAGTGGTCTTCCAATGAATCAAGCTAATCATGTAATCGTAAGGAGAGACACTATCAAAATCACGTATAAATCACAAATCAAAGTCTCTCCCTATCTCAATAAAATCCTCGGTGCAAATCAACAAAGCCGCTAACATAAAAGAGTATGTGTGGGGATGGAGTCGTCGCAAACACAATCTCGATGTCCGAAGTCAAATGTCGACACCCCCACACTCGAATGTAATCCTGTCCCCTCTCAAGTAGTCGATTAAATGTCTGTCTCGTGCCTAATCCAACCAAACCTCCTACACCATGATGAGTAAGATCCGGTACCTAGCACGATCCACCTATTAAATGCACCCAACCCAAGTTTCGCGTGTATTAGATGTACACACTCACGGCTCTCCTCACTTGTGTCCATGTTGTAATGCCATGGAACACCGCCACACCGAAGTGCGCAAGCCTACTCTCACTCACCCTCGCACTCCCCTCGAAGATAACAAATGAAGCGCATGCGATATGCAAGACTCAAATAAATATAGCATGAAGTACTCCCTCATCGAACCCCCTCAACTACAACACCCTCGTGACGCACTAAAGTGGTGATTCTAACCAATCAATGCTGAAGGCCAAGAATCGTCACCCTAAGTCCAAAGGTTGTCAAAGAATCCATGGTTCAAATACGGGTTTGCTAGTGGTCCTACAAGGTAAGTTCTAGAAGCAGTGAGTGCTCTAATACACACCTCGCACAGCTGTTCTGTGTGCCACTACGAGGCGGGTTGGCGACTACCTAAGACGTACACAAGAACGTTCGGCTTGTTTAGCTCACACCTAGCTCAACTCTTGTAAGAAAATTAGGCACACACTTTAAATTTGAAAGAATTAATTTCGTGTGTAAAATAGGCACGCATTCCCGTAAAGAGAGTTTCTCTATACTTACTAAGGGACTCTCACATTGTCACTCTCGATCGCGATTCACGCCCTATGCCTAAAAGTCTCACGCCTCTCGATTTTACCGAATTTTCAGCTTTTTTCAATTGCCCTTTCTCAAATTTTTAATTTTTTTGGATTTTTCACATTTTTAGTTTTTTTTTTTTTTTTTTTTTTTTTTTTTTTTTTTTATACCTACACTATATGCAAGGCCAACTCGATTAACGACTCAACAATGGTAGGTTGACTCAAAAATACCAAAACGTGCAAAAAGATGAATAACAAAAAGAAAAATAAGGACATAACCAAAAACCTCTAACTATATGCAGACACTGGCGATGCAAAGACACGACACTGACTAGTAACAAGGATTCAACCACCCCCACACTAGAATGCATCGTTGTCCTCAACGATAACACGAGGACTCAACAATTCTAGCGCGAGGGTACACTCCACTACTCGTCATCTTCCTCATCCTCATCATCTTCCTCCTCATCTTCTTCTTCTTCCTCATCCTCACTCGGCGGAACCTCATACTCAAAGTCATCCTCCTGAAACCACGGGTCCGCCGTCGGGACTGGTGGAACAAACTCCCCCGGTGCCTGACCACTCGACTGTATCACCCACTGGCCAACCATCTGGATCAAACCCCCCAGCTTCGCCTGATTGTCCCGAGTGTGGGCAAACTGGCGTCTTCTCTCAAGTCTATCCCGGGCCATCTCCTCTCTCAGGTGGTCGTAAGCAACCTGGTTGTCAAACCTAGAGGTGTTCATCCTCCTACCCTTTCCCTTCTTCCTTGCTGTCTCGTCAAACCTATGCCACTTCCGAGCCGTAAACGGTTTCAAGTCCATATCTCTCCCTATGACTACCTCGGCAGTTTTGGCTAGGTGAGTGATCAAGCAGGTATGACCGGGGCCCAATTTGTTTGTCCTAGACACCCTCTCAAGACAGTTCTCCCAAATCAGTTTGGGGATATCAATTCTAACCCCGGTGTAAAGACAAAGGGCCCAAACCGAGAGGCGGAAAGAATAACTAGGGTTTCGTGATTCCCAAAACCCAGTTTTCTAGCACTTCACAACACCACCTAGCCTCCGGCCTATAAAACCTCTTCTCGGCCTTCCAATGAATCACCTCTCCCTTCCTGTCCCATGGATCAACCCCCTTTGCAAAGCAAAAAGCATTTAGACGAGACCAAAGGTTCTCACTACGAAGAACCGTCTCTAACCCACAACCATCTTTCAAAGCGGGGAAACCCATGGCGAGAGCGATAGTCTCTGGCGTGAAGACTATCCACTCGTTCCGACAGTAAACGAGACGAGGGTCTTGACTCTCACCGTCCTTCGCATAACGCAAATTGAACAAAAACTCTCTCGTAATGTGTGAACTCGACTGCCCTACAAGCTTAAACCAATTATCTAGCTTCTCTCGCTCATAAATTTCCTTAATTGCTTGAGGCATGTCCTCGTGCAAAGGAAAAGCTTTCTCGGGCTGCCCGTTCTTAGTCAAATACGTATCTCTACGAGAGTCAAGATGGGCCTCGTGGGTGACAAACCGATAACTATCATAATAACCTGGCGCAATACTACGCTCTTTCAAATTGGCCTTGGCCTTTCGTCGGCCGACAATAACCGGTTTAGCCGGGAAAGGGGCCGTCAAGATGGCATATTGGGGAGTAGGCGGTATCTCCAATTGGGGACCGCCCGATCCCGATGCTTCTTGCGACGAACCCTCTCCCGTCTTTCTCTTCTTACCACCCGCCATTTAAAATTCAAATCCAAGTAAAACAAGCAATTCAACACTGGTGCACGTGAACAAGAAGTGTAAACAAAACGAAACACGTAGGCACGTAACAAGTAGTTCCTAGGACTTTACGCAATCGCCCCCAAATACGCTTCTAAGCGCAACAAATATAACCGGGCTTTTACTCAATGTGCCTAAGACTCGATTATGAAATTGCAAAGTTTAGATAGTACCTACGCGTCCGGAGCAAGTCTTACGGACGCAAAAATTTCCCAATTTGACGAACCCCGACTGATTTTTGATGGTGCCGGAAAAATTTGTCGAAATTTTGAATTTCTTGCTGCCCCGTACTCCTTGCGTAGTCCCCGTCAATGTTTCCTTCTCGTCCGAAAGGTGAATCAGCTCCCAACTCGTCCAATTCCTCACTTCTTCTGCCAAACCCTAGCTTCTTCCTCCTCTAATTGCTCTCTTGTCTTGCACTCTCTCTCAAAACCACCTATGGAGCCTTGTTCTCCTTGGAATCGCGAGCAAAACCCTAGGTAGAGTGTTGAGTTTGGTGAAGAAACAAGGGGGAAGTGAACTGGAGCTTCGTGCGGCTATGGAGGAGGAGAGTTGCTGTGAAGATGAAGAATGAAGAAGAAGCTTCGATCCTCCAGCTGATGAGCTTCAAGTGTGGGCAAAAAGTCCAAAAAGCCCCTAGTAATTAACCCCCATCAGGTCTCCGTGCGTGGATAAAATTGGCCTTTCACCCGCTGTCTTCGTGCGAAGACAATAGTCTTCGTGCGAAGAGTCTTCGTACGAAGACTTTTTGTCTTCGCACGAAGGTCTTCTCAAACAGATACTGAGAGCTGTTTTGAGAAGACAATTCAGAGGGTCAAAAATTTTTCTAAGTACAATGTCTTCGTACGAAGACAAATGTCTTCGCACGAAGACACTTCTGAATTGTGCCAAAAACATCCTTTTTGTCGATTTTTCGCGTCTTCGATCGTGCCTTTGATTTCCGAAGGATCTCCTCGACCTCGAGACTCCCTTTTCACCTTAAAACACTCCCAAAATCCGGGGAATGTTTTATTTGTCAATTTCACGCGTTCCAAGGCACGTTTTGCATTTCCGGATGCTTTTGGCCTCGTTTTACTTGCTAAAACATCCTTTTTGGCGTAACTTTCTCATCCGGACTCCGATTTGCGCGATCCACCCGTCTACAGAAAGCTCTCGACCACCCCCACACGTTGGCATTGTTCAATTCTCATTTTAGTCTGTCCTCCAAAAATTCACCTCGTAATCCGTGCCGGCGTGCTAGCTTTCTCAGTTCACTAATCAAACTCTTGCGCAAATCAAGACGGGGAGTCCGGGAACATGATCTTCCCCAGGTGCGTGTGTTGAATAGGTGCAGAAATGGCTTCCACCTTCAATTTCTTCACTTCGGATCCCGATACGCGTATTTAGCTGCAAATCCGGACTTTTTACTCTGTTTCGCACGCGCGCATCAAGAAGGGGGATCCGAAATAGGCCTTTCACCTCGTATTCCTGCACATACTCATTGGAAATATTAAATCCACTCTCTCGCACCTCTCAATAACATCAAACCGAATAAAAATTACAAAACAGTATTAAAATCTATCCTAAAGCAATAAATAGGTTGGGTTGCCTCCCAACAAGCGCTTTGTAATTTAAGGTCGACGGCCCGACCCAGTTACCTCAGAGACTTCTCAAGTTGCGGGAGTTGCATGAAGCCATTCAATGACTCCAATGAAATTCCCGTCCACGTACGGTTTCGCTCTCTGACCATTCACCTTAAACCTGTTCCCATTTGCGTCCTCTACCTCAAGAGATCCCCATGGATAAACTTCAGTAATCGTGTAGGGACCACTCCACCTAGATTTCAATTTCCCTGGAAACAGCTTTAGTCTTGCATTGAAGATCAACACTTTCTGTCCTACCTTGAAGTCTCTCGGGATGATGTGCCTGTCGTGCCACAATTTTGTCCTCTCCTTATAGATTTTCGCACTTTCATACGCCATCAATCGAAATTCTTCAAGTTCAAGTAGCGCTTGCTTTCGTGGCTCACCTGAGAGCTTAGCGTCCAAGTTGATCTTCTTCAAAGCCCAGAATGCCTTGTGCTCAAGTTCCACCGGAAGATGACACGACTTCCCAAACACTAACTGATAGGGAGACATGCCCAAAGGAGTCTTGTAAGCAGTCCTGTACGCCCATAAGCTATCGTCTAAATGCAGAGACCAATCCTTGCGTCCCGGGTTGACTGTCTTCTCCAGAATCCCTTTTATCTCTCGATTAGACACTTCTGCTTGCCCATTCGACTGCGGATGATAGGCCAGTGATATCTTATGCGTCTTTACCCCATATTTGCTCAAGACATTGGCAAAGACTTTATTCACAAAATGCGATCCTTCATCACTGATTATGGCTCTAGGAGTTCCAAACCGCGTAAAAATGCTCTTTCGCACGAATCTCTCTACAGTAGCTCCATCGTTCTTCGGGCAAGCCATTGCCTCCACCCACTTGGTCACATAATCCACAGCTAACAGTATATAAAGATTACCAAGTGAAGACGGGAATGGTCCCATGAAGTCGATGCCCCAGACATCAAAGGGCTCTACTTCCAACACGAAATTTTGAGGCATCTCGTTTCGGCTGGAGATATTGCCGGTTCTCTGACACCGATCACATTGCTGCACGAATAGATGAGCATCTTTATGTAAAGTAGGCCAGTAAAATCCACTTTGCAATACCTTTGCCACTGTACGCGCTTTGCCAAAATGTCCTCCGCAATTCAATTCGTGGCAGTGTCTAAGAATGTCCAAAGTGTCTGGCTCAGCTACGCATCTTCTCAACACATTGTCAGCTCCCAACCTAAACAAATAGGGGTCATCCCAGAAATAGTGTCGTGCATCTGCGAAAAATTTCTTTTTCTGATGGAACGTCATATCTTTCGGGACAATTTTGAGCGCCTTGAAATTTGCCAAATCCGCAAACCAAGGCACAGCTGCTACCACTACCATAAGTTGTTCGTCTGGAAAATTTTCTCTAATCGGCACATCTTCTTGTTTTTCGTTATCCAGTCGTGACAAATGGTCTGCAACAACATTCTCTACACCCTTTTTGTCCTTTATCACTATATCGAACTCTTGCATCAGTAACACCCATCGGATCAATCTAGGCTTCGCATCCTTCTTAGCAAGAAGATATTTGAGGGCTGCATGGTCTGTGAAAATAGTCACCTGGGAACCCACAAGATATGGACGAAACTTGTCCAATGCGAAGATAATAGCCAACATCTCTTTCTCCGTGGTGGCATAATTAACCTGTGCAGTGTTAAGAGTACGACTAGCATAGTAAATAACATGAGCTACCTTGTCTTTCCGCTGTCCCAGCACTGCTCCCACCGCGTAATCGCTGGCATCACACATAAGTTCGAACGGTAGAGTCCAGTCTGGAGTAGCTATAATGGGAGAACTAATCAGCTTCTTCTTGAGCAAATCAAAAGCTGTCTTGCAGTCTTCATTGAAATCAAACACGGCATCTTTCTCAAGCAAACCAGATAAAGGCTTTGTGATTTTCGAAAAGTCCTTAATGAAACGCCGATAGAAACCTGCATGTCCCAAGAAACTCCGTACCCCTTTGACAGACGTAGGGTAAGGAAGCTTCTCAATCACCTCAATCTTCGCCCGGTCTACCTCTAAACCTTTACTGGAGATCTTGTGTCCCAACACTATTCCCTCGGTCACCATGAAATGGCACTTCTCCCAGTTAAGCACTAGGTTGGTGTCAATACATCTGTCCAGTACCCGAGCTAGCTGCTGGAGACAATCTTCGAACCCATCACCATAAAGGGAAAAATCATCCATGAAGACTTCAAAATTCTGCTCCATCATATCTGAGAAGATAGACATCATGCACCTCTGAAACGTAGCTGGGGCATTGCATAGCCCGAATGGCATGCGTCTGAATGCAAACGTCCCATATGGACAAGTAAATGTTGTCTTCTCCTGGTCAGCCGGCTCAATCGCTATCTGATTATACCCGGAGTATCCATCCAAAAAGCAGTAGTGTGAATGGTGAGCTAGCCTATCAAGCATCTGGTCCACGAATGGGAGGGGAAAATGATCCTTCAAAGTGGCATCATTGAGTTTGCGGTAATCCATGCAAACTCTCCACCCAGTAACGGTGCGTGTGGCAATTTGATCACCTTTTTCCCCTTCCACCACAGTTATACCTCCCTTCTTGGGAACACATTGTACCGGGCTAGTCCACGTGCTGTCGGAAATAGGATAGATGATACCTGCTTCCAACCATTTAAGCACCTCTTTCTTCACCACCTCCTGCATGTGAGGGTTGAGGCGACGCTGAAATTGAACTACCGGCTTCTTGTCTTCCATAAGCCTGATCTTATGCTGGCAAACTGTGGGGCTGATCCCCTTAATATCTGCTATTGTCCATCCCATAGCTGCTTTCCTCTTCTGTAGTACCTCGAGAAGCTGCTCCTCCTGTCCCCTGTCCAAATGTGCAGATACAATCACAGGTAAAGTATCATTAGATCCCAAGTATAAATATTTCAAATGAACAGGTAAAGGCTTTAACTCTAAAACAGGAGCAGTAATAAGAGAGGGAGTAAGAATCTTCCTGCTTCCCTCATTAAAGAGGGGTAATGGTGGGCGCCAATGAACATCCAAGGCTTGCTCTTTCTCGCTGGAATCAAAGAGAGCCAGCTCCTCATATAGTTGCTCCAACAAAATATCGTCCTCCTCTTCCAGCGTGTATGCCTCCACCCCAAAGCACTGCTCGCTCACCGCATATGCGGGAAACTTCATAGCCTCAAATACATTGAAGGCCACCTTCTCATCATTGATCTGCATAGTCAGCTCCCCATTGGCCACATCAATGATAGTCCTCCCAGTGGCCAGGAATGGACGGCCCAAAATAAGAGGAACATCCTCGTCAGCCTCCATGTCTAAGATCACAAAATCCGCTGGGAAGATGAGTCCTTCAACTCTCACTAGTACATCTTCTAAAACACCCCTGGGGCGTTTTATTGTGCGATCAGCCATCTGCAAGCACATCCTTGTAGGCTTAGGATCTCCCACACCAAGTTGCTCAAAAACCGATGTAGGCATCAAATTAATACTCGCACCAAGGTCACACAATGCCCTCCCATGAAATGCGTCTCCCAATGTAACAGGAATGATGAAACCGCCCGGATCTTTCATCTTCTTTGGCAGCGCTTTTTGCACAACGGCGCTACACTCCTCATTTAGAGTAACGGTCTCAAAATCATCCATGCGCCTCCTATTAGAAAGGAGGTCCTTGAGAAATTTGGCATATTTCGGCATTTGTGAGATGGCCTCTGCAAAAGGTATATTAATGTGCAGTTTCCTGAATATATCCACAAACTTCTTGAAATGCTTGGCATCTTCTTGGCTCTTCAATCTTTGCGGGTATGGCACTCGCACACTATATTCCTCCCTAGGCTTCTGTTTCTCATCCGACTTCCTCACCGTGTCCTTTGATTGGGGACTCACGGTAGGCACGGGAATCTCTTCATCCAACGCTTTCTCAGTGGCCTTAGTCGCCTCAGCTCGCGCGTGGCTAGGATATGGGGGATCCTCAGTAGTGATGCCACTGCGAGTGGTGATGGCATTTAGCTGCTCGTTAGGAGTGATGGTATTTGCTGGAAGCATACCTGGTGGAAGCTTTACATTTTGATTGGCGATCTGCCCAATCTGAGTCTCATGGCTTTTTATTGTTGCTTGTATTGAGACAATCGCACTCTCCATCCTGTCGTGATTGGCTAGGAGCTTTCTCAATAGAGCATTTGTCTCTTGCTCTTCTTTTTGTGGAGCCTGCTGTTGTGGAGCTTGCCTCGCTTGATATGGAACATTGGGTCTCTGTCCGGGTGCATATAATCCACTGTTTGGATTGGCATAGCTGAAGTTGGGATGATTACGATTGTTGGGATGATAAGTGTTAGGCCATTGCTGCTGTCGCATAAAATTCACATCTTCAATACTGTTATCATATCCCTGGCTTTCATCTGCTAGTAATTCACCCATGGGCTTCTGAGTTGGGGGGTGCATACCGTGAAATGCTGAAGTCATGGATTCCAACTTTTGTTCCATCGATTCAATCTTGTTGACTAAGGATGTGTCCCCCGGTTTGGAATACCTACGCGTTTCAGATCGTGTAGTCTCTCTCTTTGACGCATTGTTCAGCAAATCTTGAGCTCGCTGTGCTCCAAGTCCCATAAAATTACCTCCAGCTAGCATATCCAACTGGTCAGCTGTCTCCTTGTCTAATGCAGTGTAGAAATAATGGAAGAGCTTGTGCCATGGCTCTCCATGATTCGGACATCTACGGAGGATTTGGCTGAACTTTCTCCATGCATCTCCCAAAGAGCTGTCTTCATCCTGAGTGAACTTTGCAATCTCTGCCATCTGCTGCGCGACTCTGGATGGTGGCAAGTACTTCCTCAGAAACTCATGACAACAATCTGCCCACGTCACTATGCTACCAGCTGGCAACTCCATAAGCCACTTCTTGGCTTTTCCAGATAAGGAGAATGGAAATAGTAAAAGCTTAACCGTCTCATCTGGAACTCGCTGATCGTGCAGGGTTGATGTGATTTGCTCAAATACCAGCAGATGGTGATTGGGGTCATCTCCTGGAGCTCCGTTGAATGCGCACTCATCACGAACCATGTTGATCATATGTTGGCGCAACTCGAAGTGTTGGGCATTGATCTGCGGCCTGACAATGGTAGGCTGATAACATGCTGGAGTAGTCCTGAAATAATCTACCATCGGGCGTTCTTCATTCTCAGCATTGTTCTGCCTGTTGTTTTCCCCATTATTACCATTGTTGTTCCCACCGATGTTCGCTACTTGTGCCCCCACACCATGACGTGGTTGTGGATTTGGGGGAGCCATGCGATCCATCCTTGCCTGCATCTCAGCCATTTGAGCTCTCACCTCTTCAGTTTCTGCGGCTCTTCGTGCAGCCTCCTCTACAGCTGCAACTCTAGCTGCTTCCGCATCCTGCAAACCTTTGCGGATCCTCTCATACTCAGCTCTCGTTTCTTCATCCATAACTACTGAGCTTGAATTCCTCTTGTCTCTACGCTGTGCTTTTAATAAGGATTCCGGGTCTTCAAACGTTGGATACAAAGGCTCGTCTCGAGAACGGGTCATGCACCGAGTAAATCAACCTGAAATCACAAACACGCAAAACGTAGGTGAGTAACGGATATAAACAATAAATTAAAATCCCTAAGGCTAGGAATTATAACTAATTTAGCCGAAGTCCCCGGCAACGGCGCCAAAAACTTGACACGTTCCAACTGCAAGTGCACAGCTGTCGTGTGTAGTAATAAACCGGAAATCCGGGTTGTCGAACCCAAGGGACTTTGTTTAAATTAATTACTATTCTAAACCTTATGTGGGCAAGTCGCAAGTTGTGTTTTATTCTAATTCTAAGAATTTAAACGCAAAATTCTCAATTAACCAAGTGAAATAATTCACGATTAATAAAGAATGAATATTTGGAGGTTTTTATCAATAAGGGAAAAGCACCGGGAATTCTCTAGGTTCACTAGGTTGATCTAAATTTATGTTTTGATTTGTAAAACAACCACGTGTTATTCACTATTAATCAAGCAACGTTGAACTTACCGAGTTACCAAGCAAATCCACTATACTTAAACTAAACTAAACCGAGTTACCAAGCCTAATTTAGGTTTAAGCATGCATTAAGATTGTAATTCTACTTTAACGATCCTAGTTAACAATGCCGAGTTACCAAACATTGATACGACTAGGTGGATTATTCGATTTACCGACTAGTTATCACGGAGTTACCGCGTGAAACTAATTAATTCTATCTCTACGTTAGCTACTCGCAAAGATAATAAGATTAAGAACACAAACAATCCATAATAATGAATAATCACGAGAGATTAAGCTAAAGCATGCATCACAATCATCAAAACATTGACTTTAGATCAAACCCTAGCTACACCAAACAAGAATTCCCAGCAAAAGGTGTTTAGCTACTCATATTCATAATCAAAACAACGATTATAATGAGTTTAAACATGAAAATCAAGAAAAACGAGAGTTTAGAATTCAAACGAATGATCCAAAAGCTCCTAAGCTCTCTCCTAGCTTCTTGATCTCCAAAGATGTCTCTAATCCTCCAAAAACTACTGAAAAAGACGACCTAAAAGTCTTAAATACGTTCCCATAATAATATTACAAAGTTTGGAAATAATACGGAAAAGCCCCAAAAAATTGCTGCTGACCCACGATCTCTTCGCACGAAGACAGTTGTCTTCGCACGAAGAGTCTTCGTACGAAGACTTCTGTCTCTTCGTGCGAAGATCTTCTCATTTAGATACTGCATGTTGTTTTGCGAAGAGAATTCTGCAGACTTGAAAATTTGGCTAAGTGTTGTCTTCGCACGAAGACAAATGTCTTCGCACGAAGACACTGTGTTCCAGCCCCCTTCTTGCTTCCTTTGACTTTTCTCTTCTCCTCTTTGACTTCCTTCTTCCATTCTTTCTTCCTTTGACTTTCTTTGACTTTCTTTGACCTTCCTCTTCTGTTTGACTTTCCTTTGACTTTCCATTGACTTCCTTTGACTTTTGACTCTCCTCTTGACTTGTCTTTGAGTTCCTCGTTTCCGAAGTTCGCTTCCAAATCCCGCACGATCATCCAAGCCCTGTTTTCCTGCGAATCACAACACGAAAACACAACCCGCGATCATATCACAATAAAAAGCTCATAAATCTAAAGAAACGCCCGGATTCAACAAGTTTTGCACATGAACTCATATTTTCACATTTACGCTCAATTTACTCAAAAGACGACAAATTCTCCAATATAAGCACGCAAAACGTAGAAATAAAAGGCATAAAATAACTCCGAAAACGGAGTTATCACACCTTTACATGTCCATATGGCACTTTCGTGTTCCGCCGCATGCCTTTTGGATTGTGTAACGCATCGGCAAAATTTCAGCGGTGTATGATGGCCATCTTCTCAGATATGATTGAGAAGAATCTTGAGGTATTCATGGATGACTTCTCTTTGTTCGGTGATAGTTTTGAGGAGTGCCTACATCACTTGGAGCGTGTGCTCAGCCGTTGCATTGACACTAATCTCGTGCTAAATTGGGAGAAATTCCACTTCATGGTTACAAAGGGGATTGTTCTACGGAACAAGATATCAAGAAAGGGATTGGAAGTGGATCAAGTTAAGATTGATACCATCAAGCAACTCCCATAACCTACATCAGTGAAAGGTGTTAGAAGCTTTTTGGGTAATGCAGGGCTCTTTCATAGATTCATTAAAGACTTCTCAAAGATTTGCAAGCCGACGTGTGAACTGCTAGGGAAAGATGTTCCATCTGTTTTTGATGATTAATGCAAAGCGGCATTTGATACACTAAAGGAGAAGCTCACCTATGCGCCTGTAATTTTAACTCCAGGTTGGGATCTCCCTTTTGAGTTAATGTGTGATGCTAGCGAATTTTCCATTGGTGCAGTGTTAGGGCAGTGGAAAGACAAAATGAGCCATATTATTTACTATGCGAGTAGGGTTCTTAATGAAGCCCGACTCAATTATGGAACTACAGAGAAGGAATTGCTCGCTGTTATCTTTGCATAGGACAAATTTCGTCCCTACCTCGTTGGATCGAAAGTTGTTATCTTCACAGATCACTCTTTTCTAAAGTACTTGCTTGATAAGAAAGATGCCAAACAGAGGTTGTTACGGTGGGTCCTTCTTATGCAAGAGTTTGATGTAGAGATTCACGACAAGAAATGTGTATAGAATGTGGTAGCGGACCACCTCTCTAAACTAGAAAATGGAGTGAAAGACAAGGTGCCCATCAGGGAGGACTTTCCAGACGAAAACATCATGGCAGTTGCGCGGCAGGTAGATTGGTATTGGGCTATTGCCAATTACCTCACCGATGGGACACTTCCAGATGAGTTCACCACCTTGCAGCGAAAGAAATTCTTTTCAGAGGTAAAGAATTACTTTTGGGATGACCCTTACTTGTTCAAGATGGGAGCTGATAACATCATCAGAAAGTGTGTGCCTACTCATGAGATACGAGGAGTGATTGAGCATTGTCATTCAGCACCATCTGGAGGTCATTTCAGTGGACCTCGCACAGCTAGCAAGGTACTCCAATATGGTTTCTTTTGGCCTACTATTTTTAAAGATTAGTTTGATTGGGTAGAGGGTTGTGATAGATGCCAGCGGACGGGAAATATATATAAGAGAGATGAGTTGCCTATGAACACATGACTAGAGGTTGAACCTTTTGATGTGTGGGAAATTGATTTTATGGGTCCATTCCCATCTTCGTACGGTAACCAATATATTTTGCTAGCTGTGGATTATGTGACCAAATGGGTGGAAGCAATTTCTTGTCCTAAGAATGATGTAGTCACTGTTGAAAGGTTCCTGAAAAAGAACATCTTCACCCGGTTTGGCACCCAGCGAGCCATGGTGAGTGATGAAGGATCCCACTTCATTAATAATATTTTTTCCAGAGTATTGAAGCAGTATGGGGTGTCTGTCCATAAGGTTTCTTTGCCTTATCACCCCCAAACTAATTAGAAAGAAGAAGTCTCTAACAGGGATAAAAGGGATCCTTCAGAAGACAATGAATGCTGGTAGAAAAGATGGGCCATGAAGTTGGATGATGCTCTGTGGGCATACATGACAGCGTATAAGACTCCTCTAAACATGTCACAATTCCAGTTAGTGTTTGGTAAGTCTTGTCATCTTACTTTTGAGCTTGAGCACCAATCTTATTGGGCAATCAAGCAATTGAACATGGATCACAAATTGGCCGGTGAGGCACGGAAGTTGAAGGTGCTTGAGCTGGAGGAATGGAGGTTGCGTGCTTATGAGAGTTCCAATATCTACAAAGAAAAGACCAAGAGATGGCATGACAACCACATCAAGCTAAGGGAGCTCCATGTAGGTCAGCAAGTGTTGCTTTTCAACTATAGGTTGAGGCTCTTTCCGGGAAAGTTGTGTTCTAGGTGGTGTGGACCATTCCGGATTCATCAAGTTTATCCATGGGGAGCTGTGGAGCTAGAGGACCCTCATAGGAAGGAATGTTTCCGGTTGAACGGTAATCGGGTCAAGCAATACTATCCCTCCATGCCTACGAAGATCAAGATAGAGGCAATCTACTTAGATTCGCCTATTCAAGAGTGAGGTAACTGGATCAGGCCGTCGACCTTAAATTACAAGCGCTCCTTGGGAGGTAACCCAATGTAGGGTAGGAATTTCATTATTTCGATTGATTTATGTTCTTTGAATTCTCCATATTTGATAGTGACAGATGAGCGAGAGAGTGGTTTAATATTTCCGATGAGTGTGCAGCTACCGAAGACACACCGGATTCCCTTTCGTGATGCGTGTGCATGATTTTGCACGCATCGGAATCCGGAGTGGGGACAGAATTCACGAGGTTTTGGAGGCGAGATTTTTTTTGCACATGAGAGAGCATTTGAAAAGAAACGTAAAATTCCCCAGATTTGGGAATTTTCGAGTCAAAAATGGATTCCTCGTCAAATATGGAGTCCATCGGTGCAAGAATCGCGCGAAGCGGATGTCGGATGAAGAAATTAGAGCTAACACAAAGTGGCAAACTCCAGTGATTTGTTTCGGCCTCGAATAGAAAACGACCATCTGTTTCAAAAATGCCCAGCCACTTAGGCACCCATTTCGGGCCGAAATGGAGGCCGAAATCCTCTTATTTCGGCCACCCTTTTGGGCCGAAATGGGGGCTGAAATGGGTCGGGTTGCTCATTAATTGGGGGTATTTTTGACCTTTTGGGGGGTATATTTAAGCCAAAAACCGAATTTTTGATCCTCCCCAACCCATTTTCGGATCAAAAGCTCCCATCTTCATCTTCTTCCTCTCAAACCCTCAAGAACACTCACACACCCAAAACCCAAAACTCAACCAAATTGAAATTTTTTTGTTGGGTTTTTCTCCTTGCAAACCCAACTACAACATTAACTCTTGAGTTTTTGAGAGATGGGGAACGGTTTGAGTGTGGGGGAATTCAAAGAGGAAGAACTCCAAGAACTTAAATTTTCCGATTCGTTGCTTTGAAGGGGGATTCGGCCAAAGCTCCAAGAGGGACTTGCAACCGAAATACCGAGGAGCATAAGGAGGTAGTCTTGCTCCACCTTACTCGAGTTTTCGAAAAATTGGTCGACCAATTGGTCCATTCTTGACCAATTTTTGCTAAACCGGTCGCGTAAGAACGGTACTCCGGGACTGTAGGTATGTTTTCTTTCTCTCGCCTTAAAATTCTTGTCTAGGCAACACTTGCCATTTCGCTATTAATTCCTAACACGTTGAGATCATGTCCTTTGGGGGTACTCTTTAAATTCATTGAGGACAATGATTATCTCAAGTGTGGGGAGTTTATGCATATCTTTTCTCGCCTTAATTTGCATAGCCTTGTTACATGTAGATTAGTGAGTCAGTTTGCACGTAGGAGTCAGAGTTAGGATTGCATGTGCACGTTTAATTAAAGCATTGTATATAATTGTTGCACTTTTATTTATTGAGTCCACCTACCCTATTTTGTTGGTTAGTTGAGTTGGCCGGTTACATATAGTGTCGAAATAAAGAACAAAAAAATTAAAAAACAAGAAAAATCCTAAAAAATGATTTTTTTAGAAAGGGTAATCGAACAGAGTGAATGTGGAGAGGGCTTAATGATAGTATTCCCTAGGTAGTATGAAAATCTGAGGTGAGGTCGAAGCGAGAATCTGGAGTAGGAATGCTATAGGGCCAATGCACTCGAGAGTTGTGAGTAGCTGTCTCTCAAACTAGTTATCCTACTAGATCTATACCACCGTCACTTAGGTAGTCGTCAACCCTCCTCGTAGTGGCAACGAAACAACTATACGAGTGATTTTTATGGGTACCTCACGTCCCGTCTCCATCACCTAGGTCCACTAGTTACCCCAATTTGATCCATCTACCCCTTTTATTCACAGCCTCAAGCTTAGGAAGCCATTCCTTGTGACTTTCATCACTAGTTAGAATGATCCCTTCCTATGCGTCATGATAGAGGGAGTTGAGTTAGGGAGGTTCGTTGAGGGTGAGCGGATATTATACATCTTGAGTGGATCTTCTCACATGTCATCTATTGAGTGGATGTGAGGGTGAGTTAGATACAGTAGCACACTTCGGTGTGGCGGTGAGTCGTGTCCATACATCACGATCACAGGTAGAGTGCCGTAGTGTGTGACATTCTTCCAAACGATATGGGGTGGGGTTGGTTGACCTTATAGGAGGACGTGCTTGTGCTTCATTTACATTCTCTATATCTTAGGTGATGAGGAGGATTGGTTGGAATTAGCACGTGTTACATTGACTACCGGGTTCGTGATTTGCTTTACATTGAGTGTGGGGGTGTCGACATAGATTTGATTACATCATTGATTTGACACATTCCACCCGCACGTATCTATTTTTCTATTTGATATCCTTGGATATTACTATCGTATTGGTGGCTCCATGTGCTTATATGTTGAAATTGAAATTGAAAAGAAAAAGAGAAAAACAAGAAATTCGAAATTGAAATGTAATAGGGAGCAGGAAATTGAACTTCATGAAGACCGGGAAGATGAGCTACGAGTTTGATCACTTCTTCTCATTTGTGGCCGCGACAACGACATTGCATCAAGATTCAGGGAATGAGGGCCGGAGTAGTTAGATTTGGTGGGGTTCCTTGGATTTGGGTGAGGAAGTGTGAGAATCGGGTTTTGTGAGATATATCATGACGTCTAGGACTACGCTTCTAAATATCCTATCCTACTCATCAGCCGTAAACAATTGAAACCCGTGGATAAACAGCTCAGATGGTAAGTGTTAGGGATACGTTTGATGAGTGTGAAGAAGAAACTTATTTTTTGTTTGTGCCCGTTCTTTCTGACGAAACTGGCCACAAGTTCTACCGATCACCAAAGTTATGGAATCTCCAAGGGAATATGAGAGCCTTATGACATGCCGGTTTGATTTTCGAGATTTCCCAATATCTAACTAAAAAGGAAAAAATATTCTTTACTATCCTGCATTGTTTATAATCGAGTTTCATTGTTCAAAGTAATGTAGATTGCATAGTCCAGTGTTTGACTCGTTGTGTCTAAGGCAAAGTAAAGATATATGTGAATCTAGGAAGCAAGTGTTGCTCGGGAAGAGCAAGAAGGTAGTGTGGGTGAGTTTGATAGAGCCTTTTATGAGCTATGTATTACCATCATTTTCCACATTATCATGAGATATTTGAGCTTAATTGTTGATAATATGTTGCGTTTTATCACTTGATGCTTTATATGCACTTTATTGTTGGTCCGCGCATTTCTGTTCATGTTTCGTTGTTATTTGTCAAATATAATCGCTTGGTAGGTTTGTTCATGTTGTCTTGGCAGGAGAGTACGGTAATCGGGTGATAGGAGGTATGGAACGAACTTCGGAAACAACGGAAACACAAGTGGACTAACGAAAAGCTGAATTGGAGAAGCTAGGATGACCAGTTTGCACTAATCTGAAGATATATTGAGTTCTACAATTAATTTGGGATTGAGACCAGTGCCAAATGAAAGTAGACTTAGAGAGATTTCAAACGATAGGTCGCGGAGCTTAATCGGAGTCCGGAGGAGAGAGTAATGGCTCGTGCAAGATCAGCTTACAATTATGGCCGGGAATTACAAACTAGAGGGGCTGAAATGCAATTTCAGCAAAATTACATCAAAAATTCGCCCCAGCTGGTAAAAACGGAAAAGAAGACCTGGAGCACCATTCAGGCATGACGGAGGAAGAGAGAAACACGCAAGGGAGCTCTAGGAAGAGAGGATTCACGCACGTCTTCAAGGATTTCATCGTTTGATTCTTCTTCTTCATCTCTTGTACTATTTTCTATGGAGAACATGATATTATCAAGATATTTCATGTCTAGCTAAACTCATAGCTAGGTGATTATGGAGAACTAGGGTTTACTTGGTTGATTGATGGATTAATGGATTTACTTCATGCTTAAAGCTTAATTTCACTCTTGATTTCATTCATTCTTCTACTTGAGTTCTTAATTCTTAGCATGTGAGGCTTGATCACCCATATCATGTTAGTTATCTAGGAGATTGTATCAAAGTAACTCAACGCTAGGTTCGTGAAGAGTAGGAAGACACTCTTAATATTCTTGAGACTGAGAGGTGAAAGAATGAGAGTGATCATATGAAGATTGTTTCAGTTGATTATGCTAGAGTGATAACTTTACAAGGTTAAGAGGTCTTGTAGGCACCTTTATCACATCAACTAGAGTAATGTGATTAATAACATTAGGCTGAATGGATTTGTTGTTGAGTACACTACAATGTGATACATGATTGAGAGATATGTGTGGCGAGTATAATCTGATATGGTGGAAGAAAGAGTGAAGTGTTGTGAGTGGAATCCGAAAATCAATTGAGTACCCTAGGGACTCTAAATCATTTAGTTTCTCCATACCCTCAGTACTATCATTCCGTCAATTCGCAGTTCTTAGTTACGTAGAGCCACTTGATTGAGGGTGACAAACTTACAAACACTCAACCCTTTTTACCGGCTACTTTGTACCCAAAGGTTAATCAACGATTGGCTAATACTAGTTCAACTCCGTGTGGGTTCAACAAATCGGAGTCCAAAATACTCCATTATATTACTTGACCGTACACTTGCGTCTAACGCGTTAGTAGAAGCGCGTCAGCCGTCATCGCGCGTTGGTATATCGCACCTGCTTTTTTCAAGCCAAAACGCGACAGTTTAGTAAAATACTCTAAAGGGCGTGATAAAGGCAGTCTTCTTTGCATCTTCAGGATCCATTTTGATTTGGTTGTATCCACTAAAACCATCCATAAAGCTAAACATTTGATGACATGTAATTGGATCAATCAAAAGATCTATGTTTGGCAAAAGAAAGTTGTCATTTGGACAAAATTGATTCAAATCTCTTATCAACACAAACTCGAAGCTGCCATTCTTCTTCACTACAGGTACAATGTTAGCGAGCCAGGTAGGATGATGTAGAGGTTTAATGAATTTTTATTTAAGTAACTTTTCTATTTCTTCTTTAATCTCCATCTCTATCTCTGGTCGAAAGTTTTGCGTGCTCTGTTTAATTGCATCTGGAATGACATCTCATGTGTGCATTGTGACTTCTGTGTCTAATCCAGGCATTCCATCATATTCCCAGGAAAACACATCCTTGTATTTGTAGGGTTTTGATACGTATTACGAAGCGGAAATACAAAATAAAGATTATGTTCAAAGCCCCCCATGAATCGCAGGACAAGCCATTATAACGTGGTATGAGTAGAAACGTTGTGTACCTTGTTCGCCTGAAAGATCACTCCACGTAGAATTTTATCTACGTCTATATGAATATCCACGCCTAAGATTGCACTAGAGTCCTTCCAACGTCAATGTGCTAGCAATAGGAGGAAGAAGAAGATCACGCACAACGAGGCACCCAAGGATCCGCACGCCTCACGAGGCAGACGGCGAAGGAGGGAGCGGACGGGGGTGTTCGGCCCTCTTTTCTTGCTCTCTCCTTGCTTTGTTCACTTTGAATAGTGATACACTTATGAGAAAATAAGCTAGGAGTGCCCTTATATAGTTAATAACTCCTTATTAACTACATATTAGCCCCAATAATAATCATGTCCATACACGGATTAGTCCACCTTGAAAATTAGTCCTAATAAATTTTCTTGTGATTGTGTACTGATCCTTCTATTTAATTAGTCATACTAATTAATTACCGAGTCTAGTTTAATCCATAGGGCGTGTGACCCCATAGGTTTCTACTTAGTTGGTAGTAACAATAACTAACATAGAGCGGTGCTAGCAACACATCTATGTCACCCAACTAATAGAAATAGTCAGTGATCTGACAAACCTTGTGACCAACGTTACCGTATTGTATCATCCCTTTGTCTCTATATCCGGATTGGACACGAGACATACAAGTCACACTCGTATATCTAATCCGCAATTTCTCGATCCTGGGAATAGTCTTATCCATGCAGATAACATCAATATACCATATTGATTTATCTGAGTTTGGACAGACATTCTATAAGCACTACACCTGCTTCCTATCATGCCCGATAACTATCTTTATAGTCACCCGGTTAAGGCGCAACGTTTGATAATATCAATGCATGATATTTCACAACTAGAGTATTTAGTGACTTCAAGTCTAAGGACCACAATACCATTGTCACTACGAGAAGCTCTTGTGTTGTTTACATAACTTGTATGTAGCCTTCTCGTGGTGGGTCATTCCATTATGCCATTAACCCTAATGCATACTCATGCACTATAATTGATATCTCCATATCAATCTACCAATTCAGTAGTCTATAGTTGATCGTCATATTAATCAATATAAACGACTAGGGATATTTGCGATAAACAATAAATTATAATCTAAGGACTTCATTATATTAAATATCTCCATAAATAATACAATGATTATTCTAGCCAAAAATAATGTTCATACTAAATAAGATTGCCTCTAGGGAATCTAATACAACAATATTCTTGAAGCAACGACAGCAAGCTTTCCGCTTCTTCTTGGTCAAGGTCCACAGATAAAAACACCGGCTTCTTCTTTTCTTCCATGGGAATTAAGAATACTTCCTTCAACTCTTGTTTTTGTGGATTTGGATAATCTTCCATGCATTCTGGAGCCTCTTTTAATTTCTCTTTTGGTATTTCAACCAAACCATCTTTCATTTCTTCGTCTTCTCGTTGCTCGACTTTCTCAGGGACATCTTCAATGAAACTTCCTGAAGACGACTCTGTGCACCTTCAGATGCGATAACATTTCCTCCCATTTCGATAGAAGCTACTAACTTCATTTCCATCAGTATCGTGGTCAAAAAATCTCTTTAGGGAATAAATGTTCTTTTTGTGAAATATCCCTTTTGGCATTTCTTAGGTTAAAGATTGTTCTTCTCTCGCAGTTTCTCTTATCAACAACTCCTGCAGGTGACTAAACCTTGATATCCTCCCACTTAGGCAATGGTGCAGGATTGAAAGGAGTTGGTGTTTATTCATCTCCCATCTCTGTGACCTAGACCGCTTCTGTAGGTGACTGATCCTTGATATCCTCGATGCCATTAAATATGGATGTCACGTACATAGGCCTATGACTATTCGCATTTGTCTTCTTGTCAGCCTCAGAGAATGATATTACTGGGCCATTTGATCCAACAAATCTCACAAAATCTCAATTGGCAACCATCCTTGAAATCCTCTGCCGCACGCAAAATCGCTTTTGTTATATCCAAGACATTCGGCAGAGAACTTCATATCATCATAAAACCTTTCAAACTTGTACGAGTCTACTACTCGTCCTGCACTTGAATCCTTTGTGTCTACTCCATAATCTTCATCATGATGGACATCTGTCATGACTGTAATTTCCCCATCTTCTTCTCCATCATGATCCATGAAGGAAACCAGTGAAACTTCTTTTCCTTTTGGCCCTTCTGTGGAATGTGATGGAAAAGGATTACTATGCACATCCTTTACCGGTTCTGCGATCATCAATTCTCCTTAGTTTAGCTTCCTATCAACGAGCCATTTTAATTTCATGCACTCGACTGTTAGATGCGACACATGTGTTTGGCATTTACACCATTTAGGGTCCCTCGGCTGTTCTCCTGTAGGTGCCTTTTCAAGTGCGGGCAACACGCCGTTCTTTTTTCCATTGTTTGCAAAGCTTGGTTACCTCACCAATTGAACATGGCAACAATAGTTCTTCCTTTGACGAACCTCGCTGTGTCTTTTGTGATGAAACCACTTTGAAGTCAACTTCGCGTCCCCTTTTGTAATTAAATCGTCCAATCTTGAAACTTGATCCCCCTTGTGAGAATTTCCACTTCTGCTTCTCCACGATAGGTTCGATGTTCCTGGTACAATTGATTGTTGGGATAGATGCCCTAGAGGCAATCTAGTTTAGTATGAATTTATTTTGGCTAGAAAATTCATTGTATTATTTATTGGATATTTAATATAATGAAGTCCTTATATTTACAATTGTGTTGTTTGTCTTAAATATCCCTAGTCCAGTATAATGATTAATGGGACAATCATCTATAGACTAGTATGGGGTTGGATTGAAATGGAGATATCATGATCCAACACATGGGTGTGCATTAAGGGTAATGGCGCACTGGATTGAGCCATCTCTGAGAAGGCTACATACATGTTATGATAAGTCACAAGTGCTTCTCGTGGTGCAATGGGATTGTCATCCTTAGACTTGAAGTCACTAGATATTCTAGTTGTGCATTATTGTGATTTTGGTAGCGTTAAAAGCTACACCGTAACTGGGTAGTTATAAATGCGTGTACCGGATACAATAAGAAGCAAGCTTAGAGATCGTAGTGGACGTAGATAAAATGTGTCCCTCTCACATAACGGGAGAAAATATCCTAGGCCACTCGAGGGATAGTGCTTATAGAAGGTCTGGCCAGACTCAAATAAATCAATATGGGATATTGATGTTATTTGCACGAATAAGGCTATTCCCATGAATCGAGAAACTATGGATTGGATATACAAGTGTGACTTGTATGTCTCGTGTCCAATCCGGATATAGAGACAAAGGGATGAGACAATTACTTGGACAAGGTTTGTCGGATGACTATTCTATTAGTTGGCTAGAATGGATGTTTTGCTAGAAACCGCTCCATATTAGCAAATTGTTGCTACCAACTAGATATAACCTATGGGGTCACACGCTATATAGAGTTGAACTAGATTTGGGAATTAATTAATAGGATTAATTAATTAGAAGGATCACTTTGCAACACCTTGCAAACTTAGTAGGACTAATTTCCAAGGAAGGGACTAAACTGAATTCTAGTAGGACTAGAATGGGTCCTTTAGGTAGTTGGCAATGATTTGTTGGACTATATAAAGGTTGCTCCTTCCTTCCCACACTTATGAGCCTTTTTTTCATAACTTGAGTGGGAGAGAACAAAAAAGGAGAGAGCAAGCAAGCAAAGAGGGACCCGTCGCCCCCCTTGCCGCCGCCCCATCCCGTCGGCCCAAACAAGGAGGCCGATCCTCCTTGTTTCCTCGCGTTGTTTGATTTCTTCTTCCTCTTCCTCCATTCCGGGCTAGCACAAAGGATAAGGAAGATCTAGAATTCAACTCTAGGCGTGGATCAACTATAGAGAACGTGACACAATTCACGTTACAAGTCATCACAAGAGAAACCCTAAGGTGTGTAACTTGATTTCTTCCCTTACCATCGTTATGTCTCTTGACTTGTGATCCTTGGAGGGTATTGCATGGATTATATTTGTTTTCCGTTGCGCATCCATGATCAAAACCCTACAGTGGTATCAGAGGCAGGTTGTAGAGCATAAACGTGGTTTATGTGTTATGTTTTGATAGTTTTACACTTTAAATTTATTGTTTATCGCGTAAAACAATACAAATCAAGCATATGATGCAATTTGTCAATAATCAATCATAACAAGACCTAATTTTTGCATTGGATGCATGAATTAGTGAGTTTGAGAAATTTTAGGATCTTAGATCTAGGCTTTGGGCATCTTATGGAAAGAAGGAGTTCTTCCCATACAAGGAAACAACCAAACTTGGGCACCAAGCAAGGGAGTTGTTTTGGAAACAACTCCCAAAGGAGGTTCGGCCCCTCTAGGGTACCACCCCTCCTTGCTTGCCACCCAAGCAAGGGACGGCCTAGGGGCCGGAGTAGCCCTATCTCGCAGCCTAGCCGCGTGGGCTAGGGGTCGGCCGGCCCAAGGCCCTTGCGGTCCTCTTTTTGGGTCCGGGCAATTTGATTGTTGGGCCCAATTGACCGTTTTAACCCTGGAAAATCCTAAAAATCAATTAAAATTGACCAAGCGCGTTAAAATTGGATTTTGACTGTTTATGTGCAAATCGCATGGTGATTGGATATGAACTTAGGATGTGGTTTGATGTGAATGTTTAATTTTTGTGGTTTGGTTTACGGCCTGCGATCTGATCAATTAATTGTAATAATAAATTAAGGTTTTATGGCCTGCGAGCCAATTTTTTTTCTCAACTTGTGAGATTTATTTTATTTAGTATAGTTGTTAGCTAGTGCTAGATCGAGTAGATTGTTAGTCAAGATTGAAGAAAAGAAGCCCAAAGCCAAAGGGAGCCACAAAAGATGGAGCATGGAGCATTCCACATGACTATGAAGGATGGACCAAATGATGAAGACGCATGGAGATATGTTTGCTTTTAGGGTTCATAGATAATTCCATTGCTTGGAATTATCTTAGTCTAGAAAAGGCCATATTTACATCACGTTTTATTCTGTTTTGTGGTTGTTTATTTTTTTGTCTTATTATTTTGTGGTTGGTGTATGGATGATGCATGCAATTAGGATAATAAGATAATTAGACAACCCGAATCTATTATTTGGAGTTGTGCCCAAAATCAAATAGATAGATTAGTTGATATTGATCAACAAAACAATTAATTGAATTCAAAATCCCTCAAAATTCAAAATATTGTGTTCTTGCCTTCTCGTTATTTAAACACTCATTATTATCATGATTTATCAAGATCGCGCGTGCCAAAGCATGGCGACTTGGTTCATAATGATGGAATGGGATGGCACAAACATGTAATGTGCAATTGTTTAAATAAGAGGTTGAATACAACTAGGCTATTAATATGATTAAAACCTAGAGGCAATCAATTGGGATTATCCATGAGGATGGATAAATAAGGAGTTATTTGCCCAATTAAACCAAGAGTTGCATAAGGGATGCAATTGGAATTGTTCCTACCTAAAGTATTCAAAATTATGGGTGACTTGCCAAAGCAAGCTCATAAGAAGATAAAACATGGATCTTGGCCCACTAGAAAATATAAGGATATTTTCCGCATTAATATCTTGAGAGTTATTAATCCGTAGAAAATTAGTGGGAGCTATTTTTAATAAACTAGCCATTATTGAATATAGTCAAAAATTCACAAATACTAAAACTTGCGTATTTTCCTTTTTGTAGAATTCCAAATGGCAAACAACTCATCGAGTTCACAACATTCCCTACGATCTGTCCTTGAGAAGGACAAGCTTTCTGGAACCAACTTCCTTGATTGGTACAGAAACTTGAGAATCGTTCTCAAGCAAGAAAAGAAACTGTACGCAATAGAGGAGCATGTTCCAGAAGGTCCAGAGAACCAAACACCTGCAGCCCTAAAGGCGTATCGAAAGCGTGTTGATGACGCTAATGATGCGACCTGCCTCATGCTATGCACCATGACTTCTGAGCTTCAGAAGCAACAGAAACACATGAATGTTGTCGATATGATCGAGCATCTGAAGCAGCTCTTCCAAGAGCAGGCAAGGTTTGAGAGGTATGAGGTCTCTAAGGCACTGTTCAAGTGTCATCTGGCAGAAGGGAACCCGGTGGTACCCCATGTACTTCGTATGATCGGGTACCTGGAGAATCTCGCCCGAATGGGGTTCCCGGTCGGCCAAGAGTTGGCAATCGATCTCGTGTTGCAATCGTTGCCTGAGAGTTATGGACAGTTCATCATGAACTATAACATGAACGAGATCGTGAAACCACTGCCAGATTTACTCAATATGTTGAGGACAGCTGAACAAAGCATCAACAAGGGTAAGGGCAAGGCCATTATGATGGTGCAGAAATGAAAGGGCAAAAGGTTTTCCTCATCCTCAAAGGGCAAAGGCAAATAAGTTGCCAAGTCCAAGGAACCTGCCCTTAAGCCTGTTGGTGGGATTGCCAAAGGTGTGAATAAAGGTGAATGTCACTACTGCAGTCAGCCTGGACACTGGAGGAGGAACTGCCCAAAATATCTGGAGGACAAGAGGCTTGGAATAGTGATTCCACCACCACCAGGTATTTTTTGTTCAATTTAATTGTCTCTATATCATGGGTATTAGATACGGGATGTGGATCTCAAATTTGTCGAAATGTGCAGGATCTAAAGAGAAGTGGAAGATTGGCTAAAGGGGAGATAGATCTGCGCGTTGGGAATGGAGCAAAAGTTGATGCGTTGGTCGTGGGCGTGTGCGAGCAATCTCTGCCTTCACGATTAGTTTTAGAATTAAATAATTGCTATTTTGTGCCTGCTATGAGCAGAAACATTATTTATGTTTCTTGTTTGGACAAGGAAGGTTTTATTATTTCAATAAAGAACAATTGTTGTTCCTTTTATTTGAATAATATTCACTATTTTAGTGCGCAATTATTTAATGGATTGTATGTCCTTGATCTAAGCAATCCTGTCTACAAAATTAATACCAAAAGGATTAAAATTCATGATTTAAATCCTGCTTACTTATGGCAGTGTCGTTTCGGCCATATAAACGAGAAACGTGTATGTAGACTCCATAAGGATGGACTACTAGACTCATTTGATTTTGAATCGTATGAGACATGTGAGGCTTGTTTATTGGGAAAAATGACAAAGTCCCCTTTCAATAAGAAAGGTGAGAGGACTAGTGAGCAACTGGCGCTTATACATACTGATGTGTGTGGGCCATTTGCCACGCCTGCCAGGGGTGGTTATGTCTACTTCATTACATTTACTAAAGATTACAGTAGATATGGATTTGTCTACCTTATGAAGGCCAAATCCGAATCCTTTGAAATGTTAAAAGAATTAAAAAGTGAAGTAGAAAAGCAACTTGGAAAAGGTATCAAGGCCCTATGATCAGATCGTGGAGGAGAATACTTGAGCCAAGAGTTTGACGACTATCTTAGAGAGTGTGGGATCGTGTCCCAACTCGCTCCACCCGCAACGCCACAATGGAATGGCGTGTATGAGAGGAGGAATCGAACCCTATTGGATATGGTTCAATCTATGATGTGTCAAACCGATCTTCCATTATCGTTTTGGGGCCATGCTCTATTAAGTGTAGCTTTCACCATTAACCGTGTTCCATCTAAATCAGTTTTGAAGACACCACATGAGATGTGGAGTGGGAGGCGTCCCACACTGTCATTCATGAGGGTTTGGGGCTGCGATGTCTATGTAAAACGTTTACAATCAGACAAGCTAGGGCCTAAATTGGATAAGTGTAAATTTGTGGGGTACCCTAGGGAAACTAAGGGTTACTACTTCTACAATCCAACCGAGAACAAAGTATTTGTTGCTCGGACCGACGTGTTTCTAGAAAGAGAGTTTGTCTCTAAAGAAGCAAGTGGGAGGACTGTAGAACTTAAAGAGATTCAAGAACCACAGATCACTGAACCGATTATGGAACATGAACAGGAACCACAAGTAGTTGTGGAACAGCCGATTCAAGTAACACAAGAGCTTCGTAGATCTAGTAGAGTGCGCCAGGAACCCGAGAGGTATGGATTTCTCGTGACTGATTCCGGTGACACAATGCTCATAGATGATGAGCCTACTACCTATGAAGAGGCCATGAAAGGGCCATACTCTCAGAACTGGCTAGAAGCCATCAGATCCGAGATGGAATCCATGTATACCAACAAAGTGTTGACTTTGGTGGAACCACCCGAAGGGGCACGGCCCATAGGGTGCAAGTGGGTCTTCAAGAAGAAGATCGACATGGATGGTAATGTGATTACCTATAAGGGCCGATTGGTGGCTAAAGGATTCAGACATATTCGTGGTATTGACTATGATGAAACCTTTTCACCAGTCGCTATGACCAAATCCATCCGAATTTTACTTGCAATCGCAGCATACTACGACTATGAGATTTGGCAGATGGATGTCAAAACAGCATTCCTTTATGGGAATCTCCTCGAGGACGTGTATATGATACAGCCGGAGGGTTTTGAGGATCCAAAGCAAGCCAACAAAGTCTGTAAGCTGCAACGATCCATTTATGGATTTAAGCGAGCTTCTAGGAGTTGGAATCGAAGTTTTGATGAAGTATCATAGAGTTTGGCTTCATCAGAAACGAAGATGAGTCTTGTGTCTACAAGAAGGTTAGTGGGAGCTCTGTAGCTTTTCTGGTCTTGTATGTGGATGACATACTACTCATTGGAAACGACGTTTCCATGCTGCAATCTGTTAAAGATTGGCTGGGGATGTGTTTCTCAATGAATGACTTAGGGGAAGCAGCCTATATACTCGGTATAAAGATCTGTAGAGATAGATCTAAGAGAATGCTAGGCCTAAGTCAAAGTACATATATTGACAAGATGTTGAAGCGGTTCAACATGCAAGATTCCAAAAAGGGATTCTTGCCCATGTCACATAGAATCACTCTTTCGAAGAGTGGTTGTCCTTCCAATGAGATTGAGAAGGAACGCATGAGTAGAATTCCCTATGCCTCGGCCATAGGATCTATCATGTACGCCATGTTATGTACTACACCAGATGTGTCATATGCTTTGAGTATGACAAGCAGATACCAATCCAATCCAGGTGAGAGTCACTGGATTGCAGTCAAGAACATCCTAAAGTACTTGAGAAGAACTAAGGATGCCTTCTTGATATTTGGCCGTGAGGAAGAGTTGCGTGTAAAAGGTTACACTGATGCAAGCTTCCAAACCGACAGAGATGACTTTAGATCACATTCGGGATATGTGTTTTGCCTGAATGGAGCAGCGCGGAGTTGGAAAAGTTCCAAGCAAGGGACGGTGGCTGATTCTACAACAGAGGCTGAGTACATTGCTGCAAATGGCGCAGCAAAGGAAGTTGTTTGGATCAAAAAGTTTGTTTCTGAACTTGGTGTGGTTCCTAGCATTGCGGATCCAGTTGAGTTGTATTGTGACAACACCTTGCAAACTTAGTAGGACTAATTTGCAAGGAAGGGACTAAACCGAATTCATGTTGGACTAGAAAGGGTCCTTTAGGTAGTTGGCAAGGATTTGTTGGACTATATAAAGGATGCTCCTTCCTTCCTTCCCACACTTATGAGACTTTTGTTCATAACTTGAGTGGGAGAGAACAAAAAAGGAGAGAGCAAGCAAGCAAAGAGGGACCCGTCGCCCCCCTTGCCGCCGCCCCATCCCGTCGGCCCAAACAAGGAGGCCGATCCTCCTTGTTTCCTCGCGTTGTGTGATTTCTTCTTCCTCTTCCTCAATTCCGGGCTAGCACAAAGGATAAGGAAGATCTAGAACTCAACTCTAGGCGTGGATCAACTATAGAGAACGTGACACAATTCACGTTACAAGTCATCACAGGATAAACCCTAAGGTGTGTAACTTGATTTCTTCCCTTACCATCGTTATGTCTTTTGACTTGTGATGCTTGGAGGGTATTGCATGGATTATATTTGTTTTTCCGTTGCGCATCCATGATCAAAACTCTACATTGATTAACTTTGAAAATGTCGGCATTCGGAGGTTGATCAACACGGCCTTATACTCTTCACGCATTCCTTAGAAGAAAATTTCCACCAAACAACTCTCTTCTACTTTGTCTATGCACTCTAGTGACTTTGTTATGAATTTATTGATGAATGTGAATCCTTCCTCATCATTCTTCTGATGCATTCGGGATAGGTATATCACCGTCACTTTCTCTTCCACTTGAAAGAACTTGATGTAAAAAGAATTCACCATCTTCTCCCAGGTACGAATAGATCATGCTTCTAATGATCTGTACCTTTTGTACGCGACATGACCCAAATATTTGAGAAAATCTCGCATCAAAAACCTTTGATCTGCTCCATGTGGACCCATCATATCGACGAAACGCATGACTTGTTCTTGTGCGTTGCCATTAACTTCATCTAACTTTTCCCACTTTGGTTCTTTATAACCTGCAGAAATAGCCATTAAATAAATCTCACGTGGGATGGGCGGTGCACATTCGACCTTCAAGATAACACCATCTGCAAGGCACTGGTTTTCAAGGAAGTTGTCCAAGCGCTGCTCCAAAGTTGACATAACTGTCGGAGTAGTCCCTCCTAGTGCGACTGTGGAAGCAGCAATGACACCAGGAATATATGGCATGTTAGGGTCATTGGGCACAATACCCTCCACCTGCGGTTGAACGACAATTTCAATTGGTGGTGGTGGTGGTCCAACGTGGTAATTTCTAGAAAATTTTCCCATCAATACTCGCTCAGGTTGGACGCCTGGTGCGAGTGGAGCTGGTGGTAGTAAGTTCCCATGTTGCGGAGCCGAACTAGTTGATGGAGGGGTTGCGGCGTGTTGGCATGTTGTGCTGATGCGGCGGCTGCTTCACGAGGAACTGAACTTCCTTGTGAAGAGTTAGTGGCGATGTTTCCCAGGATCACCATTATTTGAGAATCTACACAGACTTGGCTTGCATGACTCTAACCTGGTTTTGGATTGTTGCATTAAGCATCTTCAGAGTCTGGGAATCATTTGAAACCGTCTGCGACTGTTGAATATTATCGATGTTAAATGGAGTATCGTCTTTTAGAATCCCATCTCTTAGAGGAGAACAGTATCCATCTTCACCGTCGTGACTCATGATTTCAAGATATTGAGTGAAGCGTTAAGGTTGCTTCCCGTCGGGTTGACCAATGTGTGCAAGGGAGATTAGGAGAAGGATTCGAGCGTGTATCTGCAATAGACCAGAGCAACCAATGAAACATAGATCAAGAGTAAGAGATTAAGTGGGCAAGGGTAAGAGTAAGCCAAGTCAGACATCTGAGAGATAGAGAGAGTGAGACAGTATGTAGATTGATAAGCCAATAGATCCAAACCTCTATTAGGGGACAACACTCCTATATATAATGGTCTTAGAGAAACAGTTACAAGAAGTTATATAACTGCCTGCGACGGTTATAAAACTGCCTCGCACACGGTCGACCGCATATATAGGCGTATGATTCGCAAGTCTCTCAGATAACTGACAAGAGTCGCACGTGAGTGTAAAATTTACTCAAGTGCGACGAGCCATACTCTAGCCTCCAAGCCACTAAGACGCTTTGACTCCCGTATGGCGTATATGCGAGGGGAACTCTGTCTCACAGCCCCCATATGAATAAGGGAGAGAACAAGATGATAAGTATATAATGATAATGGAGTACCAATGAATCTCATCAGTGGGTGCCACGTGGATAGTAGACAGTGTATCTTGGATACACTATCTACAGAAGTAATTGTGTAATAACCACTGCTGGCTCATGTACATGTATATGCACATAAAACATGTGAATATGGGTATGGTTCATGCACATCTTTGAATACTTGGTTTGTAGTTGATTCATAACTATTCTAGACCCTTGTATGGGGAATAAAGTGTCCGGACGTGTAGCTTTTGTGGTAGAAAACTCACATAGGACTTGGTCTACGGGCTTTTAATCAAGACGTAGCGAGTCCTCGGCTGTAGGCAGCTAGTACTACTCTCTGGACTGACGATCCAGTAAGGTACATGTACACTTAAGGTCTAGTTTATCTTGGTGGCTAAGTGAATACTTGAATATGTAATTAAATGGTTTTACTTTCCTTGTCGGAAGTGAATCTGGTCCTTACAACCCTCCGGGTAGTGGAATTTGGAATCCTCTTTATAAGGCTAGTATAGTAATAGTTGTGCGCTAAATGATACTTGAATAACTAATATAACATTCTCTGAGATCTTTTGCCGTGGATTGTGTTATATGACATGTGCGTTACAAGTACATGTTAAACGATTTTAAAAATTTATATATCTATTTTGTTATAAATCCTATTTTATTCGTTGTAATGTAATGCCGACATCACTGTGTTCTTTTCTTGGCATGTGAGTACGCGGCGGACCGGGAAGTAGATAATCACTTAGAAGTTTTCACACAAGAGCATGCAATTTATAATAGTAAGTTTTATTTAAGTTTTAGTATCTTCAATTGCATCTTGCAATAGAAGTGTTAGTATTAGACTCTTTGGTGAGAAATTCCGTGCTAAGCGGAGGAATCTCCGAGAGTCTGGCGGAACCAAGTGTAGTAATCCATCACTCTAGAATTGGAGTGTTACACTAGTTTTCTGACCTCAACGACCACAAAAACTACCACGAAAGTGCCAGAAAAGGTTGATAGCAACCAGACATAAGATTTGCATACATGTTTTGAGTAAAAAAAGGAAGTAGGGTTTTAGATATTTGAATTGACATTTTGAGATGTGATCATTTTTTCCTCGGGTTTCAACAAAACATGAAGTTTCTCAAAGGTTAATATGGTCTGAGTGGAAGACAAAAGGCATAAATTCAAAAGGGACACCATTAAGAGTAAATAGTAGCAATACTTATCATCGACTAACACAGAGGACACACGTTTGTCATCAATGGTTATCAACTTTTGCATGTAAAGATCTAGAGAGTCAGATTTCTTTTCAATAATTTGAAGATTAGTTTCAATTTCCATAATGTTAGATCTAGAGAAAGATGCATACCAATGCTCTAGAGCAAGCTAGACCGAACAAGAATTTAAAAGACAAGTAACTTGAGTAAGTGCCTTCGGAGAGAACCTGCGTTGAGAAGAAAGTCACTTGATCTTTTGATCTGACATTGCAATGAAGGCAAGATAATTAACAGCGACAGAGACGGTACCATCGGCGACGGTAAGGAACCACGTCGGACTTGGAGTGCTCATGTTCTTTGCTATGGTACAGAGCACGATTTCGTTTTGATCAGCACCTGAAATACGAATCCTCTTTTTCACGCACATACCAAACATATAGAACGTGACTATCCTTATGTGTGTGGAAAGTCTTATGATATTAATTCATTGTTTCTTTTATTTCAGGTGTTGATCAAATTCCCGACATTTTCATCAAATGACTTCAACCACAACTTTCAACAGTATGAAGGCTAAACTCATGGTCCCAGCCCCATGAGTTTAAAGTCGATTATTAGCAGGTCGGGTCCCAAAGTCGAGAAAAGCTCAAAGACCAAGTCCAATGACTTCAACAATACGCAAGGACCACTGAAGTCCTCCTTGCTCATCAGCACAAGCCCATATAAACTTGTTAGCCTATAATAAATTAGGCTTAATTACTTAACGCATACCTCCAGTATGCCTAAACTAACACATTGCAACCCCCACTTCTAGAATAGGCTTATTCCATCTCCCATTTGCGATAAATCCTACTTATTGAAACTGATTTTTTGTGTGACTATTATGTCCTTTTTTTGGAAGGGTACAATTGTCTATTCAGTTTCATGTATGAACACTCATAACACACCGCCAAGTTAGTATTATAAGGGCATCTCCAACAGTAGAATTTATTTTTTGCATGTTTTAAATTTTGCATGATATGCATTTGTAGTTTTGCTCCAGCAGTAAAATGTAATTTTTACATTTTGTAGTTATGAGAAGTTAAAATATGCATATTAAGGATGCATGAGAGGAGAGAGATAGACACAAAATTTTGCATCCCTACATTTTTGTTAGCTATTAATGGAGAGGAAGATGCATGTTCTGCAAAATGCATGAGGATATGCATCGTCTTTTGGAGCTCATTTTTTCTTCATTTTCTTTATATTTTGCATAAAAGTGACTTTTACATGAGCTATTGGAGATGCCCTAAGCATCTCCAGCAATGTTATGTAAAAGAAATGCAAATTATACATAAAGTCACATTTTTGCATTTTGCATGTCCACAAATTTTATTACCAACTCTAGCAATGCAAGCTAAAACATAGGCATATTAGTTTTGTAAAATTATTTATTTATTATTATTATTATTATTATATTAGGACAAGTCTACTAAAAAGTAGGAACAAAAGAATAAAATAGGAATACACATACAAAATAAGAAAACAAATAAGATGGCGAGGAATGATTATCGCCAAACTTGACGATCAAGATGCATGGCATCTATTTTGCATGAGGGGATGCATGTTCTGCTGGATCGCATCTTTCACCAAAGTTTTTTATATTTTGCATAATAAATTGATTTGCATTGCCTGCTGGAGATGCTCACATTCTCATGTTCTACGAAACTAGTCATTGAAATAGTATTTGGCATTTCCAAATACTGTACTGTCATTATATTTCCAAGCAAATGATCAAGCAAATGTGTGTTAGCTCAGTGGTAGAGCGTTTGAAGCCCCTGCATGAAGTCGAGTTCGAACCCGCTAATGTGATTCTAAAAAAAAAAGAGCAAATGGTCAAATACCTCAACAAACCATGTGCTACTGCTTTGACCCCCCTAAATTCAAGGCCACAAGAGAAGTCTACGTGAGTGACTCCTCACCTGAACTTTATCCACAAGATTTTGTTCTTCCTCCTCTTAAACAAATAAAAACCGTCTGCTGAAAACAAAAACAAATAAAAACCGTGTTCCAAATGTGTCCTAATTACCCCCATTTTGTATTTAACTGACAATTAACAAAAACCACCACACAAATCGTCCCACTCACCAGAAACCGCTCTCATCCAACCGCACATTCCTCTTCTTACTCTGCAAATAATCTCTCTCTCTCCCTCTCTCTCTCTCTCTCATGGAATACGAACGGAGCACAACCCCATCCCCCAGGAGCAAACTCCGGCAGAGACTATGCAATTACTGCTGCTTCCGCCACCACGGCCACGAAATCATACCATCTCCGCCCTCCTCGTCTGACGATGACAGCCCCAGGCTTTCCCGTTCGTTTTCCACATTGCTGAAATCGAGAACCCATGAATTCCCGGAATTGAAATACAGATGCCGGCACCTGATCAGCCGGATTCGGGGTAGCAGCCGGAGGTTCACCTCTCCGGTTGATTTCCGGTACGATCCGCTCAGTTACGCCATGAATTTCGACGAAGGGTTTGAAGATGGGTACGTGAATGGGGCTTCGTTGAGGAGCTTTTCGTCGAGATTGCCGGCTCTGGAGACGGTGGAGGAGGAGGACGGTCGAGTGAAACAGAGTCTTCCGAGGGCGATTTCGTGTGCCTAGGCAAATCGGGAATGGAACATATCCTCAAAGGGTGACAGTTTCCCCGACAATAGAGTAGTTATACAATTTTTTTCTTTATTATAATCTTCTTCTTCTTGTTTCCTCCATTGATTGGTTGGAAATTTTTATATTGCATATGTATATTTAAGGGGTATAATACAATTTGCACCCTCCTAGTTTGAATTATATACAAAATACCCCATATTGTTCAGGAATATACGAAAACCATCCCAGTCAGTGGATGAACGTTGGAAAAATACCAATCTTCTGTTAGCGTTCGTCAGTAGGGTGGTGCAATATGATCTTTTAATGCCCGTTTTACCCTTAATTGTGATTTTGTGTTTTATTTTGTTCTTGTTTTTTGGTGTTCTAGTTGTTCTTGGGTACCACCTCCACCACATCGCCACCACCACATCCCTACCACCCCCACCACAAGCACAAGCACCACCACCACCGTCACAAGCACCACCACCACCGTCACTACAACCACTGATTCACCACCAACAACAACAGTGCTAGTCACCAGCTCCGACAAACAAAATAAATTAAAAACTAACACAAACTTCTGCAAAAAGATTATATTGGCAAAAGAAAGATCCCATTTTCTTACTCTCAGAAAAAAAAAACCCCAACAATAGTGAGAAAACAAATCGAGAAGAAAAAAAGGTAAAGGAATGTTGAGTTACGTAATTACTTAAAAACTAATAAACCCCGTTTCATCAAATGATACAAGTCTTGGATAAGAATTTAATTGTATTTAATCACATTCATAAGAGCTTTTTTCTTCAATTAGCTTAACATATTTTCATATTTCATGATAAATTGTAACTGATTGTAAAATAAAATTAAGTAAATACAATATAATCTTCGGTTATTTATTTATTCCATTTTCATGTGAGTACTACTTTCTGGATAGCCTCCTGTGATACTCCAACCCCCCCCCCCCCCATCCTTTGATAAGATGATAAGAGAGAGGCATTTCAGCTTGGATCTGTCGATTATGTTATGGCCGCAGTGGATTCCTCCTTGCGGTAAATACTTTTATGCACTGGAAGGGATCATGTAAGTTTTGAAATGAATGGAAAAATGATCTACTTTCATTAAGCGTCTTTCAAGGCTAACACAGTGTAGGGTTTTCATACGGATTACGCAGCGGAATAAACGAAATAAATATCCGTTCAAGACCCTCAAGGATCACAAATCTAGAATTCATAACGATGGTAAGTGATGAGAATATTAGGGACCTTGTTTGTCTCCATTGATGACTTCACGTGAAATATTATCCATGTCTCTATGAAAAGTCCACTCCTAGGATTGATCTCGGATCCTCCACGCCTTCGTGCTAGCTAGGGAAGGAGGAGGAAGAAGAAGATCACGCAAACAAGATCAAAAGAGGCCACGCCTCTATGGCCGATGGTGAGAGGGGGCGGACGGGAGGAGGGGGTTGGTTCGGTCTCCCTTGTTTGCTCTCTCCTTGCTTTGTTTTCTCTCTCTTGTGTGATAACATTTATGACACTCTTATGAGAAAATAAGGTAGGAGTCTCTTTATATAGTCTAACAACTCTTTGTTAACTACATACTAGCCCCTCTACTAATCATGTCCTTACATGAATTAGTCCACCTTGCAAATTAGTCCTACTAAGTTTGCAAGTGGTTGCGTATTGATCCTTATTTAATTAATCATATTAATTAATTCCTAACTGCGTTTAAATCCATTAAGAGTGTACCCCATATGTTTCTACTTAATTGGTAGTAACAATTACTAACATAGAGCGGCCTCTAACAAGACATCTATGCAACCCAACTGTGTACAAGAGAATCCTGCAGAGAGAACTCTGTGTACACCAAAGGCAGAGAATAGAAAATGGCACAGGAGGTGTTGGGTTGTGTGTAGGGAGAGAGCAAGACAATAGTACTGTGTGAGAGAGAGACAGGATTCTGACAGAGCTTTCGCGTATCTCGGGTCGTTCTTCCTTGTATGGAAGGGTTAACGATCCTATATATAACGGAGAATGTGACCGTTGCAGTGTGGTTAATGCGCCAATCAATGGCGGCTTAATTAGCTTAACCACAACGGCACGTTCGTCCGCGCATATAGGGACCGTTACAGCACGTTATCCGCGTATAACAGAACCGTTACGAGGTTGACCGGGTTTGACCGGGTTGACCGGGTTTGACCGGGTTGACCGGGTTTATGGAGCTCGTGCCATAAATCTCTCAAAAGCAGTTACTAGGGGTCGCGCGCGGGCTTGGCTCGCACGCGACAGGACTTACTCTAGCCTCCAAACCACTAAGTCCCTACAAGTCCCGTGCAGTGGTATGCGAGGGCCCTGTCTCGCAGCCCCCACGTGGATCAGCGCTGCTGGTGATCCAGTGTGTGTGGAGCACAATATGGTGTGCTGGATGATTGCCACGTGGCTAAGATCTGTCTGTTCAGAAAGCACTATCTACATTAGCCCCCTTTCTGCGCGTGAAGACTCATAGCCGGATAGGCTTCCATGCGCAGGAACCAACGTACGCGTCGCCGCCACGCACCAATTCAAATACACGCAAATTCAGCCCCCGTGCGTGCCATTATGACCTAAACCCCTAGAGTCGTGCCGTCTGGTCTTTTAGGGTTTTAGGCGTGACGTCAGCTTGTCTTGTGATTGCGCGATTCGACGGTGACGGTTGCGATTCGACTACTGAAAGGACGCAACCCTTCATTGTTTTTGGATAAATACTCTGTGCTCTCCATTTTTGTAAAGTATCACTTCTTTCTCTTAAAGTGAATGATACCCGGAAGCCTTCAAGAGCAGATTCAGATAATCAATCATCAGTTCTCTCTTGTCAATCGTCTTCTTCAACTGTGCGCATCCAAACAAGCTTTACCAAAACAAGGTTGGCCTTGTTCAATTTTGTTTAATGTACTGATACATGCTTTGAACTATGTTGGATCTGCAAACCCATGACTCTCTGAAACATATTATCCGCTGAAAACTATGAAGGAGACCTTGCTCTTTGAATCCAACTTTGATTTAATCCCCAGATTATAAGGGTTTTGAATGTAGGGTTTCTGAAATCCCCAATAATGCAAACGATTCTGAACTGTATGCCTTGATTGACACTGGATTGTTCATCTTTCTCCCAATAAGTCCTCGCATGCCTTGAACTGAATCTTGAAATTCAAACTAAAGTGTGTATTTCTCCCCCCTTTTTTCTTGCTTTTCCGCAGGAATGACAAAGACAAAAGGAACCAAACCTATTAAGGAAGTCGAAGAAATACCTGATCTCCCCAAGACCTTGTGGCGAAAAGCCCCCTATCTGGGTGGCAAAGACTTTTACCATGCCAGGGTTAAGGTGAAGAACCTGCCTGTAATACCCCGATATTTTAGGGGGTATTTTAGGGAGTTTAACAATTTTTTCAGACCATTATTTGTAATTACAAAAGTTGTTTTCATTCACTAAAAGTTGTTTTTCATTATTATTATTATTATTATTATTATTATTATTATTATTATTATTATTATTATTATTATTATTATTATTATTATTATTATTATTATTATTATTATTTATAGTTTATCAAAAGATTTTTTTGATATATTTTTAAGATGTCTTTTTTTTTTATAGTTAGTTGGGTGTAAATTAACGTGTCTTTTTAATAACTTTTACGTAACCAACCACCGCGTCATACCGTGTGCCCGTAACACCCTAACCTTCCTCCTTCATCCTCTACCTCATCTCCATCTTTTGCAGAGAACTCTCTGCTCCTGAAAATCCGGCGACCACCCATGGCAAGAGCCAATATTTTTGACCTCCTCTTTGTCACTTTTCCGTCCTGATTCACCCAAATCGCGTTATGGATCGAATACACACTCCGAGCAATCAATTTCGTCAAGTTCCATCCCCAAATCAAGTCCGGAAATCACTCCGTGAAATCTCTGATCGGGTTAATCCAAGCAAAACCCAGTTCTTCTCACTCTCCCCCGTCTCTCTCTCAACCTCTGTCTCTCTCTCTCTCTCTCTTTCTCTCGCCCCTTTCCCTCTCCCTCGCCATCTCCCTCTGCTCTCTGTTGGCGCCGAGCAAAGACCCAGGCCGACGGCACCAGGCCCGAAGCCCAGAACCGCCGACGGAACCCGCGCCGCCCGACACCGCCGTCCGTCGCCCCTCCGTCGCCCCTCTGCGTCGCCGAACCACCCGACGCCGCCCTCCTCTGCTTCGTCCGTTATCTCCACCACCGTTTGCCTCCCTCTCTCCCGACGAACACAGTGACGACCGGAACCCATCACCACCGCCACCATCTTCTTCGGGTGTTCTTCTCATATCGGTAAACACCCCAATCAAATTGTTTTGCTACTATCAATTTCGCTTGAAGTCATGGTTGTTCATGTGGGCTGTCATGTTGATTTGGGGGAAACAAAATGTTACAGTGGGTGTTTGGGGAAGAAGAGGGTCTGATATGTGGGTGTAAAAAGGGGGGTGCAAAAGTGTATTTTTGTGAAACTGTTGGGGTGACTTTTGAAAGATATAATTCTGAATGGTGTGTTATTGCCTTTACACTAATCTGTTGTACTTTAACAAATAATCTAAGTTTCTTTTAGCATAGTAAAAAAAATTGTATTTCTTATGTGTATTTATATTTTATCAAATGTAAGTTAATGATCTTTTTCAAAAAAAATAAGTATGCACCTCTATAATGAAATTAAAATAGTATTTTATAAGTGTATATTATTTATACTATATTCTCTTAAACAACTAAATAATCATGTTTTCGATTTATTCGCAAAATAAATTCTTTTCACTTATAACATGCTTTTCGTTAATATAACTTTATAATAAGAATAGTTAAGCTTTAACTTTATTTTAAGCTCCCATTTTCATTTATCTAAACTTTAAAATTATTATAGCTATCTTTATGTATATAGTTCTACCTTAGTAAATTAAATAAATATTCTAGAGCATCAAATAAAGTTTTCTTTACCTCAAGTATTACTTTTATAATTATAAGCCACTATTTTTCTTATTTAATGTGTATTCTAAACGTGTAATTGTAGCTAGTATAATATATTTCTGTTTGGGAAATTAATTGGGGATTTCACTTGCATTTCATATAGGACAATTTAATTGCAATTTGTTGTGTGATGTATATGTGTTAATATAGGATTATGTGATTATTGTAGATACCGAGTTCGTAGGAGGCGAGTTCATCGAGGACCCCTACTACTAGTTCAGTGCTAGCTTGTGAGTGTGAAGTTCTCACCTCAATTCCAGGTAAGTTTATGCGCACAATACTTTAACTATCAAAATATGTCTTGGCGTGTGTTACTCGTGTTTCAAACAACTACTTTTAGGTCTCAATTTTTGAAAATCTCTCTTGCAAATATTCTTTTTGGAAGATATGTGGTTACTTCTGAATTTCGAACCGATGTTCTAAAATGATCTTGTGGAATATAAATGAACGATAAATGATATGGGGTGATGTACAGAGGATGTGTGTGAAGGCTACGGCCGGAGGCGCACGTGAGACGAACCTCCTAGGGTTTCATACCCTACCCTATATGGGTTTATAAAATTGTGAAAGCTATAGAGTACTACCTATGCATGTGTGGGTCACAACTGTATAGGGGTGTCGACACTTAAGGTCCTTTAGCTATGTGATGGGCGGGGTAGTGTCGGGCTACCTACAAACGCTCTGGGTGAATTGGGATGGACTGTGATATCCCAAGAGGTACCTGTGTGATGATATTATTGCATCGTGACCTCTCTGTGGGCATTCGTTACCCGCTGGGCTCTAATATGCCTCAACTCAACTAATAATTTTAAATGTGGAATCTCTTCAGTTACATTCTTTTCATTCTTTCAGCCAAAACTCTCTTTTACATATTGTGGTATATTCTTACTCAGTTTTCACTGACAAATGTTTTTTTGCGTCGGCTTTTGCCATTTGAAAACCCGCAGGTTATGAATAAAGGTGGGGGAACGCGCACACGTAGCTGAAGGCAAATAAGAAGCTACGAATCACCTAGTTAAATTGTTAACATTTAGTTGTATTTTGAGAATTCAAACTTTGTCATCGTTGTTTCCTTTTAAAACTATGTAAGGAGGGTATCTCCTTTACTTTTATTTCAATAAAGCACTCTTGGTTATCGTTAAGTTGTACTAGCAAGGAACCGTAGGTTTCGGGTTGTTTCAGTTGGTATCAGAGCCGACGGTTCCAACGCTAGTACGACTTCTCGATTTTCATTAAATAAAGATTCAAAATAACTGGAAGCTTTTCAAAATTTAAAATGGACATAGGATAACTAAAACTGGAATTAAAACTAAACAAGCCGGGGATGTGGGTTAACATAGTCGTGTTTTCCTTCTAGGTTCCTAAATGTTTGGTGTGATTGTTTGTTAATCCCCACTGTTTGTGAACCAATAGTTGCTATGTGGCCGAGACTTGTTAATTTGTCAGTTTATTCATGTTACATATTTTCCTTAAATTCTTTAAACTTATTCCCGTTGAGATTATGAGTGTATACGCGGTCTAGAACACTTCCGAGACTCCTTTTCTCTTCTTTCCGAACATGGACTTGGACGAGGACCAAGGATATGGGCAAGACCAAGTTGAAAACCAAGATGAGGACGCACAGGAGGAGCTTATAGATTGGGATGCCGATATGGATGAGATCGATGAGATTGACGAGAAGGAGCATGAAGGAAACAATGAGGCGGAAGAGATTAGATCGACGCTGCTGATAGCGAGCTCATGTTCCCCACTGATGACGAAGAGTAGATCCACACCCACCCACCCTTAGGATTATCATCTACTAAATTTATTTTATCACGAGAGCGAACGTTTAGCTTACTTTTGGAGTTACTATTTACTTTATAGAATTGAGTTGTTCCTTACCATTTAAATGTTCATGTGGATTATTTGATGGATGGATAAATGTATGCTTAATTTTTGAAACTTATATGCTGCATGAATGTGAACTAGAATTAGAATTCTTTTCGACCTATATTAAGTAAGGTTATATATTTAAACAAAGGTACAATGCAATATTATACCAGGAGACGTGCGAGAGAAGTAGGAACAATGAACCAGGGAGGTCAGCAAACCTATGGCGGCCAAGTTCCACCTGTGGACCCCATTGAATTTCAGGAGATGCGTCAGGCAACTCTAGCTCTCACCCTAATTCTACAGAATACCCACAATGGAGGGGGAAATGTTATGAGTAGGGTAGCAGAACTCCGCTCTGACTTCTTTTACGGGACGAATGACCCCACCACCTTGGAAAACTGGATCAGAGACTTTGGAAAAGTCCTAGTATCTGCGCGCTTCCCTGAAGATCAGTGTGTCGGAGTAGCCCTTTACTACTTCAAGAAGGAGGCTGACGACTGGTGGTCAGCCAAGGGAGAAGAACTTCTCGCCCAGCAGGGATTTGGCTGGGAGCAGCTGAAAGGAGCGCTACGAGAATGTTTCTATCCTGAACATGTCAAGGATAGGAAGTTCAAGGAATTCATGAACTTGAAACAGGGAAGTGACAACCCTTATGATTATCATCAGAAATACATGGAGTTGATGAGGTTTGGAAGGGAACTGGTGCCGACCGAAGCAAAGAAAATCAAGAGGTTTATAGGAGGATTAAACTTCCAACTCCGAATGGCCTTGATTGCGACCCGATTTGACACCCTCATGGACGCTTATGGGGCAGCTCAGGACGCCCAGAATTTGATTTATGAGAATAATGAAGAAACTAAGAAGAGGAAGTCTGAGGCACTGGCAGGGACAGGTTTCCAGAATCGTGGTTCAGGAAACAATAGCGGAGATAAAAGGTTTCGTCCCAACCCAGCCCCCACCAATCAATTTGGAAACCAAGGCCAGGTACGAATCTACAACTGCAGGCAATGCGGCATGAACCATCCAGGAGTCGACTGCCGGGGGAACAAAGTTAACTGCCTCAATTGTGGTAAGCTATGCCATCGAAGGTTTGAATGTCGTTCAAGACCCTCAGGGAACAACAGCGGTGGAAGCTTCAACAACAACAACTTCAATAACTCTGGGAATAACAATGGTGGGAGATATGGAGGAAACAATATGAACCGCCAAGGGGGGAATGGAGGCTACAACCGTGGAGGAAACAGCTACGGAGGGAATAACAGCAGTTATAATCAGGGAGGCAATAACAACCGTGGCAATCAGTATGGGGGAAACAACAACAATGCCGGAAACAGAAACAACAATGGAGGAGGCTATAACCGAGGTAACAACTGGCAGGGAGGAAATAGTTACAACAATCGACCCCAAGGAAACAACAATGCTACTTAGGCAACCACAGTAGCAGGCGCACCTGCACCTGCAGCCACAGCACGCAGCGCAGCTGGAACCATCAATGTGATGAATCAGTGACTGGTACATTCCTAATCATTCTACCCCTGCTTTTGTGTTATTTGATTCTGGAGCCACATTCTCTTTCATTTCATCTACTTTTGCTAAGAAATTAGACTTACCAAATCCTACCCCAATATCTATATCCATCTCTACCCCTACTGGAGAAATTACACCTTGTAATACCATGTACCCTGGAGTCAACCTAGAAATCTTAGGAACCAAGCTACCTTCTGATCTGATTCTTTTCGATCTTGGCAACCTAGACGTCATCTTAGGTATGGATTGGCTTAGCAAATACAAAGCAACAATAGAGTGTGCCACCCAAAAAGTTAGATTCCGCGGCCCGAAAGGTGAACGCCTATCCTATAAGGGTATAGTCACTGGACCCAAGATCCAAATTGTGTCAGCCTTAACCATCCTCTCCGATTTGAAGAAAGGGCATAGGGCATACCTCTGTACGATCCATGATCAGGAGAAAGAAGGGGAGAAATTAGAGGACATCCCAGTTGTGAATGAATTCCCAGATGTCTTTCCAGAAGATCTTCCTGGAATGCCACCTAAGAGAGCCGTGGACTTTGCGATAGATTTAGTACCAGGTAATGGACCAATCTCGAAGGCACCATATAGGATGGCACCAGCCGAGTTAAAGGAGCTTCAAGAGCAACTGAAGGAGTTAATGGACAAGGGTTTCATTAGACCTAGTGTTTCACCATGGGGAGCACCTGTTTTGTTTGTGAAGAAGAAGGATGGTAGCCTAAGACTTTGCATTGACTACCGTGAATTGAATGGAGTAACCGTTAAGAATAAGTACCCAATTCCAAGGATTGATGACTTATTCGACCAGCTACAAGGAGCCGATGCCTTTTCGAAGATCGATTTAAGGTCTGGATATCATCAGCTTAGGATAGCTGAACAGGATATTCCTAAAACGGTTTTTCGAACTCGCTATGGCCACTACGAGTTTACGGTAATGCCATTCGGTCTCACTAATGCTCCAGCAGCATTCATGGAGTTGATGAACCGCGTTCTTCAGAAGTACTTAGATAAGTTTGTTGTCGTTTTCATCGATGACATTCTAATCTACTCGAAAGGGAAGGAAGAACATGCACAACATTTGAGGGAGGTGTTAGAAACCCTAAGGGAAGAGAAGTTGTATGGGAAGTTGTCAAAGTGCGAGTTTGGTTGGATAGAGTGCCTTTCCTAGGGCATATTATATCCAACGAAGGTGTGTCTGTAGACCCTGGAAAGATATCAGCGGTAAAGGACTGGCTCACACCAAAAAGTGTGACGGAGATAAGAAGTTTCTTAGGATTGGCGGGTTACTATCGAAGATTCGTGAAGGATTTCTCCAAGATAGCAAAACCCATGACGACGTTAATGAAGAAGACAAGAAAGTACGTGTGGGAAAACAATTGCGAGGAAGCATTCCAAACCATAAAGGATAGGTTAACTTCGGCACCTGTGTTAACGTTACCTACTGAAGGAGGAGAATTTGAAGTCTACAGCGATGCGTCCAAGCACGGGTTAGGATGTGTTTTGATGCAAGATGGCAAAGTGATTGCGTATGCTTCAAGGCAACTAAAGTCCTACGAGGAGAATTACCCCACTCACGATTTGGAGTTGGCGGCCATCATGTTTGCGCTAAAAATATGTAGGCATTACCTTTACGGTACGACGTGTAAGATCTTTACCGATCACAAGAGCCTAAAGTACATATTCACTCAAAAGGAGCTGAATATGCGACAAAGAAGGTGGCTAGAATTGGTGAAAGATTATGATATCAAGATCCAATACCATGAAGGGAAAGCCAACGTAGTAGCGGATGCATTGAGCCGAAAGACGGAGCATACGGTAAATACAATGTGGGTTTTGCCACCTAATCTTTGCGAAGAGTTTCGAAGGCTGGAGATTGAAGTCTGCACGAAGGGAACCCCGAGTAATATTCTGTGTAATCTGACGATAGTACCAGACATCCTCGAAGAAATAAAAGAAGCACAGAAAGAAGATGCATTCCTACAAAAGATCAAGGAGAAGATCAACAAAGGCGAAGCCCTTGATTTCAAAGTGGAGGAAGACGGAAGCGTGAAATTCAAGGGAAGATGGTGTGTACCAATAAAATGCGCGGAGGTAAAGGAGAAGATCATGAGGGAAGCTCATAACACGCCTTATTCGGTACATCCAGGAGGAGACAAGTTGTACAAGGATTTGAAGAAGAACTTCTGGTGGAAAGGTATGAAGAAGGAAGTAGCTGATTTCGTATCTTGATGTTTGACGTGTCAAAAGGTTAAGTTCGAGCACAAGAGACCAGGTGGGATGTTACAACCATTGGAGATACCGGTATGGAAATGGGATTCCATCTCAATGGACTTTGTCACGGCCTTACCTGTTTCGACTAATGGGTTGAACCAGATTTGGGTGGTAGTCGATCGATTGACCAAGACGACAAGATTCATTCCCATGAAGGACACGTGGGACATGGAAAAGAGGGCGGATGCATACATCAAGAATGTGGTAAGACTACATGGAGTACCTAGCTCGATTATTTCAGATAGGGATCCAAACTTCTTATCACACTTCTGGAAGGAGCTACAAAAAGCCATGGGTACCGAGCTAAGGTTCAGCACAGCATTTCACCCAGCTACGGATGGCCAGACAGAGAGAACGATTCAAACGTTAGAAGACATGCTACGAGCTTGCATTTTGGACTTTGGAGGTTCATGGGTGGACAAGTTACCACTTATCGAATTCTCTTATAACAACAGCTACCATGCTAGCATAGGGATGGCACCCTACGAAGCACTGTATGGGAGGAAGTGCAGGACACCACTGTGTTGGAGACATCAGCGAGACGATCATTCTTGGACCACAAATGATCGAGGACTCGACAAACCAAATCCGAATGATTCAGCAAAGGATGAAGGCGGCCCAGGATCGACAAAAGTCTTACGCGGATCTGAAGAGAAGGCCATTGGAATTCAAAGTTGGTGACAAAGTGTTCCTAAGGGTTTCACCTACAAAGGGGGTTATGTGTTTCAATCAGAAAGGGAAGCTCAGTCCCAAGTTCATTGGACCCTATGAAGTACTGGATCGTATAGGAGAGGTAGCCTATCGCCTGAATCTTCCTAACAGCCTAGGTAGAGTCCATAACGTCTTTCATGTGTCCCAACTCAAAGCTTATGTACCCGACCCGAGTCATATCATTGATCCCGAGCCTGTTGAACTCGATCCCTCTCTTACCTTTGAACAACAACCAATCAAAATCCTTGATACAAAGACCAGGAACACCCGTACCAAGTCCACCACGCTGGTCAAGGTTCTGTGGTCAAACCACCAAACCGAAGAGGAAACTTGGGAAGCCGAGGCAGACATGAGGAAACGTTACCCACACCTCTTCGACCAGGTATGAGTCGAGTGACGGGGACGTCACTCCTTTTAAGGGAGATGTGATTTAACAACCGTATATTTAATTACCCGTCTTGTCTTGTTCTTATGTGCACATTAGAACTGCATACCACATACTTGCATTGGGAGATTCGATTTACTTTAAGCTTCGGGGACGAAGCTTTGTTTTAAGGGAGATGTGATGTATTACCCCGATATTTTAGGGGGTATTTTAGGGAGTTTAACAATTTTTGCGGACCATTATTTGAAATTACAAAAGTTGTTTTCATTCACTAAAAGTTGTTTTTCATTATTATTATTATTATTATTATTATTATTATTATTATTATTATTATTATTATTATTATTATTATTATTATTATTATTATTATTATTATTATTATTATTATTATTATTATTATTATTATTATTATTATTATTATTATTTATATTTATAAAAAGTTTTTTTTTTTTTTTTTTTTTTTTTTTTTATATATTTTTAAGATGTCTTTTTTTTTTATAGTTAGTTGGGTGTAAATTAACGTGTCTTTTTAATAACTTTTACGTAACAAACCACCGCGTCATACCGTGTGCCCGCAACACCCTAACCTTCCTCCTTCATCCTCTACCTCATCTCCATCTTTTGCAGAGAACTCTCTACTCCTGAAAATCCGGCGACCACCCATGGCAAGAGCAAATATTTTTGACCTCCTCTTTGTCACTTTTCCGTCCTGATTCACCCAAATCGCGTTATGGTTCGAATACACACTCCGAGCAATAAATTTCGTCAAGTTCCATCCCCAAATCAAGTCCGGAAATCACTCCGTGAAATCTCCGATCGGGTTAATCCAAGCAAAACCCTGTTCTTCTCACTCTCCCCCGTCTCTCTCTCGCCCTCTGTCTCTCTCTCTCTCTCTGTCGCCCCTTTCCCTCTCCCTCGCCATCTCCCTCTGCTCTCTGTTGGTGCCGAGCAAAGACCCAGGCCGACGGCACCTGGCCCAAAGCCCAGAACCGCCGACGGAACCCAGGCCGCCCGACGCCGCCGTCCGTCGCCCCTCCGTCGCCGAACCACCCGACGCCGCCCTCCTCTGCTTCGTCCGCCATCTCCACCACCGTTTGCCTCCCTCTCTCCCGACGAACACAGTGACGACCGGAACCCATCACCACCGCCGCCATCTTCTTCGGGTGTTCTTCTTCAATCGGTAAACACCCCAATCAAATTGTTTTGCTACTATCGATTTCGCTTGAAGTCATGGTTGTTCATGTGGGCTGTGATGTTGATTTGGGGGAAACAAAATGTTACATTGGGTGTTTGGGGAAGAAGAGGGTCTGATATGTGGGTGTAAAAAGGGGGGGGGGTGCAAAAGTGTATTTTTGTGAAACTGTTGCGGTGACTTTTGAAAGATATAATTCTGAATGGTGTGTTATTGCCTTTACACTAATCTGTTTTACTTTAACAAATAATCTAAGTTTCTTTTAGCATAGTAAAAAAAATTTGTATTTCTTATGTGTATATATATGTTATCAAATGTAAGTTAATGATCTTTTTCAAAAAAAAAATAAGTATGCACCTCTATAATGAAATTAAAATAGTATTTTATAAGTGTATATTATTTATACTATATTCTCTTAAACAACTAAATAATCATGTTTTCGATTTATTTGCAAAATAAGTTCTTTTCACTTATAACATGCTTTTCGTTAATATAACTTTATAATAAGAATAGTTAAGCTTTAACTTTATTTTAAGCTCCCATTTTCATTTATCTTAACTTTAAAATTATTATAGCTATCTTTGTGTATATAATTCTACCTTAGTAAATTAAATAAATATTCTAGAGCATCAAATAAAGTTTTATTTACCTCAAATATTACTTTTATAATTATAAGCCACTATTTTTCTTATTTAATGTGTATTCTAAACGTGTAATTGTAGCTAGTATAATATATTTCTGTTTGGGAAATTAATTGGGGATTTCACTTGCATTTCATATAGGACAATTTAATTGCAATTTGTTGTGTGATGTATATGTGTTAATATAGGATTATGTGATTATTGTAGATATTGAGTTCGTAGGAGGCGAGTTCATCGAGGACCCCTACTACTAGTTCAGTGCTAGCTTGTGAGTGTGAAGTTCTCACCTCTTTTCCAGGTAAGTTTATGCGCACAATACTTTAACTATCAAAATATGTCTTGGCGTGTGTTACTCGTGTTTCAAACAACTACTTTTAGGTCTCAAATTTTGACAATCTCTCTTGCAAATATTCTTTTTGGAAGATATGTGGTTACTTCTGAATTTCGAACCGATGTTCTAAAATGATCTTGTGGAATATAAATGAACGATAAATGATAATGGGTGATGTACAGAGGATGTGTGTGAAGGCTACGGCCGGAGGCGCACGTGAGACGAACCTCCTAGGGTTTCATACCCTACCCTATACGAGTTTATGAAATTGTGAAAGCTATAGAGTACTACCTATGCATGTGTGGGTCACAACTGTATAGGGGTACCTGTGTGATGATATTATTGCATCGTGACCTCTCTGTGGGCATTCGTTACCCGCTGGGCTCTAATATGCCTCAACTCAACTAATAAGTTTAAATGTGGAATCTCTTCAGTTACATTCTTTTCATTCTTTCAGCCAAAACTCTCTTTTACATATTGTGGTATATTCTTACTCAGTTTTCACTGACAAATGTTTTTCTGCGTCGGCTTTTGCCATTTGAAAACCCGCAGGTTATGAATAAAGGTGGGGGAACGCGCACACGTAGCTGAAGGCAAATAAGAAGCTACGAATCACCTAGTTAAATTGTTAACCTTTAGTTGTATTTTGAGAATTCAAACTTTGTCATCGTTGTTTCCTTTTAAAACTATTTAAGGAGGGTCTCTCCTTTGCTCTTATTTCAATAAAGCACTTTTGGTTATCGTTAAGTTGTACTAGCAAGGAACCGTAGGTTCCGGGTTGTTTCACTGCCAATCCCTGTCCCTGCTGAAGAATTTCAAACGTTGACCCCTCCGGTTAACTTGGCCATGCTCGAATTGATCGATTCCAAGGACGTGGTTCAATTGGGGGTCGAAAATGGGTATTTCCCGTACACTGCGATTTCCACTCAAGCGTTTGTTCAAAAACTGGACTTTATGGATGAGTGGATTGACCATGTACTGACCAATCATGCCATTACTTTAAACGATGCTGGCATATATTTCGCAATCCGTGCTATGAAGGGTGCTTCCGTGAAGCTGGACCAGTCCATGCTTCTAAACCTTCTCTCGCGATACTCGCCTGCGACTCACACATTCCACTTTGATGAGTTCAACCTGTGGGTGAGGTGGATCCTCTGAGTCCCTTGAGAACTGATGCAGAGATTGCTTTGTACAAATAGATGGAGGAGTGCTTGTCAGAGGTAAAGAAAATTTCCACCCGATGGACTCCTACAGAACTTCTTCCCGACTGGCAGTTGGTTGACACATCTGCGAAGAAAACTTGGAACAAGTGGGTGCAATACTTCTTTCGCGATTATGCAAACAGTAGTATCACCAAGAAGCTTTTGAGCCGAAACCCGAAGGCTAAAAACTATGTGAATGGCAAGGGTTATCACTTGACCTTATGCGCTTTTCTCTGCGCCTGGATGTCGAGGTATTTAATCGATGGCCATCCGCATGATGGGGTCTTCTATCATGTTCTTCCTCTTGCTGTGAAGCTAACCCTTGGTCAGAATGTCGCACTTGGGCCTTTAGTCTTGGGCACCTTGTATCACAGACTAGATCAACTGGTTGTAGCGATTAAGGAATCGCGCGGTCGCCTCGACGTGCTGACCTACATCAACATTTCCTTCTTGACCATGTGGGTCTTCGAGCGATGGCCCTCTTATGCCCCTATTCCTTCTAGGCCCTGCAAATGGTGTCCCCCAGGTGCGGAGGAAGAGCGCAATAGCGGCCGGGCTGCGAGATGGTTCGGAACTCACTTTCCTAAGTGCCTTTGGAGCCTGATATGCGACAATCGGGAAGAGTTTATAGCCAGGCCTTATGCCACGGGCATTCAGAATGTGCGATGGTTCCCAAAACTGTATCCCTCCAAGGCTGTTGCTTTCTCAGAAGAGCTTCTTTTTTAGGGCGGGGAGCATTTCCACGAGCGCTATCGCGAATTCTTCTGATGGTGTCTAAGAGGCTCTCTTCCTGCTCTTGCGGAGCATGTTCGCGAGCTCACCCCTAGGTACGAGAGAATCACCGTGGATGTTGATCCGACTCGCGTTTCTCCCCAGTTTAGCTTCGATGCGGTGGCACCATCAATCTGGCCGCAGTCTATCATAAGAGGCTGCTACAAGCGATTACTGTCTGGGGAGTGCAAAACAATCTTAAGGAGCAATCTTCCCTTCGAGCAACCCCCAGGTAACCGCGAAGGTGGCTACTCCAGAAACTGGGTCGCTTATTGGAACACCCAACAAACAAGGTTTGAGACGCAGTCGAAACCTCGGCCAAGCAGAGCTCCTGTGATCAAAAGGAATTCTTTCCCTTTCCGTCCCAACTGTAGCCTGGACGAATCCGAATATGGCTGCTATTCATTGCTGGATCGCGAGAATCACCTGTGTCCCTCCACCATCCTTGACGAAAAGATAGCCGCAGTTAAGAAAGTTGATTCGCATGTCATCAGATACAGCGAAACTTTCGCCAAGGTAAACAATCTCTCTTGCATGTGCTAAGTTTCCTTATTCCGATACGTTGAAACTTCATTCTTCATTTTCTGCCGCAGTGCTGTGTGAGGAGGTTTGCATCTGGTGAGCGTTCCAAATCGCTGGTCACCACCATTGTTACTGCGAGAAGACAGGGAAAACCTGTTCGACTAGCATTGAAAATGGATCGCGCATTTGAGACCAAAATTCGCGAGATCATGGACGCTTTTGCTGACTCGCTGATAGACAACATTCCAGCCTCGTCTCCACCCAGGAACGATCCGTCTCCTCCAGCAACTGCTGCTCCAAGAGCGAAGAGTCCCAGACAAAGAGGAATTGCAATCTCTTCTCCTAGGAGCGCTCCAACTTCTCCTCCTGCGAGATCCCTTACTTCCAGGGATAAGGGTAAAGGTCGCATGCCCAACAAAGCGCGGAAAGAGCTCGCAGTGGAGACCTTTGTTCGGTTTGGCCAGGAGGAAGAGGAGGAGGAGATAAGGGAGACGAGATAAGGAGATGCAGAATAAGAAAAAGTCGAAGATGTCAGAGAAAGAGATGAGATACAAGAAGAAGAGTCGGGAGGTATCTCAATCGCACTTCTTTCCTCATTATCTTAACTTTTCACAATCTTGACCAATTGTTCCTTTGCAGATGATGATGATGAGACCATGAGTGGCCTTTTGGCCAAAAGGCAGAAAAGGGGTTCTCATTCTGGTGTTTCCAACGAAACCATAAGCGAGGAAATCCTTGCCGAGTCCAGGAGAACAGCTGTGGAAGCTGCTGAAAGAAGAAGAAAGCGAGAAGAAGAAGAGCTTGAACGCGTAAAGCAAAGGAGCCTAGAATAGCAACACGTCGATGACCTAGTGCGTCCAGCCGATGAGGGGAATGCGGTTCCCGAAATGGCAGCTCCTGAAGTTGACGAGGAGGATGATGCTCCCGAAGAAGATGTGGCAGCTCTAGAGCAAGTCCGAGCAGACTTTGAAGAGATCGCAGGCGGTAACGAAGGTGAGATTTTTAACCTTGCAGTAACTTACCGAGATGTGATTGTTGGTGCATTAAAGCATGGCTTATCAAAAGATGACATTCGCCGCTGGCTAGTAAGCAAGTGCGGTGAACCTTCAGGTAATCATTTGAACAACATTTGTGAACTAGGCTTAATAACCCGATCATTACCATGACTGGTTCTTTCGCACCCCAGGTCACGCTCATATTAAAGATATACTTAGTGAAGATACATCAATAGGCCATGATTCTGCGTCCTTAGCTTATAACGCAGATGCTGCAATCCCACCCTCGCGTGGAGGTGCTAACTCTTGGCTTATTAAAATAATAAAATATTATTTAACGCAAGTTACCTCACATCATCCTGTCTTGTGTCGCAGTTAATACTGATGAAGCCATGCTGGGACAGAGGAATCATCCTTCTGCATCTTATGTCCCTGTGCCAAGTTCTCACACTGAGAAGCCCGTCGCAGCCGCTGAGTATGCGGGAGAGCCCTTCGAGGAAATCATTGAAGTTTCTGATGATGCCGAAGATGACACTGTGTTAATGGAGGAAGATGCCAACGCTGCTGAAGCTCTCGCATCTGAAGGCATCCCTAATCAAGTTGCAACCTCTACCGCTGCTATGCCTCCGGCTATGACTGAGCCTGCAGTGACTCTTCCTGCGTGGAACTTTTGGAGTTCACAGGTCGGAGCTGCAATCGCACCTGGTGCGGCTTATACGCTTCCAGCCAACTATGAGGAGTTAGAGCTCGCAACTGACAGGAGGGCAATGGAGCGAGGACAGTCTTCAGCTGTCCCGGAAATGCGCATTCCTTCTTTGCGCGAGATCCTTGAAGGAACTGGTATGTTGTGATTGTTGTTCGCATCTCGCATTCTTCATTTACAAGTTAGATAGTCTAACTTGGTTTAACATTGCTTAGGGTTGAAGCAAGCTGACGTGGACTGGCTGGTTCGGATGCGCCTCTCCTATCCTCAATCATTTGTGAGGTCTCTGGAGATAGGGCCCTTCGACAAAAGACTATTTTTGACCGAAGCCATCTGGATTTTGGAGTAGCTATCTGCGTCCACACCTGCGACCATCTCTCCTCAGAGCGCGGAGTTACTTTTCGGCATGTGTCAAAACCTTCACGCCAAAGTTCAAGGCAAGGTGGGTTTTGGGTATCTTGTCAAAAGAGTCACCCAGATTCGCGCGGCCGTGAATTTGAAGCGCGGCTTCCATAACCTCGCAGTTGAGGAGCAGAAGATGGAGCAGCAAAAGCAGAAAGATGAAGAAGCTGTGAAGCTCTTCCATGAAATGAGCGCCAACTACGAGCGATTGAAGCAAGAAGTGGAACAAGTGGCAAATTTGTCTCGTCAGTTCACTCCTGATGACTCCCTGGTCAAAGGCTTATTTTGAACCAAAAACAAATTTTTGTCGAGCAAAATGTTAACATTACTGTAATGTTGCTAGGGTTTCTCCCCCTTTTAAAAAAAAAAAAAAGAATTTGAATGCCTGTTTTGCCTTTCCCGGGATTTGCTCGAATATCTCTGTGCATATCAATTATGACGTCAGCTATTGATATTCTACCTTGATTTTCGCACTAATTGCTTATTAGATAAGCACGATTTCCTTGGGAAGTCCATTCGTATCATGACCATCCGTCATTAATTAGCATACGCAACCGAATCGTCGTAGCCTTTACTAGGGTAATTGATTTTTACCTCTTTCCAAGGCGTAAGTGATTGATTCTTACCCCTTTTCCAAGTTTTGCTGACTCATCTAAGCAACTAAAGAGTCTCAACTGGGTCTATATAAACCCTGCCTTCTGCTACTTGGGTTCTTCATCCCACAATGTGGCTTGCCGTGAGTCCCTACGACTGCTGGCTTCAACGCTTATCTTTCGTTGATTCATGGCAGCTTCAAGTTGTGAAATCTAAGTTTGTGCTTTGTGCCATATAAATAGCTTCCAAGATATGCTTTAAGAGGCTTATTGATCTTTATAACTATCATAAAGAAGATGCAGAGAATACCTCATGTTTTCTCGAAGAATTTTTCTTCGTCTTTTATGTTTGCAGGTCATGCTTCCGGCCGCCTCCTGGCGAGGTGCAGCGCCGTACTGGCCTTCTTACCAGTTCGTTATGAACGGCGGATTTCTCCTCTAGCTTTCCCGGAGGATGACCATTCGCCACCACGTTCTTGAACTCGGGGTGGCTAGCCATTGTGCTCGTCTCTGTGGACAAGGAGCCTCTTGCCCTAGGAGTTGCTGCTTTCCTGTTCTACGCCGGAACAGGAGGTTCCTCAGGCACATCTCTTGGGGTGTTGATCAGACAGAGACCTTGTCAGATCCTGGGATCTTGAACATAGCGTCGCATAGCTCTTGTAGCGTTAGTAGGCCGTTCTTTTTATAGGAACCCCCTACTTGCTTCCGTTAGGACCAGTAGGTCGATCCTTTTCTAGTAAGGATTCCCCCGATGTGTAACTTCTGTTTGTAGGCTACTATTTAGATGCATTGTAAGCCATGTTGGCTGTGTAACTAGCTCGGCCTGAGCTTTTCGCCTGTAAGCTGCTATCTGGGCAGATAAATTGTAAGTCGTTTTGACTCATAATAATAAATTGCTTTGTATGATTTGCTGCTCTTGTTACAACAAATTACAATTTCGCATGCGTGCTGGCAGATTTCGCTATTTTATAGTGTTATATTCACACTTTGCATTGTTGACATGATTCGCTATCCGTCAGATAGATTCGCAGATGTGATTTTAGATCGTTCGACTTACTCACACTTTGCTATCTTGTCAGATAGACTTGAGAATTGCTTAAGATTAAACTTAAGCACAGCTGCTATCTTGGCAGATAGGCTTTCGAGATCACTTAAGATTATATTTGCATGGTGCTGCTTTCATGGCAGATAGGCTCAAATATCGCTTAAGATCGCATACGGATAGGGCTGCTATCGTGGCAGATAGGCTTAAAGATCATTCCAGATCGTATTTGCATAGGCTGCTATCATGACAGATAGGCTTAAAATATCACTTTAAGATCATATTCACATAGGCTGCTATCATGGCAGATATACTTAAAAGATCACTTGTGATCATATTCGCATAGGCTGCTATCATGCCAGATAGGCTTAAAAGATCACTTAAGATCATATTCGCATAGGCTGCTATCACGGCGGATAGGCTTGAAGATCACTTAAGATCATATTCGCATCGGCTGCTATCACGGCGGATAGGCTTGAATAAATAAAGCGATAAAGACAGCTGAAATCATAAAGTTCTTCCCATTTGGGAGAAGTCTTTTTATTATAGAATACTCTCATATGGGAGAGATGAAATTACAATTCCCTCGTATGGGAGGGAAGATGCACAAGTTTTAGCAATACAGAGCATAAAGTAGACGTTGTAATCTAACGCATATAATGAGAGGAGTTAAGGATAATACTTCTTAATCCAGCGCATGTTGACTGAGCTTGGGGTTGAGGTCGTTCCATTTAACCTCCGTATGTTGCAGTAGCCACTATCAAAGACTTCTATGACTTCAAAGGGTCCTTCCCAATTGGCTGCGAATTTTGGATGAGCCGCCTCTCGCATGCAATGGTCCGACGCGCGCAAGACCAAATCTCCAACTGCGAAATCTCGACGTTGGACTGTCTTGTTGTACGCACGAGCGATCCTTTCTTGGTATCGTTTGTTAGTCCTTTTGGTTTTTCCCGCTTCTCTTCTAACAGAACCAAGTCATGATCGCGTTGATTGTCATATAATGCATGAAAAGCCAACCTTGCAGAGTTGATCTTCACCTCCGCAGGCACCACAGCTTCAGCTCCATAGCATAAAAGAAATGGCGAGACTCCTATGGGCGTCCTTGGAGAATTCCGATAGGCCCACAAGGCTATGTTCAAAGAATCAGCCCATTTCTTGTGGTCATCCGCTACCATATTCTTCAAGATCCTTAATAGCGTCTTGTTGGTTGCTTCCGCATGACCATTCCCTTTCGGATAGTATGGGGTAGAGCATATCTGCCTTATGTTGTACTCTGCTAGCTTCGCAGCCACCTGGCGATTGACAAAGGGGGTGCCATTATCCGAGAGAATGGTGTTTGGAATTTCGAACCTGCATATGATGTTTTCTTGGATGAAATGGACAACGGCTAACGCATTTGCTGTCTTTAGTGGTAATGCTTCTACCCATTTGGTGAACAACTCGGTCGCGGTGAGAATGAACTGATTCCCGTGCGAGGTTGGTCGAATGGAGCCAACAAAGTCCAAAGCCCATGTATGGAACGGCCATGGTGTTCCCAACGCATGTAGATCTACAGCAGGAGCATGCACTAGGTTACCTTTGAATTGGCACTCCTGGCACCGTCTCACTTTAGTGCGGCAATCTGCTTCCATGGTGGGCCAGAAGTAACCGACCGAGAGGAGCTGTTTGCATAACTTCGCTCCTCCCTGATGTTCCACTTGATAAGAAAGGTCCATTACCTCTTGTGCTTCCTTGTTGTCTAGACATCGCAGCAGGATACCCTCGTGCCGCTTTCGCCAAAGCATATTTTCTTGCAGCACATACCGTGCTGCTTTTCTCTTTAGTTTCTCGGCTTCTTTTCTCGACTCAGGCACAATACCCTGCGTGAGAAAGTCAGAGAGTGGCTTCCTCCAATTCACATCATCGTCGGTCAGAGCAATTAATAGAGAATCTTTGATCAGTGCGCAACTCTTGCAACTTCCTTGAATCAATGCTGCTGCTGTTGACATGTCCGGCCAGTGAATCCCGTACCTCTGAGCTTTCCTATAGATTGAAACCTTACTTTCCCCGCAAGCATGTTGGTGAATCTTCTCTAACAGCGCTTGTCCCTCCTGCTCCGAGACACATCGCATGAGTATTCCGCCAGGGCCCTTGTAGTAGAGGGTGTTGTCACGTATGCAATACCCCTTTGTGGATGCCCAATTCTCGCTGCTCGTTCCTTCTGCGATGGCACGTAAGATTGACTTTCTCCCGTCCGCATCGTCCATGGATTCGTCGTCGCACGCGTCCTCTGTCAACGTCGAGGATGTTTGCACTTCAATCGAGATTCTCGCGGGACATTTATCTGCACTAACTTTGGATCCCAAGGTAGCTAAAGCATCAGCATGCCTATTGTCCGCTCTGGGTTTGTGCTCGTATCTGACGTCGCAGAACTGCTGCACCAGTTTTTGTACTAAGGTGCGGTAGGGCAATAGGTTTATCTCCTTCAAACCATACTCGCCCGAGGCTTGTTTGACGATTAGCTTGGAGTCCCCCATCACCGTCAAGTTGCTTACCTCTAGTGCCTTTGCTGCGCGAAGGCCTGCGATGAGATCTTCGTACTCTGCTTCGTTGATGGTGAGTGCGAAGTCAAGCTTTGCTGACATCTGTATGACTTCTCCATCTGGTTTGGTCAAGACTATCCCAATGCCTCCACCTTTCCTTGTTGATGAGCCATCGAAATGGAGCGTCCAATAGGGCAACTCAACTGCGTAGATTTCAGGTCCCTCCAATTCTTCTTCAATCACAGGCTCATGACTGTTATCGGGGAACTGTGCTAGCAAATCCGCCACCGCTTGCGACTTGATTGCCCGTGGTCGAACACATGTGATGTAATATTGAGAAATGGTCATATACCATTTTGCCAATCTTCCCCCAGGAGTAGTGTGAGTCAGAAGATACCGTATAGGATCACTCTTTGTGACCACTACCACTTTGTGCGAAGCAAAGTAGTGCCTCAACTTCTCTATTACAATGAATAAGGCAAGGCAATGACGCTCGATGTCCGTGTACCTTGATTCTGCTGGCTGCACTATGCGAGAAATGTAGTAGATGGGCCTTTCTTTCCCCTCATACTCCTGAGCCAGGAGTGCCCCTATAGACCTCCTCGTTGACGTCAAGTACAACAAGAGTGGTGATCCGAGCTGAGGTGCGATCATTATCTTTGACGATTTCAACAGTTCCTTTAGCCTTCCGAATGCAGCTTCGTGCTCTGTAGTCCAGTTGTATACAGCATCTTTCTTGAGAAGATCGCTGAAACAGAAGGTGATTTCGGCGATCGCTGGGATGAATCTTCGCAGGTAGGATAGCTTTCCCAGGAAGGTTTTCAAGGTACTTTGGTTATGCGGCGCCGTCATGCTAGTGATGGCCGATACTTTCGCAGAATCAGGCTCTATTCCTTGACGATGTACCACACATCCCAAGAACTTCCCCGATGTTACTCCGAATGCGCACTTCATGGGGTTCATCTTTAATTGAAAGCTTCTGCATCTGTTGAACACTTTCCGCAAATCCCCCAGATGGTCTGCCTCTTCCTTGGATTTGACAACTAAGTCATCCACGTAGAATTCTACTTCCTTGTGCATCATGTCGTGAAACAGGGCCATCGTGGCCCGCTGATAAGTCGCGCCTGCGTTTTTTAGGCCAAAAGGCATAACCGTGTAATTAAAGACTCCCACTGGCATGATGAACGCGGTTTTCCGTGCATCTTCGGGGTCCATCTTGATCTGATTGTACCCACTGAAGCCGTCCATGAAGCTGAACATGCGATGACCCGCGGTCGAATTGATAAGTAAGTCGATGTTGGGAAGTGGAAAATCATCCTTGGGACAGAAGCGATTAAGATCTCGGAAGTCTACACAAATTCAAAGTTGCCCATTCTTCTTTACTACCGGCACGATATTGGCCAACCATGTGGGATGGTGATTTGGCTCAATAAATTTGGCATCCAGGAGTTTGACGATTTCCTGCTTAATTTTCACGTTGAGATCCGGCCTAAAGCTTCTTGTGCTCTGCTTCACCAGTTTGGATCCTGGGATTACATCCAACCGGTGCATGGTGATGCTCGTGTCCAGGCCGGGCATCTCATTGTATTCCCATGCAAACACGTCTTTGTACTCAGTCAGGATTTGTAGCAATCTTTCCTCCTCCTCGCCTGTGAGGTCCGCACTTAGAAAGACTTGCCTCTTATTTTCTTCGCTCGGGCTTAGGAATACCTCCTTCAGCTCCTGCTTTTGCGGTCTGGGTTTGTCCACCATGCATTCGGGTGCTTCTTTGAGTTTCTCCTCTACAACGCTTGACATCGGTTTGTCTGGTTCCAAAACCTGCTCAATTTGATTGATTTGCTCAGGGATATCCTCATGCTCGCGTGAGGACACCCCTGTGCACCTTCATATGCGATAGCATTTCTTCCTGTTGGCGTAGAAACTCTCTATCTCCTTGCCTTCAGGATCATGTCTTGCTATCCTTTTCAGAGTATACACGTTCTTTCGCTGGTAGGCAATCCGCGGCGCCTATTCTCGCGTAGACGGCTTTTCCTTGGCTTCCTCTCTTGTCACCATCACTCCTGCGGGTGACTGATCTTTGATGTCCTCCCAACGGGGCAAAGGAGTGGGGTTGAACGGTCCCGGCGTTTGCTCAACTGCCATCTCAGTGAACCATACCACCTCACTGAGATGCGCTTCATCCATGTTGAAAGGATTTATTGAAGCTGGTATCTCAACTATTCTGTCATTCCAGATAGCTTTCATTACTTGGTGAGCTGTTGAAGGGACAGCATCAAAGCGATGAATCAAGGCCCGACCTACAATCATGTGATACATAGTTCGCATCTATGACATAGAATTTTGCTGAACACTTGATTTTGCCGATCTGGACACCCAGGCGGATCCATCCTATTGTCATTCTGGAGTCGCTTCCGAATCCCATCAGCGGGGATGGGCGCTTGACGATCTTGTGCTCTGGAATTCCTGCTAACTTCAGATTATGGAGCGAGACAACATTAACTGCCGCTCCTCCGTCAACGAACGCTCTTTTAAACTCCACACCATTGATGATTGCTGTTACATACAGAGGTTTCTGGTGACTCGCATCTGTCTTCTTGTCGCTTGCGGAGAAGGTTATGACCTTTTCTGTAGAGCGAGATGCCCTGACAACCTTTCCATTGGAGACCACGACATCCTCCTCGTAATCTTCTGCTATCCTCAGGATCGCCTTTGTCATCTCCTTACGGCATTTCTCTGAGAAGTTCATCTCATCGAAGAACCTGCTGAACCCATGCGACCCCTTCATCCGATCAGCACGTTCGTCCTCAGTGTCTATGTTTTAGTCCTCGTCATTGTGGATCTCGGAAATGATGGGTAGACCATCCTCCGCAACCTCTTCAAGGTCCACAATCGAGATCATGGCGACCTCTTTGCCTTTCGACTCTTGCTCCACATGGGCAGGGAGTGGATTGTTTCGCACATCCTGCCTTTGATCGTTGACGATCAGTTCGCCATTTTTCATCTTTTGGCTTACCATGATTCTGAGCTTCTTGCAGTCAGCCGTGGGATGCATGACCTTTCCGTGACATTCACACCACTTCGGGTCCCTCACCATCTCCTTGGAGGGTGCCTTTTCGAGCGGCGGCAAGATACCGTCCTTACGCCATTGTTTGCAAAGGTCGCTCGCTTCCTCTACCGAACATGGCAGAGGTGGCGCATCGAAGTTCACTACCTTCGGCTGCTTTTGGGGCGATATCGTATTCACTTCAGCCTCACGCGCTCTCTTGTAGCTGAATATCCCAAATTTGAAAGTGGTTCCGCTCGAGGATCTCTCAGGGGCGTTCCTCTTTTTCTGCCCCTCCACTAAAGGCTCGATATTCTTCGTGCATTCGATTAGCTTCGAAAATGTAGGTGTTTGCAAGTTGATAAGCATACCTTTGTACTCGTCTCGCATGCATTGCAGGCATATCTCCACGAGTCTGCTTTCGAGTATCACGTCTTTGCATTCCAAGGACTTGGCCCTGAACTTCTTGATGAATGTTATTCCATCCTCCTCGCGCTTCTGATACATCCACGAGAGATGAATCATTGTCACCTTTTCTTCTATCTGGAAGAACTTAGTGTAAAACCTCTGGACCATGTCGTCCCAGGTCTTCACGGATCCGGCTTCCAACGTCCTGTACCACTTGTAGGCCACGTTCCCCAAGGATTTCGGGAACTCGCGCATCAGTAGCTTAGGATCAGCCCCATACGGCCCCATTACATCAATGAAGCGCATGACATGCTCATGGGCGTTCCCATTGACATCTTCGAACTTGTCCCATTTAGGAGCCTTGTACCCAGCAGGGTTAGGCATGAGGTAGATCTCTCGTGGAATAGGCCGATCGTTGTCAAGCTTCGGGATGATGGTATCCGCGAACGATTGGTGAGCCAGAATGGTATCTATACGCCGTTGCAGCGACGTCATACACTCCGGAGCATTTCCCTCGGCAGCGGGAGGAGGGGTTGCCACAGGCGGAGGCGACACATATGTCGCAGGAGGGCTAGGAACATATTTTGAATTCACGTTACCCTGCGTTGCCGTCGGAGGAGGCAGGGGGTACTGTGTGGCCGGATTAAGTACCAAAGTTGGAGGTTGAGGAGTGTGAGTAGCAAGAGGCAACATTTGAGCTGTTGGCCCCTGAATTGAGGGTAACTGCGTAGCTGCCAGTGGAGTTTGCAGGTTAGGATTGGGTGGTGTGGTTGACATTCCCCATCCTTGAGTGGTGGATGCTCCTCCTCCCTGAGAGCCGGTGGTAGCTGGTGTAGGGTTTGGAGCGAGAGTCCCCAGGACAGCCATTATCCATTCTAGCTGTGCAGATTGAGCTTTGAGAGCCTTCGCCTGATTCTGGATGGTGGCGTCCAAGGCTTCTAGCGTCGGAGCTTCACCGGTGGCTGTCGGAGTACGGCGGGTCTCCTCTCCCGAGATGGTCTCTGTGGAAGGCAATCTGTTACTGACATCATCCTCATGAGACATGGTTGCTTGCAATGGTAAGTTCACGTCGGGTTCACCAAAATGTGTACAAAAGAATCCTGCAGAGAGAACTCTGTGTACACCAAAGGCAGAGAATAGAAAATGGCACAGGAGGTGTTGGGTTGTGTGTAGGGAGAGAGCAAGGCAATAGTACTGTGTGAGAGAGAGACAGGATTCTGGCAGAGCTTTCGCGTATCTCGGGTCGTTCTTCCTTGTATGGAAGGGTTAACGATCCTATATATAACGGAGAATGTGACCGTTGCAGTGTGGTTAATGCGCCCATCAATGGCGGCTTAATTAGCTTAACCACAACGGCACGTTCGTCCGCGTATATAGGGACCGTTACAGCACGTTATCCGCGTATACCGGAACCGTTACGAGGTTGACCGGGTTTGACCGGGTTGACCGGGTTTATGGAGCTCGTGCCATACATCTCTCAAAAGCAGTTACTAGGGGTCGCCCGCCGGCTTGGCTCGCACGCGACAGGACTTACTCTAGCCTCCAAACCACTAAGTCCCTACAAGTCCCGTGCAGTGGTATGCGAGGGCCCTGTCTCGCAGCCCCCACGTGGATCAGCGCGGCTGGTGATCCAGTGTGTGTGGAGCACAATATGGTGTGCTGGATGATTGCCACGTGGCTAAGATTTGTCTGTTCATAAAGCACTATCTACACCAACTAATAGACTATGCTTCTGAATCTGCATCAGACTATGCTTCTGAATCTCTTTTCCAGATACTCTCCCATAACCCATACCTTCCATTTCGCTGAGTTTGAAGCAGCCCCCCACCTCGGAGGACGTGCATATGCTGTATGATCTTCCTCCCATGGGCGAGGTCGATCCCTTGGCTGCATTAGAAATTTATGAAGAGCTTTCTCTATATGAGCAGATGGTGGAATGCATAGTAGAGGTCAAGAAGATTTCTACTCGCTGGACATCTGCGGAAGCTCTTCCTTAGTTCCAATTAGTTGACACCTCTGCGAAAAACACTTGGGGCAAGAGGGTGAAATACTTCTACCGTGACTATGCGAATAGCAAGCTCACTAAAGAAATACTGAAGAAGGATCCCGAGGCGAAGAACTACGTCGAAGGAAAAGGGCACAACTGGACCTTGTGTGGCTTTCTTAGCATTTGGCTCTCACGGTACTTGATCGATGGTCATCCTCATGATGGAGTCATTTATCACGTTCTACCTATTGCTGTCAAGCTATCCTTAGGCCGGAACGTCGCACTCGGGCCTCTGGTGTTGGGAACCCTCTACCATCGACTGGACCAGCTTGTGGTTGCAGTAGAAGAGTCGCGCGGGCGACTTGATGTGCTGACTTTTGTCAACATTTCCTTCCTTACCATGTGGGTATTTGAAAGAGGGCCTTCTTATGCTCCTATCCCTTCAAAATCCAGATCATGGAATGTTCCTGGTGCTTAGAACGCACTTCGGTGTGGGAGAGCTGCCCGATGGTATAAGACAAAAGAGCCCAAGTGTACATGGAGTTTGATCTGCGATGATCGATCCAGGTTTGTTGCCAGGCCTTGTACCACTCGCATTGAAGTGTTGCGATTCTTCGCGCGTATGTACCCAAGGTGGCCCCATCTCTAAGGACACCCTCATCAAAGGGGCTAGCTGTAAATAGAGTTTGTTTGCTGGTGTTTGAGAGGCTCATTGCCTGCTCTTGCTGAGTATATCACTGAGATATCACCCAAGTATGAGCTTATCAAGGTCGATGTTGACCCCACTCGCTTTTTCCCCCAGCTAGTCTATGACATAGTGGCACCTTCCCTCTGGACTAATTCAGTGAAAAGAGGTTGCTACAAGCGACAACTGTTACCAAGGTGTAAGTCTGCTCTGCTTAAAAGTCTTCCTTTCGATCAGCCTTCAGGGAAGCGCGAGGGTCGCCCCACCAAAAGTTGGATTTCTTTCTGGAACACTCAGCAGGCAAGGTTTGCCGAATCCGCTTCTCCGCGCATCAGCAGGGCTCCCACTATTAAAAGGAGTTCCTTCCCGTTTCGTCAAGTCTGTAGTTTGGACGACTCTGCATATGGGTTCTATTTCTTGCTGGACGAGGAAAATCATTTATGTGCCGACATGATCCTTTCTGAGAAGAAAACCGCTGTCAAAGGAGGGATTGGATGCATGATTGAGTACAGTGAATCCTTCGCTAGGGTAAATAACACCTCTTTGTATTTATTGAAACACATATCTTTTTAAAGTGCGATGTCTTACGTAAATTGCCCCTTTTCAGTGCTACTTGAGGAGGTTCGCATCTGGAGACCGCTCTACTTCGCTCGTTAATGCTATCCTTCATGCAAATAGAATTAAGCAGGTCATATCTTCGACTATGAAGATGGATCCCAAAGTGGAGAATCTTGTGCGCCAGGAGATGGATGTATTCGCTCGCTCCCTGATAAGCGATAGTACTGAAGTGGACGCAGATATTGCTCCAAAGGCTAAAAGGAAAAATCAAAAGGCAATCTTGATTTCTTCACCGCCCAGGGAAGCTCCGGCTTCACCGCCCACAGAGGCTCCCACTCCCAAAGGCAAAGGTCGTCTGCGCAACAATCCCCGAAAGGAACTGGTAGTTGAAGATTTTATCCCATATGATCAGGAGGAAGAAGACAGTCAAGAGAGAGAAGGAATAGAAGAAGAAAGAGAGGAAGAAGAACAAGAAGAAGAAGAAAGACAAGAAAGTTCGGAAGGTAACCGAATGAACTTAATATTCTTATTTCAATCGAAATTTTCAACAATAATGTTAAAAAAATTCCTCTTCGCAGATGATGATGCTGACACCATCAATGGCGTTTTGGCCAAGGAACACAGAAAGACAACGAGTTCTCGCCCAGATGCGTCAAGTGAGCCTATAGATGAGGCCATAATCGAAGAGTCCAAGATGATGGCTGCTGAGGCAGAAGAGATAAGGAGGAAACGCGAGGAAGATGATGTGGAAGCTATGAAAAGGAGAAGTCTGGAAGAGCAACATGCTGATAACATGAGCGTGGCTGCCTTAGAACAAGCTCAACATGACTTTAAGGAAATCGCAGATGATGAAGAAGGTACGATTTTTAACCTTGCTGTAACTTACCAAGAGGTAATCTTTGGTGCATTAAAGCATGGTGTGTCTAAACATGACATTCGACGATGGTTAGTGAACAAGTGTGGCGAACCCTCAGGTAAACACTTGAACAATGTTTTCAAGCAAAGCTATCAAGTTATTCCATATTGTAACAAGTTTTCATATAACGTCAGGTCACGCACACCTTAAGGATGTGATAGATGAGGGAACATCTGTAGGATATGGTATCGCGTCTATAGCATATGGTGCGGAGCTGCAATCCCACATGAGTGTGGAGGTGCTTGCTTTTAATTTAAACATAGAACAAAACATAATAAATAGTTCATAACTCCAATTACCTCAATGACTTGTCCAAATTCGTCCTGCAGGTGCTGCTGCTTGGAGTGAGCCTGCTGCTGCGCGAGGCGTGATTGTTGATGCTTCTGCTGCGAGCTTGACCACTGGTGAGGCAAGTGTTGGTGCCCCTGCTGCTGATTCAGCCAACAATGAGCTTAGCCTCATAATTCCTCACACTGTTGAAGGCTTAGGTGATCTGGATCCTTGTGACCCTTTGCTATGCGAGGTTAAGCTCATCTCCCCTCCTAGAAGTTATGCTAACAGGCATGGCTTATTAAGAAGTGACATCGTTCCTGCTGCTAAGGTCATCGCTCAGAGTAGCTCTGATAATGTTATTGTGCTTGAGCAGAGAAGTCAATATCCCATAGCTCGCGTTCCAGAGCGAAGTTCATACATAGAGAAACCAGCTATGGCTACAGAAGATGCAAGAGAGCCCTTGGAAGATGTAATTGAGGTATCTGAAGATGGTGGGCTTGACACGAGATGAGAGAGGGAGGTGTTGAAAATGAGCATGCGAATGAAGATGGCATGGGCGAAGAGATGGAAGGAGAAAGTGCTGAAGCTGAAGTTCACACAGATGAACAAGTCTCCAAACTTCCAGGAGTTCATCCGATCACTGAAGATCAAGTTACTCACGAGAATGTTGATGCCCCAATGGCAGCTTCTGAGCCAAGGGAAACTCATGAAAGTGAACAAGTCGCTAGGCAAACAGAAACTGACGAAAATGCTCTTCAGGCTGCGCATGCGAATGTGGATGCCTCAATGGATACTCTTGAAACAAGTCGTCCTGGAGAGGGTGCAGTTGCTAATAACAGTGGTGTTCCTCCTCCATTAACTGTTAATCTTGTTGCTGAGGTTAGTGGTGCCACTGCTCCACAAATCCTTCAAGTCCAGCTGCCTCACTTGGTGTTTCAAGACCTCCCTAGCAAAACATGCTATCCCTTCTGCTGAGATAGACTTCTCTCAGGTACCCAATGCATGGAGTTTGTGGGGTTCGCAGGCTTCAGCAGCTATTTCAGGTGTTGACACTTATGTCATACCAGCTGATTACGGCGAGCGCGAAGCTTTAGCCGATAGTCAAGCAATTCGGCAAGGGTCTGATTCATCATCCCAGTCTGTGCGCATCCCTCCATTGCGCCAAATTATTGAGGAAACAGGTATGTCGTACCACATCTCATACTCGTTGTATTTCTTTTTTAATGTTCGCATACCTAAGCTTGTTATTTCTGTAGGCATGAGACAATCTGGCCTGGACTGGCTTATGAAGATGCAACTGTCGTATCCGAATTCATTTGCAAGAGCTTTGGAGCTAGGCCTCTTCGATAGGAGAATTTACCTAAAAGAAGCCAGCCACCTTCTGGAGCAGATATATGAAACAACTCCGGTTACCATTTCTCCTCAAAATGCGCGACAACTCATTGAGACATGCCAAATACTTGAAGCTAATGCGCAGGGCAAATTGAACTTTGGCTTTCTTCCTAAGAGGCTTAATCAAATCCTCAATTTTTTCATGCTAAATTATGGCCATCGCAACCTTGACATTGAAACCAAGAGGTTGGAAGAGCAAAATAAGAAGGCTGATGATGCTGCCAAACTGTTCTACGAGATGAAAGCTGGTGTTGACAAGCTGAAGCAAGACATTGACAAAGCAGAGAAGGATTCACTCCTCTTATCACCCGATGACCCTTTATCCAAGGATTTGTTTCAATAGATGTATGCTGTAATGATGTTCTGTTTTTTATTTCAATCACTTGAACACAATATTGACCTTAACTTTCTTAATGATCTCCTTTATCATTCGAATGATGCAATAATTATTGCATCATGTTTTACTGTAATTTAGAACAGAATGCTTCAGGACTATTGATGAGTTCAGAAAATTTTAGACATTCGTAGGCTCAAGTCCCCACGAGATGCCATCATTATTTGAATTACCGTGCTGCCACAGTATTAAACAAGGCGTGCTTCTCACGTAGTTGGCCCAAACTTCATCATGACCTAGGGCTACTGTATCGTCGTAGTCTTTAATAGGGTCATTGATTCTTGCTCATTTCTGAGGGGTTGCTGACTCGAACAGGAAACTGAAGAGTCTCCTCTGAGTCCTATATAAACCCATTTTCTTGCTATTTTGTTCTTTATCTGAGATCCGGTGATTAAAAAGATGTCATCTCCAGTGAGTCCTCACAACTCTTTTCATTGCTCTTTGACCATTCTTTATCCGTATCAGCTCTGGTCTTCCAAGCTTGAATTTGTGCGTTGTTCTATAGAAATAGTTCCCAAGGAATTCACTGAAAAGGCCCCTGATTCACCTGGTCTTTCCGAAGACCAATTGTATAAGCCCTTTCGTTGGAACGAAGAAATTTTTTCCTTCATTATGTCTGCAGAGGTCATCTCCGGTGGTTCTCCGGCAAAGCACAACTTTGTACCAATTCTTCTACCAGCAAGTAATGAGTGGTGTGCATCTATGTTGGTTCTCCCGCGGTGAACTATTTGCCACCATTGTTTCAGCCAGTGTGCAACAAATGGATGTGTTTATTCGTTGCACACAATTAGCTTCCTACCCCATGAGTTGTTCTCCCATTTGTTCTTCACATCAGTAGCCTTCATGGCTTGAAGTTCATCTGGCATCTTGCCATGTCAAGGGTTTGGGCAAGAGCTTTGTTCTGTTTGAGGACTCTGACGACAACGTCAAGTTTCGTAGCTTTAGGGTTTTTCGTAGCTTTAGACTTTTGATTGAAAGTTTTTCCTCGTTGTAAGCTTTGCTTTAAGCTTCTATCTAAACAAATAAGTTTTAAGCCGCATTTGACTGTTATGAAAGTATGCTTTCCATTTGCTGTTTTGTCTGCTACAATCGACCGTTACTTTGCGTATCGACTTGATATGCGTTGAAACAAGCTTTGTGTTTCTACTGCCATAAGATATATAGACTTTGGTCATGCTTCGCTGCTGTCTAGCCAGATAGTCTTTGAATGAGTTGTTATCTAGACATATAAGCTTTGGATAGCATATGATCATTTTTGTTATCGCTGCTATCTAGGCAGATAGGCTTTGGGTCACATAGGACCATGTTTTTTTATTGCTGCTATCTAGGCAGATAGGCTTTGGATCTCGTAGGATCATGTTTTGTTATTGGTGCTATCTAGGAAGATAGGCTTTGGATCTCATAGGATCATGTTTTGTTATCGCTGCTATTTAGGCAGATAGGCTTTGAATTAATTAGCAGATATGAGTAATATGAACAATTAAGTAAAGGGAGCAACAAGGCAATAATTTGATAAAGTTCTCTCATATGGGAGAGTTATTATCATTAAAGCGTCCTCATATAAGAGGAGTATTAAAACAGATTCCTCATATGGGAGGAAGCAATGCAGAATACATAAGAGCTAGAAAGCAACAGAACATTTGAATTGTAAAGTAATAAGTAGAGCTAGGGATAGTAGTTCTTAATCCATCGCATGTTGATTGGACTTGGAGTTGTTGCAATCCCATGAAGCCTCTGAATGGTGCAGTAACCACTATAAAACACTTCTTTGACTTCGAACGGTCCTTCCCAATTAGAAGCGAACTTAGGGTGAGCTGCTTCTCGCATACAGTGATCCGAAGCTCGTTAAACCAAATCTCCAACTGCAAAGTCCCGGTGTTGGATAGTTTTGTTGTATGCGCAAGCGATCCTTTCCTTGTACCTTGTGTTAGCCCTCTTGGCCTCTTCACGTTTTTCTTCCAGCAGGATGAGATTGTAATCACGTTGGTTCTCGTACAAAGCATGAAAGGCTATCCTTGCAAAATAACTTTTATTTCAGTTGGGAGAACAGCCTCGGCCCCATAGCATAAAAGGAAAGGAGAGAATCATGTGGGAGTCCTTGCTGATGTTCGGTATGCCCACAGAGCCAGACTTAGGGAACTGGCCCACTTCTTGTGATCTTCTGCGACCCTTTTACTTAAGATTCTCAGCAATGTCTTGTTCGTTGCTTCTGCTTGTCCATTCCCTTTTGGATAATAGGGTATGGAGCACACATGTCTTATGTTGTACTCTGCTAGCTTCGCAGCCACTTGCCGATTTACGAAAGGAGTCCCGTTGTCAGAAAGAATGGAATTGGGAATCCCAAAGCGATATACAATGTTCTCCTGAATAAAATTAACAACCGCCAGTGCGTTTGCTGTCTTGAGTGGCACCGCTTTCACCCACTTGGTGAATTTCTTAGTTGCGGTTAGGATGAATTGTTTCCCGTGCGAGGCCGGTCGAATAGGGCCAATAAAATCCAAGGCTCACGTGTGAAATGGCCAAGGTGTTCCCAATGCATGTAAGTCTACAGCATGAGCGTGTACAAGGTTGCATTTGAACTGACATTATTGACACCTTTTGACCTTGGTGTGACAGTCTACTTCCATCGTGGGCCAAAAATAACCAACTGTAAGGAGTTGTCTGCATAACTTCGCGCCTCCTTGGTGCTCTACTTGATGAGACAAATCCATCACTTCTTGCGTTTCTTGGCTATCCAAACACCTGAGCAGGTTCCCCTCGTGACCTCTGCGCCATAGGATGTTTTCCTTGACAGCATATCGAGTTGCCTTTCTTCTGAGTTTTTTAGCTTCTTTTCTCTGAGTTGGTTCAATTCCTTCCTTCAAATAGTCAAACAATGGCTTCCTCCAATCTGTGTCGTCCTCGATTGCAGCAATTTCTAAGGAGTCTTTAACCAAAGCGCAATTCTCGCAGTTCCCTTGAATTATTGCAGCATGCATTGTCATTTCTGGCCAATGAATCCCATACCTATGAGCTTTCCTATAGAAGGATACTTCGTTTTCTCCGCAGGAGTGCTGGTGGATTTTCTCTAATAGTGTCTGCCCTTCCTTCTGCGAGACACATCGTGAAAGTGTGTAATGTAGACTAAATACAGGACCTAAATACTCTAGAAGGGGGGGTTGAATAGAGTATGGAAACATTTTATTAAACACACATTTTTAACTAATTTACTATGTGAGAAACTCAAATCTCAAGGGCTTGAGATTTTAGAAAACAGTCAGAAACTTTCAAAGGCAAATAGAAAGCTTCAAGGCCTTGAACTTTTACCAGTTCTGAACAGCTCATAAACCCTAGTTTGATTTGAGTTGTGTGCAACAGAAAATAACAAAACTGTAAAGTAAAGAACACAAGGTAATTTACAGAGTTCAGTCCCAATGGACTTAATCTCTGCCTGAGGGATCTAATTCCACAAGGATTGGGCAAACACTTTTTATTACTCACACAGAAACAGCCCTAGATCTTCAAGCCTAAGTGATTTCCCTTACACCTATGCAACTTGTGGTTCCAAACCTATCTAGTATCAGCTACTAACTGTTGAGCTAACAAGAACCTCTTGTTGTTCACTTGGACAACCAACCACTAGGTTTAGTGAGGTTTTAGATATACAAAAGATAAGCAGATTACAAAACAGAAGAAGAACACAGTAGAAGAATAAGCTTCTGAAGGCCTGGATGTGTTCTTCAGGAAATTGGAATGATTGATCTTCTGAAAGTTGGAATTAAAGCTTGAATGTCTGTGTGTTTGAATGTTTGATCTCCCACGAATATTCCTCACCTCTCTCAGTTTTCTGCAAGCCTCTCTTCTTTCAAACTTCAAACCAGTCTTTTATATATTCACTGCAACTGAATGAGAGATTTTAGGATCTGAGTTCCTGCAAATCCTCATCCTTTCCAACTGCAATTCAAACAGCTCTGAGTAGATATCCGTTGGATTTTGTTGAGATTGCATTTGCACGTTTAACAAACCTGCAACAATATTAAAACATAGCAACAACAAAATCCTGAAATATAACAGCACTAAGTCTGTTTGGATTTCCAGTTTCCGAATAAAAACTAGATGAATGAATTAAACAATAATATGATTAACTCATGAAACATATAACTCATGATAAACTAGCTTAAGACTCTTCGAAGTCATTAAACAATCACAATTATAAAGATCAAACCCTGCAATTAAGAATCAAATTAGTTCTGTAAAGCTGTCAGCAGCTCAAGGCACATCTCAAGGCCTTGAAGCTCTGAACATGCTTCACAGTCTTTCAAAGTTGGAACCAGAAGTCTATGATTCTCTCTGATCAGGATATCTGCAATTGTGTTAGATATATAGAGAATATAAAACATAAGTATTTGCAGCAAATCTCTGATCTTAATAATCAGATAGCCAATCTGCAACACAAGATTGTTAGAACATTCAGCACAATAAAGCTACTCTCAAGGCTTTGAAACTCTGTCAGTATCTCAAGGCCTTGGAGCCTCAGAAATGCTTTGTCTTTGTCTTTCATTACTCAAAACAATTACTTATCAAAACACACTTAAGGGTCTTTGAGTCAACAATCTCTCCCTTGATGATAGACAAAACCCATAATCTTCCATAATCTTGTGTAAATATCCGTGCAACTCCTTGTAAGAATTAGATAACAACATATTGCAGATACCATAGACAATAATACCAATCAAACCATCTTAACACAAATAATCAGTAATTCTCAGATAACACAGATAATACCAGATTAACACAGTAATACCAGATTACAACTGATTAACAAAAACATCTAAATATTATTACTCAAGCACTCAAAGTAACCACAAAAACACATAATTTCTCCCCCTTTTTGACATTCATAAAATGAAGGTGAAAAAATGTTGGATGATTACTCAGAGTCTTTAAATAAAAAACTTAAACAAAAATTAATTTCTAGAAAGTCAAGGCCTTGAGAACAGAAAAGAAGAAAAGAAAGAGATAGAAGGAAAGGATCAAGGCTTTGGTCTTCTCAAATCTTCATTTCTTCTTTGATGTCTGGCCTTTCTCTGAGCCTTCTCCAACTTCTTCATCACTTTCAGCATCATCAGCAGACTTATTTTCATCTTGTTCAGCTTCCACCTCTGCAACAACATCCTCAATGACATCATTCACCTTCTTGTTCTTCAACTACACTGAATCACCCTCTGTAGCTGCATTAACACCTGTGTCTTCACCAGCTTCTTCCTCATCAGTTTGCTCATATAGATCCTTTGAAGTGAGCACCAATGGAATTGGCTTCTTTTTCTTCTTCACGAAGTCACCTAGCCTTTCATCTGAGTCAACACTGGTGTCATGACTAGTAGCAGAAGGTATCTTTTCCAAGTTCAAACCTTTGATGACAACATCCAGTTTGCCATTCATCACATTAATCAAACCCTTGAACTGGTTAAATTCAGAAGACAGATCAAATAACCTTTGTCTGAGATCTTCAATTTCAACCTGCTGATCTTCACATTTCTCAACCAACAAAGAGTAATCCTCATTTGCTTGTCCTTTTGATGATGTAGCCCCCTTTGGTTTAACAAACTCCTTCTCCTCAAGCTCTTCCTTTGAAAACTCTGAATAGAACTTCCATTGACCTTTCGCAGTCTGAACTACTCCAATCCTCTGTAAAGCAGTTTCATCAATCAACCCAAAACCTCCAGTAATCTTTTCCTCCCCTTTCACAGGTACATCAAAATTCTCAAAGAAAATAGGTAATAGGTTGGCATAGGGAAGATGATGGTTTCTAGTTCTAGTAGCACAGTAGATCATATGCTCCATAACCACTGTTGGAAAGTCTATCTCAAACCCTTGACATATCAAATACATAAGAATGAGAACTTTATCAGTAACCAACTCCCTTGAGTTTTACCTAGGAACAACACTCCTCATCAGAATTGTAAACAAAATCTTAGCTTCACAGTTGAGCACAGAGTGTGTCAACTGTTTTGGACCAGAGGGAACACCATCAATGAAAAACATTTCTTTTGCCTTCTCTCGACACTCCTTCCTATCAGGATAATCACCAACATTATACTTCCTAGGAATGCCCAAGACTTCGGCAAAATTCCTATGATCTAGCCTCAAGTTTATCCCAGCCACCTTAGAAGTTAACACCAATTTATCATCTCCTTCTTGAACCAGATTCAGATAAAATAACTTAGTTAACCTAGGATAAGCCTTTGAACTTGGATTTACCACTTTCCAAACTGCAAAATCCCTTAACTTCCTCATACAATCAATATCCAGTTTATCATCAGAAACCATACTACAAAAAGCAACCTTAGAAGAAGCATATCCTTGCATCCACACAGTCCTAACTTCAGAACTAACAAACCAATCTGAAGGAAGTGCATTTTTACCTTGATAACCCTTTTTGGTTGCAGCACCAACTTGCTTAACCCTTGTTTTCTTCTCAGTGGGTTTGTCCTTCACTTGTTCTCCTTCAGTTGACTTCTTCTTGCTTTCCTGAGCAGATTTCCCCTTTTCTTCTTCACCAGCCTTTTTATTCTCTCCCCCTTTCTTCTTATCTGACCTAGGTTGATCACCACCCTGAGTCTCTGTCTCCGTTTGTGGGTCAATACATGAACCTTCATCTCCCTTTTCTGTTCTGATCTTCTTTGCAGGAGGAGTGTCCTTATGCAAACTCTGAGTGTTCTCTGAACCCGAATCAGAGATCACAATCTTCTCCTTCTTGTTTGCCCTCTTCTTAGAACTGCCAGAAGGCTTTCCCTGTTATTGAATCCTGGCTGATTTGTCCTCCATTGTGGGTTTAGGTTTTGAGAAGAGAATGAGATTGAGAGAAATAGAGAGAGAGCAAAGAGACGTAGAGAATTGAGAGAGAATGAAGAAGAATAAGCCCTGACTTTCAGCTTAAGTAGGTTGAAAAGATGAGTCATAATAGGACTCTACTGAAATCAACATGCAAAAGAATCTTTGAAAATATTTTTGGATATTTTAGAAAATTATCTGAGTAATTCAAATATAATACAGTTATATAAAGAGATAAGATATAATATTTGATGATCCATTTTTTTTTAAAAAAGTACAGATGTTTCAAGACCTGGAGAACAATCTCAAGGCCTTGAGATTTTCTGCAATTTTAGAAGTTTCAAAGCTTTGAGCTATACTTTCAAGGCTTTGAAAAGTATAATCTCAAGGCTTTGAGATTTCAACACATAAACACAGGTAAGTACCAGTACTCCCCCTAAACCAATGCATCCTTGTTTAACATACCCAATTCAAGCCTTAGGGATAAAAACCTATCATCTAGCAGAGGTTTAGTGAAAATATCAGCAATATGCATTGAAGTAGAAATAAAAGATAGAAAAACATCACCTTGTTCTGCATGATCTCTAAGGAAGTGATGTCTTGTTGGAATAGATGCCCTAGAGGCAATCTAGTTTAGTATGAATTTATTTGTGGCTAGAAAATTCATTTATTATTTATTGTATTTTCAATATAATGAAGTCCTTAGATTTATAATTGTGTTGTTTATCTTAATTATCCCTAGTTCAGTATAATGATCAATAGGACAATCATCTATAGGCTAGTATGGGGTTAGATTTATATGGAGATATCATGATCCAACACATAGGTGTGCATTAAGGGTAATGGCGCACTGGATTGACCAATCTCCGTGAAGGCTAAATACACGTTATGTTAAGTCACAAGTGCTTCTCGCGATGCAATGGTATTGTCATCCTTAGACTTGAAGTCGCTAGATATTCTAGTTGTGGATTATTGTGATTTTGGTAGCGTTGAACGCTACACCGTAACTGGGTAGTTATAAAGGCGTGTACCGGATACAATAAGAAGGAAGCTTAGAGATCGTAGTGGACGTAGATAGAATTTGTCCCTCCCACATAACGGGAGAAAATATCCTAGGCCACTCGAGGGATAGTGCTTATAGAATGTCTGGCCAGACTCAAATAAATCAATATAAGATATTGATGTTATTTGCACGAATAAGGCTATTCCCATGGATCGTGAAACTATGGATTGGATATACGGGTGTGAGTTGTATGTCTCGTGTCCAATCTGGATATAGAGACAAAGGGATGAGACAATTACTTGTACAAGGTTTGTCGAGATGACTATTCTATTAGTTGGCTAGAATGGATGTTTTGCTAGAAACCGCTCCATATTAGCAAATTGTTGCTACCAACTAGATAGAACCTATGGGGTCACACGCTATATAGAGTTGAACTAGTTTTGGGAATTAATTAATAGGATTAATTAATTAGAAGGATCACTTTGCAAAACCTTGCAAACTTAGTAGGGACTAATTTGCAAGGAAGGGACTAAATTGAATTCTAGTAGGACTAGAATAGGTCCTTTAGGTAGTTGGCAAGGATTTGTTGGACTATATAAAGGACACTCCTTCCTTCCTTCCCATACCTATGACCTTATTGATCATAACTTGAGTGGGAGAGAACAAAAAGGAGAGAGCAAGCAAGCAAAGAGGATCCGCCGCCCCCCTTGCTCGCCGCCCGTCCCCGTCGGCCACAAGGAGGCCGAAACCTCCTTGTTTCGTCTCGTTTTGCGTAATTCTTCTTCCTCTCCCTCTTTCCGGGCTAGCACCAAGGATTGGAAGATCTAGTATTCAACTCTAGGCATGGATCAACTATAGAGAACGTGACACAATTCGCGTTTGAAGTCATCAAAGGAGAAACCCTAAGGCCTGTTATTGATTTCTTCCTTTACCATCGTTATGTCTCTTGACTTGTGATCCTTGGAGGGTTTTTCATGGGTTATGATTGTTTGTGTTTCCGTTGCGCATCCATGAATCAAAACCTACAGTGGTATCAGAGCCACATGTCGTAGAGCATAAACGTGGTTTATGTCTTACGTTTTGATAGTTTTACACCTTAAAATTGTTGTTTATCGCGTAAAACAAGACAAATCAAGCATGTGATGCAATTTGTCAATAATCTATCATAACAAGACCTATTTTTTGCATTGGATGCATGAATTAGTGAGTTTGAGAAATTTTAGGATCTTAGATCTAGGGTTTGGGCATCCTTGGGGAAGAAGGAGTTCTTCCCATACAAGGAAACAACCAAACTTGGGCTCCAAGCAAGGGAGTTGTTTTGGAAACAACTCCCAAAGGAGGTTCGGCCCCCCTATGGATGATGCATGCAATTAGGATAATAAGATATTTGACAACCCGGATCTATTATTTGGAGTTGTGCCCAAACTCAAATAGATAGATTAGTTGATATTGATCAACAAAACAATTAAAAATTGAATTTAAAATCCCTCAAAAATCAAATATTGTGTTCTTGCCTTCTCGTTATTTAAATACTCATTATCATCATGATTTATCAAGTTCGTGCGTGCCAAAGCATCGCGACTTGGTTCATAATGATGGAATGCAATGGCACAAGCTAGTAATGTGCAATGGTTTAAAAAAGATGTTGAACACAACTAGGCTATTAATATGATTAAGAAACCTATAGGCAATCAATTGGGATTATCCATGTGGATGGATAAATAAGGAGTTATTTCCCCAATTGAACCAAGAGTTGCATAAGGGATGCAATTGGAAATTGTTCCTACCTAAAGTAGTCAAATTATGGGTGACTTGCCAAAGCTAGCTCATAAGGAGATGAAACATGGATCTTGGCCCACTAGAAAATATAAGGATATTTTCGGAATTAATATCTTGAGGGTTATTAATCTGTAGAAAAAATAGTAGGAGCTATATTTGATAAACTAGCCATTATTGAATATAGTCAAAAATTCACAAATACTAAAACTTGCGTATTTTCCTTTTGTAGAATTCCAAATGGCAAACAACTCATCGAGTTCACAACATTCCCTACGATCTGTCCTTGAGAAGAACATGCTCTTTGGAACCAACTTCCTTGATTGGTACAGAAAATTGAGAATTGTTCTCAAGCAAGAGAAGAAACTGTTTGCAATAGAGGAGCATGTTCCAGCAGGTCCAGAGAACCAAACACCTGCAACCCTAAAGGCGTGTCAAAAGCGTGTCGATGACGCTAATGATGCGGCCTGCCTTATGCTACGCACCATGATTTCTGAGCTTCAGAAGCAACACGAAAACATGAATGATGTCGATATGATCGAGCATCTGAAGCAGCTCTTCCAAGAGCAGGCAAGGGTTGAGAGGTATGAGGTCTCTAATGCATTGTTCAAGTCTCATCTGGTAGAAGGGAACCCGGTGGGACCCCATGTACTCCGAATGATCGGGTACTTGGAGAATCTCGCCCGACTGGGGTTTCCGGTCGGCCAAGAGTTGGCAACCGATCTCGTGTTGCAGTCGTTGCTTGAGAGTTATGGACAGTTCATCATGAACTATAACATGAACGAGATCGTGAAACCACTTCCAGATTTTCTCAATATGTTGAGGACAGCTGAACAGAGCATCAACAAGGGTAAGGGCAAGGCAATTATGATGGTGCAGAAAGGAAAGGGCAAAAGGTTTGCCTCATCCTCCAAGGGCAAATGCAAGTCAGTTGCCAAATCCAAGGAACATGCCCTTAAGCCTGTTGGTGGAATTGCCAAAGGTGTGACTAAAGTTGATTTTCACTACTGCAGTCAGCCTGGAAACTGGAGGAGGAACTGCCCAAAATATCTGGAGGATAAGAGGCTTGGAATAGTGATTCCACCACCACCAGGTATTTTTGTTGTAGATGTCAATTTAACAGTCTCTACATCATGGATATTAGATACTGGATGTGGATCTCACATTTTTCGAAATGTGCAGGATCTAAAGAGAAGTAGAAGATTGGCTAAAAGAGAGATAGATCTGCGCGTTGAGAATGGAGCAAAAGTTGCTGCGTTGGTCGTAGGCGCGTGCGAGCTATCTCTGCCTTCAGGATTTGTTTTAGAATTAAATAATTGCTATTTTTTTCCTGCTATGAGCAGAAACATTATTTCTATTTATTTTTTGGACAAGAAAGGTTTTATTATTTCAATAAATAACAATTGTTGTTCCTTTTATTTGAATAGTATACACTATTTTAGTGCGCAATTATTTAATGGACTGTATGTCCTTGATCTAAGCAATCCTGTCTACAACATTAATACCAAGCGGATTAAAATAAATGATTTAAATCCTGCTTATTTATAGCACTGTCGTTTAGGCCACATAAACGAGAAACATGTATCTAGACTCCGTAAGGATGGACTACTAGACTCATTTGATTTTGAATCATATGAGACATGTGAGGCTTGTTTATTGGGAAAAATGATGAAGTCCCCTTTCAATAATAAAGGTGAGAGGACTAGTGAGCAATTGGCGCTCATACATACCGATGTATATGGGCCATTTGCCACGCCTGCCAGGGGTGGTTATGTCTACTTTATTACATTTACTGATGATTACAGTAGATATGGATTTGTGTACCTCATGAGGGCCAAATCTGAATCCTTTGAAGCGTTCAAAGAATTCAATAATGTAGTAGAGAACAACTTGGCAAAAGTGTCAAGGCTCTACGATTGGATCGTGGAGGAGAATACTTGAGCCAAGAGTTTGACGACTATCTTAAAGAGTGTGGGATCGTGTCCCCAACTCACTCCACCCGGAACGCCACAATGGAATGGCGTGTCTGAGAGGAGGAATCGAACCCTATTGGATATGGTTCGATCTATGATGTGTTAAACTGATCTTCAATTATCGTTTTGGGGCCACGCTCTATTAAGTGCAGCTTTCACCATTAACCGTGTTCCATCTAAATCAGTCATGAAGACACCACATGAGATGTGGAGTGTGAGGCGTCCCACAGTGTCGTTCATGAGGATTTGGGGCTGAGATGTCTATGTCAAACGTTAATACTAAGAAAAGCTAGGGCCCAAATCGGATAAGTGTAAGTTTGTGGGGTACCCTAAGGAAACTAAGGGTTACTACTTCTATAATCCAACCGAGAACAAATTGTTTGTTGCTACGACCGGCGTGTTTCTAGAAAGAGAGTTTGTCTCTAAAGAAGCAAGTGGGAGGACTCTATAACTTGAAGAGATTCAAGAACCACAAATCACTGAACCGATTATGGAACATGAACAGGAACCACAAAGAGTTGTGGAGCAATCTGTTCAGGTAACAAAAGAGCTTCGTAGATCTAGTAGAGTGCGCCAGGAACCCGAGAGGTATGGACTTCTCGTGACCGATTCCGGTGACACGATGCTCATAGATTATGAGCCTACTACCTATGAGGAGGCCGTGAAAGTCCCTGACTCTCAGAAGTGGCTAGAAGCCATGAGATCCGAGATGGAATCCATGTATACCAACAAAGTATGGACTTTGGTGGAACCACCTGAAGGGGCGCGACCCATAGGGTGCAAGTGGGTCTTCAAGAAGAAGATCTACATGGATGGTAATGTAATTACCTATAAGGGCCAATTGGTGGCTAAAGGATTCAGACAGATTCATGGTATTGACTATGATGAAAACTTTTCACCAGTCGCTATGACCAAATCCATCCGAATCCTACTTGCGATTGCAGCATACCATGACTATGAGATTTGGCAGATGGATGTCAAAACAGCATTCCTTTATGGGAATCTCCTCGAGGACGTGTTTATGATACAGCCGGAGGGTTTTGAAGATCCAAAGCAAGCCAACAAATTCTTGAAGTTGCAACGATCCATTTATGGATTGAAGCAAGCTTCTAGAAATTGGAATCGACGTTTTGATGAAGTAGTCAAAGAGTTTGGCTTCATCAGAAACGAAGATGAGTCTTGTGTCTACAAGAAGGTTAGTGTGAGCTCTGTAGCTTTTCTGGTCTTGTATGTGGATGACATACTACTCATTGGAAACGACGTTCCCATGCTGCAATATGTTAAAGATTGGCTAGGGAAGTGTTTCTCAATGAAGGACTTAGGGGAAGCAGCCAATATACTCGGTATAAAGATCTACATATATATATCCAAGAGACTGCTAGGCCTAAGTCAAAGTACATATATTGACAAGGTGTTGAAACGGTTCAACATGCAAGATTCCAAGAAGGGATTCTTGCCCATGTCACATGGAATCACTCTTTCGAAGAGTGGTTGTCCTTCCAATGAGATTGAGAAGGAACACATGAGTAGAATTCCCTATGCCTCGGCCATAGGATCTATCATGTATGCCATGTTGTGTACTAGACCAGATGTGTCATATGCCTTGAGTATGACAAGCAGATACCAATCCAATCCGGGTGAGAGTCACTGGATTGCAGTCAAGAACATCCTAAAGTACTTGAGAAGAACTAAGGATGCTTTCTTGATGTTTGGCGGTGAGGAAGAGTTGCGTGTAAGGGGTTACACAGATGCAAGCTTCCAAACTGACAGAGATGATTTTAGATTACACCAGGGATATATGTTTACCCTGAATGGAGCAGCGGTGAGCTGGAAGAGTTCCAAGCAAGAGACGGTGGCTGATTCTACAACAGAGGCTGAGTACATTGCTGCAAATGGCGCAGCAAAGGAAGCTGTTTGGATCAGAAAGTTTGGTTCTGAACTTGGTGTGGTTCCTAGCATTGCGGATCCAGTTGATTTGTACTGTGACAACACTGGGTCGATCGCGCAATCGAAGGAACCCAGGTCTCACCAGAAATCCCAGCACGTGCTCAGGAAGTTTCATCTGATTCTAGATATTATTTATAGAGGAGACGTTCGGATATGCAAGATTCATACAGATGAGAATCTATCAGACCCGCTTACAAAGCCGCTTGCGCAGTGGAAGCATGAACGGCACACTAGGAGTATGGGCATACGAGATGCGCCAGATTGGCTCTAGTGCAAGTGGGAGACTGTTGTAATAGATGCCCTAGAGGCAATCTAGTTTAGTATGAATTTATTTGTGGCTAGAAAATTCATTTATTATTTGTTGGATATTTAATACAATAAAGTCCTTAGATTTACAATTGTGTTATTTATCTTAAATATCCCTAGTCCAGTATAATGATTAATACGACAATCATCTATAGACTAGTATAGGGTTGGATTGATATGGAGATATCATGATCCAACGCATAGGTGTGCGTTAAGGGTAATGGCGCACTGGATTGACCCATCTCCGAGAAGGCTACATACACGTTATGTTAAGTCACAATTTCTTCTCGCGGTGCAATGGTGTTGTCATCCTTAGACTTGAAGTCGCTAGATATTCTAGTTGTGGATTATTGTGATTTTGGTAGCATTAAACGCTACACCGTAACTGGGTAGTTATATAGGCGTGTACCGGATACAATAAGAAGAAAGCTTAGAGATCGTAGTGGACGTAGATAGAATTTGTCCCTCCCACATAACGGTAGCAAATATCCTAGGCCACTCGAGGGATAGTGCTTATAGAATGTCTGGCCAGACTCAAATAAGTCTATATAGGATATTGATTTTATTTGCACGAATAAGGCTATTCCCATGGATCGTGAAACTATGGATTGGATATACGAGTGTGACTTGTATGTCTTGTGTCCAATCCGGATATAGAGACAAAGGGATGAGACAATTACTTGTACAAGGTTTGTCGAGATGACTATTCTATTAGTTGGCTAGAATGGATGTTTTGCTAGAAACCGCTCCATATTAGCAAATTGTTGCTACCAACTAGATAGAACCTATGGGGTCACACGCTATATAGAGTTGAACTAGACTTGGGAATTAATTAATAGGATTAATTAATTAGAAGGATCACTTTGCAATACCTTGCAAACTTAGTAGGGACTAATTTACAAGGAAGGGACTAAATTGAATTCTAGTAGGACTAGAATAGGTCCTTTAGGTTGTTGGCAAGGATTTGTTGGACTATGTAAAGGACACTCCTTCCTTCCTTCCCATACTTATGACCTTATTGATCATAACTTGACTGGGAGAGGACAAAAAGGAGAGAGCAAGCAAGCAAAGAGGATCCGCCGCCCCCCTTGCTTGTCGCCCGTCCCCGTCGGCCACAAGGAGGCTGAAACCTCCTTGTTTCGTCTCGTTTTGCGTAATTCTTCTTCCTCTCCCTCTTTCCGGGATAGCATGAAGGATTGGAAGATCTAGTATTCAACTCTAGGCGTGGATCAACTATAGAGAACGTGACACAATTCGCGTTTGAAGTCATCAAAGGAGAAACCCTAAGGTGTGTTATTGATTTCTTCCGTTACCATCGTTATGTCTCTTGACTTGTGATCCTTGGAGGGTTTTGCATGGGTTATAATTGTTTGTGTTTCCGTTGCGCATCCATGAATCAAACCCTACAGTGGTATCAGAGCCACAGGTCGTAGAGCATAAACGTGGTTTATGTGTTACGTTTTTATAGTTTTACACCTTAAAATTGTTGTTTATCACGTAAAACAAGACAAATCAAGCATGTGATGCAATTTGTCAATAATCTATCATAACAAGAACTAGTTTTTGCATTGGATGCATGAATTAGTGAGTTTGAGAAATTTTAGGATCTTAGATCTAGGGTTTGGGCATCCTTGGGGAAGAAGGAGTTCTTCCCATACAAGGAAACAACCAAACTTGGGCACCAAGCAAGGGAGTTGTTTTGGAAACAACTCCCAAATGAGGTTCGCCCCCCCCCCCCAGGGACCGCCCCTCCCTGCTTGCCGCCCAAGCAAGGCTCGGCCTAGGGGCCAGGCAGCCCTAGCCCGCGGCCTAGCCGCGTGGGCTAGGGGCCGCCCGGACCAAGACCTTTGCAGTTCTCTTTTTGGGCCCGGCCAATTAGATTGTTGGGCCCCATGGGCCGTTTTAACCCTAGAATATCCTAAAATCAATTAAAATTGACCAAGCGCGTTAAAATTGTATTTTAACTATTTATGTGCAATTCGCATGATGACTGGATATGGTCTTAGGATGTGGTTTGTTGTGGATGTTTGATTTTTGTGGTTTGGTTTACGGCCTGCGAGCTGATCAGTTAATTGTAATAATTAATTAGGGTTTTATGGCCTGCGAGCCATTTTTTTCTGAACTTGTGAGATTTATTTTATTTAGTATAGTTGTTAGCTAGTGCTAGATAAAGTAGATTGCTAGCCAATATTGAAGAAAAGAAGCCCAAAGCCAAAAGGAGCCACAAAAGATGGAGCATGGAGCATTGAGCATTCCACATGACTATGAAAGATGGACCAAAAGATCAAGACGCATGGAGATGTGTTTGCTTTTAGGGTTCATAGAAAATTCCATTGGCTTGGAATTTTCTTAGTCTAGAAAAAGCCATATCCACATCACGTTTTATTTTTGTTTTGTGGTTGTTTATTTTATTGTCTTATTATTTTGTGGTTGGTGTATGGATGATGCATGCAATTAGGATAATAAGATAATTTGACAACCCGGATCTATTATTTGGAGTTGTGCCCAAACTCATATAGATAGATTGGTTGATATTGATCAACAAAACAATCAAAATTTGAATTTAAAATCCCTCAAAATTCAAATATTGTGTTCTTTCCTTCTCGTTATTTAAACACTCATTATCATCATGATTTATCAAGTTCGTGCGTGCCAAAGCATTGCGACTTGGTTGATAATGATGGAATGCGATGGCACAAGCTAGTAATGTGCAATTGTTTAAAAAAGAGGTTGAACACAACTAGGCTATTAATATGATTAAGAAACCTAGAGGCAATCAATTGGGATTATCCATGTGGATGGATAAATAAGGAGTTATTTTCCCAATTGAACCAAGAGTTGCATAAGGGATGCAATTGGAAATTGTTCCTACCTAAAGTAGTCAAATTATGGGTGACTTGCCAAAGCAAGCTCATAAGGAGATGAAACATGGATCTTGGCCCACTAGAAAATATAAGGATATTTTCAGCATTAATATCTTGAGGGTTATTAATCCGTAGAAAAAATAGTGCGAGCTATATTTGATAAACTAGCCATTATTGAATATAGTCAAAAATTCACAAATACTAAAACTTGCGTATTTTCCTTTTGTAGAATTCCAAATGGCAAACAACTCATCGAGTTCACAACATTCCCTACGATCTGTCCTTGAGAAGGACAAGATCTTTGGAACCAACTTCCTTGATTGGTACAGAAACTTGAGAATTGTTCTCAAGGAAGAGAAGAAACTGTTCGCAATAGAGGAGCATGTTCCAGCAGGTCCAGAGAACCAAACACCTGCAGCCCTAAAGGCGTGTCAAAAGCGTGTCGATGACGCTAATAATGCGGCCTGCCTTATGCTATGCACCATGATTTCTGAGCTTCAGAAGCAACATGAAAACATGAATGTTGTCGATATGATCGAGCATCTAAAGCAGCTCTTCCAAGAGCAGGCAAGGGTTGAGAGGTATGAAGTTTCTAAGGCACTGTTCAAGTGTCATCTGGTAGAAGGGAACCAGGTGGGACCCCATGTACTCCGAATGATCGGGTACTTGGAGAATCTCGCCCGACTTGGGTTCCCGGTCGGCCAAGAGTTGGCAACCGATCTCGTGTTGCAATCGTTGCCTGAGAGTTATGGAAAGTTCATCATGAACTATAACATGAACGAGATCGTGAAACCACTTCCAGATTTGCTCAATATGTTGAGTACAGCTGAACAAAGCATCAACAAGGGTAAGGGCAAGCCCATTATGATGGTGCAGAAAGGAAAGGGCAAAAGGTTTGCCTCATCCTAGAAGGGCAAAGGCAAGTCAGTTGCCAAATCCAAGGAACCTGCCCTTAAGCCTGTTGGTGGCATTGCCAAAGGTGTGACTAAAGGTGAGTGTCACTACTGCAGTCAGCCTGGAAACTGGAGGAGGAACTGCCCAAAATATCTGGAGGATAAGAGGCTTGGAATAGTGATTCCACCACAACCAGGTATTTTGTTGTAGATGTCAATTTAAGAGTCTCTACATCATGGATATTAGATACTGGATGTGGATCTCACATTTTACGAAATGTGCCGGATCTAAAGAGAAGTAGAAGATTGGCTAAAAGGGAGATAGATCTGCGCGTTGGGAATGGAGCAAAAGTTGTTGCGTTGGTCGTAGGCGCGTTCGAGCTATCTCTGCCTTCAGGATTAGTTTTAGAATTAAATAATTGCTATTTTGTTCCTGCTATGAGCAGAAACATTATTTCTATTTATTTTTTGGACAAGAAAGGTTTTATTATTTCAATAAAGAACAATTTTTGTTCCTTTTATTTTAATAATATTCACTATTTTAGTGCGCAATTATTTAATGGACTGTACTGATCTATGCAATCCTGTCTACAACATTAATACCAAGCGGATTAAAATAAATGATTTAAATCCTGCTTATTTATAGCACTGTCGTTTAGGCCACATAAACGAGAAACGTGTATCTAGACTCCGTAAGGATGGACTACTAGACTCATTTGATTTTGAATCATATGAGACATGTGAGGCTTGTTTATGGGGAAATATGATGAAGTCCCCTTTCAATAAGAAAGGTGAGAGGACTAGTGAGCAATTGGCGCTCATACATACCGATGTATGTGGGCCATTTGCCACGCCTGCCAGGGGTGGTTATGTCTACTTTATTACATTTACTGATGATTACAGTAGATATGGATTTGTGTACCTCATGAGGGCCAAATCCGAATCCTTTGAAGCGTTCAAAGAATTCAATAATGAAGTAGAGAAGCAACTTGGCAAAAGTATCAAGGCTCTACGATTGGATCGTGGATGAGAATACTTGAGCCAAGAGTTTGACGACTATCTTAAAGAGTGTGGGATCGTGTCCCAACTCACTCCACCCGGAACGCCACAATGGAACGGCGTGTCTGAGAGGAGGAATCAAACCCTATTGGATATGGTTCGATCTATGATGTGTCAAACCGATCTTCCATTGTCGTTTTGGGGCCATGTTCTATTAAGTGCAGCTTTCACCATTAACCGTGTTCCATCTAAATCAGTCATGAAGACACCACATGAGATGTGGAGTGTGAGGCGTCCCACAGTGTCGTTCATGAGGATTTGGGGCTGAGATGTCTATGTCAAACGTTTAGACTAAGAAAAGCTAGGGCCGAAATCGGATAAGTGTAAGTTTGTGGGGTACCCTAAGGAAACTAAGGGTTACTACTTCTATAATCCAACCGAGAACATAGTGTTTGTTGCTAGGACCGGCGTGTTTCCAGATTTCATACCTTGTTTCTTTCAAATTCATTCAGCTCACTCTGCTTTGCAATGATCCAGCCTGCATCTTCTAGTGCTTCCTTGGTATTTTTAGGCTCAATCAATTATACAAAGGCACTAAAAGCACAAAAGTTCTTCAACTGTCCTCTTGTCTGAGTTCCATTTGATGAATCAGATTTGATATTGTCAGCTGGATGATCTGCAAGATACTTAAACTTCTTCCTTGGTATCAGGGAATATGTTCCTTCAAGGCTTTGAGTTCTTGAAACAGTAGAGGGAGCATCATAGAAAGTTTCAGTTTCTGTCTCAAGGCTTTGAGATTTTGGCTCTGCTGGGGGTTCAATGCCTTGAGATTCTGTTGATTGATTCTGCACATTAGTTTTTCCTTTGTCCTCTTTCACAGCATCATCATCAGACTCATGCTTGTTCAAATTTAGATCTGCAAAACTTTCACTCAGAGAATCCTTAGTACTTTCATCAAAAAACACATGAATACTCTCTTCCACAATCTTGGTTTTTCTATTGTAAACTCTATAAGCTTTGCTAGTTTGAGAATATCCATGAAATACACCTTCATCACTCCTAGCATCAAATTTACCAAGATTGTCTCTACCATTATTATGCACAAAACAGATACAACCAAAAGGTTTGAAATAAGAAACACTAGGCTTTCTACCTTTAAACAGTTCATAAGGAGTCTTTTTCAAAATAGGTCTAATCAAGCATCTATTTAGCACATAATTGGCAGTATTAACAGCTTCTGCTCACAAGAACTTTGGCAAACTACTTTCAAGTAGCATGGTTCTAGACATATCCTCAAGTGTCCTATTTTCCTTTCAACTACTCCATTTTGCTACGGCGTTCCAGGTGCAGAAAAGTTGTGTGATATGCCATGCTTTTCACAAAATAAATCAAAGTCAAGTTGATCAAATTCCCTACCATGATCACTTCTAATGGATGCAACACGTAAATTTTTCAAAGTTTGAAGCTTTTTGCACAATCTAGAAAATTTAGATAAAACTTCAGTTTTATCTCTAATGAACATCACCCAAGTATGTCTAGAATAATCATCTACTATAACAAGCATATACCTCTTACCTTTTGGGGTCTGAACTCTCATAGGACCACACAAGTCCATATGCAACAGTTCTAAGGGTTTAGAAGTAATTACAAAGTTCTTTGGCTTGAATGAGCTTCTGGTTTGGTTACCTTGTACGCATGCCTTGCAAGCCTCATCATCTGAAATTTTTTGTGATGTTAATCCCCTTACCGAATCCTTTGAGATGAGTTTATTCAAGGTGTGTATGCTAATATGCCCAAGATTTCTATGACAAAGCTTTGAATCTTCCTTCAAGGCCTTGAGGCATTTTATCTTGTCACCTGAAATATTAGTACTCATAGAATATAGATTATATCCTCTAGGAGCAGTGAGTATGCAATCTCCAGATTTCTCATCTTGCACCACACATTTCTCCTTGTCAAATATAGCTTTATAAGCTTAATCACAAGAGATACTAAGCATATTACATTTAATTCCATCCACAGATAAACATCAGAGATAGAGTTGGTAGAACCATTACCAATAATATTGCATTATTTTTTTGTCACCAAGTGTGATTGTTCCTCCAGATTTTTCTGTAAGCTCAGTAAAGAGAGATTTCTTTCCACTCATATGTATGGAACATCCACTTTCTAATATCCATTTATGATCTTTCAAGGCCGTGGTGACATCCTGCAAGAGTAAATCATTGCCTCAACAGGCTGTTAGACCAAGTGCAAAACTTTGAGTCATACTCAGAATCAGCCATGTTTGGTGGTCTAATTCCTTTTGGAACCCAAATCTGCCTAACCTGTCCCTTAAGCTGATAAGGATAAGTGTTCCTCATAATGTGAGGTTCATATCTTCTGAAGGGACAAGCTAATCAGATATGACCAATTTTTCCACAGTAATGACACTTTGGAGAATGTCTGCTACCAGATTTGACAAAAGTAGTTTGGCTTTTCTTTGGAAAATTTGGATTATAGCCAATCCCACTTTTATGCATTGATTTTAGGCTTCCTTCAAGAATGAGATTTAGATTATGTTCTGAGCCTGTAAAGCTGGCTAGGACCTTTTTAGACTCTTGAAGTTTCTCAGTCAAAGAACAGATTTGTTGTTCTAAATCATCAAAATGAGTCTTTAGATCAGCATATATTTCAGTTAAGAGAGTGTTTTGATTAAAAATATCTTTTATCTGAGCCTTCAAGGCTTTGAACCTGCTGTCCAAGGCCTTGAAGTCCTTTTCAATTTTTGTCTTAGAAACTTCAACAGTTTTGTTGGTAAAAACTAGGTCCAGTTTTTCTTTTACCTACTCATGAATCTTAATCTTTAAAGAAGAAATCTCATTGATATAACTTTCCTCATTTAAAAACATACTCTTGAGAATTTCAGGAAGTACATCAGAAGGACTAGCAAGAAGATTTTTTACCATTTCCTCAATATGTCTGTCTGATGACTTTTCTTCATCATGTTTGGCCATGAAGCACAAATTTGCTTGTTCTTCTTCTGTGTCTGAGTCACTTGATGAATCAGAATCACTCCAGGAAGCCATCATGGCTTTCTTCCTTCTTTTGTCACAGTATTTCTTTTGAAAGTTCATGTTCTTCTTCTTTTGTGGAAAGTTCCTTACTACATGATCTGCATCACCAGACTCAAAAAAATTCATTACTTTAGTTTTATGTAACTGTGATGAAGGCTTACCTTTGTAGTCCTTGCTGCTTGAAGGTCTTGATCTCTCTCTATTGTAATCTCTGTTACCAGAGTTTCTTTTCTTCTTGAGAATCCTGGCCAAGGCCTTGGAGATCAATGCTAAAGCCTCTTCATCATCATGATCATCTTCAGTCTCAAGGCTTTGAGATTTTCAATTTTCTTTGGCCTTGAGTGCTAAGTTCTTGATGTTTTCACTCAATCACCTTGTACATCCTTCATAGACATTTCATGAGTGAGCAGCTTTCCCTATAGATCATCTAGCTGAAGAAGACTTAAGTCATGAGCTTCCTCAATGGATGTTGTCTTTGGCTCCCACTTGGCTTTTGGCAAGCTTCTCAGAATTTTCCTGACCTTTTCTTCATTTGAAAAATTCTTTCCCAATGACTACAGGTTATTCACCACATCAGCGAATCTTTTGAACATCTCCTTGATGGTCTCATCTGAGTTCATCTTGATCAGCTCATATTGCCTCAGAAGTATGTTGATTTTGGTCTGGTTAACCTAGCTTGTCCCTTCATATGTCACAACCAGTTTATCCCATACTTCTTTGGCACTTTTTCAATTTGACAATCTTTGAACTCATCTGAATTAAGAGCACAGTATAACAGATTCATAGCCTTGTAATTTTTTGATACCTTTTCCAGTTCAGTAACTGAGAGATTTTCCTCAGACTTGATGCTTCTGACTCCATCAATGGTAGTGTAGTACTCATGAGGACCATTCTGAACTATTAACGACAGTTCCATCTCTTGATCTATGATGAACATCTTCATCAATGCCTTCCAGTGCATGAAGTTATCACCACAGAACAATGGAGGTCTGTTTGCTGCCCTTCCTTGTAAGAATCCACCATCTCCTACATTACTCATAGATTGTTAGATCTATATTAGTGACCCAAGCTCTGATACCAATTGAAAGTGTGTAATGTAGACTAAATACAGGACCTAAATAATCTAGAACAGGGGGGTTAAATAGAGTATGGAAACTTTTTGCTAAACACAAATTTTAACTAATTAACTATGTGAGCAACTCAAATCTCAAGGCCTTGAGATTTTAGAAAACAGTCAGAAACTTTCAAAGGCAAATAGAAAGCTTCAAGGCCTTGAAATTTTACCAGTTCTGAACAGCTTATAAACCCTAGTTTGATTGGAGTTGTGTGCAACAGAAGATAACAAAACTGTAAAGTAAAGAACACAAGGTAATTTACAGAGTTCAATCCCAATGGACCTAATCTCTACCTGAGGGATCTAATCCCACCAGGATTGGGCAAACACTTCTTATTACTCACACAGAAACAGCCCTATATCTTCAAGCCAAAGTGATTTCCCTTACACCTATACAGCTTGTGGTTCCAAACCTATCTAGTATCATCTACTAACTGTTGAGCTAACAAGAACCTCGTGTTGTTCACTTGAAAAACCAACCACTAGGTTTAATGAGGTTTTAGATATACAAAAGATAAGCAGATTACAAAACAGAAGAAGAACACAGTAGAAGAATAAGCTTGTGAAGGCCTGGATGTGTTCTTCAGGAAACTAGAATGATTGATCTTCTGAAAGCTGGAATTGAAGCTTGAATGTCTGTGTGTTTGAATGTTTGATCTCCCACGAATATTCCACACCTCTCTCAGTTTTATGTAAGCTTCTCTTCTTTCAAAATCCAAACCAGTCTTTTATCTATTCACTGCAACTGAATGAGAGATTTTAGGATCTCAGTTCCTGCAAATTCTCATCCTTTCCAACTGCAATTCAAACAGCTCTGAGTAGATATCCGTTGGAGTTTGTTGAGATTGCATTTGCACGTTTAAAAAAACTGCAACAACATTAAAACATAGCAACAAAAAAATCCATAAATATAGCAGCACTAAGTCTGTTTGGATTTCCAGTTTCTGAATAAAAACTGGATGAATGAATAAAACAATAATCTGATTAACTTCGGAAACATATAACTCATGATAAACTAGTTTAAGACTCTTAGAAGTCATTAAGCAATCACAATTATAAAGATCAAACCCTGCAAGAAAGAATAAAATTAGTTTTGTAAAGCTGTCAGCAGCTCAAGGCACATCTCAAGGCCTTGAAGCTCTGAAGATGCTTCACAGTCTTTCAAAGTTGGAACCAGAAGTCTATGATTCTCTCTGATCATGATATCTGCAATTGTGTTAGATATATAGAGAATATAAAACATAAGTATTTTCAGCAAATCTCTGATCTTAATAATCAGATAGCCAATCTGCAACACAAGATTGTTAGAACATTCAGCACAATAAAGCTACTCTCAAGGCTTTGAAACTCTGTAAGTATCTCAAGGCCTTGGAGCCTCAGAAATGCTTTGTCTTTGTCTTTCATCACTCAAAACAATTACTTCTCAAAACACACTTAAGGTTCTTTGAGTAAACACATCGCATGAGCACTCCTCCCGGTCCCTTAAAGTAGAGGATATTATCATGCACACAGTACCCCTTTGTGGATGCCCAGTTCTCTTTGCTCGTTCCATCAACAATCGCATGCAGTATTGGCCTTCTCCAGTCTTCAGCTTCGACAGGCTCCTCTTTGCATAGCTCTAGTGCTAGAGCTGGGGTTGTTCTGACTTCAATCAAAACCCTTGCTGGGCACTTGTTAGCGTTGATTTTGGACCCCAAGGCGGCTAAAGCATCTGCGTATCAGTTGTAAGCCCTAGGAGTATGCTCATACTTGACATCATTAAACTTCTGCACTAGCTTTTGAACCATAGTCCTGTAAGTCAGTAAATTGATTTCCTTTAAACCATGCTCGCATGAGGCCTGTTTGACATTGAGCTTCGAATCTCCCATGACCATCAAGTTGTTTACTTCCAATGCCCTGGTCGCGAGGAGCCCTACAATTAGAGCCTCATATTCTACCTCATTGTTAGTGACTGGGAAATCCAACTTTGTCGACATTTGGATGACTTCTCCATCTGGCTTGGTCAGAGCAACACCAATTCCTCCTCCTCGTCTTGTTGATGACCCATCAAAATGCAGCTTCCAATATTGTGATTCAATCGCATAAATCTCGGGTCCTTCTAGATCCTCTTCTATCATGGACTCATAATTGTTGTCTGGAAACTGTGCCAATAAATCTGCCACTGCCTGAGACTTAATTGCTTTTGGACGCGCGCACGTGATGTCGTACTGCGAGATGGTCATGCACCACTTTGCTAGCCTTCCACAGGGAGAGGAATGACTCAACAAGTACCGGATGGGGTCGCTCTTTGTGATCACCACGAATTTGTGAGAAGCCAAATAATGCTTTAACTTTCCTATGACGAAAAATAAAGCAAGGCAGTGACGCTCTATGTCAGTGTACCTGGACTCAGCCGGCTGTACTACACGAGATATGTAACAGATTGGTCTTTCTTGTCCTTCATGCTCTTGAGCCAACAACGCTCCTATAGAACTCTTTGTCGATGTCAGATATAGCAGAAGTGGTGACCGCAATTGAGGCGCGATCATTACACGTGATGATGTCAACAGGTTCTTCAACTTTTCAAACATGGCATGATGCTCCTTCGTCCAGTTATACATGGCGCCTTTCTTTAGAAGATCACCAAAACAGAAAGCCAACTCTGCGATTGCTGGTACAAATCTTCGCAAATACGATAACTTCCCCAAGAACTTCTTTAAGGTGCTTTGATTATGGGGTGCCACCATGCTAGTGATGGCTAAAATCTTCGCGGGATCAGGCTCAATCTCATGTTGGTGAATCACACACCCCAAGAATTTCCCTGAAGTTACCCCAAATGCGCACTTCATTGGATTCATCTTTAGTTGGAAGCTCCTACACCTTTCGAAAATCTCCCAGATGACCGGCTTCTTCCTTTGACTTGATAACCAAATCGTCAACATAGAACTCCACTTCCTAATGCATCATATCATGGAAAAGAGCCATCATGGCACGTTGATAAGTTGCACCTGCATTCTTTAGTCCAAAGGGCATAACCGTGTATTTGAAAACCACAAAAGGCGTGATTAACGCAGTTTTCCTCGCATCTTCAGGGTCCATTTTGATTTGATTATACCTACTGAATTCGTCCATGAAACTGAACATCCGGTGAACTGCGGTAGAGTCGATGAGCAGTTCTATGTTAGGTAATGGGAAGTCATCCTTGGGGCAGAAGCGGTTGAGATCTCTAAAGTCCACGCAGATGCGAAGCTTCCAATTTTTCTTGACAACTGGCACAATGTTGGCCAACCAAGTAGGGTGATGGTTGGGTTCAATGAACTTGGCGCTCAGCAACTTAACTATTTCCTCCTTCATCTTCACGTTGATCTCTGGCCAGAAACTCCTTGCACTCTGCTTTACCGGCTTGGACCCTGGGACAACATCCAACCTGTGCATTGTTACTCCTGTATCAAGGCCAGGCATCTCATCGTACTCCCAGGCGAACACATCTTTGTACTCTGTGAGCAGCTTTAGCAACTTTTCTTCTTCTTCGCCCTTGAGATCCGCACTCAAGAACACGGGCCTCTTTTTTTCTTCATATGGGCTTAGGAATACCTCCCTTAGCTCCTGCTTCTGTGGCTTTGGTTTATCTTCCTTTCATTCGGGCGCTTCTTTCAACTTCTCCTCCGGTAGGTCTGGCTTTAGCTTGTCTTCCTCTGGTGCTTGTTCAAGTTGATTGATTTTTCCAGGCATATCCCCATGTTGAGGTGGGGGTACCCCCGGGCGCCTTCATATGCGATATCATTTCTTTCCATTAGAGTAGAAACTTTTTATTTCTTTTCCTTTGTTGTCATGCTTCACCACCCTTTTTAGGGTGTACACGTTCTTCTTTAGATAAGCGATCTATGGCACCTCTTCGCACGTAGGCACCTTTTCCTTGGGGTCTTCCCTTGTCATCATCACTCCTGCGGGTGACTGATCCTTGATATCTTTCCATCGGGGCAGAGGAGTTGGATTAAACGGCCCAGGTGTCTGTTCGTCCGCCATCTCGGTGAACCATACAGCCTCAGTCAGGTTTGCTTCATTCAAGTTGAATGGGTTCGTCGAAGCTGGTATCTCAACTACCCTGCCATTCTAAATGGCCTTCATCACCTGATGGGCCGTCGAGGGTACTGCGTCAAAACGATGGATCCACGCCCGACCGATGATCATGTGGTAAGTGGTGTTCGCATCGATGACATAGAACTTGGCAGAACACTTTATCTTTCCTATCTGAAGTCCCAGGCAAACCTAGCACACTGTCATCCTTGAATCGCTTCCGAATCCCATCAACGAAGATGGGCGCCTGACAATTTTCATCTCAGGAATTTCTGCTAACTTCAGTGTGTCGAGCGAGACTACGTTGACGGCCGTTCTTCCATCAATAAATGCCCTTTTTAACTCAACGTCATTGATCACTAACGTGACATACAAGGGAATATGATGGCTTGCGTCTGTCTTCTTATCTGTTTCAAAGAAGGCCATTATCTTCTCAGTTGAGCGAGAGGCCCTTACAACTCTTCCATTGGAGACAACTATATCCTCCTCAAAGTCTTCTGCTACTCTAAGGATCGCCTTCGTCATCTCCTTCCGGCACTGTTCTGAAAAATTCATTTCATCAAAGAACCTTCTGAAGCCGTGCGATCCCATCATCATGTCCGCGCGCGAGTCCTCCGTGTCCATGCTATAGTCTTCCTCGTCATAGACTTCGGCTATAACAGGTAGCCCATATTCTGCGATCTCTTAAAGGTCCATAATCGCGACCATGGCTACCTCCTTTTCTTTTGGCTCTTTCTATGAATGGGCTCGGAAGGGATAGTTTCGCACATCCTGTCTTTGCTCGCTGATGACCAGCTCCCCTTCCTTCCATCTTTCTGTTTACAAGCCACTTGAGCTTCTTGCATTTTGCTATTGGATGCATGACTTTACAGTGGCATTCACACCACTTTAGATCTCTTAGCTGCTCCCTAGTGGGTGCCCTTTCGAGTTGAGGTAGGACCCCATCTTTACGCCACTTTTTTCAGAGATCGATCACTTCATCAAGGGAGAATGGTAATGATGGGACATCTGTGGTCGAAACCTTGTGTTGTTTGTGCGGTGAGACTGTATTGACTTCAGCCTCGCGCCCCCTCTTGTAGTTAAATCTGCCAATCTTGAAGGTCGATCCTCCTGGGGACCGTTCAGTGGCATGCTTCTTCCTTTGCCTTTCAACTATAGGCTCTATGTTCTTGGTACAATCGATTGACTTCGAAAAAGTAGGCTTTTGCAAGTTAATCAACATACCCCTGTACTCGTCTCGCATACCTTGGAGACATATCTCGACGAGCCGGCTTTCAACCACCTCATCTCTGCACTCTAGTGACTTTGCCCTGAAGTTCTTGATGAATGTGACTCCTTCTTCATCACGCTTTTGATACATGCGCGACAAGTGAATCATCGTGACCTTCTCCTCCATCTGAAAAAACTTGGTATAGAACCTTTTGACCATGTCTTCCCATGTCTTTATGGAGCCAGCCTCCAATGTCCCGTTCCATTTGTATGCGACGTTCCCCAAAGACTTGGGAAACTCGCGCATCAGTAGGTTAGAATAAACCCCGTGTGGCCCCATCATGTCGATGAAGCGCATGACATGCTCCTGAGCATTCCCATTGACATTATCAAACTTCTCCCACTTAGGAGCTTTGTACCCTGCAGGGTTGGGCATCAGGTAAATCTCGCGCAGAATAGGAGGCGCGTTATCAACTTTCGGGATGATGGCGTCCGTGAAGCACTGATTGGCCAGGAAGTTGTCCAAGCGCTGCTCCAAGGTTGTCATGCTTGTTGATTCACTTCCTCCCGCAGCAGGAAGGACGGTTGCAGCTGGGGAAGGCACATATGAAGCACTTGGATTGGGAGTGTAACCAACATTGCTTACCGCTGCAAGCGGGGAAAGAAGGGGTTGCTGTGGTTGGACATTAGTGGGAATGCCTTGTAGCTGAGAAACAGGCGCAGCAATTGGTAGTTGGGTAATGTGTCCTAGAGTAAGAGATGACTGGGAAATTGTTGGTGGGCTTTGCAAACTAGGGTTAGGAGGTGTGCGCGTTACACCTGTCCCCTGGGAGTTAGCAGTTCCCAGTGCCGAATTCTGAGCAAGAGCTCCCAGAATTGTCATGATATGGGCCATTTGTGCAGATTGAGCCTGGAGAGCCTTCGCCTGGCTCTGGAGAGTTGCGTTCAAAATCTCCAGGGTTGGAGTACCACCAGTTTCTGTGTAATTAGGGCGGGTTTCGTCCCCTGAAGTTGTCTCTGTTTAGGGAGATCGGTTGTTGGCATCTTCATCGTGAGACATGGCTGCTTGTTAGAGTTCAGTTCACGTCGGGTTCACCAAATGTGTACAGGAGGATCCTTTGAGAGATCCAAGTGTACACCAAGGGTAGAGAATAGGGACACAAGGAGTGTAGGTAGTGAGTAGGGAGAGAGCAAGACAATGGTAACTGAGAGAGAGACAATATATGGGCAGAGCTTCCGCGTAGGTCTCAAAGTAGCACAATGAATGATTAGTAATCCTATATATATTGGGAATGTGACCGTTGTAGTGGGTTAATACGCCCAATAATGGCGGCTTAATTTCCTCAACCATAACAGCACGTTCGACCGCATATATAGGGACCGTTACGCACTTCGTCCGCGTATACCGAAACCGTTATGAGGTTGACCGGATTTATGGGACACGTGGCAGTTACCAAGGGTCGCGCGCGGTCTTGGTTGTCGCTCTCGCGCGACAGATCTTACTCTAGCCTCCAAACCACTAAGTCCCTATAAGTCCCATGTGGAATGATATGCGAGGGGCCCTATCTCGCAGCCCCAATATGGACAAGCATGGGTAATGCTTGTGTGGTACTGGAGCACCACCAGATGTGCTGGATGACTGCCACGTGTAAGCTAACTTACGCGGCTAAGACACACTACCCCAACTATTTTTGGTAGCATCAAAGTATTCAATGCAACTTCGTTATATTATCAAATTTCACATACTATCTCTCAAAGTTTTAAAAACCAGACCAGACATCGAACTTGTGAGGTACTAGTTTATGGTTCAACCCGTCCGGACCAGTGGTTCAACCGGTTGAACTGAATATATATAATTATTTTTTTTTAAATAAAAATTAAGAGACTGAACTAAAATGTAACCAATATATCATTCGAATTAGACAACAACACACATGTCTATTTGATAACATATATGTTTTTGTGTGTTCTTGTAGGATCGTACATTTTATAATATAATCTTACTTTTAAACGAATAAATTACTCACGTACCTTGTAATATAGTGCACTGATAAAAATTCTACCTGAAACTATGACCACATTTAAGAGAAAAGAAACAATCGGAAAGGAAACAATCATTTTATTTCCTCCAAAAAAAGAAAAAAGAAATGGTAGATTTTTCTTCTCTTATGAAAAAGCAATAAATAATTTACTTTCTCAATACAAAATCAAGTTGACCTAGCCTGGTGGTTAAGAACACAAACAAAAATGTTTGTGGTATTGAGTTCGAAACTCACAAGCGGGGCTCTTACATTTTAATTAACGAACCGGGCGGGTCATTTGTCGGCCGGTTCTGATGACGTGGCTCAGTTCGCTTGCATGACCAATCCGTTTGCCGAACCGAACTGGGCCCGCACTGGTTCACCTGTCCGACCAGTTGAACCGGCCGGTCTGATCCGATTTTTAAAACTATGCTATCTATGTTTCATGAGCCAGGTTCATAACCAATTGAACCTCAAACTCATTGAGTGTCTAATCATTAGGTTCAATTAGTACTGCGTTGCGGAGAGAGCATAATGATTGCATATAGTATAAGGATCAATTGCCACTCATACTCATGGAGTATCTAATAATTGAGTTGAATTGGTACTACATTTTGAAAGTTGTCACCTAACCTTTACAAGGATCACATTATAGTATAAGGATCACAGAATACAACACGGAACTTCACCTCTAACAAAGTAAAATTAATACAAGTAGGGACACACATTAGGTTTAATTCAATAAATATGTGAGCCAAAAAAGAATTATTTAAGAAAAATGTCTCTCATACTTATTGGGTATCTAATCATTGAGTTGAATTGGTACTGCATTTAGAAGAGTGTCACAGAAGTTGTATAATAATCACATGATAGTATAAGGATCACTACTGTAGATGGTGCTTTCCAGACAGACGGATCAGAGCCACATGGCGGTCATCCAGCACACCTAGCTGTGCTCCATACACATCCGATCACTACCCATGCTTATCCACTTGGGGGCTGCGAGACACGGACCTCGCGTACCAACCACACGAGACATGTAGGGACTTAGTGGTTTGGAGGCTAGAGTAAGGTTCGTCGCGCGCGAACGACAAACAAGCTCGCGCGCGACCCCTTGTTACTTCTTTGAGAGACTTAATGACCATGTCCTATACACCCGGCCGATCTCATAACGGTCTACGGTATCTGCGGACAGGTGTGTAACGTTCCCTATATATACGGTCGAACGTGCCGTTACGGGGGCTATCATTCAGCCCCCGTGTTCTTGATGAGGCCTTCATCAAGAAGTTCCGGGCCAGGTCCTTGGAATGCATCGATGAGGTCTCAGAAGGCCGTCTGGTGGAGATATGCCTTCAAGGCATGTGCGACGAATACAAAGGCATGTTAATCAATTTGAATATGCCTACCTTTTCAAAGTTGACTGACTGTACCGGGAACATTGAGCCACTGGTGGAAAAGGTGAAAAAGAGATACACCAGCGAACGCGCGCCAGCAAGTTCTGGTTTCAAGATCGAAAGGTTCAATTACAAGCGTGGGCGAGATGTTGATGTGCATGCAGTTTCATACCCTCCAAGCAATAGTGACCCACACCTCGGGAGGCACCACCCCGCCTTGTTCGATCGAAGACGCAATAACCCTTTGCAAGAATTGGCGGAAAGAAGGGATTCTACCGGCGTTGGAGCATAAGCCCTCTGGAGAGCAGCTGCGAGATCCCATATGGTGTGAATTTCATGGGCAAGTCATGCACCCGACGAGGGAATGCAAAAAGCTAAGATGGATGGCGGACAGAAAGATCAAGGAAGGGCAGTTGGTCGTCAATGAACCGGCTAAGGAGGTGAGCTGCAATCCTTTTCCTTCCCATGCACAAAAAGAGCCCCAGGGAAAGGAGATCGCTGTGATCTCAATCATGGACCTTGAAGAGGTCGCGAATGCAGGGATCCCAGTGGTTGCAGAAATCTGCGAGGACGAATATTATGGCGTGGACACGGAGGATTCGCGCGCTGAGCGGATAAAAAAACAAACAAGTTTGATAAATTCTTTGATGACATGAATTTCTCAAGCAACTGCTGGCATGAGATGCTAAAGGCCATCTTAAGGGTGGCAGAATACTATGGAGAGGAACTAGTCACCTTGAACGGAAAAGTTGTCAGGGTCGCACGACCAAATGGCCTAGTCATGACGCTCGATGAGTCGGACAAGAGAGCATACGCGAGTCACCATAGGCCGATGTACGTGACGGCCGTCATCAATGATGTTGAGTTCAAGAGAGCCTTCGTTGATGGCGGAGCCGCAGTAAATGTGATTCCACTCAGTACTCTAGAGCTAGCTGGAATCCCACAGAGCAAGATTGTTAAGAAGCCATCACCACTCATGGGCTTCGCAATCGACTCCAGAATGACCATGCGATGGATCTGCCTGGGAGTCCATATTGGGCAGATTAAGTGTTCTGCCAATTTCCATGTCATTGATGCCAACACTACTTATCATATGATCATTGTTCGAGCATGGATCCACCGCTTCGACGCTGTGCCCTCCACAACTCATCAAATGATGAAGGCCATTTGTAGAGACAGGGTTGTCGCAATACCCGCCTCGGTGAATCCGTTCAATTTGGAGGAAGCCCACTTGTCTGAAGCTATGTGGTTCACGGAGATGGAAGACGAAGCTACTCCATCTCCATGTCAGCCGACTCCTTTACCCAGATGGGAGGACATCAAATACCGGTCACCGGCTGGGGTGATGGTGATGCGAGAAGCACCTAAGGAGAAGCAACCCGTGCAGGAGGAAGCTCCCAAAGTAAATTACAACAAGAACGTCTACACTCTGAAGAGGGTTGTGGAGCACGACAATAAGGGAAAGCAGGTAGGTAGCTTCTATTCCAATGGAAAGAAGTGTTATCGCATCTAAAGGTGCGCGGGGTCATCTTCGACCCGTCCCATCGAATGTGTCCCTGAGAAAATTTGCGAGCTGATGGAAGCCCCAGATGAAGATAAGGGGAAGACACTGATGGAGGAATTGAAGGAGGCCCCCGAATGCATGGAGGATCGCCCAAAACCTCAGAAACAAGAACTGAAAGAAGTATTCTTGAGACTAGCTGAGGAAAAGAAGAGGTTGGTCGTCTTCAGTGCGGATCTTAGCAATGAGGAAGAACGAGACTTGCTTGAATTAATGAAGGAATACAGGGATGTTTTCGCGTGGGATTATGACAAAATGCCGGGGCTAGACCATGGCATCACCATGCATAGACTGGATGTCATTCCGGGCTCGAAGCTGGTAAAAAATAGTACGAGGAATTTCCGCCCTGAAATAAACGTCAAGATAAAGGAGGAGATTGTCAAGTTTCTAAAAGCAAAATTCATCGAGCCCAATCACCATCCCACTTGGCTCGCGAATATTGTGCCTGTCTTGAAAAAGAATGGGAGCCTTCGCGTATGTGTCGACTTTCGAGACCTGAACAAGTTCTGCCCAAAGGACGATTTCCCTTTTCCAAACATAGATCTCCTTATCGACTCCACCGCATGACATGAGATGTTTAGCTTCATGGATGGATTTAGCGGCTACAACCAGATAAAAATGGATCCAGAATACGCGAAGAAGACGACGGTCATTACATTAGTGGGAGTCTTCAATTACACAGTTATGCCGTTTGGTCTAAAGAATGCAGGTGCTACTTATCAGCGCGCAATGATGGCATTATTCCAGGACATGATGCATCGGGAAGATGAGTTCTATGTGGAAGACTTTGTGGTCAAATCAAGTCAGAAGAAGGATCATTGGAAAGACTTGAGGAAAGTCTTTGATAGATGTCGAACCTTCTAGTTGAAAATGAAACCCATGAAGTGCGCATTTGGGGTAAACTCATGAAAATTCCTAGGCTGTGTAATTCACCGGCATGGGATTGAGCTGACCTTTTGCTTTGGAAATATGCTCAAGAAGAATGCGACGTTCCTGTGTACGGAAGAGCATGAGGCTGCATTTGAAAAGTTTAAGAAATTATTAGCATCTCCAAGAGTTATGATTGCACCTCAACTGGGATCGCCTCTGCTACTATACTTAACCTCAACAAAGAGATCCAATGGAGCGTTGCTAGCCCAGGAGTTTGAGGGACAAGAAAGGCTAGTGTACTACATCTCGCGTATGATCCAGTCTGCGGAATCCGGGTACACCGATATCGAGCGCCACTCCCTAGCTTTATTTTTCGCTATTGAAAAGTTAAAGCACTATTTTGCTTCCCACAAAGTTTTCATTATAACCAAGAACGATCCTATACATTATCTGTTGGGACATTCGCCTCCTTGTGGGAGACTGGAAAAGTGGTACATGACCATTTCCTAGTACGATATCGTTTGTACGCGACCAAAGGCCATTAAATCCCAAGCACTGGCAGAGTTGTTGGCTCAGTTCCCGGATGAAAATTGTGAGCCCTTAGCAGAGGAGGAACTCGAGGGTCCCGAGATATACGCGATCAGCCACCATTATTGGAAGCTGCATTTTGATGGATCCTCGACAAGGTCGGAAGGTGGAATTGGAGTGGTGCTGATCAAGCCTTATCAAGAGTTCATTCAGATTTTGAACAATCTAGACTTCGCGGTGACCAACAATGAGGCTGAATACGAAGCTCTGATCGCATGATTGCTTGCAGCCAAGGCCTTGGAGGTCCAGAATCTCGTCGTAATGGGAGATTCTAAGCTAATAGTAAAGCAAGCTTCAAGGGAGTACGCGTTGAAGGAGATTAATTTTCTGAAATACAGGTCGATAGTGCAGAAGCTGGTTCAGAAGTTCGACTCTGTCAAGTATGAGCACACCCCCAGATCTGATAATCTACATGCGGATGCACTAGCTACCTTGGGGTCGAATATTAGCTTTGATAAAGGCCCAGCAAAGATCTCGATTGAGGTTAAGACAACTCCCTCCTTAGTAAAATACATGTGCGAAGAGGATCTTTCAGAAGACGCAGATTGGATAAAGCCCATCATGCGCGCGATAGCCGAAGGAACGTGCAAGGAAAGCTGGGTTTCCACAAAGGGGTTTTGCATACATGATAGTCTGTTGTACTACAAAGGCCCTGGGGGAATTATGATGTGATGTGTGACAGAGGAAGAAGGCCGAGCAAGTATTGGCAAAGATCCATCAACACTCGTGCGGAGAAAACGAGATTTCCATCTACTGAAAAGTCCAGGGGTATGGAATTCACTGGCCACATATGGCATACTTTGCTCCTATTATACAGAGCAACTGCGAAAAGTGCGCGTTGATAAAAAACTCCATAGAGGTCGCTGCAATCGAAGATGAGGATTGGCGGAAACCTATAATAAACTACCTGCAAGATGGAACTCTGCCAAGTGACAAACGGGAGGCTGACAAGATTTAGAGAAAGGCAGCTCGGTATGTCCTGAAAGAAAATTTGCTTTGGCGGAAAGAACACAATGAGAACTTACTCAGGTGTCTGAATGGTCAAGAAATCAAGGAAGTCATGGAAATTTCCCATCAAGTGGAGCACCAAGGGGGCGCGAAGTTATGCACACAGCTCTTAATTGTTGGTTACTTCTGGCCAACCATGGAAGCAGATTGTCGCGCGAAGGTCTAGGGAAAGCCAGCAATGCCAATTTCACGGTAATCTAGTCCACGCTCTGGCCGTTGACTTGCACGCGTTAAGAACTCCTTGTCCATTCCACACTTGGTCCTTGGATTTCATTGGTCCAATCCGACCACCTTCGCATGGGAACCAGTTCATCCTTATAGGAATGAAGCAATTCACCAAGTGGGTTGAAGCGGTTCCGCTCAAAACAGCAAGCGCATCAGCTGTGGTCAAGTTCAAGCAGGAGAGAATTATCCACCTCTTAGGGATTACCAACACAATCCTATCCGACAATGGAACTCCATTTGTCAATCGAAAAGTGCCTTCGAAACTAACAGAGTATAGCGTAAGGAAAGTGTTCTCGACGCCTTACTACCCGAATGGAAATGGCCAGGCTGAAGCCACAAACAACATGCTGCTCAGAATTCTAAGCAAGATGGTCGCGGATGATCACAAAAAGTGGGCAGATTCTCTGGGTACGGCGCTTTGGGCGTATCCCACGTCACCAAGAAGTCCTACTGGGACTTCTCCATTTCTTCTTTGCTATGGAGCTGAAGTAGTGGTCCCTGCTGAGGTCAAGATAAACTCTGCAAGACTGGCCTTCAGTGCCTTGTATGAAAACGAGCGCGTCCATGATCTCATTCTGCTCGAAGAGAGGCACGAATTTGCTAAGAAGGCAAATACTAAGTACAAGGAGATAATCTCGCGGGCCTACAATAAGACCGTTCAGCATCGGGACTTCTCTAGGAGACCTGATCCTACGGGCTTCCGACCATTGCATGCGCGAAGCAGCTCATCCCAAGTTTGCTGCCAACTGGGAAGGACCTTTTAAGGTCAAGGAGGTCTTTGATAGTTTCTATTGCAATATTCTACGTTGCCATGGGACTACCACTACTCCTACCCCGATCAATATGCGATGGCTCAAAAAGTACTATCCTTAGCCTTCTCTTTTGCTTTACATTCGCACTGTACATTTTCTTATATCGTCCCATATGAGGATTCAATTAATGATTATAACCCTCCCATATAAGAGCTCTTTTTTATCAATTGCTGGCTTCATTTTATTATTTGCCTTGCTGACAGTCGATCACTCTGCAAAACCAAAGCCTATATGTCTAGATAGCAGCAATATGCGAACGTAAGCCTATCTACTTTTACAGCAGTATTAAGAGCTAAAGCCTATCTATATAGATAGCACCACAAATGCAAGCTAAAGCCTATCTGTCTTAATAGCGGCACAAATGCGATCTAAAGCCTATCTGTTTAGATAGTAGCACAAATGCAAGCTAAAGCCTATATGCCTAGATAGCAGCACAAATGCGATCTAAAGCCTATCTGTCTAGATAGCAGCGCAAATGCAACCTAAAAGCCTCTGTCTAGATAGCATCCAAACTTTGGACAAAAAAAAGATAGCATCCAAACGCAATTTTAAGCCCATCTGTCAAGATGGCGCCATTATGCCAAGGAATACTAGCTTGCTCATAAATCATGATAGCTACACGCGATACTCGCCAGACATGAGTTTGTCGATCATGTTCGCATAACAGAACTCAGTGTTCGAAAAGCAAGAGAGAAAGCAAAAAGCACTTTTATATAAGCAAAACTTGGAAACATAATCCATAAATCAAAAGTGTTCTCAAAGAACATTCAAGACTTCTACATAGAACCTATGAACTACAGAAATAACTATGACTAATCATCATCATCATCAACGTCCTCGATCAAAACAGAGCTCTTGTCAATGCCCCTGACACAGTGAGATGCCAGATCAACTTCAAACAAAGGAGGCTGCTGATGTGAAGAACAAATGGGAGAACACCTCATGGGGCAGAAAGCTAATTGTGCATGAGGAAGTTGCACCCCACTCACCACTATCTGGCTCAAGCACTAGTTGCAGAGTGTCTTCCGTCGGAGGTCCTTCGAGGATAGCCTCCTCAAACATGACTAGGGAGAAGACATCTCCACTCTGATAAGAGAATTTACACCACCGGTCATTGGAAAGCTTGGGCGAGTTAAAGGCTTCTTTTGTGGATTTCTTGGGAGCCATTTCTATAGCACAACAGGCACATACAGAATTAGAGATCCAGAGCTGGTACGCGTTTTAAAATGGAGAAGAACAATAAAAACTCAGAGGTGGCATGATTATCAAATCGCAAACGCAGTAGGATGGAAATGGTGAAAAGTAAAAGACCAACTGTAGAAAGGGGTCTATATAAGACCCAGAGAAGGTAACTCTTTATTTCCTGGCTGATTCTGCAACGTCTCGAAAACAGGCGAGAATCAAAGACCCTATTAAGGGCTACGACGCTACAGCAGCCCAAGGCAATGATGACGGCTTGGCTTACTTTCTAGCGGGGATACCCTATTTAAGGTTACGAGGGTACAGCAGCTTTAGGCAATAATGGCGGCTTATGGGGACTAGGGTATTTTAAGCATTAAATTATTCAGAATTCACCCAGAATTGCACGTAGATACTTAGTTGATTTTCAACACAACAACAAACATGTGTGATTCCGCGCGACCTTAGCCACAATATGCGCGTGTAAGCCTATCTACCTAACATAGCAACAAGACAAAAGCCTATATGCTTAGATAGCAAAATACGCAAGTGTAAGCCTATCTGTACAGATAGCGACAATACGCGAGCATAAGCCTATCTGTCTAAGATAGCAGTACTTTAATCAAGCCCATTCATGAATAGGCAAAGCCCAAGCAGTTTGCTCACTAGCATCGACACGCTAATAAAATAGCAGCCAAGAACACAAGTCAAAAGCAGCAAAGCAATTTTTAACATGCGCGAAGCAGTGCGCGAAAAAACAAGGACAAAATATCCAAAAGCTCGCGGCCATAAAAAGCGCAAAAGATTACACCAAGAGAGTTCAAAAGAGAAGCTATTGCAGTACTAAGCTACTGATCTTCGAACAAGTCTTTCAGGAGGGAATCTCCAGCTGACAGCCTAATGCAATTGGAAGCTAGTTGATCCAGGAGATCCTTGTTGCTCCCATGACGCCTTGCAGCTTCCTCAAACTCTACGATTGCTTTCTAAAGCACTTCCTTACGCGCCTTAAGGGCACCCTTCTCCTTGCCATAGTTGGAGTACTCAGACTAGAGTTGAGCAGAATTGTTGATCCTAGTCAACCTCTGCACGAGGAAATCCAAGTCTAATCTCCCTGTCGCGATTAGTTGAAGGCTATTCGCGCTGGAAAGAAGGCTTTGAGCAGTAGCAAATGAGGTGCTTGCTGGAGTCGTCTTGTGTACTATCTCTAAGAGAGCAGTCATCTACCTGAAAAGATCCCCTCTATCCCTCGGCGCTAGCTCCAGAACTCTTGCAAACGCAGTTGGATATGATATGCGCACCTTCATAAGCCATTCAAGACAAGTATGATCGATATCTACACTTGCGAAGATGAAATAAAGATACTTAGTAAAAGCATAAGATCATGTACCATGCACCAGAGGGGGAATTGTCTTACTAGTTCCTTCAACAATCTGCTTAAGTGAGGCAATAGGAGTCCCTATTTGACCACCACTGGAAGAGGATGTTGCAGCTAAACTCCGGTCTTCCGAAACTTCACGCACGAAGTACTCCTCAGGGATAGTATAATGCCTTTCGGCAACAACTGGTTCAGAACTTACGAACCCCACACTGCCCATGGATTTTGAGCAAAATGAGCATAAGGTCAAAACTGGAGGAGTCGACAACCATGCTAGGAAGTGACAAGTTTTCACTTGGTCCCTCTGAGGATGCAACAACTCTTGAGATATCTTGCACAGAGGGGGCGGTCCTTGCTAGCACCCCCAGTAGCGGCTGCATGAGTGTTGGTCTTTGAAGTCGTGCCTTGATGAGGTTCAGACATAACTACATCTTCATTCCTTTTTCCCGCCTCGTTTATACATGGCTCAGACCATGCCGCTTCTGGCACACTTCCGCGCGCGACGTCGATTTGCATCCTGGGAGTTGCAGCAATATTAGAATAAAAAATGGGTGGTTGATTATCTGCCATAGCCTGATCAGGTGTGATGTTATCCACATTAGACTCAGGAGCAGCTTATCCTTTGTGATCAGGTGTGATGTTATCGACATTCCGAGGCAGAGGACTGCAAGTTCACGCCTCATCGTCGACCTCAACTTGCTCGTCCGCTTCAGAAGGAGCATCAGCTGGCAGCGTAGCTGCAGAAGCAACAATCGGAGTAGCAGCAGGATCAACGCTCTGGTCACCTGCGACTGGGGATATGTCGCTCACTGCAGCATTAACTCCATGATAGGTCTCTTGAGCAGCGTGTTAATCCATTCTTGTGGGAGTAGGGAGTCTGTATTCTTGAATCAGGTTTGGTTCAGACGATTAGCATTCTGCCCTTGCTCCATCTCAAGCCCTTTTTCTTGCTCCATTATGAACTCGAGGCTTTCCTCGTCGACATCAACTTCATCGTCGACCCCTGGCGCTTTCTCAGAGGACTGCTCAGACGGATTTGCTGATAAAGTGTTATCGGAAGCTTTAGTGGTAGTCTCAGAGACACGAACAATGGCACTACGAAGGCGAGGTCGTTCCCGCCTCAAAGGTTGCTCTGCCAAGATTACAAGTATCAGAATCACAAAGAAGGATACATATGAATGAAACTTAAAGAAGGTCTTATGATAACAAAGACTGAAAGTTTGTAATGTAGACTAAATACAGGACCAAAATACTCTAGAAGGGTGGGGGGTGAATAGAGTATGAAAACTTTTTGCTAAACACAAATTTTAACTAATTAACTATGTGAGAAACTCAAAAATCTCAAGGCCTTGAGATTTTAGAAAACTGTCAGAAACTTTCTAAGACAAATTAGAAAGCTTCAAGGCCTTGAACTATAACCAGTTCTGAATAGTTATAAACCCTAGTTTGATTTGAGTTGTGATCAACAGAAAATAATAAAACCGTAAAGTAAAAAACACAAGGAAATTTATAGAGTTCAGTCCCAATGGACCTAATCTCTTCCTGAGGGATCTAATCCCACCAGGATTGGGCAAACACTTCTTATTACTCACACAGAAACAGCCCTAGATCTTCAAGCCTAAGTGAATTCCCTTACACCTATACAGCTTGTGGTTCCAAACCTATCTAGTATCAGCTACTAACTGTTGATCTAACAATAACCTCTTGTTGTTCACTTGAAAAACCAACCACTAGGTTTAGTGAGGTTTTAGATATACAAAAGATAAGCAGATTACAAAACAGAAGAAGAACACAGTAGAAGAATCAGCTTGTGAAGGCCCGGATGTGTTCTTCAGAAAACTGGAATGATTGATCTTCTGAAAGCTGTAATTGAAGCATGAATGTCTGTGTGTTTGAATTTTCAATATCCCACGAATATTCCACACCTCTCTAAGTTCTCTGCAAGCCTCTGTTTATTTCAAAATTCAAACCAGTCTTTTATCCACTAAATTCAAACTACAAATCTATGAGTCTCTCTGACCAGGATATATGCAATTGTGTTAGATATACAGAGAAAATAAAACATAAGTATTTGCAGCAAATCTCTGATCTTAATTATCAGATAGCCAATCTGCAACACAAGATTGTTAGAACATTCAGCATAATAAAGCTACTCTCAAGGCTTTGAAGCTCTGCTCAATGTCTCAAGGCCTTGGAGCCTCAGAAATACTTTGTCTTTGTCTTTCATCACTCAAAACAGTTACTTCTCAAAACACACTTAAAATTCTTTGAGTCAAAAAAGACCTCCACAATCATATGGGATATCTTTGTATGTATTATGACTCAGATTATCATCGATTCCTTTTAAAGACGCATGACCTAGTTATATGCAAAGACAGCTTGTTATTATTGGAAAATAATGGATTCAATCATAACAATCCTACATAAGTTTCTTACCTGATGCTTCACCGCATTGGTCCACTAACCAAGGGCGAATGTCGCTTTTAGACACTCCATGTTTTATGGCTTCATAGATAAGTTATTGATGAGATAAGGCGAATAGATATATAGTACCTTCTTCGTCGTCACAAACAATCTCCCAGAAATCCTGTTGGGCGTGTTCCAGTTGACCCACGACAGATTGCGAACGCTGAGTCTACTCTTCAAGGCTCTTCTTCACGGCTCTGGCGACATCACGCTCTTCTCAAAACCTTTCTTCGTCCTCACTCTGCTTCGCCACGGATGTAGACTCCGCGATCACATCTTCCTCTGTAGGGCCTTCTGGAGTGTCTTTAGAATCCTCGCTATCTGCAGATATACTCATATCAGCAAGTCTTGGTCGGTTAAGCGCGACATGACAAAGTTAAAGTTACTACCTTCCCGCCTGGAAAAAGGGGCCTCGGAACGTACTCAATAAAGTCTTCCAAGCTAGCATGCGTTGAGCTCTGACCACTCGTGGTAGCCACCTGCTTCCGGGGAGTAGGGTTTCTTCGTGCGTGCTTTGTTGGCCTAGGTGCCGCCTCGTCTATTGAGGGATATTCAAAAACCTTGTTTTTCTTTGCGTTGGCGTCTTGTTCTGCAAGATATGTGATAAAAACTGCGAGAGAAGACCAAATTCTGGCTTCGATTTCTTGCCCTATTGGCGGCTCAGCTTCGATGGCTATGTTAGCCGTGTCCTTTGAGCGCAATATAGTTATGAGTGCACCCCTGCGATCACCAGAACCAAACCTCCTAAAGACACACTGAAAGCAAAACAAGAATGCAAAATTCATCGCTACATTTCTGAAACTGCTTCAAAACATAGAAAAAAATATGAGATGACATGCCTTGTTGAACTCGTCTGCATAGTCCTTTCTTGCCTTGAAGGATTCCTTCAGAACCGCTTCAGTTTTCTCCGCGAGAACCAGCTCCGCACACAAGTGATGATCTTTATCCAATGGCGAATAGAATCCGTACTGCTTCGCGTCTCTGGAAGCCTTGGACGTAAAAGGGTAGTCTCCTATTCTGAGCGCAGGAGCTATGGAGGGCTGAAATTGGAGGCGAGACCTAGCTTTAAGGCGAGTTTGGGTATTCCAAAAAGCAACCCGGTCCACAGTCGCCTCCCCCACTCTAGTACGGGACGACTGAGTTAGTGGGAGCATGCCAACCAGCAGATCGTTGCACTCTTTGTACAACAGTCTCTTATAACAGCCCTTCACGACTGATTCAAACCATAATGAAGGGGCTACGGCGTTAAAACCAAACTGGGGACTTACCCTAACTTGTTCATAAGGAGTGGTGATGAGTGGATAGCTGGTAAACTCTATTCCATCTTCACCTAAAGCGGGTAGATACCCCCTCTTACACCAATTGACAAACCTGGAGTAGCATATGGAACCCTCAGCGATGTGCGCGCGAGTGTATTTTACACTCCGGTCAGGATATATAGTGTCTCTGAAGACAACATTGTATAACTGTTGAACGTATGGCCTGGGATTAAAAAAGTTGGCATCGTCGCATATCAAGGGGAACGAGCGACGAACAACCTTGGTTTTGAACCAACGCCACGAGCGAGGGAAATAGAGCTTGTTTTTGGCCTTTGGCGCGTCACACAATGTTACAGGAGAGGGGACAGGAGCATATAAAGGCCAACGTTCGAACACCCACATCGACAGGAACGCGATGTTGACATACGTCACCACGTCGACCCGACCCTAGGACTGTTCCATGTGCGACATCGCCAGATCTAGACGATGATACAAGGAACCAAGGACCAAGGGACCTATTGCTAACTTCTACCCAAGGGATAGAAGAACTGCTAGAGAAAGTACATGGCAGAATACACCATCGTGGGGTTTACCGTCAATGAGATATCGTGACAGCCATACGCAGAGAAAGCCGCATAGAGTATATTTGGAACCTTTCCCTTCAAAAGAAGTGGGGGCCTTTGGGTTCTTCGAATTCACTTCTTGGGAAATTTCTCTATTGGCAAAGTCGCGGTATAAATAGGTCACCCACTTGGACCATAGGTTTTTCGCGCATGAAGCGACTGATACGTATGTCTTCGCAGGCTTGCTCGATGCCCTTCTGGTGGCATTCTTCTTCAGATTTCCGATAGAATCCTTCATTTCTTGAAATATCAAGAGCTCTTCGTCAGTACTTAAAGAAGACAAAGGATCTATGGCGCCCATACAAGGAAGCTCCAGTAGCTCCTCAACATCTTCGAGCGTCAGCCCGGCCTCAAAAGTCGCAAAGTGAAAGCTGTGAGTTTTCTTCGAATAACGTGAGAACAAAGTCATCAGCATGTCTTTATCGAGCTTCACGCTTAACCCCTTCTTCGTGCGCACAACTCCATAAATCCCTGCACGGGTTAACTCAGTTTCAAAATTGGTGAGAATGTACACCGTCCACTCGTCAATGTAATTTAGCTTCTCGGAGAAAGTTTGTGAAGAAGATCTGTGAAAGGATAAAGTCCAGCTTTGAAGCCAAGTCTATGAATATCATTTACATTGGCAAGATCCCAATCATCTCTTTCAGGCTCAGAAGCCAACTTGAAGGTATTCTTTGGGGGAGGCTTCTCAATGGGAGAGCCTCTGATAGTGGCCAGGTAAAAATCTTCCCCTCCTAGGTAAGGGGCCTTGCACCATAGCTCTTTCGGGACCTCTGGAAGAGCAACGACTTCTTTCAAACTCTTGGTCCTTGCCATTTCTGAAAAAAAAATCAAAAATCAATCAAGCACGAAGAACAAGCAATTCCAAGCTCTGATTGGGTACTAGTTTGGATTCAGAAAGTAAGACAAAGGATCAAGTTCACTAACCTTGTTGATGATTGAGCGCATGAACTGCTCGGGATAATCTTTTGAGGATTTGATCGAGAACTTGATTGAAGCTCTCGGCTTCCTGCTGATGATCCTCTAGCTGGTTCATACAGTTTTCAGAAGCAAAGGCGGTAGAAGAAGTCCCTATTGAAGAAGCGAAAGGGTTTAAATAGCCCTAAAGATTGAAGAGTCATGATTGTTAACGATTTTTGAGGCAGCAACACTTCAATAACCGGCAAAATTGGTGACCTATCAGATCATTCTGAGTTATTCTTGCCTCGAAAATCGGCAAAAATATGTGGGTGGCGTCTGTTTAGCTTCGCCATGGCCACACTTCATCAAAGGCTATACGACGTTTCCAAACCATAGGCAATCATGGCTATACCTGGGGGCTAGGAATTTGAATTTTATTCAAATAAGTATTAGGATCTGCGTGGGGACCATGCACGGCTGATTTTGCGCGACTACACGGCAAGCGCGCGCGTGATATTCGCGCAAAAGGGGGCTAATGTAGATGGTGATTTCCATACAGAAGGATTAGAGCCACGTGGCGGTCATCCAGAACACCTAGATGTGCTCCATACACATCTGATCACTACCCATGCTTATCCACTTGGGGGCTGTGGAACAGGGCCCTCGAGGCTAGAGTAAGGTCCATAGCGCGCAAACGACAACAAATCTCGCGCGCGACCCCTTCTAAGTGCTTTGAGAGACTTAATGACCACTTCCTATAAACCCGCTCGATCTCATAACGGTCTCCAGTATCTGCGGACAGGTGCGTAACGTTCCCTATATATACGGTCGAACGTGTCGTTACGGGTCTATCATGAAGCCGCCATTTATGGTGCATTAACCCCCAAAACGGTCACTTCACCACTATATATAGGAAGGTTATCCCTCCATGGAAAGGGTTCTGTTCTGAAGTTTTGCTTTTAAGCTCTCCAACCATCATTAAGTTGTCTCTCTCTCTTACAGTTGTCTTTGCTTACTCTCTCCCTACTCACACCCTACACTTCTCTGTGTTCTACTCTAATCCCCTACTTGAGGTGTACACTTGGATCTCTCTTGAGGATTTCGTTTTACACAGCTGCATAAAAGAATGCACTTCAACTGTAACACAATGTAACTAATACAAATAGGCATACACATTAAGTTTAAGCTAGTTGAATCTCATAATATTGAGTATCTAATCATCGATTTTAATTGGTACTGCATTTAGAAGAGTGGCACAGAAGTTTTATAATTATCACATGATAGTATAAGGATCACTACGTTCAACACACTTCAACTCCAACAAAATGAAAATAATACAAGTAGGCATACACATTTGGTTTAAACTACCTAATCTCATACTTATTGAGCACTTAATCATTGAGTTAAATTGGAACTGCATTTATAAGAGTGACACATAAACTGTATAAGGATCACATCATAGTATAAGGCTCACAACATAAAATAACACACTTCAATTCTAACACAATGCAGCTACCACAAGTAGGCATACATATTAGAGTTTAACCAATTGATTCTCATACTCTGAGTATCAAATCACATTGTCACAATCGGTACTGCATTTAGAAGAGTAGCGCATAAACTGTACAAGGATCACATTATAGTATAAGGATCACATAATACAAAAATGCACTTCAACCCTAACAAAATGAAGTTGATATAAGTAGGCATAAACATTACGGTGTAACCAATTGACTCTCATACTCATCCAGTATCAAATCACAGAATCACAATTGGTACTGCATTTAGAAAAGTGGCACATAAAATGCACAAGGATCAGATAATAGCGTAAGCATCATAGTATACAACAATGAACTTCAACTCTAGCACAATGCAGCAATTGGAAAGTCAAACTAAGAAGAAACTCATGAAATAGAGGCTGTACATAATCCTACAATCACATAAACAACACAACCACAAAAATAATATATTGCTTCATCAAGCAAGTAACATTAACATGCCATTCATTAACCTATAACCATCAATGAGTTCATACTTAAATCAAATACCATATCCTAGAAACAGGTCATGAATTTCACATATCAGAATCTCATAAACATATCAAGAACATGCTTAAACCAGATATTACAAGCCCATAAAATGATCGACAACATGCAATACAGAATAAGAATGTTAGGGTTTCAGAAATGGACCTCCCATTAGGGACCAGCAACAACACATAAGTATTCTAAGCAACTAGTGCATCTCAAATTGCTCCCCATCCGTTTTTAATACTCATCACCTAGTTTAGGCTTAGAGATTTCATTATCACCCGAAGAGTCATTGGAATCGTGTCAAACCAACCAGTTCCTTCTCAATCGGCGACGTATGGTGCCGATTCAAAGTGTAGTCAAAACTATAAGAGTCGGAAAACGTCATAGCACTCAGATCGTCCTCCATTGCCACTTTCTAAGATCGGTTAAGGGTTTATGAGGACCGGAGAAAAATAGATCTCTCGACATTGAAACAAGTATAAATCTCAATTTACCGCACACATAGAATTTCGATTTGCAAAGGTGGAGTGCAGAGCATGGTCAAAACAACTTACGATTTTGGCGGCGATGAAGACCAAGAGAGAGAGTCTCTCAATATGGGGAAGAACAAGAGAGAAACGCAACACGAGAGAGAATGATGATTTTTCCAAACAAATTTTTGGTTTTGTTTGGGTATTGGATATGTTTAGGTTTGGGTTGAAGTAAGTTGTGTTAGCTAGGTTAATTTGGGCTAGATTAATTTTGAGATGGGTTAGAATACGACAAAAAATTATAATTAGTGAAATCAAAACTCAATTTTTTAATTTTTCATTAAGGGTAAATGTATCATCTACTACAATAACTTTTTATTTTGAGAAGTGGAAAGAAGCTGGTGAAACATCACAATAAAGAAAGTATTTAGAAACTGATAAAACGGAAATAGTACTTGACAAATTATTCTAACATAATTCACTACGGAATACTCCCTTAAATGTGATAATTCCGACGGCATAGTCGTAGGTTAGGTCACCTGCAGCGGGAGCGCTAGAGCGAAAAATTTCAAAAGATGGATTTTGAGAGCGGCACGAGAGCGCATATGATAATAATTTATGTTTACAAATTTTAGATGCCTACTCACTTCTATGTGATTCTGCTATTGAGAATGATTGTATATATTGATTAATTTGTCGAGAATAGATGCGAAACTAAGGGTTGGAGATGAGTAAATAAAAAGGTTGCAAAGGGAGAGAGGAAAATCCCACATCGCCATAAGACTTAGCTTGACAATGAAGGTGCAAAACCCCTCTTATCCTGCTTGGACAAGACCGGGAGGGCGATGCTAAAATTAACGGCGGAAATCAAAAGCATAACATTCCAAATTATTTATTTATTACATGATATTAAACATTACAAAAGTGTCTAGATATAATATGTGTCACTAAAATTAAAACTACTACATCATTATTTCCAACTATATTAGATTCTACTCGTGATGAAATCCATCTAGGTGAGTCTCGTACCCAGCTACACCACAGTCTTCACTTCCTAAACCAGCGGTGGGAAGGAAACAGGAACCGCAGTTTTCAAAGTCAGCACGGAAATGCTGAGTAAGTAACACCCAAGCTTGTAAAATTGATGATGATGAACAATTTCATTTCACAATAAATAATATGAGGAAATGAAACATGGAGAGTAAACTCGATGAATAAAGTAAGTGCGCAAATCAAGGTTATATTTCTTTTAATTTTCCTTTTCAACTTCCAGACGGGGAGTATGATTCCCAGTCTCTTCTTCTTTTCTTTTATAAATATCCAAATCTCAAAGAAAACTGTATTATTAGCTGTGTTGATACGGGGAATATCTGAAAAGAACTACCATCTCGCATACTCCAAGACCTTAAGAGTCGGCACCCGCTAAGACTTCTTACAGCCAAAGAGGTGAGTACATGGAGCAACCCGGCAGGTTGCGACCGGGTAAAAATAACCACGGGCCGAGTGACCTAAGTCAACACAAAAATAACAATAATAACCCCGGCCGTGTGACAGAGTTCAACACGACAATAATAATAAGCTTCTCCCGCACAACTCTTTCCACTTTACGTTATTACGCATTATTAATTTTTATGTGACAGTATCAAATCAAAGAAACTTCTTTAAAATGTAAAGTAATTTCAAATAGGACATATAAATCATAAACACATTTTGAGACAAGTATTGAAAATCACATTACGACACGAAATGAGCTAGGCACGCAACGCTTGGCATGTTTACTTACCTTATTTCAATAACAATAGCATGCCTTAGAAGTAGCTCTTGCCTACACAATCGTTACCTACAAATTGTAGCTTTTAAATCAATAGATATCCAATTCCTAACAGTAATTCTATATATATCGACCCAACCCCCACTAGTTAACTTCCTAATGTTTTACTTAGTTATAATCTTCTATAAACAAAATTAGATAAAATAACGCGTCTATTTTTAAACGACTGTTTTTATTATTATTATTATTATTATTATTATTATTATTATTATTATTATTATTATTATTATTATTATTATTATTATTATTATTATTATTATTATTATTATTATTATTATTATTTAAAGTGGTTAACTAACTAGAAAGGTTCTTTTGAAAATATGAGATAAAAATGAGAATTAACAAGAATTTATATTTAAGGACTATTTCGAATGACGATAAATGATGTTATCGACTACTACGTTTTAAGAAAACTTCTACACGATGCTACACTGTTAACAAGCTAGCAAAAAGTTAATTTTCACAAGTTTTAGACATCCAATTTTTAGAAATTATTTTTTAATCCAAAATAAACATTTTTATTTTTAGAAATCCATTTTTTAATCCGGGACGGGGACGAAAACTGGTATTTTTAGAAATTATTTTTTAATCCAAAATTAAAATTTTTATTTTTATCGAAAAGTGTGATGTTTAAGTAAAAGACATGTAGAACCCCTAAGTTGTCTTAAAAGTCAACAAGTACCCCCAACTATTAACAAAACATAATTGATAAATCACACTAACAACTTACTCAGTTTCTTAAAGTACAAACAGTCCCCCCCCCCATGATATGATATACACAGTTTCTCTAAACTACATGTTTACCCCCTTATCAAGAACTTCAATTTTATTAAACTAAACGTGGATTTACGCTATCAAGATGAGATTTTGACTATCTAAATCAACTAATGAGAGGATTTAGAACATACCTATGCCAAAAATTGCCGGAAACCGTCAAGAAATGAGGCGGGTGAAGCTTTTCGACGAAGTGCTCAGAGGTGGAGATGGTGGCGGCTAACGAAGCGTCCTAGCTTGCTTCTAATCCTTCTACTGCACTCCTTGGACTCATAGAAGTTTACTGGAAGCTACGAGAAAGAGTGGGTGCTGCTATGTGGAGCTTGGCCAACCGTTAATGGAGGTTCGACGGCTGCTATGGTGGTGCCGCTGCTGTTATTGTCTCTTTACCTCTATTTCTGGGCAGAGAAGGGTGAAATGAGATGCAGAGAGAGATAGGGGAAAACAGAGGAGGAGAGAGAGGGAGAGAGTGGTGGTTTGCTTTCTCATTGATGGTTACCGCCGACAACAATGGTGGATGTGGTGGTGGTTGTGGCTGCTGCCACTCTACTTCTGCTTCTGCTGTATTCGAAGAAAAAAGACTAGAGAAAGAGGGTGGTGGGTTTACTCCTTTGCATTTGGTGTTAATTATGGTGGTGGTGGTGCTGGTGAACACGATGGTGAGGGAGGAGGTGGTGGCAGCTGGTGATGAGGAGGGAGGTGGCTGGTGAGAGCCTTTTATAGGCTGGGTTTCTTGTGGACCAAGGATTTCAATAGTGAGGAGGCTAAGGAGTTGGGGGCGGTGATGATTAATGGAGGCGGTGCTGAAGATTTCTCCCGAAGCATATGGCTTCATGAAGAAGATGAGGTTATAAGAATTTCTAAAGTGTGGGTGGAGCACCAATTACTTGGGTGATTGGGTGAGGCAAGCCTATCAAGTCTTCCGGTGGTCGGACACACGCGGTTAACTAAAACTAACTAAAATTTGAGAAATGTTTACGTATTAATTCTTGAATACTAATCTGATTTTTTTTTTGTAAGATTCAACACAAATAAAACTCAATTAATTACCCAAATCTTATTTTGCAACTAAAGTTCTTATTTAGATTCTCAAATTACTGTTTTACCCTTGCTAATTCGACGGGGTATTACATCCTTCCCCCCTTAAAGAGAGCTTCGTCCTCGAAGCTAAAATCATACAACTACTCTGGATGCTAAAACCATCTATCAAGAAACTAATTATCAGAATTAAGATTACATAGTCGGCGAGTAATATCACATAATTGCTATCCAATTCATGCAATACAACACACATAGCATCATAAAACAAAGGCGTAGTCACGTCTATCTACTTGTGTGGTCATAGTCTCATTTTGGTTGCTGGTCATAGTCTCGTTTAAGTTGCTAAGTCTCAAGGCTAAGAATGTGTTAAGGGTACTAAGGGCGAAACAGTTGCCCCAGTATCTACCCAATCAGGTTGTCATCCCTAAGTTGGTTACTATTGAATAACGAAATTACCCGTGGCAACTCCAGGTGCAGCTTCCGCCTCAGTCTTTGCTAGCACAGCAATTCTTCCTATAATGGCATTCTGAGCTCCTGCTCCACCTTCTACATTGTTGTTGTTTCCAATCCTAGGTTGAGCTCCGTTCTGTTCTGCATTGCCCATGTGATAGTTCTGGCGTCTGCCATTGCTTCCATTATCTTGGTAGTTGCCATTTCCCATTCTATTGATTCCCAAACTGCTGGTTGCGAGAAAATTTGTTGTCATTCTGTTGGAGGTTTCCCTGATAGTTGTTTTGTGGTGGTCTTCCAATGTTGCCTCCTTGATTCACTAGTTGGTTCCCGGTTGGTTGTGACCAGAACTCATAAGCTCAATGTCCCCTCTTACCACAGTTTTGGCAGGTGACTGGGTTCCCTATGCAGTCAACTCCAGGGTGGTTCTTCTGACAGTTGTTAGAGATATAGCGGCGAGGTTGCTGACCTCCATAATTCTGCTGATTGCCTCAATATTTCCCCTGATTATGTTCTCCATTCTTAAACTTATGATTCTCTTTGCGAAGTTATTGTTGCTACCTCCTGCGTCCTCTAGCTTACGTTTCTTGCGTTTCTCTTCTTGGGCGACACGAAATCGATAGATATCAGCGGCTCAGTCGTAGGCTTCGTGAAGAGTAGAATAGGTTCTGCTCAGCAGACTCTTGTAGCCTTTCCAGCAGTCCAGAGGTGAATTTGGAAATCTTGGACTCTACGTCAGGCACCATGTTGCCTACAAACCATGTCAACTCTGTAAATTTTAAGAAATACTCGGTCACGGAGTCATTTCCTTGCTGTAGATTCTGGAATTCTTGTTCCTTTCTCCTCTTTACGTCATGAGGGTGGAAGTGAGCTCGGAGCGCACTTTGAAGGGCTTCCCAATTGAAGTTGGGATTGTCTAGCAGAGTTTCCCGTGTATTCCTCCATCAGAGATTCGCTTCGCTTTTTAAGTAGAAGACTGCACACTTGACTTTCCGATCATCGGAACAATCTACCGTCTCCAGATTTTGGCCATTTCCATCATCCAATCTTCTAACTCAACAGGATCCTCTTTCCCTGTAAATTCATTGGCTTCATGTCTGCCACTTGCTTGGCCTAGTTAGTTCCTGCCCGACCTCCGTTATTCATCATCTGAGTCATTTGTGCGAAGAATTGCTCTATGGTGATGTTCTCAGCCATTTAATCATGTCAAACTTTCCTAAAGTGGTATCGGAACGGTCTATCAGTCACATCCTATGGTACCCTTGGTTATGGTCGCGGAAATCTAAACAACTATCTCATAATTTCACAATTCATAATACCTCTAACAGTTATCCCATAACATAGCACGCATCACATAACAATTTCACAGTAAAACACATATAACACATGTCTGCAAATAATATAACTCATTTCTACACATAAGACAGTATTTCAAGTTCCAATCAATTTCTGTTTCCATCCTTTTTCTCGCCATGAAGGTAACAATCCTTCATAATCAATAAAATGCATCTAAAACTAAACCAGGTCACATGAAACTATAACACACAACACTTCTCAAAACAGGACGAGGGTGGGCTGGAATAATCAAGACCTAGGCTACCCATAACCCGATTGACTTTTTCCAAGTTTTTATTATCTTTCCCTATGTCAATTTTAGGTTTCCGTACATATTTTAAATTCCCTTTTAATGAATTTCCTGCTCTGATACCACCCGCAACAACCCCCTTATCCGGCTCGGACAAGACTGGGAGGGCGATGCTAAAAGTAACGGCGGAAATCAAAAGAATAACATCCAAAAAAATTATTTATTACATAATATTGAACATTACAAACGTATATAGATATAACATGCGTCACTTAAATTAAAACTACTACATCAATATTTCCGACTATATTAGATTCTACTCGTGATGAAATCCGTCTAGGTGAGTCTCAAACCCAGCTACACCACAGTCTTCAACTCCTAAACCTGCAGTGGGAAAGAAACAGGAACCGTAGTTTTCAAAGTCAACACAGAAATACTGAGTAAGTAATACCCAAGCTCGTAAAACAGATGATGATGAACAATATCCTTTTCACAATAAATAATAGGAGGAAATGAAACATGGAGAGTAAACTTTGTGAATAAAGTAAGAGCGCAAATAAAAGTTATATATTTTTTTTATTTTCCTTTTCAACTTCCAAACGGGGAGTATGATTCCAAGTCTCTTCTTCTTTTCATTTATAAATATCCAAATCTCAAAGAAAACTTTATTATTAATTTTGTTGATACAGGGAAGATCTGAAAAGAACTACCATCTGGCATACTCCAAGACCGTAAGTGTTGGCACCCCCCTAAGACTTCTTGCAGCCAAAGAGGTGAGTACATGGAGCAACCCAGCAGGTTACGACCGGGTAAAAATAACAACGGGCCGAGTGACCGAAGTCAACACGATAATAATAATAATAATAATAATAATAATAATAATAATAATAATAATAATAATAATAATAATAATAATAATAATAATAATACTAACAATAATAATAATAATAATAATAATAATAATAATAATAATAATAATAATAATAATAATAATAATAATAATAATAATAATAATAATAATAATAATCGCGGGCCGTGTGACAGAAGTCAACACGACAATGATAATAAGCTTCTCCCGCACAACTCTTTCCACTTTACGTTATTACGCATTATTAATTTTTGTGTGATAGTATCAAATCAAATCAACTTCTTTAAAAATGTAAAGTAATTACAAATAAGACATATAAATCATAAACACATTTTGAGACAAGTATTAAAAATCACATTACGACACGAAATGAGTTAGGCACGCAACGCTTGGCATGTTTACTTACCTTATTTCAATAACAATAGCACGCCTTAGAAGTAGCTCTTGCCTACACAATCGTTACATACAAATTGTAGCTTTTAAATCAATAAATATCCAAATAAATAGCTACAAGTAATAACAATAATATTATATATATCGACTCAACCCCCACTAGTAAACTTCCTAATGTTTTCCTTAGTTATAATTTTCTATAAACAAAATTATATAAAATAACGCGTCTATTTTATACGACTATTATTATTATTATTATTATTATTATTATTATTATTATTATTATTATTATTATTATTATTATTATTATTATTATTATTATTATTATTATTATTATTATTATTGTTGTTGTTATTATTATTATCTAAAGTGGTTAACTAACTAGAGATGTTCTTTTGAAGATATGAGATAAAAATGAGAACTAACAATAATTTATATTTAAGAAATATTTCGAATAACGTGATAAATGATGTTTTCGACTAGTACGTTTTAATAAAACTTATGCACCATGCCACACTGTTAACAAGCTAGAGAAAAGTCAATTTTTACAAGTTTTAGATATCCAATTTGTAGGCTAAGCAGCTAGACAAAGTTTAATAGTTTTCAATAAAAAAACATATTTCTTCTTCAATTTTCAACAAACAACCCGAATATTATTTCGACACCCGAATCACTTTTCCAAGACGGGGATGAAAACTAATATTATTATAAATTATTTGTCAATACAAAATTAACATTTTTATTTTTAGCGAAAAGTGTGGTGTTCAAGTAAAAGACATGTAGAACCCCTAAGTTGTATTAAAAGTCAGCAAGTACCCCAACTATTAACAAAAAAAACTTGATAAACCACACTAAAAAACTACTCAGTTTCTTAAAGTACAAACACCCCCCTATGTTATGCTATAAAGAGTTTCTCTAAACTACACTTTTACCCCCTTATCAAGAACTTCAATTTTATCAAACTAAACGGGGATTCGAGCTAGAAATATGAGATTTTGACTATATAAATCAACTAATGAGAGGATTTAGAATATGCCTAGGCAAAAAATGCCCGGAAACCGTCAAGAAATGAGGCGGGTGAAGCTTTCTGACGAAGTGCTCGAAGGTGGAGACGCTGGTGGCTACCGGAGCGTCCTAGCTTGCTTCTGAGCCTTCTACTGCACTCATTGGACTCCTAGGAGTTGACTGGAAGCTACGAGAAAGAGTGGGTGCTGTTGGGTGGAGCTTGGCCAAAGCTTGGCCGATCGTAAATGGAGGTTCGGAGGCTGCTATGGTGGTGTCGCTGTTGTTGATGTCTCTTTACCTCTGTTTCTGGGCAGAGGAGGGTCAGTTGAGATGCAGAGAGAGATAGGGGAAAACAGAGGAGGAGAGAGAGAGGTGGGTTTGCTTTCTCGTTGGTGGTTGCCGCCGGCAACGATGGTGGGTGTGGTGGTGGTGGTGGCTGCTGCCACTCTACTTCTACTTCTGCTGTCTTCGAAGAACAAAGAGTGAGAAAAGAGAGGTGGTACAAAGACTAGAGAGAGAGGGTTGTGGGTTTAGTCCTTTGTCGATGGTGTTAATGGTGGTGGTGGTGGTGGTGATGGTGAACACGATGGTGAGGGATGAGGTGGTGGCAGCTGGTGATGAGGAGGGAGGTGGCTGGTGAGAGCTTTATAGGCTGGGTTTCTTAGGACCAAGGATTTCAATAGTGAGGCGGCTAAGGAGTTGGGAGCGGTGATGGTTGATGGAGGCGGTGATGAAGATTTCTCCCGAAGCATATGGCTTCATGAAGAAGATGAGGTTATAAGAATTTCTAAAGTGCGGGTGGAGCACCAAATACTTGGGTGATTGGGTGAGGCAAGCCTATCAAGTCTTGCGGTGGTCGGACACCCACGGTTAACTTAAACTAACTAAAATTTGAAAAAACGTTAACGTATTAATTCTTGAATACTAATTTAATATATATAATATTTTTTAAATTCTACACAAATAAAACTCAATTAATTACTGAAATCTTATTTTGCAAATAAAATTCTTATTTAGCTTCTCAAATTACTGTTTACCCTTGTTAATTAGACGGGGTATTACAGAGGGTCTCACCTTGTTGGGTAAGCTTGAACTTGAAGTGTCTATTCAAAAATCCTTTGGGTATTACCAGTTTCTATCGAGTGGGCTGTTCTTTTTGATGGGCCTACTTGTGAGTTATTAGGGTTGAGGGCCATGACTAATTTCTAATTTTAAGTACTGGTCCATGAACTCTTCTTATTTTATAGAGAGGGCCTCATTTTATAGTGTAATTGCGTAAAAGCGCTCAAACTCTTTTAGTAATTCCTGCTGTGGCCATTTTCAGAGTGCGCTTTTGGGTGCGAATTACCCTTTAAAGCGCAAAAGCGCGAACTCGTAGCCTGAGCGATGCCCTTCACCCATGTTTTAGGGGATATAGGTCGATGCCCTAGTGCTCTAAAAGAATGAGAAATGTTTATTCAACGTTTTGATTCTAATTATTTTATATTTTATTCCTTCAAAAGAAAAAAAAAATTATATTTTGTTTGATTCGACAAGTCCAGAGTCCGAGCAACGTGCCCTCTCTCACTCCCACTAGCCCACCATTCTTTCACTTTCAAAGCCCGGAAGCGGAAGGCTAAACTCTGTTCAGACTTATCCAAAAGTTATTCCCCCACCACTACCCGTGTCCCAAACGCGGTCCAACCGCTCCCTACTTATTCGAACCTCTTCATCACTCTCACAACACCCACCCCAGTTGAAACTCCTCACTCTCAACCACCGTTCTATCTCTCTCATGGAAGACGAACAGAGCATCACAAGCAGCCTCCGGCGAACCCTAGGACACTACTCCTGCTTCCGCCAGAATACCCATGAACCTCTACGCTCGGAAGACGACGACACCTCGAAGATGGTGAAGTCGCCGGAGATCAAATACAGATGCCGGCATCTGATAAGCCGGATTGGGCGACAGAACTGGAGGCACTCGTCGCCGGCTGACTTCCGGTACGACCCGATCAGCTACGCTCTGAATTTTGACGATGGGTGTGTTGATGAGGTTCAATTGCGGAATACAGCGTCCAGAGTGCCGGGGACGGTGGCGAGAGAGGGCGGGAGAGGGAAACAGAGTGTTCCGAGGGCGATCTACTGCGCGTAGTAACAAAGCGAAGGGTAAATTCGGTTATACATATCATCAAACGGTGATAATTACCATGATAATGAAGGATTGCCAACTTGTTTTTATCAATACCGACGATTTGTAGATATTTTGTTGTTGAATAGTACTCCCTCCGTTTCGTCAGATTCTTCAAAATTTCCATTTTGGGCGTTTCATCAGATTCTTCAAAATTTCCAAATATAGAAACTTTCTATTACCAAAAGTACCATTATACCCTTACTGAAAAACAAACAAAATTTTGTAATTGAGCTTAAATAATCACAACTAGTAAACTAACCAGTTTGATTAAACCCAATATATCAAAACCAAACTAATTTATCTACCTAACCCAACACAGCCCAAACCCAACTACTACTACTATAACCCTATCCATATGAACACACGTTATCTAAAGCAAAATAAAAACCTACGGTATATGTGGTGTTGTTCTTCAACCGATAGAGAAAAGAGAGAAAGAGAGAGAGAGAGAGGGAGAGAGAGAGAAAGAGAGAGAGAGAGAGAGAGAGACGGCCGGATGGATGGAAGAAGATCGGCAACAGCTCCATCCCCATCTCCTCCATCTTCTTCGTCTTCTGCATCTGAGGATCTCCCCGACGCTACCAGAGACAAGAACAGATCGGTGTAGAGCGAGAACCGATCGATCTGCTCCAACGACGGTGGTGAGCGACGGCGGCGGCGGATCGGTCAGCGGAGGTTGATTTGGCGGCGATGGCTTCGATCGAAGAAAAATGGCTTCATCCCCGCGATGGCGTGACCACCACTGCGGCAACCGGATCTCGTCGATTGCCAGGTCGCCGGAGGCTACGATGGCGTCTTCTTCTTCTTCTTCTTCTTCTTCCTCTTTCTGCAGATGTTTCAGATCTGCAAATTCCTATGTATAGATAGCAGATCTAAATATTTGTTACTCTTGTTGTATTTTGGTCTGTTATAATGATTCCGCAAATTTTATGTTATTGTGATTTTGATTATGCTCGTGTTCATTCTGGTTGTGGTGTTCTTGCTGATGATGCTCTTGTCTATGATAAATCCAGAAGTGTTAATTGTGTTAAACCTGAGATGGAGACAGCCACCTGGATTTACACTCATCGAAATAGTGAGTCACAAGGGCTGTTTGGTCTTTCTCGCCCATTCCTTAATTCCCGTGCCACACAATTTTTTGAAGTATCTGATGAAACAGAGGGAGTACTATCTTTGATGTTTATGTTCCTGTGGGCCGAATGTGGTATAGTTTTCACAATATATAATTTAATGCTCATTTCGAATTGTTTTGTGCTACGAAAACTAATGCCAGTGTCTTTAGACTATGTTTAGTTGATCTGATCGAAGTTTTTATTCAACTTTGTTAGAATTATTACATAATGTGTCCAAGGTGGCTGCAAACTTAAGGAGATTACTCTCAAATCTACAAACTTAAGGGGATTAACGTCTCGAGTTCTAGACTCTAAAATCTACAAATTTAAGGGGATTAACATCGCGAATTCTAGAGGGGCTCGGACTGTAGGTATGTAGAAACTTTGTCTATATAAACAGATAGTTTCGAAACAAGTCAAACACACCAGAACACAGCTGTTCCTACGTTTTTCTCTAACACGGATCCAAAGAGCGGTTCGGGTTGTGGAAATCAGCGATTGCCCAAGAGGCGCTTGTTTCTGCTGCGAACTGAAGCACATGAACATTAACGACTGTAGATAGTGCTTTCTGAGCTGACAGATCGTGGCCACGTGGCAATCATCCAGCACACCATATTGTGCTCCACACACACTGGATCACCAGCCGAGCTGATCCATGTGGGGGCTGCGAGACAGGGCCCTCGCATACCACTGCACGGGACTTGTAGGGACTTTGTGGTTTGGAGGCTAGAGTAAGCCATGCGCGTGCGAGCCAAGCCCGCACGCGACCTTTAGTAACTGTTTTGAGAGATTTATGGCACGAGCTCCATAAACCCGGTCAATCCGGTCAAACCCGGTCAACCTCGTAACGGTTCCGGTATTCGCGCACAACGTGCTGTAACGGTCCCTATATGCTCGGACGAACGTGCCGTTATGGTTAAGCTAATTAAGCCTCCATCAATGGGCGCATTAACCACACTACAACGGTCACGTTCTCTGATATATATAGGACGTTAACCTTTCCATACAAAGGAGAACACACTTGCCATACGCGGAAGCTCTGCCAAACCTCTGTCTCTCTCTCAGACATTACTACTGTCTTACTCTCTCCCTACACACAACCCCACTCTTCCTGTGCGATCCTTGATCCTCTACATACGGTGTACACGGAGGTCTCCCCGCCGGAATCTCTTGTGCACATTTTGGTGAACCCGACGTGAACTTACCAACAAAAGCAACCATGTCTCAGGAGGATGATATCAGCAACAGATCGCCTTCCACCGAAACCGCCTCGGGAGAGGAGACCCGCCGTACTCCTACCACTCCCGGCGAGACACCGACGTTAGAGTCTTTGGACGCCACTGTTCAAAGTCAGGCGAAAGCTCTCAAAGCCCAATCCGTGCAGCTAGAACGGATCTTGGCCGTTCTGGGCACCCTTGCACCAAATCCTTCATCAGCCACCGCCGTCTCTCAAGGAGGAGGAGACCCTACTGCTTCGGGACCGGGAGTGTCAACCACGCCTCCCAACCCCAACCTGCAAACTCCACCGGCGACTGCGCAGCCGCCTTCAATTCAGGGGTCAACAGCTCAGATGTTGCCTCTCACTGCTCACACTCCTCAGCCCTCGGCTTTGGCATCTAACCCGACTTTGCAGTACCCTTTGCCTCCTCCAACGGTGATCTGGGGCAATGCGAGTAGTCCATATGTCCCAAATCCTTCGACGGCGTATGTGTCGCCCCCGCCTGCGTCAACCCCTCCTTCAGCTACCGAGGGAAGCATTCCAGAATGCATGACGTCTCTGCAGAAGCGCATGGACACTATTCTAGCGCATCAGTCATTCGCGGATACCATTATCCCGAAATTAGACAACGATCCACCCATCCCACGAGAGATCTATCTCATGCCTAACCCGGCGGGGTACAAGGCTCCTAAATGGGACAAGTTTGAGGATGTCAACGGGAACGCTCATGAGCATGTCATGCGTTTCATTGATGTCATGGGGCCATACGGAGCCGATCCCAAATTACTAATGCGAGAGTTCCCTAAATCTTTAGGGAACGTAGCGTACAAGTGGTACCGAACGCTGGAAGCCGGGTCCGTGAAGACTTGGGACGACATGGTCCAGAAGTTTTACACCAAGTTCTTCCAGATGGAAGAAAAGGTGACGATGATCCATCTCTCGCGGATGTATCAGAAGCGCGAGGAGGACGGAATTACCTTCATCAAGAAATTCAGGGCGAAGTCCTTGGAGTGCAAAGATCCAATGCTCGAAAGCCGGCTTGTAGAGATATGCCTGCAGTGCATGCGAGACGAATACAAAGGTATGCTCATTAATTTGCAAACACCTACGTTTTCAAAGCTAATTGAATGCACGAAGAACATCGAGCCTATAGTCGAGAGGCAGAAAAAGAAGAACGCTCCAGAGCGACCTCCGAGCGGCACCACCTACAAGATCGGGAGATTCAGTTACAAGAGGGGACGCGAAGATGAGGTCAATACAGTTTCACCCCAGAAGCAAGCGAAAGTTGTGAACTTCGATGTACCACCTCTGCCATGCTCAGTAGAGGAGGCAAGCGACCTCTGCAGACAGTGGCGCAAGGACGGCGTCCTGCCACCGCTCGAGAAGATACCCTCTAGGGAGATGGTGAGGGACCCTAAGTGGTGCGAGTACCACGGCAAGGTCATGCACCCCACAGCGGAATGTAAAAAGCTCAGGTTCACATTCGACCAGAAGATGAAGAACGGCGAGCTGATCGTCAGCGATCGCAGGAAGGATGTGCGCAACAATCCGCTTCCTGCCCACGCGGAGCAAGAATCAAAAGGCAAGGAGGTTGCCATGATCTCAATCGTCGACTTAGAGGAGGTCGCAGAGGACGGCCTACCCATTATCGCCGAGGTCCACAATGACGAGGACTACGACATGGACACAGAAGACGAACGTGCCGATCGGATGAAGGGGTCGCACGGCTTCAGCAGATTCTTCGACGAGATGAACTTCTCTGAGAAGTGCCGGACAGACATGACGAAAGCAATCTTGAGGATAGCGGAGGACTACGAGGAGGATCTTGTAGTCTCCAACGGGAAAGTCATCAGGGCGTCCCGCTCTACAGAAAAGATTATGACCTTTTCTACCAGCGACAAGAAGACAGATGCGAGCCACCAAAGGCCTCTGTACGTGACGGCCATCATCAATGGTGTCGAGTTCAAGCGAGCATTCGTTGATGGAGGAGCAGCGGTCAACGTTGTTTCACTCCACACACTGAAGCTAGCAGGGATCCCCGAGCACAAGATCGTCAAGCGTCCATCTCCGCTGATGGGATTCGGAAGCGACTCTAGAATGACGATCGGATGGATCCGCCTGGCCGTTCAGATTGGCAAAATCAAGTGCTCAGCGAAGTTCTATGTCATAGACGCGAACACTACATACCACATGATTACAGGTCGAGCCTGGATTCATCGCTTCGACGCTGTTCCTTCCACGGCTCACCAGATTATGAAAGCTATCTGGAACGACAGAGTAGTCGAGATACCGGCTTCAACGAATCCATTCAACTTGGATGAAGCACATCTTAGCGAGGCGGTGTGGTTTACCGAGATGGCGGACGAACAAACACCGGGACCATTCAACCCTACTCCTTTGCCTCTCTGGGAGGACATCAAGGACCAGTCACCTGCGGGAGTAATGGTGACAAGGGAAGATGCCAAGGAAAAGCCGCCTACACGCGAAGAGGCGCCGCGTATCGCATACCATCGAAAGAATGTGTATACTCTGAAGAGAATCGCAAAGCATGACCCCGAAGGCAAGGAGATAGAGAGCTTCTACGCCAATGGGAAGAAATGCTATCGCATATGAAGGTGCGCGGGGATGTCCTCACACGGGCATGGGGATATCCCTGGGCAAATCAATCAAATCGAGCGAATTGCGCTAACAGAAGAGCCGACACAGGGCACTCCAGATGAGAAACTCAAAGAGGCGCCTGAATGCATGGAAGACAGGCCCAGACCACAAAAGCAAGAACTAAAGGAAGTGTTCCTCAGCCCGAACGAGGAAAAGAAAAGGCCAGTCTTTCTAAGTGCGGACCTCACAAGCGAAGAGGAGCAAGGATTGCTATAGCTCCTAACTGAATACAAGGATGTGTTCGCATGGGAGTATGAGGAGATGCCGGGACTGGATACGAGCATCACTATGCACCGCTTAGACATCATTCCAGGGTCTAAGCCGGTAAAGCAGAGCACAAGGAGCTTTAGGCCGGAGCTTAACGTGAAAATTAAGCAGGAGATTGTCAAACTCCTGGACGCCAAATTCATAGAGCCAAATCATCACCCCACGTGGCTGGCCAACATCGTGCCAGTGGTGAAGAAGAACGGACAGCTCCGCATCTGCGTGGACTTCCGAGATCTCAATCGCTTCTGCCCCAAGGACGATTTTCCACTGCCCAACATCGATTTGCTTATCGATTCAACAGCGGGCCACCGCATGTTCAGTTTCATGGATGGCTTCAGCGGGTACAACCAGATCAAGATGGACCCCGAAGACGCGCGGAAGACTGCATTCATCACTCCGGTGGGGGTGTTCAATTACACAGTGATGCCTTTTGGTCTAAAAAACGCGGGTGCAACCTATCAGCGCGCCATGATGGCTCTGTTCCACGACATGATGCATAAAGAAGTGGAATTCTATGTGGATGACCTGGTGGTTAAATCCAAGCACGAAGCAGATCATCTCGCAGATCTACGGAAGGTGTTCAATAGATGTAGACGCTTTCAACTAAAGATGAATCCCATGAAATGCGCATTTGGGGTGACATCAGGGAAATTCTTGGGATGCGTAGTTCATCGCCAAGGAATCGAGCCTGACCCTGCGAAAGTATCAGCCATAACCGGCATGACGCCGCCCCATAACCAGAGTGCCTTGAAGAAGTTTTTAGGAAAGCTATCCTATCTGCGGAGATTCATCCCAGCGATTGCCGAAATTACATGCTGTTTTAGTACTCTTCTCAAGAAGGACGCCGTGTATAACTGGGCTCCGGAGCACGAAGCTGCATTCGAAAAGCTGAAGGATTTGCTGACATCCTCAAAAATAATGATCGCACCTCAACTGGGATCACCGCTTCTGCTATATCTGACATCAACAAGGAGATCCATAGGAGCACTCTTGGCTCAGGAGTACGAAGGCCAGGAAAGGCCTATCTACTACATCTCTCGCATCGTGCAGCCTGCTGAATCGAGGTACACAGACATCGAACGTCATTGCCTTGCTTTGTTCTTCGTAATAGAGAAATTGAAACACTACTTCGCATCGCATAAAGTAGTAGTGGTCACCAAAAGCGACCCCATACGATACCTGCTAACACACACTACTCCCGGCGGGAGACTGGCGAAATGGTACATGACCATCTCTCAATATGATATCACATGCGTGAGACCGCGAGCGATCAAGTCGCAGGCGGTAGCGGATCTGTTGGCACAGTTCCCTGACAACAGTCACGAGCCCGTGATCGAAGAAGAACTCGAAGGCCCTGAAATCTATGCAATCGACGTGCCCTATTGGACGCTCCACTTCGACGGTTCGTCAACAAGGAAAGTTGGAGGCATTGGGATAGTCTTGACCAAGCCGGATGGGGAGGTCATACAGATGTCCGCAAAGCTCAACTTTGCAGTCACAAACAATGAAGCGGAATATGAGGCTCTCATCGCGGGGCTTCGTGCGGCGAAAGCTTTGGAAGTAAGCAATCTGACGGTCATGGGAGACTCCAAGTTGATCGTCAAGCAAGCCTCGGGTGAGTACGGTTTGAAGGAAATTAACCTTCTGTCTTATCGGACTCTAGTACAAAAGCTGGTACAGCAATTCTGCGATGTGAGGTACGAGCACAAGCCCCGAGCAGACAGCAGGCATGCGGACGCTTTAGCAACCTTGGGTTCTAAAGTCAGCAAAGACAAATGTCCCGCAAAGATCTCCATCGAAGTGCGAACATCGTCGGCATTGACAGAAGATGCGTGCGATGACGAACACATGGATGACACAGACTGGAGAAAAGCAATCCTACAAGCTATTGCGGAAGGCACAAGCAGTGAAAGTTGGGCGCTCACAAAAGGGTACTGCATACATGACAACACCCTTTACTACAAGGGTCCTGGCGGAATACTCATGCGATGCGTCTCCGAGCGAGAGGGACAACTGTTGTTAGAAAAGATTCACCAACATGCTTGCGGAGAAAGCGAGGTGTCAATCTACAGGAAGGCTCAGAGATATGGCATTCATTGGCCAGACATGTCAACAGCCGCGGCCCTGATACAAGGGAAGTGCGAGAGTTGCACACTAATCAAAGATTCTTTACTCATCGCTCTAACTGATGATGACACAGATTTGAGGAAGCCACTCTTTGATTTTCTCACTCAGGGCACCGTGCCTGAATCGAGAAAAGAAGCCGAGAAATTGAAAAGGAAAGCATCTCGATATGTAGTACAGGAAAACCTGCTTTGGCGAAGAGGTCACGAGGGCAACTTGCTGCGATGTCTAGACGGCAGAGAAGCACAAGAAGTCATGGACCTTTCTCATCAGGTGGAACACCAAGGAGGTGCGAAATTATGCAGGCAGCTCCTCTCAATTGGATATTTCTGGCCCACGATGGAGGTCGATTGCCGCACCAAAGTACGACGCTGCCAGGAGTGTCAATTCAAAGGAAGCCTAGTGCACGCTCCCTCCGTGGATCTACATGCATTAGGGACGCCATGGCCATTTCACACATGGGCTCTAGACTTCATCGGTCCCATCCGACCAAACGTCACACGGGAATCAGTTTATTCTCACCGCAACTGAGCTATTCACCAAATGGGTGGAAGCTTTACCACTGAAAACGGCAAATGCGCTAAGCGTGGTCAACTTCATCCAAGAAAACATCATATGCAGGTTCGGAATCCCAAACACCATTCTTTCAGATAACGGTACTCCCTTTGTTAATCGCCAGGTAGCTGCGAAATTAGCGAAGTACAATATCAGGCAGATGTGTTCTACCCCTTATTACCCGAAGGGAAACGGACAAGCCGAAGCGACCAACAAAACGCTGTTGAGAATTTTGAGCAAGATGGTCGCAGATGACCACAAGAAGTGGGCCGACTCTCTAAGCATAACTCTGTGGGCCTACCGGACTTCTCCAAGGACACCCACGGGGGCCTCACCATTCCTACTATGCTGTGGGGCCGAGGCCGTGGTACCTGCGGAGGTGAGAGTCAATTCGGCAAGGCTAGCCTTCCACACACTCTACGAAAATCAACGCGATCATGACTTAGTCTTGCTGGAGGAAAAGCGAGAACAAGCTAAAAGGACCAACAAGCGATATCAAGAAAGGATTGCTCGCGCTTACAATAAGACGGTCCAGCGAAGAGATTTGGTAGTTGGAGACTTGGTCCTGCGCGCATCTGACCACTGCATGCGAGAAGCGACTCACCCAAAGTTCGCAGCCAATTGGGAAGGACCCTTCGAAGTCACAGAAGTCTTCGACAGTGGCTACTGCAGCATACGAAGGTTGCACGGCACAACCTCAACCCCGAGTTCAGTCAACATGCGCTGGATTAAGAAGTACTATCCCTGAATTCTCTCATTTCATGCGTTTTATTATAACGTCGCTTAATGTCTTGTATGGCTACGATTTACACAATCTCCTCTCCCATATGAGAGGATTGTAATCTAATCTCTCCCATATGAGAGCGTTATAATAAGAGAATTCTCCCAAATGAGAACTTTATATTTCTGGAGTGTCAATTTTGCTTCATTTTTGTTTGTTATAACTGTTAATGATGGGTTCTCCGCTACAATAGCAATCTGCAAATGCGATCTTAATTGATCATTTAAGCCTATCCGTCGCGATAGCAGCCTATGTAAATGCGATCTTAATTGATCATCCAAGCCTATCTGTTACGATAGCAGCCTATGTAAATGCGATCTTAATTGATCACCTAAGCCTATCTGTTACGATAGCAGCCTATGCAAATGCGATCTGAATTGATCATCTAAGCCTATCTGTTACGATAGCAGTCTATGCAAATGCGATCTTAATTGATCATCAAAGCCTATCTGTTACGATAGCAGCCTATGCAAATGCGATCCGACTTGATCATCTTAGCCTATCTGTTACGATAGCAGCCAATGCAAATGCGATCTGAATTGATCACCTAAGCCTATCTGTTACGATAGCAGCCTATGCAAATGCGATCTGAATTGATCATCTAAGCCTATCTGCCACGATAGCAACTCACGCGAAAAACGATCTTAATTGATCTTTCTAAAAGCCTATCTGCTACGATAGCAACTCATGCGAAAAACGATCTTAATTGATCATCTAAGCCTATCTGCCACGATAGCAACTCGCGCGAAGAACGATCTTAATTGATGCCTATCTGTTACGATAGCAACTCATGCGGAAAATGATCTTAATTGATCTAGTAAAGCCTATCTGCCATGATAGCAACTTACGCGCAAAGCAAGCTTAATTGATCTTCCAAACCTATCTGCGGTGATGGAGGCATTCTACCAATACGATAGCAATATTGTGAAAATGATCTTAAGTGATCTACAAAGGTCTATATGATATGATAGCACGTGCATCAAAGGCTAATCACAAGCCCATCTGCCAAAATGGCACAGCTGCGAAAGTATGATCTCGAACGATCTAGTGAAACTTCTGCGAATTCATATGGCAGATGGCAAATGCGAAATCATTACATAGCATTATGCAAGGCGAAATATGCCGAAACGCATGCGAAATTGTATTTTGTTGTAACAAGGCAGCAGATAATACAAAAGGCTATTTATCATTATGAGTTGGAAAGACTTACAATTTATCTGTCTAGATAGCAGCTTACAAGCGAAAAAGCTCGAATCTAACTACACAGCCAACATGGCTTACAATACATTCGAAAAGTAGCTGACAAGCCAGCAGAGACACACTACGGGAATCCTGACTAAAAAGGATGAACCCAACGGTCCTAAAACCATCAGTACGATAAACAGATCTGCGACTGAACATCTGTCGCAAGTGGGATCTTGCTCCAAAGAGCCACATGAAGCCATACGTCCAAGATCCCAGTATTTGAAAAGGCCCTTGTCAGATCCACACCCCATAACATTTGCCAAAGGAACCACCGGTTCCGGCGATCAACAGGCAAGCAGAAGCTCTAAAGGGTGAGGGCTCCTTGTAGACGGGGATGAACACAGCGGTTCGTCACCCTGAGCTCACGAACGTGGGGGCAATAAGTTCTCCTCCAGGGAGGCTGGAGAAGAATTCCGCCGTTCATTACGAGACGGTAGCACGGTCACTTCGGAGCTGCACCTCACCGGGAGGCGGCCGGAAACATGACCTGCACACATAATACACGAAGAAAATTCTTCGAACACACATGAGATATCATCTCCATCTTCTTTACGATGGTTATAAAGAGCAATGAGCCTCATAAAGTGGATCTTGGAAACTATTTCTATAGCACAAAGCGCAAACTCAGGATTCACAACTTGAAGTTGCCATGAATCAACGAAAAACAAGCGTTGCAGCCAGCAGTCGTAAGGACTCACGGCAGAGCACATTTTTGGGATGAAGAACCCAAATGGCAAAGACAGGGTTTATATAGACCTTGGGGAGACTCTTCAGTTGCCAAAGATGAGTCAGCAGAATTTGAAAAGAGGGTAAGGTCAATCATTTACGCCTTGAAAAGCGGTAACGATCAATTACCCTACTAAAGGCTACGACGATTCAGTTGCGTATCCTAATAAATGACGGATAGTCATGATTCGGATGGACTTCCCAACGAAAGCGTGCTTATCTTCTGAGAATTTAGCGCGAAAATCAAGCAGAGTATCAATTGCTGATGTCATAATTGGATATGCACGGAGATATCCTATCAAATCCCGGAAAGGGCAAAACGGGCAAGTTGATTCTTGTTGTTAAAAAAAGGGGGAGAAACCCTAGCAACATTACATTAATGTTTCAAACATTACATTAATGTTCCAGCCCTTTCCTTGCTATTTTCCAAATTCAAAAAGTCAAAAGCAAATTCTTGATCAAGGAGTCATGGGGTGCGAACTGATGGCTCAGCTTCTCTACCTGCTCCACTTCTTGCTTCAATTGCTCGCACTTGGCATTCATCTCATGATAGAGCTTCGTAGCTTCTTCAGCCTTTTGCTTCTGCTGCTCCACCTTCTGCTTTTCAGCTGCGAGGTTCTGGTGGCCGAGATGCAAAGTTACGGCTGCGCGAATCAGAGTGACTCTTTTCATAAGAAATCTGAAACCCAGTCTGCCTTGAACTTTGGTAAGAAGATTTTGGCACATGCCACAAAGCAATTCGGCACTCTGGACAGAAATGGTCTCAGGCGTGGCCGCAGACAGCTGCTCCAAAATCCCAATGGCTTCGGTAAGAAACAACCTCCTGTCAAAGGGCCCTATCTCCAGAGACCTTGCAAACGATCGGGGGTAGGTGAGGGGCATCCGAACTAGCCAGTCAACATCAGTTTCCTTCAAACCTGAAGCAATATTAAAGCCAAGTTATGCTATCAAACTCGACAATACACGTGCGAGATGCAAACAGTGAATCATTACTTACCAGTTCCTTCGAGAATCTCACGAAGAGAAGGAATGCGCATTACTGGAGTCGTTGAAGACTGCCCTTGCTCCATAGCTCTCCCGTCAGCCGCGAACTCTAACTCCTCATAGTTAGAAGGAAGAGTGTAGGCCGCCCCAGCTGCGACTGCATTCCCAACCTGCGAGCCCCAAAAGCTCCACGCAGGAATAGGTGCCGCCGACTCAGTCATCGCCGGAGGCGAAGTGACAGCCGAGGTCGCTTGGCGAGGGACATTCTCAGATGCGGAAGCATCAGCAGTACTTGTCCTTACTTCCTCAGCACCAGCATGGGCATCTTCATCCATTAGCACAGCACCAGCTTCAGCATCGTCGGAAAGTTCGATGATGTCCTCGAGAGGCTCACCTGCGTGATCAGTGGCTGCGACGGGCTTCTCAGTATGGGGGCTCGGAATCGGAACATAGGACGCAGAAGGCTGACTTCTTTGCTCCGACGCATGTTCCTCAACACTGCCTGCGATACAAAATGCGATGGTATGAGGTAACTCGCATTGAATGATATTTTGCTATCTTTACTTAAGCTAAGAGCAAGCACCTCCACGCGAAGGTGGGATTGAAGTCTCTTCGTCATACACTAAAGACGTGGAACCATGCCCTATTAGTGTGTCCTCATTAAGAAGGTCCTTAAAATGAGCATGACCTGGGATGCGAATAAACCTGTCATGATTCTGTCTCAAGTTGCTAAGGCCTAGTACATGCGTATCGCTCAAATGATTACCTGAAGGTTCTCCGCACTTGTCTACTAGCCAACGGCGAATGTCAGCCTTTGACACACCATGCTTTAACGCACCCACAATAACATCTCTATAAGTTACTGCGAGATTGAAGATCTCACCTTTATCGCCGCCTGCGATTTCTTCAAAGTCTGCTTGGGCTTGCTCCAGGGCTGCTGCATCCTCTTCTGGAACCTCATCTTCCTCCTCCGCATGAGGAGTCACCAGTTCGGGGAGTACATCTTCCTCGTCAACTGGACGCACTAAGTCGTCAACATGTTGCTCTTCGAGGCTCCGCTGTCTCACACGCTCGAGCTCCTCCTCCTCGCGCTGCCTTCTTCTTTCAGCAGCTTCCGCGGCTGTCTTCCGGGACTCAGCAAGAACGTCCTCGCTTATGGGATCGTCTGGAATGCCAGAATGGGTATCTCTCTTTTCTCTCTTGGCCAAAAGGCCACCGATGATCTCATCATCATCATCATCTGCGAAAGATATGATTGGCTTAAGAAAGGATTGCAAAAGAATTACGATAATGGGAAAGGAAATGCGACGGAGGTACCTCCTGATTCTTCCTCATGCATCACCACTGTTCTTTCTTCTTCTTCATCACTTTCTCTGGGCTCCTGCCCCTCTCCTTCTTCCTCCTGGTTGAATGGAACGAAAGTCTCAACTGCGAGCTCCTTCCGCACTTTGCTGGGCATGCGACCCTTGCCTTTATCCTTGACAGAAAGGGACCTCGCCGGAGGAGAAGTTGGAGCACTTCTAGGGGAAGAAATTGTAATTCCCTTTTGCCTGGGTCTCTTCACTCTCGGCGCCGCAGTCGCTGGAGGGGACGGATCATCTCCGGGGGAGACGAGGCCGGAGCATTGTCTATCAGCGAGTCAGCAAAAGCATTCATGACTGCGCGAATCTTGGTTTCGACCTCAGGGTCCATACTCCATGCTAGCAGAAACGGCTGCTTTTGTCTTCTGGTGGCAACAATGGTGTTAACCAATGACTTGGAGCGATCAACAGATGCGAATCTCCGCACATGACACTACAGCAAACAGTACAGAATAAAGGCATCAGCATAAGGAAATCAAGAGGCTCAACGCACGCGGGAAAAAGTGCTTACCTTAGCAAATGCCTGGCTATATCTGAAGACATGCGTGTCGCCCTTCTTAACTACGACGATCTTTTCCTTCAAAATAACGTCAGGGCACAAATGGTTCTCATGATCCAGCAACGAGTAGCAACCATACTCAGACTCGCTCAGACTGCAATTGGGGCGAAACGGGAAAGAGTTTCTCTTGATCAAGGGAGCTCTACTTGGCTGCGCGGCGGACTGCGTCTCAATCCTCGTTTGCTGGGCGACCCAGTATGCGAGCCAGTTCTGAGAACAACCGCCCTCGCGGGTCCCTGCAGGCTGCTCAAAGGGAAGATTGTTCATGAATACTGTCTTGCACTCCTTTTTCAGCAAGCGCTTATAGCAACCTCTGATAATGGACTGGGGCCAGATTGATGGTGCCACCGCATCAAAGCCGAACTGGGGAGAAACTCGAGTGGGGTCAACGTCCACGGTAATCCTCTCAAACCTTGGCGCGAGCTCACGAATATGCTCTGCGAGGGCAGGAAGAGAACCTCGTAGACACCAGCAAAAGAACTCGCGATAGCGCTCATGGAAATGCGATCCCTCTTCGAAGAGGAGCTCTTCTGAGAAGACAATGCCCTTAGAGGGGTACAGCTTTGGAAACCGTCGCACGTTCTCAACATGTGTGGCATAGGGCCTGGCAGTAAACTCTTTCCGTTTGTCGCATATCAAGCTCCAAACGCACTTGGTGTTGTTCGCTCCGAACCACCTCGCAGCTCTGCCGCTGTTGCGCTCCTCCGTCTCGCCTGGGGGACACCACTTGTCGGGTTTGAGAGCAGTTGGGGCATAGGATGGCCACCGCTCAAAGACCCACATTGTCAAAAAGGAGATATTGACAAAGGTCAGTACATCGAGGCGGCCACGCGACTCTTTCATGGCCAAAACCAGCTGATCAAGCCTGTAATACAGCATGCCCAAGACCAAGGGTCCGAGTGCGACTCTCTGGCCAAGGGCAAGTCTCCCAGCAAGTGGCAGAACATGGTAAAAGACCCCGTCATGCGGGTGACCGTCAATCAAATACCTCGACAACCAAACACAGAGGAAAGCACAGAGGGTCAAGTGATAGCCTTTACCCTCCACGTAATTATCGGCCTCTGGGTTCTCACTCAGAAGCTTCTTAGTGATGCTTCTGTTCGCATAGTCTCGAAAGAAGTACTGCAACCATTTGTTCCAGGTGTTCTTCGCAGACGTATCAACCAATTGCCAGTTTGGAAGGGCTTTCATAGTAGTCCACCGGGTGGAGATTTTCTTTACCTCTGCCAGGCATTCCTCCATCTGCGTGTACAAGGCAATCTCCGCAGGCGTCCTCAAAGGACTCAAAGGGTCCACCTCGCCCATGGGAGAAAGATCGTACAACATCTGCACGTCCTCGAGTGTAGGGGCAGCCTCGAACTCAGCAAAGTGGAATGTGTGAGTCGCAGGCGAGTAGCGGGAAAGAAGGTCTAGAAGCATGGACTGGTCCAGCTTCACGGCAGCACCCTTAATAGCACGAACAGCGAAGTATACGCCGGCTTCATCAAGAATCGCGGCATGATTGGTCAACACGTGGTCAATCCACTCATCCATGTAGTCCAATTTCTGGACAAAAGCTTGGGTAGAAATCGCAGTGTAGGGGAAATACCCATTCTCGATTCCCAATCGAACCACATCCTCGGAGCCAATTAACTCGAGCAAGGCTGAGTTAACCGGGCGAGTCAGTGTTAGCAATCCCTCAATTGGGACAGGAACAGGCATTCTCTTTGCCTTAAACCTCGCATGGTAGAAATCTTGGCCACCTAAATAGGGGGCCTTTCGCCACAAAGCCTGCGGAAGATCGGGGATCTCTTCGTCCTCCTTGTTGGGTTTGGTTCCTTTTGTCTTGGCCATTCCTGCGGAAGAGCAAGAAAAAGGGGGGAGAAATATGCTACTTCAGTTTGAATTTCGAGAATCAAGATCTACAGAAAGAAAGATGAACAGTTTCTGGTATCAATTTCAGAAATTAGAGGGTTGCACTATCAGGGGATTTCAAAACCCTATCCAAGGTCCTTATTGTTGAGGGATCAAGCCGCAATTGGGTCCAAAGCCTGGAGTTTCTTCACAAGTTTCAGCAGATTATATGGGTTTACGGATTCAACGCAGTTCAAGGCATACACTGGTATTTTAAATCGAAATTGAACAAGGCCAACCTTATTTCCGCAAAGCTTGCTTGGATATGCACAGTTGAAGAAGACGATTTGCAGTTTTGAACTGATGATTGATTATCTGAATCTGCTCTCGAAGATCTCCGGGTACCATTCACTTTAAGAGAAAAAAGTGATGCTTTGCAACAGTGGATACAAAGTATTTATCCAAAAACAATGAAGGGTTGCGTCCTTTCAGTAGTCGAATCGCAACCGTCACCGTCGAATCGCGCAATCACAGGACAAGCTGACGTCACGCCTAAAACCCTTAAAAGCCAGACGGCACGACTCTAGGGGTTTTAGGTCATAATGGCACGCACGGGGGCTGAACTTACCCGTATTTGAATTGGTGCGTGGCGGCAACGCGTATGTTGGTTTCCGCGCATGGAAGTCTATACAGCTATGAGTCTTCACGCGCAGAAAGGGGGCTAATGTAGATAGTGCTTTCTAAGCTGACAGATCTTGGCCACGTGGCAATCATCCAGCACACCATATTGTGCTCCACACACACTGGATCACCAGCCGAGCTGATCCATGTGGGGGCTGCGAGACAGGGCCCTCGCATACCACTGCACGGGACTTGTAGGGACTTTGTGGTTTGGAGGCTAGAGTAAGCCCTGTCGCGTGCGAGCCAAGCCCGCACGCGACCTTTAGTAACTGTTTTGAGAGATTTATGGCACGAGCTCCATAAACCCGGTCAATCCGGTCAAACCCGGTCAACCTCGTAACGGTTCCGGTATTCGCGCACAACGTGCTGTAACGGTCCCTATATGCTCGGACGAACGTGCCGTTATAATTAAGCTAATTAAGCCGCCATCAATGGGCGCATTAACCACACTACAACGGTCACGTTCTCTGATATATATAGGACGTTAACCTTTCCATACAAAGGAGAACACACTTGCCATACGCGGAAGCTCTGCCAAACCTCTGTCTCTCTCTCAGACATTACTACTGCCTTACTCTCTCCCTACACACAACCCCACTCTTCCTGTGCGATCCTTGATCCTCTACATACGGTGTACACGGAGGTCTCCCCGCCGGAATCTCTTGTGCACAACGACCAAGATACATGATATCGCCTGCGGACGATCACGCTTCAAAAGGTAAACTTGTTGCTTCCGTTATATGAATTATCCTAGGGTTTACCGCTTGAAATCGAACAGTGGTAATGCGTGATATTCATATCTCTATATTTTGCCTCGTTTTCTGTCCCTGAATTTTTTGTATGCACATCATATACCAACGCGTAGATAATTTCGCGAGGATTTCAGAAATGTAAAATTTTATTTTTGGACAAACAAGTAGAAAGTTATCTGCGAAATAGTAATCTGTCTGGGCTGCCCGGTATTGTATGGCCTCATGGTATGGTGTGCATGTGTGTGCAATTGTGTGGTGTGTAGGATGCCACATGGACTAACTGTTTTTTGTGGTACTCACATAACTGGAGTAAAAGGTGGAGACAGCGTCCCTAGTTGCCCCTCTAGTATCTTCCCAAGCATGAGAGAGGGATAAATTAGGTACACAACGGCCCCTAGTGGGAAAGGGTTGGAGGCATGGTGCCCACAAGGAGCCCACCTATTAAGGATGAAACTCCCACAATGCGACTGGGAGGACTCGAACATTGCACCATCGAGCAAATCTTCCACACTGAGTACAAATTGTGATACGCCATGGGGGCGTGATACTCACGTAATTGGTGTGAGCTGGTCTGACTCACAGTGTGGTAGGAGAGGGATGTGAGGTTTGTACCGTACGACTGAGTGAAGAACAGTGCTATTGTGCCTTTTACGGAAACCCACAAGCAGCGAGGTTCAGGAAACGATTTGATGGTGGAATGAGCTCTAATTCAGCTCAAATTTGAACCACAATCTTCCGGTGATGTCTTCTTGATATCCAGTGGTTGGATTTCAGTTTGGTCTTTGTAACTCCCTCTTCTCATTTACCCAAAATTTAATATTTGGATGACTTGTTTAGCTAAGAACTTGTGTTCTTGATGATTTTTTATTCCCTAGAACTTACTAGGGATGAATATTGGTATATCCTACTATTTATTTAACTATAGTTGATGTTTTACCTGGAAGGGTTGATTCTGTTATTTTTTTGTTTGTGTTTTCAAGTTGTAAATCGTGTCTTGTCTCGTGTTTTAGTTTACTATCTACTTAGGTTGCGTGGAACCTATTTTAGTTTCATGATTGTGGGAGAAAATTAATTATTGGCTATTTTTTTTCCGCTACGACTTGAGTGTTTTATCGTATTTTTGCCCGATTTTCCAACAACTCTGAGGGTTGGAGGAAAGATATGTGGCGTTTGGTTTTACATCAGTTGCAGGAGTGAATCTTAGTCTTTTAGAGGCTCCTAGAGAAAATAACACGAGGTGCTCCATACGAAACATATTTTAACATATTAATCCATCCGTCCTGCAAAGACAAGCTCATTTTATAAACTGCAATTTTTCTCGGAGACATGCAATTAATGTATTCCACTACAAGTTTTGACATATTATTTCCACTATTAACCTTGGTTTGTTTTCACCAAAATTAGGTGCATTTAACATGAATTGGTAGTATTTGGACTTCATTTTATTTTTAACATAAAAATGTAAATGGACAACTATTATGGAACATATCAGAATGGATATATGACGTGTATTTGTGGGACGGAGAGAGTAAATAAAAGGGGGATCAATGAAAGTGCATTCATTGGCAAAAGATGTAGGGTTTTGATATGGATTTCACAGCGGAATAAACAATAATTAACTCCGTTCAAGACCCTCCAGGGATCACAGGACAAGACATCATAACATGGTAAAGGAAAAATTCATGTGTATCTTGTTTGTCTGATTGATCACTCTGCATAGAATTGCGTCACCGTCTCTATGCGTATCCACACCTAGGATTGTACCATAATCCTCCCAACGCCTCTGTAGGGTTTTTATTCATGGATGCGCAACGGCAACACAAACAATCATAAAACCATGCAAAACCCTCCAAGGATCACAAGTCAAGAGACATAACGATGGTAAGGGTAAGAAATCATAACAAACCTTAGGGTTCTCCTTTGATGACTCCAAACGCGAATTGTGTCACGTTCTCTATGGTTGATCCACGCCTAGAGTTGATCCTAGATCTCCCAAGTCCTTGGTGCTAGCCCGGAAGAGGGAGAGGAAGAAGAATCACGCAAAACGAGACCCAAAAGGAGGGTCTCGGCCTCGTTGTGGCCGACGGGGACGGGCGGCGGCAAAGGGGGCGGTCGGCTCCCTTTGTTGCTTGGTCTCTCTCCTTTTGTTCTCTCCCACTCTTTGTTATGTTCAATTATGAGCATAATTTATATGGGAAGGAAGGAAGGAAGGTCCTTTATATAGTCCAACAACTCCTTGTCAACTACCAAAAGGACTTATTCTAGTCCTACTAGAATTCAATTTAGTCCCTTCCTTGCAAATTAGTCCCTACTAAGTTTGCAAGGTTTTGCAAAGTGATCCTTCTAACTAATTAATCCAATTAATTAATTCCCAAATCTAGTTCAACTCTATATAGCGTGTGACCCCATAGGTTCTATCTAGTTGGTAGCAACTATTTGCTAATATGGAGCGGTCTCTAGCAAAACATCCATTCTAGCCAACTAATAGAATAGTCATCTTGACAACCTTTGTACAAGTAATTGTCTCATCCCTTTGTCTCTATATCCGGACTGGAAACGAGACATACAAGTCACACTCGTATATCCAATCCATAGTTTCTCGATCTATGGGAATAGCCTTATTCGTGCAAATAACATCAATATCCTATATTGATTTATTTGAGTCTGGCAAGACATTCTATAAGCACTATCCCTCGAGTGGCCTAGGATATTTGCTCCCGTTATGTGGGAGGGACAAATTCTATCTACGTCCACTACGATCTCTAAGCTTGCTTCTTATTGTATCCAGTACACGCCTTTATAACTACCCAGTTACGGTGTAGCGTTTAACGCTACCAAAATCACAATAATCCACAACTAGAATATCTAGTGACTTCAAGTCTAAGGATGACAATACCATTGCACCGCGAGAAGCGCTTGTGACTCAACATAACATGTATGTAGCCTTCTCGGAGATGGGTCAATCCAGTGCAACATTCCCTAATGCACACCTATGTATTGGATCATGATATCTCCATATCAATCCAACCCCATACTAGTCTATAGATGATTGTCCCATTTAATCATTATACTTGACTAGGGATATTTAAGATAAACAACACAATTGTAAATCTAAGGACTTCATTATATTAAATATCCAATAAATAATAAATGAATTTCTAGCCACAAATAATTCATACTAAACTAGATTGCCTCTAGGGCATCTATTCCAACAGTCTCCCACTTGCACTAGAGCCAATCTGGCGCATCTCGTATGCCCATACTCCTAGTGTGCCCTTCATGCTTCCACTGCGTGAGAGGCTTTGTAAGCGGGTCTGACAGATTATCATTTGTAGGAATCTTGCATATCCGAACGTCTCCTCTATCGATAATATCTCGAATCAGATGAAACTTCCTGAGCACGTGCTTGGACTTCTGGTGCGACCTGGGTTTCTTCGATTGCGCGATCGCCCCAGTGTTGTCACAGAACAACTCAACTGGATCCGCAATGCTAGGGACCACACCAAGTTCAGAAACAAACTTTCTGATCCAAACAGCTTCCTTTGCTGCGCCATTTGCAGCAATGTACTCAGCCTCTGTTGTAGAATCAGCTACCGTCTCTTGCTTGGAACTCTTCGAGCTCACCGCTGCTCCATTTAGGCAAAACACATATCCCGATTGTGATCTAAAGTCATCTCTGTCGGTTTGGAAGCTTGCATCAGTGTAACCCCTTACACGCAACTCTTCCTCACCGCCAAATATCAAGAAAGCATCCTTAGTTCTTCTCAAGTACTTTAGGATGTTCTTGACTGCAATCCAGTGACTCTCACCCGGATTGGATTGGTATCTGCTTGTCATACTCAAGGCATATGACACATCTGGTCTAGTACATAACATGGCGTACATGATAGATCCTATGGCCGAGGCATAGGGGATTCTACTCATGCGATCCTTCTCAATCTCATTGGAAGGACAACCACTCTTCGAAAGAGTGATTCCATGTGACATGGGCAAGAATCCCTTCTTGGAATCTTGCATGTTGAACCGTTTCAAAACCTTGTCAATATATGTACTTTGACTTAGGCCTAGCAACCTCTTAGATCTATCTCTATAGATCTTTATACCGAGTATATAGGCTGCTACCCCTAAGTCCTTCATTGAGAAACACTTTCCGAGCCAATATTTAACAGATTGCAGCATGGGAATGTCGTTTCCAATGAGTAGTATGTCATCCACATACAAGACCAGAAAAGCTACAGAGCACCCACTAACCTTCTTGTAGACACAAGACTCATCTTCGTTTTTGATGAAGCCAAACTCTTTGACCACTTCATCAAAACGTCGATTCCAACTCCTAGAAGCTTGCTTCAATCCATAAATGGATCGTTGCAGTTTACAGACTTTGTTGGCTTGCTTTGGATCCTCAAAACCCTCCGGCTGTATCATATACACGTCCTCGAGGAGATTCCCATAAAGGAATGCTGTTTTGACATCCATCTGCCAAATCTCATAGTCGTGGTATGCTGCAATCGCAAGTAGGATTCGGATGGATTTGGTCATTGCGACTGGTGAAAAGGTTTCATCATATACCATGAATTTGTCTGAATCCTTTAGCTACCAATCGGCCCTTATAGGTAATCACATTACCATCCATGTCGATCTTCTTCTTGAAGACCCACTTGCACCCAATGGGCCGCACCCCATCGGGTGGTTCCACCAAAGTCCATACTTTGTTGGTGTACATGGATTCCATCTCGGATCTCATGGCTTCCAGCCACTTCTGAGAGTCTAGGCCACTAATGGCCTCCTCATAGGTAGTAGGCTCATCATCTATGAGCATCGTGTCACCGGAATCAGTTACGAGAAGTCCATACCTCTCGGGTTCCTGGCGCACTCTACTAGATCTACGAAGCTCTTGTGTTACCTGAGCAGGTTGCTCCAAAACTGCTTGTGGTTCCTGTTCATGTTCCATAATCGGTTCAGTGATTTGTGTATCTTGAACCTCTTCAAGTTCTACATTCCTCCCACTTGCTTCTTTAGAGACAAATTTTCTTTCTAGAAACACGCCGGTCCGAGCAACAAACACTTTGTTCTCGGTTGGATTGTAGAAGTAGTAACCCTTAGTTTCCTTAGGGTACCCCACAAATTTACACTTATCCGATTTCGGCCCCAGCTTGTCTGATTGTAAACGTTTTACATAGACATCGCAGCCCCAAATCCTCATGAACGACAGTGTGGGACGCCTCCCACTCCACATCTCATATGGTGTTTTCATGACTGATTTAGATGGAACACGGTTAATGGTGAAAGCTGCACTGAATAGAGCGTAGCCCCAAAATGATAATGGAAGATCGGTTTGACACATCATAGATCGAACAATATCCAATAGGGTTCGATTCCTCCTCTCGGACACGCCATTCCATTGTGGCGTTCCGGGTGGAGTGAGTTGGGACACGATCCCACACTCTCTAAGATAGTCGTCAAACTCTTGGCTCAAGTATTCTCCTCCACGATCCGATCATAGAGCCTTGATACTTTTGCCAAGTTGCTTCTCTACTTCTTTCTTGAATTCTTTGAACACTTCAAAGGATTCGGATTTTTCCCTCATGAGGTACACAAATCCATATCTACTGTAATCATCAGTAAATGTAATGAAGTAGACATAATCACCCCTGGCAGGCGTGGCAAATGGCCCACACACATCGATATGTATGAGCGCCAATTGCTCACTAGTCCTCTCACCTTTCTTATTTAAAGGGGACTTTGTCATTTTTCCCAATAAACAAGCCTCACATGTCTCATATGATTCAAAATCAAATGAGTCTAGTAATCCATCCTTATGGAGTCTAGATACACGTTTCTCATTTATGTGGTTTAAACGACAGTGCCATAAATAAGCAGGATTTAAATCATTTATTTTAATCCGCTTGGTATTAATGTTGTATACAGGATTGCTTATATCAAGGACATAAAGTCCATTAAATAATTGCGCACTAAAATAGTGAATATTATTTAAATAAAAGGAACAACAATTGTCTTTTATTGAAATAATAAAACCATCCTTGTCCAAACAAGAAATAGAAATAATGTTCTGCTCATAGCAGGCACAAAATAGCAATTATTTAATTATAAACTAATCCTGAAGGAAAAGATAGCTCGCACACGCCTATGGCCAACGCAGCAACCTTTGCTCCATTCCCAACGCGTAGATCTACCTCCCCTTTAACCAATCTTCTCTTTAGATCCTGCATATTTCGACAAATATGAGATCCACATCCAGTATCTAATACCCATGATGTAGAGAAAGTTAAATTGACATCTACAACAAAAATACCTGGTGGTGGTGGAATCACTATTCCAAGAATCTTGTCCTCCGGATATTTTGGGCAGTTCCTCCTCCAGTGTCTAGGGTGACTGCAGTAGTGACACTCACCTTTAGTCACACCTTTGGCAATGCCACCAACAGGCTTAAGGGCAGGTTCCTTGGACTTGGCAACTGACTTGCCTTTGCCCTTGGAGGAAGAGGCAAACCTTTTGCCCTTTCCTTTCTGTACCATCATTATGGCCTTGCCCTTACCCTTGTTGATGCTCTGTTCAGCCGTCCTCAACATGTCGAGTAAATCTGGCAGTGGTTTAACGATCTCGTTCATGTTATAGTTCATAATGAACTGTCCATAACTCTCGGGCAACGATTGCAACACGAGATCGGTTGCCAAATCTTGGCCGACCGGGAACCCCAGTCGGGCGAGATTCTCCAAGTACCCGATCATTCGGAGTACATGGGGTCCCACCGGGTTCCCTTCTGCCAGATGACACTTGAACAGTGCCTTAGAGACCTCATACCTCTCTACCCTCGCCTGCTCTTGGAAGAGCTGCTTTAGATGTGCGATCATATCGACAGCATTCATGTTTTCGTGTTGCTTCTGAAGCTCAGAAGTCATGGTGCAAAGCATAAGGCAGGCCGCATCATTAGTGTCATAAACACGCTTTTGATACGCCTTTAGGGCAGCAGGTGTTTGGTTCTCTGGACCTTCTGGAACATGCTCCTCTATTGCGTACAGTTTCTTCTCTTGCTTGAGAACAATTCTCAAGTTTCTGTACCAATCAAGAAAGTTGGTTCCAGAGAGCTTGTCCTTCTCAAGGACAGATCGTAGGGAATGTTGTGAACTCGATGAGTTGTTTGCCATTTGGAATTCTACAAAAAGGAAAATACGCAAGTTTTAGTATTTGTGAATTTTTGACTATATTCAATAATGGCTAGTTTATTAAATATAGCTTCCACTATTTTTCTACGGATTAATAACCCTCAAGATATTAATGCAGAAAATATCCTTATATTTTCTAGTGGGCCAAGATCCATCTTTCATCTCCTTATGAGCTTGCTTTGGCAAGTCACCCATAATTTGACTACTTTAGGTAGGAACAATTCCAATTGCATCCCATATGCAACTCTTGGTTCAATTGGGCAAATAACTCCTTATTTATCCATCCATATGGATAATCCCAATTGATTGCCTCTAGGTTTCTTAATCAAATTAATAGCCTAGTTGTGTTCAACCTCTTATCTAAACAATTGCACATTGTTACGTGCCATCGCATTCCATCATGATGAACCAAGTCGCCATGCTTTGGCACGCACGAACTTGATAAATAATGATGATAATGAGTGTTTAAATAACGAGAAGGCAAGAACACAATATTTTAATTTTGAGGGATTTTGAATTCAATTTTTAATTGTTTTGTTGATCAATATCAACTAATCTATCTATTTGAGTTTGGGCACAACTCCAAATAATAGATCCGGGTTGTCTAATTATCTTATTATCCTAATTGCATGCATCATCCATACACCAACCACACAATAATAAGACAATAAAATAAATAACCACAAAACAGAAATTAAACGTGATGTGGATATGGCCTTTTTCTAGACTAAGATAATTCCAAGCCAATGAAATTATCTATGAACCCTAAAACAAACACATCTCCATGCGTCTTGATCTTTTGGTCCATCCTTCGTAGTCATGTGGAATTCTCCATGCTCCATGCTCCATCTTTTGTGGCTTCTTTGGCTTTGGGCTTCTTTTCTTCAATCTTGGCTAACAATCTAGTTTATCTAGCACTTGCTAATTTCTATACTAAATAAAATAAATCTCACAAGTTGAGAAAAAAAATGGCACGCAGGCCATAAAACCCTAATTAATTATTACAATTAATAGATCAGCTCGCAGGCCGTAAAACCAAACCACAAAATTAAACATCCACATCAAACCACATCCTAAGGCCATATCCAATCACCATGCGATTTGCACATAAACAGTTAAAATCCAATTTTAACGCGCTTGGTCAATTTTAATTGGTTTTAGGATTTCTAGGGTTAAAACGGTCCATGGGCCCAACAATCAAATTGCCCGGGCCCAATAAGATGAACCTCAAGGCCCTAGGGCCGGCCCAGCCCAAAACCCACAAGCCTAGGCCGCGGGTTAGGGCCGCCCGGCCCCTAGGGCTGCCAAGCTTGGGCGGCAAGCAAGGGGAGCGGTCCCTAGGGGGGGCCGAACCTCCTTATGGGAGTTGTTTCCAAAACAACTCCCTTGCTTGGTGCCCAAGTTTGGTTGTTTCCTTGTTTTGGAAGAACTCCTTCTTCCCCAAGGATGCCCAAACCCTAGATCTAAGATCCTAAAATTTCTCAAACTCACCAATTCATGCATCCAATGCAAAAATTGGATCTTGTTGTAATTAATTATTGAAAAATTGCATCCCATGCTTGATTTGTCTTGTTTTACGCGATAAACAATCAAATTAAGGTGTAAAACAATTATAACGTAACACAGAAACCACGTTTATGCTCTACGACCTGTGGCTCTGATACCACTGTAGGGTTTTGATTCATGGATGCGCAACGGAAACACAAACAATCATAAAACCATGCAAAACCCTCCAAGGATCACAAGTCAAGAGACATAACGATGGTAAGGGTAAGAAATCATAACACACCTTAGGGTGCTCCTTTGATGACTTCAAACGCGAATTGTGTCACGTTCTCTATGGTTGATCCACGCCTAGAGTTGATCCTAGATCTCCCAAGTCCTTGGTGCTAGCCCGGAAGAGGAAGAAGAAGAAGAATCACGCAAAACGAGACCCAAAAGGAGGGTCTCGGCCTCCTTGTGGCCGACGGGGACGGGCGGCGGCAAAGGGGGCGGTCGGCTCCCTTTGTTGCTTGCTCTCTCTCCTTTTGTTCTCTCACACTCTTTGTTATGTTCAATTATGAGCATAAGTTATATGGGAAGGAAGGAAGGAAGGTCCTTTATATAGTCCAACAACTCCTTGTCAACTACCAAAAGGACTTATTCTAGTCCTACTAGAATTCAATTTAGTCCCTTCCTTGCAAATTAGTCCCTACTAAGTTTGCAAGATTTTGCAAAGTGATCCTTCTAATTAATTAATTCAATTAATTAATTCCCAAATCTAGTTCAACTCTATATAGCGTGTGACCCCATAGGTTCTATCTAGTTGGTAGCAACTATTTGCTAATATGGAGCGGTCTCTAGCAAAACATCCATTCTAGCCAACTAATAGAATAGTCATCTTGACAACCTTTGTACAAGTAATTGTCTCATCCCTTTGTCTCTATATCCAGATTGGACACGAGACATACAAGTCACACTCGTATATCCAATCCATAGTTTCTCGACCTATGGGAATAGCCGTATTCGTGCAAATAACATCAATATCCTATATTGATTTATTTGAGTCTGGCCAGACATTATATAAGCACTATCCCTCGAGTGGCCTAGGATATTTGCTCCCGTTATGTGGGAGGGACAAATTCTATCTACGTCCACTACGATCTCTAAGCTTGCTTCTTATTGTATCCAGTACACGCCTTTATAACTACCCAGTTACGGTGTAGCGTTTAACGCTACCAAAATCACAATAATCCACAACTAGAATATCTAGTGACTTCAAGTCTAAGGATGACAATACCATTGCACCGCGAGAAGCGCTTGTGACTCAACATAACATGTATGTAGCCTTCTCGGAGATGGGTCAATCCAGTGCAACATTCCCTAATTCACACCTATGTGTTGGATCATGATATCTCCATATCAATCCAACCTCATACTAGTCTATAGATGATTGTCCCATTTAATCATTATACTTGACTAGGGATATTTAAGATAAACAACACAATTGTAAATCTAAGGACTTCATTATATTAATTATCCAATATATAATAAATGAATTTCTAGTCACAAATAATTCATACTAAACTAGATTGCCTCTAGGTCATCTATTCCAACAGCCTCGTGCTAGCTCACACCAAGAAGGAGGAAGAAGAAGATCACGAAAGCGAGGCCCAAAGCCTCTTTGGTGGTCGACGGGGTAGGGGCGGACAGCCTAGGGTTTTGGCCCTAGGTCTCTTGCTCTCTCCTTGCTTTGTTCTCTCACTAAATAATGATCCAACATTGTGAGAAAATCATCTAGTAGATCAGTAGCCTCTCTACTGATCATATCCATACACGGATTAGTCCACCTTGCAAATTAGTCCCACAATGTTTGCATGTGGTTGCGTATTGATCATTATATTTAATTAGTAAACCTAATTTATCCCAAAGTTCGGTTTAATCCACATGGTGTGTGACCCCATAGGTTTCTACTTAGATGGTAGTAACAATTACTAACACAGGTCTCTAGCAAGACATCTAGGCAACCCAACTAATAAAAATAGTCAGCGACAAACCTTGTGACCAATGTTACCGTATTGTATCATCCATTTGTATCCATATTTGAATAGGAAACGATACATACATGTCACACTCGTATATCAAATCCACAGTTTCTCGATCCTGGGAATAGTCTTATCCATGCAGATAACATCAATACCCCATATTGATTTATCAAAGCCTGGACAAACTTTCTATAAGACAACCCCAGTGGCTGTTGATATTTGCTCCCGTTATGTGGGAGGGAAAAATCCTCGCTACATCACTACCATCTCCAAGGTTGCTTCCTATCATGCCCGATAACTACCTTTACAGTTATCCGGTTAAGGCGCAGCGTTTGATAATATCAAAGCATGATATGCATGATATTTCTGGACATAATAGAGCAACATTTTCCCTTTATTTTAATAGAAAAACTTTTCTTGTCCAAACAAGAAACAGAACTAATGTTTCCGCTCATAGCAGGCACAAAATAACAATTGTCTAATTCTAAGATAAGTCCAGAAGGCAAAGATAACTCATAAACGCCTAGGGCTAGTGCATCAACTCTTGCTCCATTCCCCACGCGCAAGTCGAACTCCCCTTTAGCCAGTCTTCTAGTTCTCTTTAGAGCCTGCACATTTCGCCAGGCTGTATAGAAAGATAGATTTACATCTATAACAAAAATACCTGGTGGTGGTGAATCACTATTCCAAGCCTCTTATCTTCCAGATACTTTGGGCAGTTCCTTTTTCCAGTGTTCAGGCTGACTGCAGTAGTGACACTCACCCTTAGTCACGCCCCCAGAGGGCTTTAAGGCAGGCTCCTTAGATTTAGCAACTTTCTTTCTCTTTATTTTGGAGGTAGATGCAACTTTCTTGCCTTTTCCTTTATTGACCATCATTATGGCCTTGCATTTCCCTTTGTAGGTTTCCTCAATATATTGAGCAAATCTGGCAGAAGTTTACTGATCTCATTCATGTTATAGTTCATGATGAACTGGCTATAACTTTCATGCAATGACTGCCAGATGAGATCACTGGCGAACTCTTGACCCACCGGAAATTTAAAGAGCGTATGGTTCTCCAAGTAACCGATCATGAGGAGCAGTGGCGGAGCCACATGGGGGCATGGGGGTGCAAGTGAACCCCTGTACTTTTTGGTTACTACAAATACACCCCCTATTTTATGTGTTTATCCTTTTTTTCCCTTTAATAATTGGCATAAGTGCACCCCAAAAAAATTAATTTGGCATAAGTGCACCCCCAACAATCCTGGCATGCACTTTTGTGCCACCCCACTAGTGAAATCCTAGCTCCGCCACTGATGAGGAGTACATGAGGCCCCACCGGGTTTTCCTCTCATAGATGACATTTGAACAATGCCTTGGACACCTCATACTGCTCCTGCCTGGCCTGCTCTTGGAAGAGCTACTTCAAATGTATCATCATCAAACGCAGCCATGTTCTCGTGTTGCTTCTGAAGCTCCGAGTTCATGGTGCAAAGCATAAGGCATGCCACATCATTAACATCGTCAACGATCTTTTTATGTGCCTTTAGCTGCAGCAGTATTGTTCTCTGGACCATCATGAACTTGCTCTTCTAGAATGTACAGTTTCTTTTTTTCTTGGAGAACGATTCTCAAATTTCTTTACCAAACTAGAAAGTTAATTCCATAAAGCTTGTCCTTCTCAAGAACTGATCGTAGGGATTGTGATGAATTCGATGAATTCATTGCCATTGGAATTCTACAAAATGAGAAATATACAAGTTTTAGTATTATGTGAATAAATGACTACATTTAATAATGGCTAGATTATTAAACATACCTCCCACTATTTTTCTCGGATTAATAACCCTATATATTAATGCGGAACATATCACTTATATTTTCTAGTGGGCCAAGATCCATATTTTACTTCTTCTTGAGCTTGCTTTGGCAAGTCACCCTAGAATTAGCTATATAGGTAGGAAACAATTTCCAATTGCCTCCTATGCAACTCTTGGTTCTATCGGGCAAATAACTCCTTATTTATCTATCCCATAAATAATCCCAATTAATTTGCCTCTAGGCTTTCAATCATATTGAAATAGCCTAGTTGCGTCCAACCTCTTTACTCCAACAATTGCACATTACTTGCTTGTGCCATCACGTCATCCTATAAAGAATCAAATCGCCTTGCTATGGCAAGACCGAATTTGATACATTATAGTTTTGATGAGTGCTGAGTAATGAGAAGGAAAAAACGAATATTTAAATTGAGAGATTCTTTTACTTTTAATTTTAATTGTTTCCTTGATCCATATCAACTGATCTACTTATTTGGGTTGGGCAATCCTAAAATAAAATATCCGGATTTTAATTATTATCTTGTTACAATTTGCATGCATCATCCATACACCAAAAAAAAAAAAAAAAAAACAATAATTTAAAAAACCACAAACAATAAATAAACGTGACGTGGATATGGCCTCCTAAAACTAAGATATTCCCAAGCCAATGAGAATATTTACAAGTCCTAAAAATAGCAAGCTCATATGTGCCTCCATCTTTTAGTCCATGCGCCTTAGCTTGTGGAACGCCTCCATCTTGTGGTTTCTTCAATTATTTAGGCTTCTTCTCCAAGTCTTGACTATTATATACTCTATCTAATACTAGCTAGCATCTACACTAGACACAGAGACCTAACAAGTTGAGGAGAAGATGATAAGCAAGCCTTAAAATATAATTAATTAATTATTACAATAAAACCAAACCACAAAAATTAAATATCCACGACATCCACATCTAAGGCCACATCCAATCACCATGAAATAAGCACATAAAATAGTTAAAATCCAATTTTAACGCGGTTGATCAATTTTCGTTGATTTAGAATTTCTAAGGTCAAAACGGTCCAAGAGGCCCACCAAACCGCTTTGGCTGAACCTCACAAGGACCGCCACAACCCACCGGGTCGGCATGCCCTAGCCCGCACGATCAAACCGGGGCTAGGCCGAACCGGCCCCTTGGCCTTGGGTTTTTTGGCGCCCAAGGAGGGGGCGGACGACTCTAGGGTTCGGCCCTAGAGTTGTTTACTTTCCTTCCTTGTTTGATAGTTTCCAAATGAAGAAAACCCCCTTTTCCCAATTTGTGCCCTAACCCTAGTTTTCAAGATCCAAAATTTCACATCATATGTTATCCAAATTCACTATTTTTCACATGATATGTAAAATTAGCTCATAATCTACTGAATTCAATTCAGTTTTCATCATTATGCCAAGTTTAGCTTTACGCGATAAATCATAAATACGGCGTAAAAATTGCAGTAAAGTAACACATAAATCACGTTATGCACTGCGACCTGTGGCTCTGGTGTCACTGTAGGGTTTTGATACGGCATTGCTTAGCGGAATAAATAATAATTAACTCCGTTCAAGACCCTCCAAGGATCACAGGACAAGACATCATAACATGGTCAAGGAAAAATTCATGTGTACCTTGTTTGTCTGAATTAACCACTCTACGTAGAATTGCGTCCAGTCTCTATGCGTATCCACACCTAGGATTGCACCGGAATCCTCCCAACTCCTCGTGCTAGATCACATCAAGAAGGAGGAAGAAGAAGATCACGCAAAGCGAGGACGGGGTAGGGGCGGACGGCCTAGGGGTTTGGCCCTAGGTCTCATGCACTATCTTTTCTTTGTTCTCTCACTCAATAATGATCCGACATTGTGATAAAATAAGCTAGAAGTTCCCTCATATAGTTAATAACTCCTTATTAACTACATAATAGCCTCTCTACTAATCCCATCCGTATACGGATTAGTTCACCTTGCTAATTAGTCCCACTAAGTTTTCATGTGGTTGCGTATTGATCCTTCTATTTAATTAGTCCTACTAATTGATCCCAAATTCCGGTTTAATCCATAGAGTGTGTGACCCCATATGTTTCTACTTAAATCGTTGTAAAAATTACTTACATAGAGCAGTCTCTAGCAAGACATCTAGGCAACCCAACTAATAGAAATAGTCACTCATCCGACAAACCTTGTGACCAATGTTACCGTATTGTATCCCTTTGTCTCCATATCCGGATAGGACACGATACATATAAGTCACACTCATATATCCAATCCATAGTTTCTTGATCCTGTGAATAGTCTTATCCATGCAGATAACATCAATATCCCATATTGATTTATCTGAGTCTAGAAAAAAATTCAATAAGCACTACCCCTCGAGTGGTCGGGGATATTTTCTCCCGTTATGTGGGAGGGACAAATCCTCTCTACATCACTACCATCTCTAAGCTTGCTTCCTATCATGCCTAATAACTACCTTTATAGTTACCCGGTTAAGGTGCAACGTTTGATAATATCAAAGCATGATATTTCACAACTAGAGTATCTCGTGACTTCAAGTCTAAGGACCACAATACTATTGTCACTACGAGAAGCACCTGTGACTTTACATAACTTGTATCTAGCCTTCTCGTGGTGGGTCCTTTCAGTATGACATTACCCATAATGCATACCCATGTGCAATACTTGATATCTCCATATCAATCTACCCACATACTAGTCTATAGTTGATCGTCCTGTTAATAAGTATAATTGGCTAGGGATATTTAAGATAAACAACACATTTGTAATATAAGGACTTCATTATATTAAATATCTTCATAAATAATACAATGATTATTCTAGCCAAAATAATGTTCATACTTAATTAGATTGGCTCTAGGGCATCTATTCCAACAAAAGACTCATTACCGACAACGTTTTAATAGCTCAAGAGATTCTGCATGGAGTAAGGAATAGAAGAGTTGGTAAAGATGGGTGGCTTTCTCTTAAACTAGAAATTATGATGGCTTTTGATAGACTAAAGTGGGACTATCTTGAGGTTATTATGATTAAACTGGGCTTCCATAGAAGGTTTGTGGGCTTGATCATGTCTTGTGTTAAATATGTTAGCTTCAGGCTAATCTTTATTGGGAAGCTAAGGGATATTTAACACAAGACATGATCAAGCCCACAAATATGATTAAACTAAGGGACTATATTGAGGTTATTATGATTAAACTAGAATTATTTGGAGAGGATGATTGAGAAATTCACAGGTTGGAAAGAATCCCTTTTGGGCACTGGGGGTAGAGAAGTTCTCATTAAATATGTATTGGCTACTCTCCCAACTTTCGCAATGTCTTGTTTTATCTTCCCCTAATATTATGCATGGAAATGAACTCTCTAATGTCAAATTTCTGGTGGGGTGGAGCAACATATAAAAAAAGAAATATTCACTTGATAAGTTGGAACAAGATTTGAAGGTTTAGAAGAGATGGCGGTCTTGGCTTCATAGATCTATATTCTTTTAATTTAGCCCTTTTGGCAAAGCAGGCTTGGAGGCTATCAAACGGAGAGAACTCTCTTTTCAAAAAATTCTTCAAAGGCAGATTCTTCTCCAATTGTTCATTTTGGCAATGTGTGGCCCCTAAGAATTGTTCTTGGGGTTGGATGAGTATTATTGAGGTAAGTCATATTCTGAAAAAAGGTTGGAGGTGGAATATTGGAAATGAAAAAAATGTGAGAATTTGGACTGATCCTTAGATTCCTCAGTCACCAAATTATAAAATTGCTTCCCGCAGAATTGAAGGCTGCTCTATTAATAGAGTTTCTGATCTGATTGATCATGAAACCGAATCATGGAATGTTGATTTTTTTAGAGGACTATTATTCGGAGAGGAAGTGGCTTTTATTCTTTCTTTACCTGTCGGAGGTCCAAATTGCAAAGATAGAAGAGTGTGACACTTTAAAAAAAATGGAGATTTCTCACTAAGTTCAACATATGCTCTTATCAATAGATACGACAGCTTTACCAATTCAAATGTTGATGATGTTTCTGATTTTACTCAATGTTCTCTTATTGATAATTTTTTTTGGAATAAGCTTTGGTGTCTCTGCATTCCTTCAAAAGTGAAGCTCTTTTGGTGAAAAGCTCTCAAGGGTAGTCTTCCTTGTTCTGCTGCTCTTAAAATCAGGAATTATAATGTGGATGAAATTTGTTGCTAGTGTGGAGATAGTGTGGAATCTGATATCCACCTCCTCAGAGACTGTTTTTTGGCTAAACAGGTTTGGCTCCTGTCCCTACTCAGATTTATCGCTCATGGTAGTGAGGTCTTTTCTCTTCAATCTTTTTGGTCTGATGTCATTAATAAAGTTGAAGAGATCAGCGAAAAATCTTAAGCCCTAGAGATTTTCGTAATTACTTGCTGGGAAATTTGGAGAGCCAGAAATGATTGGCTTCTTAACAAAATGAAATTGAGCCCAGATTGCCTCTAATGCCACTACAAAGTTTTATGAATACTGAAAGGGGAGTATGCAGATTAATATGCAGCACAGATACTCTAGAAGGGGGGTTGAATAGAGTATGCCAACTTTTTGCAAAACTAGAGGAGGAAAAGAGTTTTAGTTTTAGTGAAAAGGAGTTCAAGGACTTGAACACAAATTCAAGCCATTGGAATTAAATACAGTTTGCAATAAAACAGACAAGTCTTTTTCAACGCCTTGAAAAGAGTTTCAAACCCTTGAAAAACTGACAAGTTTGAGTGCTGTAAAAACTATGAATGTGAATGAAATGTAAATGCAAGAGACAAAGCATTTATAGAGTTCAGTCCACTTGGGCCTACGTCTCTAAATCAGGGATCTTCTCCCTGCAGGATTTTCAACTCAATTCTTATTAATCAAAATCTAAGCCCTAGATCTCAAGCACAGAGAATTGCCTTACTCAGTTGCAGCTTGTGATTCTCCCTAACCTCTCTAGTACCTGCTCTAGCTAACCGATTAACTAAGAATTCTTTATTATTCACTTCGAAAAATTCTTTAGAATGATGTATAGAAGTATTACAGAAATTATCTACCAATAAGGTACAATACAGAAGAACACTAGAGTAGAAAACTACAGTGAAGAATGCAGTTAACTTCTATGTGTTGGATTGTGAAAGTGATGAACTTCTTTGATTCTTGTCAATCGAGAATTGTGTCTCACTTTTTGCTCGTTCAGTGTTGTGTCTTGATGCTTCAAATTGGGCTATATTTATACAGTTTGAAACTCTACAAATCTTCCCTGATTTTCAGCAACAACTTCCTGTATTTTAGGTAACAACTTTGACTCTCTTCAACAGCCTTCTCCAACGGATAGTTGATCACAATCTTCAGAGATTTTGCAGTGATATTGTCTTTAAACAAATTGAGAAGCTGTCAAAAAGATCTGATTGATCACAGGATCCTCTTCACTAAGTAATTTCCTTCCTGCAAAAGTCAGATAAGGAACCAATCCTGCAAATATAGGAAGTAAAATTTCCCTGCAAAACTGAGTCAAAACCATGGATAAATACATGTTAGATGTCTCAAAAGATTTTTTCTTTCATCATAAAATAATAACACATTAAGTACAGGGGTGAAAGAGATGGTATTAAATCAAAAGAGTTTAGAAAAACTCCCCCTCAGAACATGTTTGCTTGTCAGACAGTTTCAAGGCTTTGAATCCTTGTTCGAGGCCTCCTATTTCAAGCCTGTGAATCATGATTCAAGGATTGGAAAACTTGTTCAAGGCCTTGAAATACCTAAGTATTTCAAGTCCATGAAACCTGTGACCTTACAATCTCCCACTTGATGAAAGACAAAACGTCAACTGTTTTGATTCTAGGTATCTGCAAAAAATACTGATTAGTACACAATTCACATAATAATAACACAGTAATTCCAAAAGATCCAACTTATTAAGAAAAACTGCAAGTAGCATAAAATCCTAAGATAGGTCATCTAAACAGCAAACAAAATCAAAACAACCTAAGATTTTTCTCCCCCTTTTTGACTTCCATAAAAAATAATGAGAATATGTTGGATCAGTGTCTGAAATTTTTTGAAAATAAAACTTAAAGACCTAAAAGAAAGAATGGGAAAGAAAGAGTAGGCAGGATTAAGGGATTGGGTCTTCATCTCCATCTTGATCTCCCTCTTCTTCCTCACTTTCATCATCAGTCTTATCCAATTCTTCTTGTTCCTCTTCATTCTCAGCAGCAACAGTCACTTCTTCAGTCTTGTCCTAGGTATCATCCTTTGGAGATTTATTATTTTTCTTCAGAGTAATCAGCAGATCATCTGATTCAGGACTGTTTACTTCATCTCCATCCTGAGCAGCGTTTTCTACCACTTGCGTTCCCTTATCTTTGAATGGAGCAGCCTCTTCCTGGTCGGAATGTTCACTTGGAAAATTCTTTTCAGAACCACCTTTCTTTGTACCTTCTTCATCCCCAGGAACTTCAAACACAGTCATGCTTCTAAAGATGGTTTGCACCATGTATTTGACCTGTGAGGGATCAGTCTCAAACCCATGATGATTCTCTTTGATATCACTGTTATCCATCCCTAGACCATCAAGTCTCTGAAGGATGGAAGACAAATCAGGAGGTTGAGAGGTCTGGCTTGAAGTAGGGGTCAAGGTTTTGGGCTTGACAAACTTCTTTGAATTGAGCTCTTCTTCTGTCAAATCAGAATACAAATTCCAATTATTTTATTTGGTCTTAACCACTCCAATCTTCTCAAAGGCTTTATCAGTCACAACACCAATTCCAGAATTGATAGACTCCTCACCAGCAGTAGGAATTTCAAGGTGTTGAAAGAATAGAGTTAGCACATTTGCATAAGGCAAAGGATGCTTTCTCTGATCTGTTTGGCTGAACAACATATGCTCCATTACATTCTTCTGCAGATCAATATCATAGCCATGCATAACCAGATACATACTACATAGTATTCTCCCATTGATTAACTCCTTTCAATGTTCCCTTGGAAAGATGCATCTCATCAATATAGTGAATAACACTTTAGCTTCAACATTTAACACAGAGTGTGTTAATTGTTTGGATGATGCAGGAACATTTGGTAGAAAGAATTCATGTCTGGCTAACTTCAAGGCTTCATTCTTAGGTGGATGATTCTGTGTGTCATACCTCTTTGGACATCCTAGAGCATTTGAGAACTCAGAATGATCCAACTCCATTGTAACACTAGCAACTACAGTCTTGATTACCAAGTGTGGGGAATTCTTAAGTTGCTTCATGTTCAGATGAAACAGTCTGGTAAGCCTAGGGTATGCTAGCTCAGGAGGATTATCATGAACCACAAAGAACTTTTCTTCATCATGGTAATGCAATTGAGATTCATTCCAGTTAACACATGCATGTTGACCAGGCTACAGAAAGCAATAGGCCTAGAAGCAAAGCCATATAACCACTGACCTCTTGAAGTATTTGAGATGAAACAAGATTCATCAGGAGGAGCAGTATTCTTTGAGTAGATCTGCAATGCTTTCTCCACATTGTCTTTTGGTTGTTCCTCTGTTACCTTTCCTTTCCCTTTTTTAGCTTGAGTTGCCTTCTTCCTTTTCTTCAACTTCTTGGGGCTAGAGATCTCTATTTCAGGTTGCTTCTCTGTAGCAGCTTTCTCTTTCTCTTTATTCTTCTTCTTCTTCTTCTTCTTCTTCTTCTTTTCTGAGGAGGGATTTGCATCCTTCTTGAATTTCTTTTTGGGTGGAGGAAGCTCTGCAACTGCCTCTGCACTAGGAGTTCTAGAGCTAGAGTCTCCACTAATCTCTTGAACTTCATCCACTGCTGCCTTTCTTTTCTTCTCTGTACTCTGTTTTGATCCTCCGGCCATCTTGATTCTGTCTGAGGCTCTTCTAGTGCTCATTAGGGTTTGGGAGAAGAATAGAGAGAGATGGATTTGATACAGAGTGAAGGAGAGGAGAAGGAGATAAATAATTTGAGAGTATGTATTTGAAAATGAACTACAATATTTTTTATGATCTTAAAAGATCTGTAATGATCAACAAAGATTCAAATCTTTGAAGCAGTTGGAAATAAATAATTTAATACTATATTTGGCTGAAAATCAATTTTGAAAAAGGTAGGGGCAATATTGAGCAAATATCTACATAGATAGCACCCAATACTGAAAGATCCAAAACTTATTCACTAATCAGTTATCATACTTATTTTCAAGGCTTTGAAAATAGTTTCAAGGTCTTGAAATGCTGTTAAGCTGAAGCACATAAGACCAAAGCTTTGAATAGATTTTCAAATTTTTGAAAATCAGTTCAAACCTTTGAAACACATAAAAACTTACCTTCCTTACCTGATGCTCCCCCTAAACAAATGCATTCTTATTTAGCATGCCTGATTCGAGTCTTAGAGTTGAGAATCGTTCATCTGACAATGGTTTAGTGAAGATATCTGCAAGTTGCATGTTAGTAGAAACAAATTCAAGAACAATATCACCTTTCTCAACATGATCTCTGATGAAACGATGTCTAACATCAATATGCTTGGTTCTTGAATGTTGTACTGGATTCTTTGTGATAGATATTGCACTAGTGTTGTCACATTTGATGGGAATACTTCTGAAATCAAATCCAAGATCCCTCAACTGTTGAGCAATCCACAACACTTGTGAACAACATGCTCCAGCAGATATATATTCAGCTTCAGCTGTTGATAGAGCAACTGAGGTTTGTTTCTTGGAGTGCCAACTGATCAGAGATGATCCAATAAATTGACAATTTCCTGAAGTGCTTATTTTTATCAACTTTGTAACCTGCAAAATCAGCATCTGAAAATCCATGCAAAGAGAAGTTAGAATGTCTTGGATACCAAAGCCCTAAGTCTTTGGTACCATTGAGATATCTGAATATTCTCTTCACAGTAGTTAAGTGTGATTCTTTTGGATCAACTTGAAATCTTGCACACATACATACACTGAACATGATATCTGGTCTACTAGCAGTAAGGTATAGTAATGATCCAATCTACCTCTATACTCTTTCACATTGACACTCTTACCAGATTCATCTTTATCTAATGACAACGTAGAACTCATTGGGGTCTTGATCTCTTTGGATTGAGACATGTTGTACTTGTTCATCAAGTCCTTAGTATACTTGCTTTGATGCAGAAAGATGACCTTCTTCAATTGATGTATTTGAAGTCCAAGGAAGAAGTTCAACTCTCCCATCATGCTCATTTCAAATTCTCTAGTCATAAGACTTGAGAATTATTTGCATAGAAAATCATTAGTAGCTCCAAACAGAATATCATCAACATAAATTTGAACTACAAGTAAATCTTTCTCATGAGTCTTTATGAAACGGGTCTTGTCTACCAATCCTCTTTTGAAATCATTTTCAAGGAGAAACTTTGACAATCTTTCATACCAAGCCCTTGGAGCTTGTTTCAAACTATAAAGAGATTTGCCAAGTTTATAAACATGATCTGGAAACTTACACATTTCAAAACCAGGAGGTTGTGCAACATAAACTTCTTCCTGCAAGTATCCATTCAGAAATGCACATTTCACATCCATTTAAAACAGTTTCATGTTTTTTAAAGATGCAAATGCAAGCAGAATTCTAATTGCTTCTAACCTGGAAACCGAGGAAAAAGTTTCCTCATAATCAATACCGTCTTCTTGATTGTAACCTTGAGCAACTAACCTTGCTTTGTTTCTGATCACCATGCCATTCTCATCCAATTTTTTCTGAACACCCATATGGTACCAATGACAGACTGATTTGTAGGTGGAGGAACTAGGTTCCATACCTTGTTCCTTTCAAATTCATTGAGTTCACTTTGCATTTCTATAATCTAGTCTGCTTCTTGTAAAGCTTCCTTCACTGTTTTGGGTTATACAAGAGAAATGAAGCCATTGAAAGCACAAAGATTCTTCAACTGTGACCTTGTTTGTGTACCAGTGGTTGGGTCAGAGAGATGATATTGTCAGCTGGATGAGATGAAATATATTTGAATCTCGTTCTTGGATACCATGGTTCAGGTTCTCCATCGATCTTTTCTGGTCTTGAAGTAGTGGCCTGATCATTCATCTATTTGTGATCATCTTTGTCAAGGCTTTTATCTATATTTTCAAGGCTTTGAGACCTATTTTCAAGGCCTTGAAAATGGCTTCTGTTTCCTTCTGAACCTTTCTTGAACCCAAGAGAGTTCTAAGCTTCTTCTTCTGATTCATGCTTGTTCAGATTCAGGTCTGCAAAACTTTCACTCAAAGAACCATCATAGCTTTCATAAAAAATAACACGAATACTTTCTTCAACCAGCTTGGTTCTTTTATTATAAACTCTATAAGCTTTGCTAGTAAGAGTGTAACCAATAAATATAACTTCATCACTTCTTGCATCAAACTTACCAAAGTTGTCCTTACCAATTTTGTGGACATAGCATGTGCAACCAAAGGGTCTGAAGTATGAGATGTTTGGCTTTCTCCATTTGAAGAGTTCATAGGGGGATTTCCTCAAGATAGGCCTGATCAAGCACCTGTTCAGAATATAATTTGCTGTATTCACAACTTCTGCCCAGTAATGTTTTGGCAACTTATTTTCTAGAAGCATTGTCCTTGACATGTCTTCAAGAGTCATGTTCTTTCTTTCAACTCCATTCTGTTTAGGAGTTCTAGGAGAATAGAAAGTGTGAGAGATACCATGATTAGCACAGAAAAAATCAAATTTTAATTGATAAAATTCTCTACCATGATCACTTCTTATTGAATCAATGGGTAGGTTTTTTAAGTTTTGAAGTTCTCTGTAAAGATTTGTAAATTCAGAGAGGGCTTCAGACTTTTTTCCAGAAACATGACCCAAATATATCTAGAATAATCATCTACAACGACTAGCATATACCTCTTACCTTTTGGTGTTGGTGTCCTCATAGGACCACACAAATCCATGCGAAGTATTTCAATAGGTCTAGAGGTACTTACAAACTTCTTTGGTTTGAATGAGTTCTGGTCGGCTTACCCTGACACAAGCTTTGCATACATCATCTTCTTTGAAATTGATAGATGGTAATCCTCTTACCAGGTCCTTGGAGATCAATTTGTTCAAGGTATGCAAGCTAATGTGACCAAGCTTTCTGTGCCAAACCCTTGAATCCTCTTTCAAGGCCTTGAGGCACTTTAAGCTTTTACCTGCAGCTTTGTTAGTCTGAAAAGTATAAACATTGTTTGATCTAGAGGCTGTGAGAATGCAATTTCCTGATTTCTCATTTTTCACCACACACTTCTCTTTATCAAAGATAACCTTGTTCCCATTATCACAAAGCTGAGATACACAAAGAAAGTTAAATTTCAAACCATCAACTAGATACACATCAGAAATATAATTTTCAGAATCTGTACCAACTTTACCAATACCAAGAATGTTGCATTTTCCTTTGTCACCAAGAGTAATTGAACCTTCAAATTACTCTTTCAATTCTGAGAATAGAGATCTCTTTCCACTCATGTGTCTTGAGCAACCACTGTCCATAAACCACTTATGTTCTTTGATGTTGGTGACAACCTGCAAACACCAATCACTGCCTTACCCAGATGTTAGACCAAGTTTTGAATTTGGACTCATACTCAGGATCAACCATCTTAGGTGGTATGACCCCTTTAGGAACCCAAATCTGTCTGACTTGTCCTTTAAGTTGAAATGGCAATGTGTTCCTCATTATATGAGGGTCTCTTCTTCTGAAAGGACAAGTCATCTTCATATGACCAATCTTTTTGCAAAAATGACACTTAGGAAAAGTTTTGCTTCCATATTTCACAAATCTGGTATTATTGTTTCTTGGAAAATTTGGATTGTATCCAATACCAGTTTTATGAACAGACTTTGAACTTCCTCCAAGAATCAAGTTTAACTTATGTTCTGAGCCTGCAAGCTTGACTTTGACTAATTCAGATTCATGAAGTTTCTTAGCAAGAGTAGCCTTTTGTTTATCTAATTCATCAACCTGATGTTTTAGATTAACAAGGTTGTTACTCAGCAAAGTGTTCTCAGTGACTACCTCCTTGACTTGTGTTTTCAAGGCTTTGAAACTGCTTTTCAAGGCCTTGAAATCACTGTCATTCTTCTTCTGAGAGATTTCAAGATTCTGATTTAGACAAACAAGTTGTAAATTCTCTTTTGCTTGCTCATGAACTTTTTCTTTCAAAAGTCTGATCTCTTTCAGATAATCTTCTTCATTTAAAAGCATTGTTTTGAGATAATCTGAAAGAGCATCTTTTGGTTTTGAAATCAGGCAGTTTACCATTACCTCAATGTTCTTCTCAGAACTTTCATCATGCTTGGCCATTAAGCATAGGTTGGCATGTTCTTCTTCAGATTCAGATTCACTTGAGCTGTCTAAATCACTCCATGAAGCTATCATAGCTTTCTTTCTCCTATCATGGTCTTTATTTTGGAAGTTCTTGCTTTTCTTGTGTGGACAGTCTCTTATCAAATGTCCTGCATCACCACACTCAAAGCAATTCATGACTTTGGATTTATTTTGTGAAGAAGACTTACCTTTGTAGTCCTTGCTACTGGATGATCTGTTTCTTTCTCTGTTGAAGACTTTGTTTCCAAAGTTTTTCATCATCTTGAGAATTCTGGTTAAGACTTTCGAGATTAATGCAAAAGGATCTTCATCATCATCATCTTAAATTTCAAGGATTTGAATTTTCTCATTCTCTTTGGCCTTGAGTGCTAAGTTCTTGACACCTTCAGGTAGCTCTCCATCAGCTTCATTCATGGATATTTCATGTGTCATGAGCTTCCCTTCTAGGTCATCAAGTTGTAGTGATGGGAGATCTTGATCTTCTTCAATGACTGTTATCTTTGGTTCCCATTTGTCCTTTGGAAGACTTCTCAGTATCTTCCTCACCTTTTATTCATTGGAAATATGTTTTCCCAAAGAATCAAGGTTATTGACAATGTTAGTGAACCTCTTGAACATCTCTCTGATTGACTCATCTGCATTCATCTTGAACCTCTCATATTTCCTGAGATAGATGTTGATCTTAGTTTCCTTGACTTCACTAGTTCCTTAAAATGTCACCACAAGCTTGTCCCAGATTTCTTTGGCAGTCTTGCAGCCTGAAATCCTGTTGAATTCATCTGTACTCAAAGCACAATACAAGATGTTAATAGCTTTGTAATTCTTAGAAATTGTTCTAACTCAGAGGAGGAGAGTGAGTCTTCAGATTTGGGATTTTTGATCCCATCTTTCTCTGTAAAGAAAGTGTGATGTCCATTTTGAATAATTGTCCAAAGTTCTATGTCTTGATCAATGATGAACATCTTCATCAGGGCTTTCTAGTGAACAAAGTTGTCTCCACAAAATAGAGGAGGTATGTTGGAAGCTCTTCCCTGTGACAAACCACCATCACCTGCAGTACTCATGATCACCAGATGGTTAATCTTATACAGTGATACAAGCTCTGATACCAATTGAAAGGGGAGTATGCAGATGAATATGCAGCACATATACTCTGGAGGGGGGGGGGGTGAATAGAGCATGCCTACTTTTTGTAAAACTAGAGGAGGAAAAGAGTTTTAGTTTTAGTGCAAAGGAGTTCAAGGCATTGAACACAAATTCAAGCCTTTGGAGTGAAATACAGTTTGCAATAAAACAAACAAGTCTTTTTCAAGGCCTTGAAAAGAGTTTCAAACCCTATGAATGTGAATGAACTGTAAATGTAAGAGACAAAGAATTTATAGAGTTCAGTCCACTTGGAACTACGTCTCTACCTCAAGGATCTTCTCCCTGCAGGATTTTCAACTCAATTCTTATTTATCAAAAGCTAAGCCCTAGATCTCAAGCACAGAGAATTGCCTTACTCTGTCACAGCTTGTGGTTCTCCCTAACCTATGTAGTACCTGCTCTAACTAACTGATTAACTAAGAATTCTGTATTTTTCACTTTGAAAAATCCTTGAGAATCATGTATATAAGTATTACAGAAATGATCTACCAATAAGGTACAATACAGAAGAACACTACGGTAGAAAACTGTAGTGAAGAATGCAGTCAAATTATGTGTGTTGGATTGTGAGAGTGATGAACTTCTTTGATGCTTGCCAATCCAGAATTGTGTCTCCATTTTTGCTCGTTGAGTATTGTGTCTTGATGCTTCAAATTGGGCTCTATTTATACAGTTTGAAACTCTTCAAATCTTCCCAGAATTTCAGCAACAACTTCCTGTATTTTAGGCAACAACTTTGACTCTCTTCAACAGCCTTCTCCAACGGATAGTTGGTAACAATCTTTAGAGATTTTGCTTTGATCTTGTTTATAAAAAAATTGATAAGCTGTCTAGAAGATTTGATTGATCACATGATTCTCTTCACTAAGTAATTTCCTTCCTGCAAAAGTCAGATAAGGAACCAAATCCTGCAAATATAGGAAGTAAAATTTCCCTGCAAAAATGAGTCAAAACAATGGATTAAAACATGTTAGATATCTCAAAACATTTTGTATTTCATCATCAAATAATAAGACATTAAGTACAAGGGTGAGAGGGATGGTATTAAATCAAAAGATTTTAGAAAAACACCCCTCAAAACATGTATGCAGTTCAGACAGTTTCAAGGCTTTGAATCCTGGTTCAAGGCCTTGAAATAACTGTGAAACCTGATTCAATTAAGGCTTTGAAAACTTGTTCAAGGCCTTGAAATACCTAAGTATTTCAAGTCCACGAAACTTGTGACCTTACAAATACTTCATCGAAAATACCCCCATCTGCTTGCAGAAATTGGAGGTCAGTAGTGATTGGTATCCAAATTTTCATGGTATTTTGGTTTACACATATGCTGCTGTCAATATAAATCGCAATGCAGGTATTTCAGCTGTAGTTTTCTATGAATCTCTTGGCAAGGAGCTTTGGAGAATGGTGAAGATCCATAACTTCATTACTAATCATCTTTTCCAGCTCTTCTCAAGCCAACAATGTGGCAATTCATGCTGTTGTTGAGGATTGTAGGCAACTTATTGCTTTTTTGACAGTTATAATTTTTGTTTTGTTCCTAGAGCTCATAATAGTGTAGCTCACATTCATGCTCACTCTCTTTTTTGAGCTTTCTATCGGTCCAGTTTTGATCTTGTATTGTTGGCTGCGATAGCCTCTTATTCATTTAATGAAATTTCTCATGTTTGATTGGAAAAAGAGAGTGACTAAATAGTCAAATAAGAATCGCATTTTTGTAATAACTGTAACACATATACCAAGGACACCAAATGCGTGTACAGATGGTTTTGTAAAGAGAGGCCTCAACTATGCTGTTTTTCGTTTCTTTCTTTTTTGTGAAAATATATTTTACCTAATTGGGCCTGTGTAAACTTTCAAGCTGATCTGAATGGCCTACAAATCCTGTAACGCAATTGAGCATTTTGCTTACAGAACCTTTGAAAAAAAGCAAATCGCATTTTGTCATGAGTGTTGAAGAGAAATGATTAAAAAAATGAGAGTTGAAGAGACCCGTTTTACGTTAACCTATGCAAATGGCATGTAGTTATGAGAGATGAAGAGACCCATTTGTTTGTGATTTCAGATAGATAGAGGAGGTTCCTAGAAATATCAAATAACCCGCCCACGGCTTACAACGACGACTTTTTCAACGAAATCCGTGTTGTGTGCTAGTATTTGTATTCACGTGGTGTGTCAACGAACGCCTCTTTGAAGCAGAGAGTTTGTCTTCTTTGAAAACACATCTCCTTCGAATCTTCCAACCAACCCTCTTTTTCTCTTCTCATAAAAGAAACCCAACTTACTGATTTATCTCGACGGAAAACAAAATCAAACCTCGATTATGATGAAGAATAGCCCGCAAATTGCGAAGCATAACCGCGAAAGCACAGTCATGGACGAAGGATACAAAGAAGCCTCCGCCGGCGACGGGTGCGGTTGTTTCGGGATGCTCTGTTTCCGCCTCCTCAGCAACGGAGAAGGCAGGGGATTGTTGGAACAGAACCCGGAAAACGAGGCGTGGATAGTGAAGAAGCTGAAGGAGGTGAAAGAGGCTTCAGAGCTATTGGCAGGACCGAAATTGAAGAATTTCATAAGGAATATTCATCATACGGTCTTTCTCAATATGATTAGAAGGAAAATTAACCTTAGAAACACTAACTTCATGTGACATAAACAAGAATCCTTTCTTGGAATCTTGCATGTTGAACCGTTTCAACACCTTCTTAAAATATGTAATCTGACTTAGGCCGAGAAATCTTCTTGATCTAAATCTATAGATCTTTATACCAAGTATATATGTTGCATCGCCTAAGTCTTTCATTGAAAAATAATTCCTTAGTCAATGTTGAAAAGACTGCAAAGTAGAGACATCATTCTCAATGAGTGGTATGTCATCCACATAGAAGACCACATGTGCTCCCACTAGCCTTCTTGTAAACACAAGATTCATCATCATTTTTGATGAAACCAAACTCGTTGATTGCATCATCAATTTGAAGATTCCAACTCCGAGATGCCTGCTTCAATCCATAACTTGATCGCTGTAACTTACACACATTTTCCACATGCTTTGGGTCATCAAAACCCTCAAGTTGTGTCATTTACACATCCTTAAGGAAGTTTCCGTACATAAATTATTTTTTGACATCCATAAGCCAAATATCATAATCGTGGTAAAAATCAATTACAAGGAAGATGCGAATGGATTTAAGCATCGCAATGGGGGAAATGTTTCATCATAGTCTATACCATGGACTTGCCTGAAACCTTTAGCCACCAATCGCCTCTCAAAAGTTATCACATTACCATCCATGTCACTTTTATTATTGAAAACTCACTTGCACCCTATATGTTTTAGCCCTTTAGATAGTTTCACCAAAGTCCATACTTTGTTTGCATACATGGATTATATTTTTGATCTCATGGCTCCAAGACATTTTTCAGAGTTTTGCCCACTTGTGGCCTCCTCATAGGTTGTACGCTTATCCTGATCCATGAGCAATAAATTCTCTGCCATGATAAATCCATATCTCTATGGTCCTTGACATATCCTACCTGATCCGCGAGGTTCTTGTGTCACTTGATCAAGTTGTTGTGGGTGATGCTCATGTTCCACGAAGGGATCAATATTCTGTTGCGGTTCTTAAACTTCTTTAAGTTCTACTTTCCTCCAGCTGATTCCTTTATAGATAAACTCTCTTTCTAGAAACACACCCGTTCGAGCAAAAAACACTTTTTCCTCGATCGGATTGTGGAAATAATATCTTTTTTTTCCTACAGATATCCCACAAAGATACTCAATACTAAATTCACTCTACACTTTCATGATATGGCTTGGTTTAATATCAACCATTAATTTGTAGTATAGGCGTATCTCTACTGTCATGCCTATGTAGTTTTAATCCTTATCCGTCCATTTAGTTTTATTTCTAGAGAGAGGAAGGTGTGAGATGAGAGGACTCAATAACACAGACGAAATTCATGGAAAATTTGGATCGATCTTCAACTACAAAAAACGTAGTATTTGTTTCTTGCCCACTCTCGAATCAACTTATCTCTGTCTTGAGCATCCTCTCTATATTTGGAGGAAAAAATTCATCTTGTTATGTATTTTTTTTCGCTGACCACATCGCCGCAAAGCTTCACCATTTTTTAGGACAAACCTGGTCAGACCCACCCATCCCCATCGAAACTGAAGAACCCCAAAACGTAGGTTTTCACGGTGCTCATGATCGGGGTCGGATCCCTCCTCACCTGAGTAGGTCGGTTCGGTCTGTAAAGTAGCAAGATATACAGTCGAAATGACCCGTGCTCAACCCAAGTTATGGGACAAAATTTTCCCTCTTAGGGAATGGAAAAAAGAATTAGCATGTGCATGTGTTTAGATGTGTGACACACTGAAGGGGTGAAAGTGGCTTTTCCAAAATTGGAAGGTATTTATGTCAAACTTCAACGGGTGAAAGTGTCTTTTACCCGTTTCACAATGATTTTTTCTGCAAATGACTCGATAATGTGAGCAAAGTTGAAGTGCAGTGGCGTCAATTTGTTATCGTCATCATAAACCCTCGTCGACTTCACTATCTCCCCTCCAATTTCTTCTCCTTTTCACTTGCTTCCTCTTCAAGTTCGTCAAAAACCAGAACCTGCCCTTCCTTTCTCTCTCTCTCTCTCTCATCTCCAGGACATGGCGGATGCTTACTTGAGGTACAACGACGCTCGTCAGCAGCCGAATCTTCCCCCCTCTCGTCGCGAAACGACCTCGCTCTGAATATGGTACTGTCCTCATCTTTCTCCCCATACATTCATTACGCCTCTCTCTGTGTGTCGTTATATCACCTACTAGATTTGCCAAAACCTCTGGATCTTCCAAGTCTTTATGGGATAAGACATGTGCTCTGATTAGAGTTCAAACACTATGGCGCATATCTTCCCAAGATAACGCATGCTTATGAGTAACTACAGGTGGCGAGTAGAACTAGTCCCTGAGATTCCTCGCCGTGTGCCTCGTCGATCATATAAGAATGATTGTCACTATATACCCTTTGTACTTTCATCTGTGTCATGAGGAGATGGGTTGGTGGTACTACATTGGCGTGACACCTTACGACTACGGATTATTCAGTCTTCCAGACACGGATGGGAAAGCAGCCGAACCAAATCTAAGTGACACGAGCATAAAACGAAAGATTCTCATTGCATCGCACTTTGTTATTTTTCATTGATCCCACCTACAAGATTCATATGGGGTCATGTAGGATATGAATATGATAAAGGATATGTAGATTCATCGGTGCACGACCTACGAGACTAGGTACGTTTTCATGATCTACGAGATGATAATTGAGCGAATATGAGGAATGCGGGAGTTATGGAGTTCATTATAATTATTATTTTCTTAAGGGTGCCTTCCTGCGCTGGCTATACGAGTTTGGTGTACGGATCTCTCGAAATGCAGGTACTCTCATCGGTCACACGCCACGACAACAAAGATACTTCTTGTAGATGATTGGAGCTTGAGATTGAAGGGAGACTAGATGAACTGTTGATTATGTATCCCCACTATGCGAGTGGGAGATGTTAGCATTTGGTGCGCCAATATGGGGTGCACAATGCAAATATTGTGACCTTATGGGGTTAGTTACAACAATGCTTAAACCTTATGGGGTTAGTAGCAAAGGCATACACCCTAGGGAGTTATAATGCAAACAAGGAATAAGTCTGTCCATATAAGGAGACAACCTCCTACATTATTTTATGTACTACAGTGTAGAGAGATCATGTGCTGATCAAAGACAGTTCTAGGAACCCTAGCCTCCCTCTCTAACTTTTGCACCAAGAAGGTGGAACGTGGGGTGGAACAAAGTGTTCGTCCTCGAGATTCACACTAGACCGGTGGGAGCAAGATCAAGACATGGGTACATGAAAGCAAGCAACCTCAATGATCATAATCCGCTGCGCTAGGAGCTTAGGAGAAGAGTAACACATAAATCTTCCGCTTTATTATGTGTTTAGATCTATGCATGATTAGATCAGTTTATTCCTTCAGGTATCAAAGCCATTGATTGGTGTTCCGTGCCTCGTAATGAGTGATATTCATATCTCTATATTGTGCCTCGTTTTTTGTCCCAAATTTTTTTGTATGCACATCATATACCACCGCGTAGATAATTTCGCGAGGATTCCAGAAATGTAAAATTCTTATTTTTGGACAAACGAGTAGGAAGTTATATGTGAAATACTAATCTGTCTGGGGTGCCCGGATTATATTGTCTCATGGTATGGTGTGCATGTGTGTTCAATTGTGAGGTGTGTATGCGGCCACATGGACTAATTGTGTTTTGTGGTACTCACATAATTGGAGCAAAAGTGGAGACAGCGACCCTAGTTGCCCCTCTAGTATCGTCCCAAGCAGAGAGAGGGATAAATTAGGTACACAACAGCCCCTAGTGGGAAAGGGTTGGGGCATGGTGACCGCAAGGAGCCCACCTATTAAGGGTGAAACTCCAACAATGCGACAGGGAGGACTAGAACATTGCACCATCAAGCAAATCTGCACACTGAGTACGAACTGTCCTACGCCCTGGGGGCGTGTTACTCACATAATTGGTGTGAGCTGGTGTGACTCATAGTTTGGTAGGAGAGGGATGTGAGAGTTGTACCTTACGACTGAGTGAAGATTAGAGCTATTGTGCCTTCAACGGAAACCCACAAGTAGCAAGGTTCACGCAACGATTTGACGGTGAAGTGAGCTCTAATTCAACTCAAATTTGAACCACAATCTTCGTGTAATGTCCTCTTGATATCCAACGGTTGGATTTCAGTTTGGTCTCTCTAAGTCCCTCTTTTTGTTTGCCCTAAATTTGTTATTTGGATGACTTGCTGAGCTAATAACTTGTGTTATTCATGATTTTTTATTCCCTAGAAGTTACTAGGGATGAATATTGGTATATTCCTACTATTTATTTAACTACAGTTGATGTTTTAACCTGGAGAATTGATTCTGTTATCTTTTTTCGTTTGGGTTTTCAAGTTGTAAATGGTGTCTTGTCTCGTGTTTTAGTTTATTTTGTACTTAGGTTGCATTGGCACCTATTTTAGTTTCATGATTGTGGGAGAAAAATGATTACTGACTATTTTTTTTCCGCTACGATTTGAGTGTTTTTTTGTGTTTTTGCCCGATTTCCGACAACTCTGAGGGTTGGAGGAAAGATACGCAAATGTGGCGTTTGGTTTTACGTCTGTTGCAGTAGTGAATCTTAGTATTTTAAAGGCTCCTAGAGAAAATAACATAAGGTACTCCATACGAACATATTTTAACATATTATTCCATCCGTCCTGCAAAGACAAGCACATTTTATAAACTGCAACTTCTCTTGGAGACATGCAATTATGTATTCCACTATAATTTTTGACATATTATTTATACTATTAACCTTGGTTTGTTTTCACAAATATTTTGTGCATTTAACATGAATGGGTAGTATTTGAACTTCATTTTATTTTCAACATAAAAATGTAAATGGACAACTATTATGGAACATATCAGAATGGATATATGAAGTGTATTTGTGGGACGGAGAGAGTAAATAAAAGTGGGATCAATGAAAGTGCATTCATTGGCAAAAGACTCATTACCGACAATGTTTAATAGCTCAATACATTCTTCATGGAATAAAGAATGGAAGATTTGGTAAAGATGGGTGGCTTACTCCTAAACGAGACATTATGAAGGCTTTTGATAGACTAAAGTGGAATTATCTTGAGGCTATTATGATTAAACTGGGTTCCATAGAATGTTTGTGGGCTTGATCATTTCTTGTGTTAAATTGGTTAGCTTCAAGCTAAACGTTAATGGGGAGCTAAGTGATTTTATCTATCCTAGCAGAGGCATTAGGCATGGTGATCCCTTATCACTGCCGTTCTATTAGCCATTTAATGTTTGCGGATGATTTGCTATTATTCTGCAAAGCAAACATTCATGAATGTAGTGTTGTGAATGTGGTACTTAAGCTTTATGAAGCTGCCTCCGGACAATCTATAGCCCAAATACTGCTTCTCTTTTGGTGGATTTTATCCAAAAAATTATGAAAATTTCTAAATCCTTCAAAGATAGTAACTATTTGGGTCTTCTCTCTCTCATTGGAAGATCAAAATCCAATTGTCTGAAGTTTTTTTAGGAGAGGATGATTGAGAAATTCACGTGTCAGAAAGAATCCTTTTTGAGCACTGAGGGTAGAGAAGTTCTCATTAAATCTGTATTGGCTGCTCTCCCAACTTTCGCAATGTCTTGTTTTCTCTTCCCCAGAAAATTATGCATGGAAATGAAATCTCTAATGTCAAATTTCTGGTGGGGTGGAGCAAAAAAAAAAATATACATATTCACTGGATAAGTTGGAACAAGCTATACAGGTTAAAAAGTGATGGCGTTCTTGGCTTCAAAGATGCATATTCTTTTAATTTAGCCCTTTTGGCAAAGCAGTATTCAAGGCTATCAAATGGAGAGAACTCTATTTTCAAGAAATTCTTCAAAGGTAGATTCTGCCCCAATTGTTCATTTTGGCAATGTGTGACTTCTAAGAATTATTCTTGGGGTGGAGGAGTATTATTGACGGAAGTAATATTCTGAAAAAAGATTGGAGGTGGAATATTGGAAATGGAAAAAATATGAGAATTTGGACTGATCCTTGGATTCCTCAATCTCCAATTTTAAAATTGCTTCCCGCAGAATTGAAGGCTACTCTATTAACCGAGTTGCTGATCCCAGATCATGGAATGTTGATTGGTTAGAGGACTATTTTCCGAGGTGGAAGTGGCTTATATTCTTTCGTTACCTCTCGGAGGTCCAAATTGCAAAGATAGAAGAGTGTGGCCCTTCCCAAAAAATAGAAATTTCTCAGTAAGTTTACCCTATGCTCTTATCAATAGAGACAACAACTCTACCAATTCAAATGTTGATGATGTTTCTGATTTTTCACAAAGTTCTCTTCTTTGGAGTCTCTGCATTCCTCCAAAAGTGAAGTTTTTTTATGGAAAGCTCTCAAGGGTAGTCTTCCTTCTTCTGCTGCTCTTAAAATAAGGAATTGTAATGTGGATGAAATTTGTTGCCAGTGTGGAGATAGTGTGGACTTTGAGATGCACCTCCTCAGAGACTGTTTTTTGGCTAAAAAGGTTTGGCTCTTGTCTTCACTCAAATTCATAGCTCATGGTAACGAGGGATCTTCTCTTCAATCTTGGTGGTCTGATTTCATTAATAAAGTTGAAGAGATTAGTGACAAACTCGCAAGTTCTGGAGATTTTCGTATTTACTTGCCTGAGAAATCTTGATAGCCAAAAATGATTGGCTTTTTAACAAAATCAAATGGAGCGTAGATCTTATTGCCTCTAGTGCCACTGCAAAGTTTTATGAATACTTCATGGGAAATTCCCCCACCTGCTTGCAAAATTGAAGGTCAATAGTGATTGGTCTCCCAATTTTGATGGTATTTTGGTTTACACAGATGCTGCTGTCAATATAAATCGCAATGCAGGTAGTTCAGCTATAATTTTCTATGACTCTTTTGGCAAGGAGCTTAGCAGAATGGTGAAGATCCATAACTTCATTACTAATCCTCTTGTGCTTGATAGTTCGGATATAAGGGATGCTTTCTTTTGGCTCAAAGAGAAGGTTTTCCAAAAAATCTGCATCCTTTTGGATTCAAAAACAATGGTTGACATTTTTTCCTGCTCTTCTCAAGCTAACAATGTGACTATTCATGCTGTTGTTGAGGATTGTAGGCAGCTTATAATTTTTTTTGACAATTGTATTTTTTTTTTTGTTCCTAGATCTCATAATAGTGTATCTCATATTCATGTTCAATCTGTTTTTTGAGCTTTCTATTTGTCCAGTTTGGACCTTGTATTGTTGGTTGTGATAGCCTCTCTTTTCTTTAATGAAATTTATCCAGTTTGGTTGAAAAAAGAAATTGACTAAATAGTCAAATAAGAATCGCATTTTTTAATAACAGTAACACATGTACCAAGGAGACACCAAATGCGTGTACGGATGTTTTTGCAAAGAGATGCCTCAACTATACGGATATTTTTTTTTTTTTTTTTTTTTTTTGTGAAATTATGTTTTACCTAATTAGGCGTGTGTAAACTTTCAAGCTGATCTAAATGGTCTGCAAGCCCTGTAACGGAATTGAGCAGTTTGTTTAAAAAACCTTTGAAAAAGAAAAAAGAAAACAATTGTATTTTGTCATGGGAGTTGAAGAGACCCATTTTACGTTAATCTATGCAAATGGCATGTAGTTACGAGTAGTGACGGACCCAAATTTTTTTTACAAGGGGGACCGTGTTAAATATAAGAGTATATTTAAGTTTACACTATATATATTTTTTAAAACGGATACAATAAGCAATATGTTTACATTCCCATTGTAAATTATGAAAATATGGTGATCTAATAGGAGCTTTGATTGGCCAAGTATCTACAATCTTATCTTTATAGAACTTCCAACAATAAATTTTGTGAGAACGGCCTTTGTCCCAAGTGGTAAAGGGAGATTCATGCCAGCTCACCGGCTCAGGTTCGAGCCACACCCCCCACCCCCTAAGTAAATAGATAGAAAATATATCCTTGCCAAGTTAAAAAAAAAAAAAGGAAAAAAAGAAAACAATAAATTTTGTGGTTCGCAAAAGAAAACACTTTAGTGCATTGATGCAAATTTAAAAAATATTGGGGCGGCCATATGCATATAAAGATGTATATATGAAGACATTTATGGGAGGTGTGTGTAATGTTTCTAACTCTAAGGGGGGAATGCTTATTATAATGTATATATGAATAAATTTATGGGTGATATGTGTATTTATTCTAACTTAAGGGGACCATGGCCCCTGCAGGTCATAACATAGTTCCGTCCACGAGAGTTGAAGAGACCCATTTGTTCGTGATTTCAGATCGATAGAGGAGGTTCCTAGAAATATCAAAGAACCCGCCCACAGCTTACTACGACGACTTTTTCAACACAATCCGTGTTGTGTGCGAGTATTTGTCTTCACGTCGAACATCTCTTTGAAGTAGAGAGTTTGTCTTCTTTGAAAACTCATCTCCTGCGAATCTTCCAACCAACCAACCAACCCTCTCATTCTCTCCTCATAAAAGAAACCCAACTTACCGATTTGCTTTAACCACTCTCTCTCCCCCTGTCCAGCTCTCTCCGTTTATCTCGTCGGAAAACAAACTCAAGCCTCGATTATGATGAAGAATACCCCGCCAATTGCGGAGCATGACCGCGAAAGCACAGTCATGGACGAAGGATACGAAGAAGCCTCCGGCAACGGATGCGGTTGTTTCGGGGTGTTCTGTTTCCGCCTCCGCAGCGACGGAGAAGGCAGGGGATTGTTGGAACAGAACCCAGAAAACGAGACGTGGATAGTGAAGAAGCTGAAGGAAGTGAAAGAGGCTTCGGAGCTCTTGGCAGGACCGAAATGGAAGAATTTCATTAGGAGGTTTGGGAAGAAGAACAAGAGGAGGACTCTGTTTCAGTACAGTCCGCAGAGCTATGCTCTCAATTTCGACGATGGTGATGACAGTGATGATGAGGAGGATGATTCGTTGATGGGTTTTCCGAAGATCGAAGAACGGCGACCTGGATTGTGATCGATTGTAACGTGTTACTGATTCAATTGGATTGGTTCTTGATTTAGTCTTTTTCTCATTGTTATTTGTAAATTATGACGTAATTAAGATCAAATGCCAATGCCACCATACATATTGCCCCCTATTTCTTGTTCTCTCAAAAGTCACCAAACAATTTAGCTGTCTTCTTTTTGAGAATTACATAATAATATTCTAAGTTTAGTTGTGGGTTCGGGGGGGGGAGTTAGGTATTCGAAACACCTGGGGCCAAAGTTTTAAAAACCGGAACGGCCATCGAACCGGTGAGGCACCGGTTCATGGTCAGACCGGTCGGACCGGTTCAATCGCACGTTTATTTAATAATATATATATATATTTTATTTTTTATACAAAAAATAATAAACATGATAAAAAAATACTAGAATGTTTCAATTGAAACTCATTTATTGTTGTAATATTTTCTCAATTCTTTTTTAATGTTGTAATATATTTTTTTAGTAATAGCTATATACATACATACATTTTTTTTATGGAAATATACATACATACATTTGTTGTTGAGATAAACATTTGTTTTTGAGATAAACATTCACGTGAGTTAGATAAATTTAAAGATGAGCACGTAGTAGAAGTCAAAAGTCAGTGTGAGTTAGATAGTTTTTTTTCAGAAACAGTTGGATAGTTTTTGAAATAAACATTTACATTACCCCACACAGTCACACATACGCAGACGAGAGAGAGAAAGAGAGACCGACGGGAGAGAGAGAAAGAGAGAGAACGGCGTGAGGGAGGGCGAGAGGTGGCCGGAGGAAGAAGGAGATGACGAGGACGACAGAGGTGCCATCTTTCTGCGACCCCGGCGCGGCAGCTTCTCTTTTTCTTCTTCCTCTTCTTCACCTGCTTCTTCTCCTTCGTATTTGTTAGATCTACTTCCAGATCTTCTTGGTGGTGTTGGTTTCGTTCGCAGCCGCGATTAGACCGACGGTGGCGGCGCTGGTGGTGGAAGATCGACGGCTTTTTCTGGGTTTCTTTATCTCCATCTGGGTTTTCAACAAGTTTTGCAAAAACCGGCAAAACCGGTCAGAACCGGCCGGTTCACCGGTTCGGTGAAAACCGCCGGTTTTTGATCGGTTTTGACCGGTTCCTTGCATTTACGGTCTATTACTCAAACCGGACCGGTTACCCACCGGTTCACCGGTCGAACCGGTCGAACCGGCCGGTCCGGTCCGGTTTTTAAAACTATGCCTGGGGCACTTTGGTGAGGTATTCAAATTACTTTGAGCACTCTTGTAATTTTAGCAAGGGCACAATTTCAACTTTTTACAAATCAAAAGGTAAAATTACAGTTTTTCAAAATTTGGGTAGGACACGTGCCTACGCGTGCCGCGGGCTAGCTCTGCCCCTGTGGGTTCGAACCCGGAACATTATGCAGGTTTCAAATGCTCTATCAATAAGCTAGCACCCAGCTATCCGTGTGAAACTCTTGGGCTAACACGGTGTTTCACGACACGTTCCGCCTTTGTGGATGAATATTAGAGAGAGAACTAGGGTTCCTACATATATGATCACTGGTACTGATTTACTATGAAAATGTCTCAATTATAGACAAACTTCTAGCTTACTGCAGCGTACCCCTTTAAATTTGTGTCAATTACGGAGCAGTCCCCCTAGGGCGCTACACGTAATTTTCTAACATGCACCACTCGAACTATTAGTCTCCAACCAAAATATTTACAAAGTATTGTGCGACCTTGTCGTCCGACTGTTGCGAGTACCTGCATTTCGGGAGCGTCTACACTAAACTCATCATGAGCTAGTAGTAGTGTGCTCAACCTCCAAAGAATGGTAATGCACAATTTAAACTCTTGTATGCCCCAAATTCGCTCAGGTGTTATCTCATAGACCACTAGCATGTCTAATTCCGTAGACAACACATTAGTGTGTCTATCTTACTACTGTTATAATCGTATGCTTCGGGATTACACATAAATATCGTAGGTGGCGCCAATGAATAAAACATAGTACGACGCACTGGCAATCTTCCCTTTATCCATGTGTCGCTTATACTCGTATTGACTGCTATCCCAGTAACGTCCATACTGCCAAATCATTCATAACCATAAGGTATCATGCTAAAGTACACCAACCCGTCCCTTTAGGACATAGATAATAGGTGTTGAGGGTATACATATGTCAATCAAACTTGGATGATTGAGGAGGACTACACGGCGAGGAGTTCTTTGGACTACTATACTCACCACCTTGTGTCGCACTATAGCACGTGTTCGGGGTAATACACGCCATAGTGTTAGGACTCTCTCAGAGCACATGTCTTAACTCATTAGGACCATTACGCAGATCTTAATTCAGTCACCACTGTTGAGTTCTGACGTAGGTAACGCAGCGGAATAACAAAAAAATTCCTACTCAAAGCCTTCCAAGGATCACAGGAAGAGCTATCATAACATGATAAGAGCATAGAAGATGTGTACCTTGGTTTGGGAGATCACACGAAGAATAGTGTCTTCGTCTCTATGCATATCCACACCTTGGATCTTGATTGGATTCCTTCTCACCGCGATGTGCTAGCGCGGAAGAAGGAGGAAGAGGATCACACGAACCGAGGAAGAGGCGCGGCCAAAGGGAGGCCAATGGCTCCTAAGGGCGGACGGGCAAGGGGTCGAACCTCCTTGCCTTGTCTCTCTCTCTTGCTTCGTTAAGTTCTCTTAATAATGACTTGCGTTAGAGAATTAACAAGCTAGAGTTCCTTTAAATAGTCATAACTCTTTATTAACTACATAAAGGCCCCAACACTAATCATGTCCTTACATGGATTAGCCCACATGCAAATTAGTCCTACTAAGTTTGCTTGTGGTTGCGTTATGATCCTTTTATTAATTAGTCCAACTAGTAAATACCTATATCCAATTTAATCCATTCGGTGTGTGACCCCATAGGTTTCTACTTAGTTGGTAGTAACTTATTGCTAACATGGAGTGATGTCTAGCAACACATCCATGCCACCAAACCAATAGAAAAAGTCAGTGACCCCGACAAACCAATATCACATATTGTATTATCCCTTTGTCTCCATATCTGGATTGGACACGAGACATAATAGTCACACTTGTATATCAAATTCATAGTTTCTCGATCCTGGGAATATGCTTATGCAAGCAAACAACATCAATATCTCCATATCGATTCATCTGAGTCTGGCCAGACATTCAATAAGCACCATCTCTCGAGTGGCCATGGATATTTTCTCCCATTATGTGGGAGGGACAAATCCTCTGTACGTCACTACGATCTCTAAGCTTGCATCCTATCATGCCCGATAACTATCTTTATAGTTTCCCGGTTAAGTAACATTAAAGCATGATATTCCACAACTAGAGTATGTAGTGACTTCAAGTCTAAGGATTACACTATTATTAGCACTACGAGAAGCGATTGTGACTTTGACATATTCTAATGTATCCTTCTCATTGTGGGTTAATCCAGTATGCCATTACTCGTAATGCGTACCCATGTGTTAGACTTGATATCTCCATATAAATCTACACACATACTAGTCTATATTTGATCGTCCTATTAACCAATATAATTGACTAGGGATATTTAAGATAAACAACACAAGGTATCTAAGGACTTCATTATATTAAATATCACAATAATTACTAAATGAATATTCTAACCAAAACATCGTTCATACTAAATATAGATTGCCTCTAGGGCACCTACTCCAACAGTCTCCCACTTGCACTAGAGCCAATCTGGTGCATCTTGTATGCCTATAGATCTAGTGTGCTCTTCATGCTTTCGCTGCGCAAGTGGCTTTGTGAGCGGATCTAAAATATTGTCATCCGTTGGAATCTTGCACATCTTCACATCTCCTCTATCGATCATATCACGAATAAGATGGAATCCCCTAAGTACATGCTTTGATTTCTGGTGTGATCTTGGTTTCTTGGCTTGTACGATCGCTCCGGAGTTGTCACAATACTACTCCATGGGATCCACGACGCTAGAGACCACACCGAGCTCAGTGATAAACTTCTTTATCCAAACTGCCTCTTTTGCTGCTTTCGCAGCAGCAATGTACTTAGCTTCAGTTGTAGAATCAGCAACTGTCCCTTGCTTAGAACTCTTCCAGCTCACAGCTCCTCCATTCAGGCAAAACATGTATCCTGACTGTGATCTGTAGTCATCTTTGTCGGTTTGGAAGCTTGCATCAGTGTAACAAATTACACTCATCTCTTCTTACCTCAAAATATCAAGAACGCATCCTTAGTTCTTCTCAAGTACTTTAGGATGTTCTTGACAACAATCCAGTGACTCTCACCCGAATTGGACTGATATCTGCTTACCATACTCAACGCGTATGATACGTCTGGTCTAGTACACAACATGGTGTACATGATGGATCCTATGGCCGAAGCATAGGGTATCCTACTCAAGCGGTCCTTCTCAATCTCATTGGAAGGACAGTCAGTCTGAGAGAGTGTGACTCCATGCGACATGGGCAAGAATCCCTTCTTGGAATCTTACATGTTGAACCTTTTCAACACCTTGTCTATATGTGTACTTTGGCTTAGGCCGAGCAGCTTCCTACATCTATCCCTATAGATCTTAATACCAAGTATATAAGCTGCATCTCCTAAGTCCTTCACTGCAAAACATTTTCCCAGTCAATCTTTAACAGATTGCAAAGTGGGAATATCATTTCCAATGATTAGTATGTCATCCACATACAAGACTAGAAAAAATATAGAGCTCCCACTAACCTTCTTGTAAACACAGGGCTCATCTTCGTTCTTGATGAAGCCAAACACTTTGACCGCGTCATCAAAACGTCGATTCCAACTCCTAGAAGGTTTCTTTAATCCATAAATGGATCTTTGTAGCTTACATACTTTGTTGTCATTCTCTGGATCCTCAAACCCTCAGGTTGTTTCATGTACACATCCTCGAGGAGGTTCCCATAAAGGAATGTTGTTTTGACATCCATTTGCCAAATCTTGTAGTCATAGTAGGCAGTAATAGCAATTAGGATTCTAATGGATTTAGTCATGGCGACTGGTGAAAAGGTCTCATCATAGTCAATACCATGAATCTGTCTATACCCTTTAGCCACCAATCGCCCCTTGTAGGCAACTACCTTGCCATCCATTTCGGTCTGATACTTGAAGACCCACTTGCACCCTATGGTTCGAGCCCCTTCAGGTGGTTCCACCAAAGTCCATACTTTGTTGGTATACATGGAATCCATTTCGGACCTCTTGGCTTTTAGCCACGTCTTGGAGTCTGGGCCTTCATGGCCTCTCCGTAGGTTGAAGGCTCATCATCCATGAGTGGTATATCATCGGGCTCAGTCACAAGATGTTCGTACCTCTCTGGCTCATGACGTATCCTTGCTGACCTAATGAGTTCCTGTGTTACGTGAACAGGTTCTTCCACAACACCTTGCGGTTCCTGTTCATGTTCCATCATCAGTTCAGTGGTTTGTGGTTCTTGAATCTCTTCAAGTTCTATAATCCTCCCACTTGCTTCTTTAGAGAATAACTCTCTTTCAAGAAACACGCCGGTCCGAGCTACAGACACTTTTTTCTCGTTTGGATTGTAGAAATAACATCCTTTAGTTTCCTTAGGATATCCCACAAACTTACATTTATCTGCTTTGGGCTCGAGCTTGTCTGTTTGTAAACGCTTTACATAGACATCGCAGCCCCAAATCTTCATAAACGACACTATGGGACGCTTCCCAGTCCATATCTAATATGGTGTCTTCATGACTGATTTGGATGGAACACAGTTAATGGTGAAAGGTGCAGTCAATAGAGCATGTCCCCAAAATGATTTTGGAAGATCTGTTTGACACATCATAGATCACACCATATCTAATAGTGTGCGATTCCTCCTCTGGGACACGCCATTCCATTATGGCGTTCTGGGTGGAGTGAGTTGGGATACTATCCCACACTCTTTAAGATACTCGTCAAAAACTCTTGGCTCAAGTATTCTCCTCCACGATCCGATCGCAAAGCCTTAATACTTTTACCAAGTTGCTTCTCTACTTCATTCTTGAATTCCTTGAAAAATTCAAAGAATTCAGATTTGGCCTTCATATCTACTGAAATCATCAGTAAACGTAATGAAGTAGGTGTAACCACCTCTGGCAGGCGTGGGAAACGGCCCACATACATCGGTATGTATGAGTGCTAGTAACTCACTAGTCCTCTCACCTTTCTTATTGAAAGGGGACTTTGTCATTTTTCCCAACAAACAAGAATCGCATGTCTCATATGATTCCAAATCAAATGAGTCAAGTAGTCCATCCTTATGGAGTCTAGAAATGTGTTTCTCGTTTATATGGACGAAACGACAGTGACATAGATATGTAGGATTTAAATCATTATTTTTAATCCTTTTAGTATTTATGTTTTAGATGGATTTATTTAGATTAAGGATATACAATCCATTAGACAAATGCACACTACAATAGTGCATACTATCAAAATAAATGGAGCAACACTTGTCCTTTATTGAAATAGAAAAACCCTTCTCGTCCAAACAAGAAACGAAAATAATGTTTCTGCTCATAGCAGGCACATAATAGAAATTGTCTAGTTCTAAAATAAGTCCAGAAGGCAAAGATAGTTCATAAACGCCTATAGCTAATGCAACAACTTTTGCTCCATTCCCGACACGCATATCTATTTCCCCTTTAGCCAATCTTCTGCTTCTTTTCAAATCCTGCACATTTCGAAAAATGTGAGAACCACATCCAGTATCCAATACCCAAGATGAAGAAATAGATAGATTGACGTCTATAACAAAAATACCTGGTGGTGGTGGAATCACTATTCCAAGCTTCTTATCCTCCAGATACTTGGGGCGATTCCTCCTCCAGTGGCCCGGCTGGCTACAGTAGGGACAATCACCTTTAGCTACGCCCCCACTAGTGAAACACCCTCCCGATCCGCAAGGCCGGCCGGGCCCCACGTTCGGAAGAGATGTCTCCGCCCGAGGTGATGAGCCTCATTGGGAACGGATAAGGATCGTCGGTCCACAACTAGTACAACCATCGATAACAAATCAAAACATAATTTATTACAAAATTCCAAGATAAACGGTGATAGCATTTGAAAAACTAAGAGAACATTTGAAATGACAATACTAGGTGTTATTTTAAGCAGCAAGTCTTCCTATCCAGCTGTGTCGTGAACGTCCCCACCTCATAGGTAACCTGCGGGTTTTGAAATAGCAAAAGCCGACCGCAGAAAAACATTTTAAGTCGGTAAAAACTGAGTAAGAATCATATTACAACATGTAAAACGAGTTTTGGCTCAACAATTATATAATCAACGTATCTGGAGTAAACCCACATCAACTGTAAACAATAACTGATTTCACATCTTTAGTCATTAGTTCGGCTGAGGCGTATTATGTCCTAGCGGGTAACGATGTCCACAGAGAGGTCACGATGCAATAAATCACAATATGGGTGCCTCTTGGGATATCACGATCCCAATTCACCCGAGCGTTGTGGGAGCCCATACGTCAATCCCCGCTCAAAACACAACTATGAGACCTTAAGTGTTGACACCCCTATGTCGTTGTGACCCAAACAGACATAAGTAGTACTCTATAGTTTTCACAGCAAATGGGTGGATCGCATCCTTGCGCCCCCGGCCGTAGCCTCGACATAAATATATGGGTGGATCGCAACCTTGCGCCCCCGGCCGTAGCCTCCACATAAATATATGGGTGGATCGCAACCTTGCGCCCCCGGCTTTAGCCTCAACATGAATATATGGGTGGATCGCAACCTTTCGCCCCCGGCCGTAGCCTGCACGCACATCCTCTGTACATCGCCCCAATTATATTATAGTGCATTATTCAACCGACATTTCAGAACTGTAACATTTGATTCAAAGATCATATCATAACCGCATATTTATCGAAACGGGATATTCAAAACGGGTTCTCAAAATCGTGATTCTCAAGCATTTGATCCGTCCGTAAAATATTCCAAGTATCACGAGTTATAACAAGTTCATACCTTTGAAGATAACACACGCAAAATCACATTTTGACAGTTAAGGTGTTGTACACATGAACTTACCGATAACAAGTAGAGGAGTGCACGCACGAAAAGCGAAGTCCTAGTACTCGTGCTCAATAAACTCGTCGTCTACGAACCGGGTGTCTACAAATACGCAATTTATCCTAATTAGCTCATTGACACGACAAATGCAACCATGCTCTATATGCCCCCGATTAATTTTCCAAACTAATTATACCCTTAACATAATTTGCAAAAACTTGTTGACTAATGCCAGACCTAAATATTAAATAAGACACAATAATTTTATACAATAATTATACTAGAATAAAACAAGATTTAGTTATTAAGGATATGCTAAAGTTTATTTGACTAGTATATTCCAAAAGAATTGTAACAGCTCATATAGTTCTTAGTTAAATTTAAGTTTAACTATGAAACGAGTGGACCTTTAATTACGAAAACGGCAACTTAAGTATAGAGAAGTCTTAACTAATAATCCGGAAAGATATTAATTTACCTTCTTCTTCCCTATGTCTTTCTTTTTTTTTCATCTAAATATCTTTTAAATAAAGATAAGTTAGTATTTAATGAGATGATGTTATCTTACACACATAAATATAGTACTATTGTTGTTATCATAACTAGTAAACTTTCATACTAGCGCCAATCGATTAGCCAAATGATATAGTAAAGAAAATTCTTTGAATAGCATGTAATTGTACTTATAAATTCAAATATAATTTTAACTAATATAAGTAGATAACTATAATTAATAATAAAAACAGTTACTAACCGTTTAGAAATGTAACGAAAACTTTCGGATAATTCAGTCAATTTGACTGATAGTAAACGACACGGACCTCCCATATATTTTCAGGAACTACAAGCAGCACCCCATGAGTTATATGATGAAAATGAAGAAGATGCACTTTTTCCCTTGCGAAATTACACCTGGCTCCCCTAAAGATACATAGCATGCAACAAAACCCCCAACTCAATTTAAACCTTTGCACTTATACCATCTTCTTCGCACCAATTCCATCTCAAAATGTGTTCTAGTAATTAAGACTCGATTTTGACAATGAAACAGGAAATAAGAGAGAGATTAGAGTTTACCCACGCCAATAACGATGAAAAACGGTCGAGAAATTGGGCGGGTCGAGCTCGCCGTCGGGGAGCTCGATGGTGGTGGTCTACGGGGTTGTTCCTTCTACTTTCAGCCGCATTTATGTGGCTCTCCGTTCTCCTCGGACTCTCAGGATCGCAATGGAACACCGAGTGGAGGATGGGTATCAACGGATTCGTCGGCTCAAACTTCGCCGGCGACAATGGAGGGGCGGTGGTGGTACTCAACGCCGATGATTTCGGCGTCTTAGCTCTGGATGAAGTTGTTTCAGATCTCCTCAAACCTCTATACGTGGAGATAGAGCTATTTCAGGAGCTGGGTTTGGTCCGGGTTACCTTGTCGAGTCTCGACGCCGGTAACAATGGTGGCGGCGGCGGCGGTTGGGCCACTGCTTGCTGCTGCCGCCGTGCTGCTGTTGCTGCTGCTGCTGCTGTTGTTCTCGTTGTCTTGACAGCGCGACAGAGAGAAAGAGAGAGAGAGTGATGGAGGGCTTCGAGTGAGAGAGTCGAGGTGGTGGTGGGTCCGGAATAAGCAGCGGCCTTGTGCCGCTGCTGTGGGTTTCTCGCCGGCAGAACAGAGATGGAGAGAGAGAGAGACAGGGGAGTGAGTTGGAGGGGTGGTGATGGTGGTGCAGGTGGTGGCCGTGGTGATAGTGGTGTCGGAGGTGTGTGGAGGAAGAAGAAGAGGAGGAAAATATATAGAGAAGGGGGGAGAGATGACGTGCAGGAGGAGAAGAAAAGGTTTGGGGAGTTGGAAATATGTTGGGGAACTCAAATACTTCCAGAGGGTTGGGGAATGTGGGGTTTTATTTTTTTTCCTCCTTCTTCTTCTTTTATTATTATTATTATTATTATTATTATTATTATTATTATTATTATTATTATTATTATTATTATTATTATTATTATTATTATTATTATTATTATTATTATTATTATTATTATTATTATTATTATTATTATTATTATTATCATCATCATCATAGTATAGTATTTATACGTATCTATACATCATGTATTATACGGTATAAGTACGAGTATAAGAATACAGTATTATCAGTATATATACGGTACAAATATATTTGTTTATGTAAAAGACACTTACTTCCCCCTTAGATTCTAATATTGCAGGTTTTACCCCCAACTTTGTAAAAAAAAAAAAAAAAAAATGCACAATCACCCCTCTTAACAATTTAGGGTATTTCATCATATCCCCCTTAAAACAACGCTTCATCCCCGAAGCGTAAGACAATATCTCCCTACTTCAAACCGTGTAACTAAATGCAACCAGCGAGATGCAACTGTACTGAAGACGTGATAGGCTGATGGCTACACGAAATTGTAAGCACATACTGGTGGTTCGCAACACTCCATTCATTCTTATCAATTTCATTTTTTTTACCAAATTAACTGGAATCGGTCAATTATACCTTCCCCTTAGGGTCCCTATTTTGACTTGGGTTACTTGGTGTCACCGGTTCCTACGAGTCGAGTTCCAGATAGATCTACAAGGAATAGGCAAGCATTTCTGGAATCTTAACAAAAGGTGACGAGGTAAAGTAAAACGACGTGCCATGACTAATCAATTAAAATATCGTTGGGGTGGAATGAATAGGGATGTACCGGTCACTACGTTGTCCTCATCAGCTTGAGTTTGATTCATGACATTGATTGTTCCAGCCGTACTACGTGTTCTGGATGCTTGTGCTTTTCAGGCTGATGGGACACTGCTTCCCTGGGGTCGGTTGTTGTAGTCATTCCTACCTTGCCAATTGTTTGTTCGGTTAAAGCCTCCTTCATTGTTGTTATTCCTGCTATTGTTGTAGTCACCGTTGTTGTAACTACCATTGTTGTCCGCTCGAGTCTTTATCCTGCACTCGGACTTCCGGTGGCCCAACCTGCCACAATTGAAACATGTCACTTTGTTCCCATGACAATCTTTCCCTGGATGGTCGTTGCCACAGCGGTAGCAGCGGTATACTCGGTTTCTTTTTATCTCCACCATTGTTTCCATTATCGCGGTTGTGGAGATTTGGTGCTGCTTGTGCACCTGATTTTCTTTTCCTGCTCTCCTCAAAGTTCTCATCGAACATCCGCTGTACATCTTGTGCTGCCCCATAAGCTTCATGGAGTGTCTCAAAACGAGTCACACCCAAGGTCCTCTTGATTTGGAAGTTTAGGCCTTCCACAAATCTCTTTACTGCTCTTGCTTCTGTCGGTACAATCTCTCCTCCGAACCGCATGAGTTCCATGAACCTATCATAGTAATCAGAGATGTTATCGTTCCCTTGTGTCAGATTTAAGAACTCCTTCAGCTTTCGAGTCTTGACATGATCGGGGTAAAATCGTTCGCGGAGTGCTGTCTTTAACTGTTCCCAGCCAAATCCCGGTTGGGCGAGAAGCTCTCTTCCCTTCGCAGACCACTAGTTGTCAGCCTCCTTCTTGAAGTAGTACACAGCTACTTCCACTCGTTGGTCCTCTGGGCAGTGTGCTGAAACTAGCGTCTTTCCAAAGTCGCAGATCCAGTTCTCCAAGATTGTCGGATCCTCGGTAACATAAAAGAAGTCGGGTCGGAGCTCCGCGATCCTTCTCATTATGTCATTTCCCCCGCCTTGGGTATTTTGCAGAATCTGCGTCAAGGTCAGTGTTGCCTGTTCCATGTTCTAGAACTGGATCGGGTCATACTCTGGGGCCGGTTCTGCTCGAGGTGGTTGGTTTCCTCGGTTCATTTCGGATTGTTGAGCCTTGCGTCTCCTGGTATAGTAGTGATGAGGTTCGGCAAATCGCATGGTACCTTACGAATATAATCTTACTCAATATAATTTCTATCTCATTCACATACATGTCACACTCGAGTATGAGGCAATTCGAAAGAATAAGGCCGTATAAAGGTTCTAAAGTCCACGTGCACTACTACCGATTCATCAAATAAACAGGCGATCATGATCACACATGTCCAAGAATATCTTAATTAAGCACATCATAGCAATCAACTCTGCTAGCCAACCGTAATCACCACATCCAGCAGTTATGAAGTTAATCAGGAATTAAGCTACCCAACATCCCCCGGCTTGTTCAATTTTATTACCGGTTTTAGTTGTCCTGTGTCCATTTTAAATTTGAAAATCTTATTTAGTGGAAATCGAATGATCGCACTAACTTAGAACCGTCGGCTCTGATACCAGCTGAAACACCCTCCCGATCCGCAAGGCCGGCCGGGCCCCACGTTCGGAAGAGATGTCTCCGCCCGAGGTGATGAGCCTCATTGGGAACGGATAAGGATCGTCGGTTCACAGCTAGTACAACCATCGATAACAAATCAAAACATAATTTATTACAAAATTTCAAGATAAACAGTGATAGCATTTGAAAAGCTAAGAGAACATTTGAAATGACAATACTAGGTGATATTCTAAGCAGCAAGTCTTCCTATCCAGCTGTGTCGTGAACGTCCCCACCTCATAGGTAACCTGCGGGTTTTGAAATAGCAAAAGCCGACCGCAGAAAAAACATTTTAAGTCAGTAAAAACTGAGTAAGAATCATACTACAACATGTAAAACGAGTTTTGGCTCAACAACTATATAATCAACGTATCTGGAGTAAACCCACATCAACTGTAAACAATAACTGATTTCACATCTTTAGTCATTAGTTCGGCTGAGGCGTATTATGTCCCAGCGGGTAACGATGTCCACAGAGAGGTCACGATGCAATAAATCACAATATGGGTGCCTCTTGGGATATCACGATCCCAATTCCCCCGAGCGTTGTGGGAGCCCATACGTCAATCCCCGCTCAAAACACAACTATGAGACCTTAAGTGTCGACACCCCTATGCCGTTGTGACCCAAACAGACATAAGTAGTACTCTACAGTTTTCACAGAAAATGGGTGGATCGCATCCTTGCGCCCCCGGCCGTAGCCTCGACATAAATATATGGGTGGATCGCAACCTTGCGCCCCCGGCCGTAGCCTCGACATTAATATATGGGTAGATCGCAACCTTGCGCCCCCGGCCTAGCCTCAACATGAATATATGGGTGGATCGCAACCTTGCGCCCCCGGCCGTAGCCTCCACGCACATCCTCTGTACATCGCCCCAATTATATTATAGTGCATTATTCAACCGACATTTCAGAACTGTAACATTTGATTCAAAGATCATATCATAACCGCATATTTATCGAAACGGGATATTCAAAACGGGTACTCAAAATCATGATTCTCAAGCATTTGATCCGTCCGTAAAATATTCCAAGTATCACGAGTTATAACAAGTTCATACCTTTGAAGATAACACACGCAAAATCACATTTTGACAGTTAAGGTGTTGTACATATGAACTTACCGATAACAAGTAGAGGAGTGCACGCACGAAAAGCGAAGTCCTAGTACTCGTGCTCAATAAACTCATCGTCTACGAACCGGGTGTCTACAAATACGCTATTTATCCTAATTAGCTCATTGACACGACAAATGCAACCATGCTCTATATGCCCCCGATTAATTTTCCTAACTAATTATACCCTTACTATAATTTGCAAGAACTTCTTTACTAATGCCAGACCTAAATATTAAATAAGCCACAATAATTTTATACAATAATTATACTAGAATAAACCAAGCTTTAGTTATTAAGGATATGCTAAAGTTTATTTGACTAGTATATTTTAAAAGAATTGTAACATCTCATATAGTTCTTTGTTAAATTTAAGTTTAACTATGAAACGAGTGGACCTTTAATTATGAAAACGGCAACTTAAGTATAGAGAAGTCTTATTAAATAATCCGGAAAGATATTAATTTACCTTCTTCTTCCCTCTTTTTTTCTTTTTTTTTTCATCTAAATTTCTTTTAAATAAAGATAAGTTAGTATTTAATGAGATGATATTATCTTACACACATAAATATAGTACTATTGTTGTTATCATAACTAGTAAACTTTCATATTAGCGCCAATCGATTAGCCAAATGATATAGTAAAGAAAATTCTTTGAATAGCATGTAATTGTACTTTTAAATTCAAATATAATTTTAACTAATATAAGTAGATAACTATAATTAATAATAAAAATAGTTACTAACCGTTTAGAAATGTAACGAAAACTTTCGGATAATTCAGTCAATTTGACTGATAGTAAAGGACACGGACCTCCCATATATTTTCAGGAACTACAAGCAGCACCCCATGAGTTATATGATGAAAATGAAGAAGATGCACTTTTTCCCTTGCGAAATTACACCTGGCTCCCCTAAAGATACATAGCATGCAACAAAACCCCCAACTCAATTTAAACCTTTGCACTTAGACCATCTTCTTCGCACCAATTTCATCTCAAAATGTGTTCTAGTAATTAAGAATCGATTTTGACAATCAAACAGGATATAAGAGAGAGATTAGAGTTTACCCACGCCAATAACGATGAAAAACAGTCGAGAAATTGAGCGGGTCGAGCTCGCCGTCGGGGAGCTCGATGGTGGTGGTCTACGGGGTTGTTCCTTCTACTTTCAGCCGCATTTATGTGGCTCTCCGTTCTCCTCGGACTCTCAGGATCGCAATGGAACACCGAGTGGAGGATGGGTATCAACGGATTCGTCGGCTCAAACTTCGCCGGCGACAATGGAGGGGCGGTGGTGGTACTCAACGCCGATGATTTCGGCGTCTTAGCTCTGGATGAAGTTGTTTCAGATCTCCTCAGACCTCTATACGTGGAGATAGAGCTATTTCAGGAGCTGGGTTTGGTCCGGGTTACCTTGTCGAGTCTCGACGCCGGTAACAATGGTGGCGGCGGCGGCGGTTGGGCCACTTCTTGCTGCTGTCGCCGTGCTGCTGCTGCTGCTGCTGTTGTCGTTGTCTTGACAGCGCGACAGAGAGAAAGAGAGAGAGAGTGATGGAGGGCTTCGAGTGAGAGAGTCGAGGTGGTGGTGGGTCGCCGGAATAGGCAGCGGCCTTGTGCCGCTGCTGCTGCTGTGGGTTTCTCGCCGGCAGAACAGAGAGGGAGAGAGAGAGAGACAGGGGAGTGAGTTGGAGGGGTGGTGATGGTGGTGCAGGTGGTGGTCGTGGTGATGGTGGTGTCGGAGGTGTGTGGAGGAAGAAGAAGAGGAGGAAAATATATAGAGAAGGGGGGGGGGGGAGAGATGACGTGCAGGAGGAGAAGAAAAGGTTTGGGGAGTTGGAAATATGTTGGGGAACTCAAATACTTACAGAGGGTTGGGGAATGTGGGGTTTTATTTTATTTTTTATTTTTTTTCCTCCTTCTTTTATTATTATTATTATTATTATTATTATTATTATTATTATTATTATTATTATTATTATTATTATTATTATTATTATTATTATTATTATTATTATTATTATTATTATTATTATTATTATAGTATAGTATAGTATTTATACGTATATATACAACATGTATTATACGGTATAAGTACGAGTATAAGAATACAGTATTATCAGTATATATACGGTACAAATATATTTGTTTATGTAAAAGACAATTACTTCCCCCTTAGTTTCTAATAATGCAGGTTTTACCCCCAAATTTGTAAAAAAAAAAAAAAAAAAAAAAAAAAAATTAAGAAAATGCACAATCACCCCTCTTAACAATTTAGGGTATTTCAACTAGGCTTTAGGGCTTCCTTGGACTTTGCAACTTTCTTGCGCTTTTCTTTATAAGTAAAGGCAACTCCCTTGCCCTTCCTCTTATTCACCATCATTATGGCCTTGCCCTTGTCTTCGTTGATGCTCAGTTCAGCTGTCTTTAGCATGTTTAGCATGTCTGGCAGAGTCTTACTGATCTCGTTCATGTTATAGTTCATGATGAACTTGTTATAATTGTCAGGAAACGATTGCAAGACAAGGTTAGTAGCCAACTCTTGGCCAAGTGGGAACCCCAGCCTCGTGAGGTTCTCAATGTACCAGATCATTCGAAGTACAAGAGGACCAACTGGGTTCCCTTTTGCGAGACTGCTCTTGAACAGTGCTTTGGACACTTCATACCGCTCATGCCTTGCCTGTTCCTGAAACAACTGTTTCAAGTGTGTGATCATATCATACGCTTCCATGTTCATGGTTGCTTTTGAAGCTCAGAGGTCATGGTGCAGAGCATGAGGCATGTCACATCATTGGAATCATCTATATGTTTCTGACGTGCTCTTACATAAACTAGAACAGACTCATCCTTGGGTGGTTCTGGAATAGGATTGTCTAAGACGTACACCTTCTTTTCTTTCTTTAAGGAAGATCCTTAAGTTTCTGTACCAGTCAAGGAAATTTGTCCCAGATAGTTTGTCCTTCTCAATGACAGATCGCAGGGATGAAGTCGATGTTTGATTGTTTGCCATTTGGATTTCTACAAAACGAGAAATATGCAATTTTAGTATTTTCAACTATTTTACTATATTCACCAACGGCTAGGTTATCAAAAATAGCTCCCACTATTTTTCTCGGATTAATAGCGCTCACCATTAATGCGAAAAATATCATACGTATTTTCTAGTGAGTCCAAGATCCATATTTCACTTCCTCTTGAGCTTGCTTTGGCAAGTCACCCAAGAATTGGTTATTTAGGTAGGAACCATTCCAATTGCATACCATGCAACTCTTGGTCCAATTAGGCGAATAATTCATTATTCTTTATCCCTTAGATAACACATAATTGTCATGCCTCTAGGCTCATCAATCCAACTGATTTCACCCAGTTGCGTCCAACCTCTTGCTTCGACAATCACACATTACTTGTTTGTGTCGTCCTCAACACATCAACGTAAATTAAAATGCCTTGCTTTGGCAAGCCTGAATTTAATAGACCTTGATCATGAAGGGTGTTTAGGCACGAGAAGGCAAAACGCAATTTTTCCATTGAGGGATTTAATAGTCATTATTCATTTGGTTGATCCCATCAACATGATCTACTTATTTGGATTGGGCAATACACAATAAAAGATCAAACTTGTTTATTATTATCTTGTTAACATTTTGCTAGTATCGCCATACACACTAAAATAAATAACAAGACATAAATAATAAACATCCACAAAAGAAAAATTAACGTGGCATGGATATGTCCCCTAGACTAAGATATTACCAAGCCAATGTTAATATCTATATGCCCTAAAGTGTCAAGCTCCATGTGCTCAACCATAGCTTCGCACATCTAGGATGGGAATCCTCATCGTCTTTGTGGCTTCTTGGTCCTCCGGTCTTCTTGTCCATGCTCTTGTCTATCATCTAAATATTTCTAATTCTAGCCTAACATCTAGAATAAATAAATAAATAAAACCTCACATGTTGAGAGGATGGTCAGCTCGCAGGTCGTAAAATTAACTAACTATTACATTAATTTGATCAGCTCGCAGGCCGTAAACCAAACCACAAACAAACACAAACATCCACAACCTAGGCCATATCCATCCACCATGCAACAAAGCACATAATACAGTTAAACCAATTTTTAACGCGCTTGTTCAATTTTAGTTGAAATTGGGTAATTATGGTCACAACGGTCCATGGAATCCAGCATCCACCATGGCCGGACCACCCAAGGACCAAGGTTAGGCCTTGGGGCGGTCGGCCGAGCCTCACGCGCGGCTAGGCCGCACGCTACTCTGGCCCAACGCCTTGGCCGAGCCTAGCTTGGGCGGCAAAGCAAGGGGGTGTTCCCATAGGGGGGCCGAACCTTCTTTGGAATTGTTTCCAAAACAATTCCTTGCCTTGTTGCCCAAACTTAGTTGTTTCCATAATTGAATTTTTTTTTCCCAATTATGTTCCCAAGAACCTTAATTTTTAAGAACCCAATTATTCACATCCTATCTGATCAAATCACCAGTTTACACATCCAATGTTAAATTATATCTTGTTTTTCTTGAATCAAATTCAATTTGCTTCTAATATGCCAATTAATTTCCGTTACGCGTATATGAATAAAACGGTGTATAAACTGAAATCGTAACACATAAAATCATGTTATGCGCTACGACATGTGGCTCTAATACCACTGTTGGTTTTTGACGTAGGTAACACAACGGAATAACAAAAAAATTCCTACTCAAAGCCCACCGAGGATCACAGGAAGAGCTATCATAACATGATAAGAGCATAGAAGATGTGTAACTTGGTTTGGGAGATCACACAAAGAATAGTGTCTTCGTCTCTATGAATATCCACACCTTGGATATTGATTGGATACCTTCTCACCGCGATGTGCTAGCAACGAAATAAGGAGGAACAGGATCACGCGAACCGAGGAGGAGGCACGGCCAAAGGGAGGCTGACGGCTCCTAGGGGCGGATGGGCAAGGAGCCGAACATCCTTGTCTTCTCTCTCTCTCTCTCTCTCTCTTGCTTTGTTAAGTTCTCTCAATAATGACTTGGGTTAGAGAATTAACTAGCTAGAGTTCCTTTATATAGTCATAACTCTTTATTAACTACATAAAGGCCCTAATACTAATCATGTCCTTACATGGATTAGCCCACATGCGAATTAGTCCTACTAAGTTTTCTTGTGGTTGCCTTATGATCATTTTATTACTTAGTCCAACTAATTAATACCTATATCCAATTTAATCCATCAGGTGTGTGACCCCATAAGTTTCTACTTAGTTGGTAGTAACTTATTTCTAACATGGAGCGATGTCTAGCAACACATCCATGCCACCTCACGAATAAAAAAAGTCAGTGATCCTGAAAAACCTTGTGCCCAATATCACATATTGTATTATCCCTTTGTATCCATATCCGGATCGGAAACGAGAAATAATAGTCACACTTGTATATCCAATCCATAGTTTCTCGATCTTGGGAATATGCTTATGCAAGCAGATAACATCAATATCTCCATATTGATTCATTTGAGTCTGGCTAGACATTCAATAAGCACCATCCCTCCAGTGGCCATGGATATTTGCTCCCATTATGTGGGAGGGACAAATCCTCTCTATATCTCAACGATCTCTAAGCTTGCTTCTTATCATGCCCGATAACTATCTTTATAGTTGCCCAGTTAAGGCGCAACGTTGGATAACATCAAAGCATGATATTCCACAACTAGAGTATCTAGTGACGTCAAGTCTAAGGATTATAATATTATTAGCACTACGAGAAGAGATTGTGACTTTGACATATCTAATGAATCCTTCTCGTTGTGGGTCAATCCAGTATGCCATTACTCCTAATGCATACCCATGTATTAGACTTGATATCTCCATATCAATTTACACACATACTAGTCTATATTTGATCGTCCTATTAACCAATATAATGAACTAGGGATATTTAAGATAAACAACACATTGTATCTAAGGACTTCATTATATTAAATATCACAATAATTAATAAATAAATATTCTAGCCAAAACATCGTTCGTACTAAATATAGATTGCCTGTAGGGCACCTATTCCAACAACCACCGATGCGACTAACCCGGGTACTAAAATGTTGCATTCTAAAATGCGCTGCATAATTTGTTCTCACATTTGGCTTTTTACACAGACTATACAAGGTTTTAGGGTATCAACCATGTTCAAATGGCACACATGCCAATCTCACATTGGAATCTATCTGTCTCATCTTTGTTCACCATCTATGGTGCCACAAAAGGCGGTCGCTCGTGTGAGTGAGCCGATCTTTATGTCTGTGTAACATGTTTTATGCTTGTACGGAAAATACAACATATGATGTATATATCCAAAACAACATGCACAATAATCCAAGTAAAATCAAATTAAATCTAACGTCAATGTCTCAAATATTCATCAATCATATTGCAAGTCATCAACTACCGAGTCTCATTTCTCTAAAACGACCCACAAAGAGAACTCTCATATGTTTCTTAGGAATGGGATGAGCCAATAGTTTTCCATGTAGTTGAAACACTTCAAGATTACTCCTCAGGTACACACCTCATCCCTGATGAAATGGTACCCTCTCCTATGTGTTTGATTTTACCTCATTTGCTTTTTGAATTAAATTATGGGCTTGGGTTCTTACAATATTGATGGTAACGATTGCTATCAATTTGAGAAGAACACGAGCACACACACACACGAGCACTAGGGTTTTCACCCAACACAGAACTGTTCTTCTTCGTTGATTAAAAAACCCATTCACGCAGCTTGTTTTTGTAGAGACCATGCTAATTAAAAGAGTAAAGGACAATTATCCCCCCGCTTGATTAACTAAATACGTTACCCTTCCCGTAAGGGGAAATAAACTACATAAAAATATAAAATAACTTACGATTTCAAGACTAAATTCGAACATAGTCCTTCAGATAACCCGGAGGATGCCGATCTCGTCCTCCACGTCTCGTAGTCGTGTCCTCTTACGGATGATCATCCGTATCAAGGCAAAAGTAGGACCGATGGGCGCCCAAGTCTGCTTTCGTTAGACCCTTCAAGATGACGCAGGAATCTCCATGCTAAACCGCCATTTTCATCTTGGCATAATCCGTATTGACCTCACTGAATTGTTGGAGCCACTACACCCTTAACCCGTGATCCTTCGAATTCCAAGAGGAATAGCTCAGATGAAAACTTGTTTCCCTGAAGATCAAGAGAAACCTCACCACACGTAGTATCGCAATGAGACATTCCCCGTTACCCTCTTCCACCATGAAAGCGGGCATGGCCTTAAGCAGTAACTGCAACTTCTCGAACATCTCAGGTTGGATAACCGAAACTTCCCGCTGTCGATAATAACCGAAACTTCATGCCTGTTGATATACCCCGAGAACCGCAGAGTCACTGCTAATTAGGTTGAATAGAGTAGACGCAACAGCAACAATGACAAACTCTTCCTGAGGCGAATGAACAGTGTCGTCGCACCCTAGAAGTTGAAACTTCCCTTCGCATTTTTGACCTCGGTAACACTGCTGATTGCAATTGTAGCATAAACCATGTTGTTGTCGTTTCTGTTGTTCAGCAAGTGCTAGCCGCTTGATTAGCGGTGTGGACGCCACTGGAGTGGTCTTTGACGGAACGACGGCGCGGGAAGACGACGGTGTTGTAGACAACAGGTCCGGAGGCTGGTACGATTTCCTATAAATGTTCAATGCCGAAACTGTTTCGGACAACGTGGCCTCAAACCCACGTGCCAAGGCAAACGCCAACGCGAGTGAACGCGGATGTCGTAACTCCAACTCATTACCTAGTGGGTATTTGAGGCCCTCGTGTAACCATCTAGATCAGTTTCTTTTCTGGTGTGTGGGTGCAGCCGATTTGTTTAGAAGCTGCTAAAATTCAGCTTGAGAGGCGAGGACCGTCGACTCCTGTTTCAGTTTAGATAACTGGCCAAAATAGTCGTGATAATACAACGAATCAAAACATACTTTTACCTCATCAAGGAATGTCGTCCACATAGGAGCTGAGAATTTTCCTTCTAATGGCAGAACAAGTCTGCGGATTCACCATCTACCATCACAGCTACGAGCTGTAGGCGTTCATCAGGCGGTGTCTAAAAGTAATTGAAATAATGTTGCACCTTGAATACCCATGTGTGCAGATCAGTACCGAAAAACTTTTGGGGCGTCAACGCGAAGTTTGTGTCCGCGGCCATCCCTACCCGAATAGGGGTTTTGGCCACGACTACCAAAGTGGCTGCCATACTTACCATGACCCGTGAGAGACGGCTGATCAGTAGAAAAATCAGGTATCGTCGGGATACTGAAACCAGCCCCGTACGGTGGTGGGGTGGGGGTTCGAATTGTTGAAACCCGGAGTCCCAAGTGCCAAATGACTGGAGAAGGATTCTTCCCCTGGCCATGGAAACCAGTCGGAAGAGGAGCGGTGTTCAGATCTATTGCCTCGGTCGGGTTCAGAATTTGGAGCGTTGAGAGTGTTGATGCAAGAGTGGAGGGATGTGGCCATCTCTGCCCGCTGATGCGCTTTCTAGCATGCTATTCGCAAGTATACGAATCAAGTAGTATAGAGTGTATTACGACTCAGATTATCGATCCCACAGGGACTTTGCAGGTTTTTCTAGTAATCAGTTTTAACGAACATATTGTAAAACGGAGGAATATTTTGAGAGTTTGCTTACTAACTAAGTAATGAAAGTAAATAACTGAAACGTAAATCTTTTGGGTCCCCCAACGCTGCCTAAAATCTCCACTTTGCCCTCCTTGGTGTCTTCCTGCTCTTTTCTGCCTCAGCCCGCGTTTTGACCCGAAACTTATCAAAATTACCAAAATACCCCTGGGTCAAAAACGCTCCAAATTCTGCCCAATCCTGACTCTGGCCCTAGAAAGACTGCTGACTGAATCTGGGCGCAAAAATCCAACCTCGACTTCAGAAAACCCGGGCTTGGTGCCAAATGACCAAAATACCCCTGGGTCAAAAATGCCCCGGAAATCATCACGAACATGAAACAGCAACTCCCGATTCTGAACACCGGAAACCGAGACTCCTTACTCGGACGTGGCCTGTCTTGGACCCACACTTGACGGGAGTCGGTTTTTCGGCCGGACTCCGTTTCAGCATTATAACATGTTTCCGGAAAGCTCTCGACGTCTCCGTTCTTTTGCCCCTGGTTTCACTTCAAAATTCCAAGTCAAGCTCAAGATATTGTCAACCGAGCGTATCCCGGTCATTCTCGGTTTCAGCGTTTTTTGCTTCCTCGGTCGGTATTTCACAACCCGTTTCTCCTCCAGTCTTTCCGTTTTCCATTCCGCTCTCCCTTGTACCAGTCTCGGTCAAATCCTGCTCCGAGCATTTTCTGCACGTTTCCCGAGGCAAACCCGGTTCTGTCTCGACACACATCCCAATGCACTTCCCCGAACCTGTTCCTGTAAAGACAACATGAACAAACCCGCGATCATATCTCGAAATGCGCAAAATAAGCATAAAATTACGAAGAGCAAATAAACATCTCGTTCTAATTTCCGAGGCTTTCTGAGGGTGAATTCTGGCTAAAACGCGGTTTTCCAGCACACATACACGTCAATTCAGGCTAAAAGATAACCCCTATTTGGGCGTTATCAAATACCCCCACACTAAACATTGCTCGTCCCGAGCAAGCTCTAGCTATATACTACCAATTAATACTATCCCGAATTAATCCAGAGCGGTGTAATTGTACTTATTTAAAAACAATATTAATACTATAAAAACAATTTATCTTTTTGGTGAGACTGGACAATCTCGTCAACTCAAACTGGACATCATTAAGTTCTCATGTTTCCCTAGGTTTCAGAAACTGCGGTGATCGGCAGAACTTGCGGCCAGCCTAGGTTAGGAACAAGCACGAACACTACTTCTGCTTTTGCACGCAAACCGAGCGTATCCCTAACGCACACCTTCCGTGCTCTTACTCTGGGTGTAATGTAAATCTGCCGGCTTTGGAACGGTAGGATAAGTCATTTAGAAGCGATGTCCTAAACATCACAGCACACTCACACATACCCCAATCTCACACTCCCTCACCAAGATGATAGAAACTGACCCAAATCACCTAAGATTCTAGACACTCACTTTCCCCAGTCCGGTTGTAACTGCCGTTCTTGCGGCCACAACTGTGAACGAATGTGAAACTGTTATAAAAAATTGTCGGCCTGGCGTTTTGAAATAAACTCAATCAAGCACCCTGAATTTTCTGCTTTTGATACTCTCTTTTTTTCTTCTTTTCTTCCTTTTCCTTTTCTCTCTCTCTTTTTTTTTTTTTTTTTTTGCGGGGCAACACAATAAACAACAATAATATAAACCAGACAAACTCTATGATAAACCAAAAACGTGGGGTGCAGAAAAATACTGAAATAAAATCTGAAACGACCACCCCCCACACTAATTTCGCACCATGTAGTCAATCTGTAAAATAATCGCGCTTTTCCAACCAATCCTCCTCACTCCAAGGATGTCTAAATTGCACAGCGCGTCCTCCAATCAACCCTGTCAATCCAAGTTCCCCATATCGTGCGGAAAATTTACGCACTACGGCTCTCCTCCTGTGCTCACGGTGATGTCGTGAGTCACCGCCACACTGACGTGTGATGTCGTCACTATCTCACCCTTACACACCCTCAAATATAAAAATAAAGTTCATCCACTATCAAATATGACAATTCTGCTGTACCCCAGAAAATCCCCCTTAACTCAACTCCCTCGTGCCATGACGCGTAGGAAGGGTAAAAATACTAACAATGATGCGAGTATAAAAAGACGGCTTCCTAGGTCAAACGGTTACCAAGAAAAGGGTTAATGGATCAACGGGGCTCACTAGTGGACCTAAGGTGCGAAACAGGACGTGAGGTCCCCTATGGCCTATCACTCCACCAAATGATGTGCTGACCGTGATGGCGGGTTGACGACTACCTGGTGACGGTGGTCTGGCAGCTAGTCGGATACATGGCTCGGGAGACAGCTACTTGTGTTTTCTGAAGTGCATTGGCTCTATTAACTCCCCTAGACAGATTCTCGCAGCTCTTCCTCACCTAATCTCGTCAATTTCGGGAAATTTTCTATCATTAAGCTCTCTCCAGTTTTAAGCTAAATCCTTCGCCCAGTCTCAAAATTTTCAATTTTTTATCAAATTTTTTTAATAAAAAGTAATGTCGTTACCACGCCACCACCCCCACGCTGGATGGTGCCATGCCCTCATGTATTATTCATCAGGCATGTAATCTGGATTGGATGAGCTGGCTTGCCTCATCGAATGGGAACAACTGGCAGCATACGCCGAAAAATAAAGCGAGAGACAGTTATTGAACCTGTGCACCCGGAGTCAGTTCTTACAGGTGCAGAATTTTTCGCAGATTCCGGCGGAGAAGGACCGTTGATCGGTCAACGAAAAATTTCTCGACGAAAGTTGTCAACTTTCCGGGCTCTGTATGCGCTCTTCAAATGTGCAATCCCCGAGCACCATTGTGTTTGACAATGTGCTCCCATATGGTCGAGTATACTTTCGTACACCGGGGTCGATTGCTCTATTCTGCATAAAAACTGTTCCTGAAAAATTCCCAACTCGTACGAGTCCCTGTGATGGTCGAGTGTGCCATAACACACCGGGGTCGATTCTTCAAGATTTGGAAAATCTGCCTTTTCTGCTCCACTGTCTGTGTATGGAGGTAGAGAGAAAAAAGAGGCCAAAATGGCTCCAACCCGTCTGGTCGAGTACTTTTGCTAAAATTTTTAAAATGCCCCTCCTTTAAAATCTGAAAAAAATGATTTTTTTTATTCTTCTGCCTGCGTATATACGCTGTCTCCTGCGTATATACGCAGACAGGGAGTATTTTGAGAATAAAATGGGGAAAAAACGTGTTGCTGTCTGCGTATATACTCAACAGCCTGCGTATATACGCAGGCAGCAGCTTAAGGGTCTCTCTCTCTCTCTTACTTTTTTTTATGGATAGTTGGAGGGTGCTGCCTGCGTATATACGCAGTACCCTGTGTATATACGTAGGCAGTACCCCGACAATATACGCAGTACCCTATGTATATACGTAGGCAGTACCCCGACAACTGTTCAGAAAAAAAGAATTTTTTTCTCTTTCTTCCTCTTTCCTGTTTTCTGCCTGTTTTTCGTTTTGCTGTGTCTGCACACGCTCAATTCAAAGTCAATACCCACTCAGCTTACCTCTCTCAAAACTCAAAACTAAAAATAAAACTGAAATAATTTAAACTAACTTACTACGTTGGGTTGCCTCCCAACCAGCGCTTGTAATTTACGGTCGACGACCCGACCCTGTTACCTCATGTTTGCTCAAGGGACGTCAAAACCGCCGGGGTCTACCTTGACGTCTGCTTCCGGGCCCAAATATGGCTTGACCCGGTTTCTGATCACCCTTCAAGTTGTACTGTCATGCGAATTCTCCAATTCAACCGCATCCCATGGAAGTACCTCTTTGATGATAAACAATCATGACCACTGATATCGCAATTTTCCTGTGAAAAGCTGCTTCCGAGAATCGCAGATAATGACATTCTGCCCTACTTGAAACGGCGTTGGCTGTGCTGAAGTTTGATCGCTTGGGAGTGGTTTCAGCTCTAGGGTCGGTGGCTCTTTGAGTGATGGGACCAGGGCCAATTTCTGTCCACATTTTTCGTTCAGCGGTAAACTGGTCCGGTTCTCAGCTTGCATGGCCTGCTCCTCCTGAAATATCTCCTCGTTCTCTCTGTCCACTCTGTCAATCTCTGCCCATAGCTCGTCCATCTCCTCGTTTTCCCAGCCTTCTTCGACTACCTCCACTGCGAAGATGTCTTCATGCTCGTAGTAATTCGGTAGTTGCAGATTTTTGAAAACGTTGAACTTCACCTTGTCTTCATTGATCTGCATGGTCACTTCTCCGCTCTTGCAGTTTATCATGGCTTCTCCAGTGGCCAGGAACGGTCTGCCCAGAATGAGTGGTACATCTCCCGCCTCCATGTCCAGAATCACAAAATCTGCCGGAAAAATCAATTCTCCGACTTTCACTAGAATATCTTCAATAACTCCATAAGCCTGCTTCACGGATCTGTCCGCCATCTGCATCTTGATTCTGGTGGGCCTGAGTTCACCGATTTTCAATGTTTTGAAAACTGATAACGGCATCAGATTGATACTGGCCCCTAGGTCACACAGAGCCTTTCCTGTGTAAGCATTACCTAGGGTCACCGGGATGACAAAAATGCCAGGGTCCTTCCTCTTCCTCGGTAGCCCATTCTTCACACAATTGCTCACTTCTGCCGTCAGATTTATTGTCTCGAAATCGCTCATATGTTTCCGTCCATACAAAAAATATTTGAGGAACTTGGCATAAGTGGGCATTTTTGCCAACATCTCCGCAAAGGGTATGTTGATCTGCACCTGTTTGAAAATCTCGAGAAATCTGGCGTAGTCCTTGCTATCATCTCTCTTTCGTGTCTTCAAAGGATACGGCACTTCCTTGAGACATGTACTGTTTCTGCTTTCTTCTCTTCGTTCTGCACTACATCCTGCTCAACCGAGCCCTTCGGCTGGGGGCGGTCGGCTGAGCTGTTATCCTGGCCAAATACTTTGCGCTCGATTTCCTTCGCTTTTTCTACACGTGCATGGCTAGGATACGGTGGTCCTGTAGTACTAATCCACTCCGAGTGGTGATGGCATTGACCTGAGCACGTGGATTATTTACTGTGGTTGAGGGTAAGTTCCCTGGTTGTCTCTCCGTTAGCTGCTGTGCTAGCTGCCCTACTTGTACCTCCAAAGCGCGCAGTGACGTTTTGGTCGTCTGCACGTCGGTTGTCAGGGCGTCCATATGTGCAAACCGGGACTCTATGGTTTGAAACATGGACTCGATTTTCTTCATCTGACTGTCGTACTGCTGTGCAGATGGGCCTGACTGAACCTGCGGTACCGGTGCGGCCTGCTGAGCCGGTGGCTTGTGCTGGAATCCCGGTACATAAATTGCGGAATTCGGGTTTTCGTAACGGAACCCGGGATGATCTCTCGTACCCGGTCTGTACCGGCACAGGTCCCACTGCTGCTGTACGTAATTGGTATCTTCGGTTCTGAGCTCCTCAATGGTCGCGTCCAAATCAGGTTCTCCTACTGCTGCAACGGCTTTATTGTCCGAGTAGACTTTCTTAACCAAGTCTTGCACGATCTTGGCCAGGTTATCTATCCGGTCATCTTCTGCTGGCTCAGCTCGAGCCGTGATCCTACGATCATCAAACCGTCGAGTGTCCTGCTTGGCTAACTGCTTCATTAGCTCATAGGCACCGTCTTTGTCCACATGGTACCGAAAGTTCCCTCCGGCTTCTCTGTCAATCCTGTCAGTACTGTCCCTATCTAGGGCATCGTAGAATACCTGCAGAATCTTTGGATCTCTGAAACCGTGATTAGGGCACCTTTTCACCAATCTCATTAGCCTGTCCTATGCTTCTACCACCGTCTCCCCCATCTTCTGTTTAAAAGACAGAATCTCGCTCTGTAGTTGAATGACCCGAGAGGCGGGGTAGAATTTAGCCATAAAATCTGTGACGCATCCTCCCCACGTGGTGATGGATTTGGATGGTCTGGATTCTAACCAATCTTTGGCTATTCCGTAAAGGCAGTAAGGGAAATGGATCAACATCAGTGCCTCAGCTTCAACTCCCTTGTACCGGACTTTGTTGCAGTAGTCCTCGAATTTCCCGATGAAGTCGTTTGGGTCTTTGTCAGCTTTGCCATAAAACGGGCAGAGGGTCTGAACAGTCTGGATGGTGGAGGGTTTTATGTCAAAGTGTTCTGCGGTGATCTCGGGAACCACAATAGCTCGCTCATGCCCCCCCGTGGGGACCTCAAAATTTTCCACCAACGCCTTCCCAGACCGGTTATAAGTTCTCTGGTTACTCCGGGCAGCAAAGCCTGCTGCGATGAGATCTTCGATGTACCGAGCCATCTCGGCTGGAGTACGTTTCTCGGGCAGTTCTAGCGTTCTCTCGGTATTGTCGCCCATCCTGAAAAAATAGAGATCTCAAGAGCAGTGAGATAACAGAAAAATAAAATAAAAATAAAAACTCTGAAAATTAATTCGGACTACTAAATAAACCCTAAAAAGTCCCCGGCAACGGCGCCAAAAACTTGATGCGCTTTCTAGCGTGCTATTCGCAAGTATACGAATCAAGTAGTATAGAGAGTATTACGACTCAGATTATCGATCCCACAGGGACTTTGTAGGTTTTTCTAGTAATCAGTTTTAACGAACAGAGTGTAAAACGGAGGAATATTTTGAGAGTTTTCTTACTAACTAAGTACTGAAAGTAAATAACTGAAACGTAAATCTTTTTGTGAGAATTTTCTGAATAATCTTGAGGTTGTAAAACTCAGGTTTGAGATACTAGGTTACAGGATCCCCTAGGGTTCTTCAGAATTCGTTCTTTGTTTGACATGAAAACACACAACAGTCTCGTTATACGTGCCACGTACCAATTGTGCAGTATCTTTTCTTTTCCTGCACATTATCACAATCCTGCAGAGTGTCGGAATCCTGTTAAGCTGCCTAAGTCTGCAGTCTCGTTCTAAGTCTGCTAGGGTTTCTAACCTGTCCTGATGGCCCGGGTCAAATTCCCCAACAGCTGGTCTAACGTTTTTAGGCTAGTCCTAACTCCCCTTCGCTAGTCGGCCCATCGGGGTAAGGTGCTAAATTATGTCTTCTCTTCCTAACACTAACCGGACGTTTCACCTACCGGCTCGGGTCTGTAGCAAATCTGGTTAGCTACTCCGATCATGCATAAACATTAAAATTCAAAGATAGAATAATGAATAAAGCTGCTGATATTAAGATAGTACGATCATGAATTCATAGTCAAAACACATAACTAATCTCTGAAAACGAAACCCTAGGTTCACCGAGAACCTAGGTAAAATTTTAGCTACTGAAATTCATAACGTAAATAACATAGTTTTTGAATGAGAGAGAAGAAGAGCAAATGGGTGTCTTGAATCTGGATTCACGTTTCCGTGCTCTCCGGGGGTGCTCCGACTTCTCCGTGGATGTGTTGTTGTTGTTGTATATATTCTTCAAAACGAGTCTGGACGAGTCTTTAAATAGTGCTGTTTTTTTCCCGAAACGCTGTGCCAGAATTTACGAAACTGCCACCGGTCCACCGACTCAAAAAAAGTCAACTTGCCTGCGTATATACGCAACGGGCTGCGTAGATACGCAAGCCCCTGCGTATATACGCAGGCAGGGGCTCCTTGTAGCCTGGCTTGGTCCTCTGCTGGGCTTGGCTGGGTCTTCTGGGTAACACAGCTCTGCCTGAAATCTCCACTTTTCCCTCCTTGGTGTCTTCCTGCTCTTTTCTGCCTCGGCCCGCGTTTTGACCCGAAACTTGTCAAAATTACCAAAATACCCCTGGGTCAAAACCGCTTAAAATTCTGCCCAATCCTGACTCTGGCCCTAGAAAGACTGCTGACTGAATCTGGGCGCCAAAATCCAACCTCGAACTTACGAAAACCCGGGCCCGGTGCCAAATGACCAAAATACCCCTGGGTCAGAACTGCCCCGGAAATTATCAAGAACATGAAACAGCTACTCACGATTCTGGACACCAGAAACCGAGACTCCTTACTCGGACGTGGCCTGTCTGGGACCCACACTTGAAGGGAGTAGGTTTTTCGGCCGGATTCCGTTTCAGCATTATAACCTGTTTCCGGAAAGCCCTTGACGTCTCCGTTCTTTTGCCCCTGGTTTCACTTCAAAATTCCAAGTCAAGCTCAAGATATTGTCAACCGAGCGTATCCCGGTCATTCTCGGTTTTAGCATTTTCTGCTTCCTCGGTCGGTATTTCACAGCCCGTTTCTCCTCCAGTCTTTCCGTTTTCCATTCCGCTCTCCCTTGTACCAGTCTCGGGCAAATCCTGCTCCGAGCATTTTCTGCACGTTTCTCGAGGCAAACCTGGTTCTGTCTCGGCACGCATCCTAATGCACTTCCCGAACCTGTTCTTGTAAAGACAACATGAACAAACCCGCGATCATATCTCGAAATGCGCAAAATAAGCATAAATTTACGAAGAGCAAATAAACATCTCGTTCTAATTTCCGAGGCTTTCTGAGGGTGAATTCTGGCTAAAACGCGGTTTTCCAGCACACATACACGTCAATTCAGGCTAAAAGATAACCCCTATTTGGGCGTTATCACCGGCGGCGCAAGGGCCTAGACTGACTGGTGATGCGGTGGGTCAGGACGAGATGGCGGCAGTACCGATCGTCCGCCGATCTTGAAATCAGCGTGGGAGGCTGTTGCCCCACTGGTAGGCGAGGGTTGACCCTGCTGTTTAATGGACGTTGCCTGGATCGTGGTCGAAAGTCGGGCTTCAATCACCGTGAGACGGGAGTCGAAGTCTTGCCGGAAAGCAGCAAGCTTCGTCTCAACTAGTTCATCAGTTGCATCAAGAGCTATGCGTTAGAAAACTCCGGGGAGTTCTACATCTTGAATCCACCAGTTGAATTGTGAATCACAATGAAAGCACCAATTTGATAGCAACAATTACTATCAGTTTGAGAAGAACACGAGCACACACACACGAACACTAGGGTTTTCACCCAACACATAACTTTTCTTCTTCGTTGATTGAAAAAAGCATTCACGCATCATGTTTTTGTAGAGACAATGCTAATTAAAAAGAGTAAAATACACTTATCCCCCCCTCTTGATTAACTAAATACGCTACCCTTCCCTAAGATAAATAAACTACATAAAAATATAAAATAACTCACGATTTAAAGACTAAGTCCGAACTGTTCTTCTTCGTTGATTGAGAACCATTCACGCAGCTTGTTTTTGTAGAGACAATGCTAATTAAAAAGAGTAAAATACACTTATCCCCCCTCTTGATTTACTAATACGCTACCCTCCCCCTAAGATAAATAAACTACATAAAAATATAAAATAACTCACGATTTAATGACTAAGTCCGAAAATAGTCCTTAAGATAACCCGGAGGATGCCGAACTCGTCCTCCTCGTCTCCTAGTCGTGTCGCCAGACAGATGCACATCCGTATCAATGCCCATTTAAGAGAGAACCCCATGCCCATTTAAGAGACAGACAGAACACAAACGGGTGACGAGAAAGATCGATCTGAAACTTGGAAGTGAGAAAGAAAGAAAGAAAAGGATTGAAGATGGAGGCTTGCTAACTTTAGTCCAGGAAGTGTATGTAGGACAAGTGAAACATGAGGGTCAAAAAAGAACAAAATGACATATGGGACTGGTTTCAGTCATGTTAACGAGAGTAGGACAAAGCACTAGCCAACTCTTTTTTCGCATCAATAATTCGTAAATACTGGAAACAAAGTGGGATATATCCTCTGCCTGTGTCATTCACGATTTCATACTAGTTAAGCTTCTTACTACTTGCCAACCGGAAGAACAATCAAATAAAATGGGATTTTGTAGTACCAGCTCACGATCAGACCAGATCATCTTATTCTCCTTCCATGGCCTCTTCTGGCTTTTTATGCTGCTGTTGTTGTTTGGTTCAGTTCCGGGTCGAATTGTCTGTTCCTCTGCTGCTGTGGTCCAGTACCTCCCAGGATTTGAAGGCCCCCTTCCTTTTGAGTTCCAAACTGGGTGACCCCCCCTCTCCCTCTCAATTAGTCGATCGGTTTCTTTTACTTAATCATGAGACCTTTTGGATTGCATTTCATGGCCTCACCTAGTATTTTTTACAGATTTCTAACCTGATACGAATTATTAACATGTAAGCGATTTTTTCATCCAAAAAAAAAACATTTAAGCTATTTGTATAACCAATTTAAAATATTGGTGTGTTCTTGTTTCGTCATTTACTAGCTCTATATGTATGTGATAGCTGTATAGAACAGCTTACGCAGTGCCCAATAGAAAGATGAACTTCTGCAAATTTTAAAATTAATTAGGTGTAGTCACCAAGTTACGACTAAAAGCCAGTGCTTAATTGCTGCAAATCGTCTTCTTGAATACAAATCTGCGTATTATAAGTATCTTAACTTATATTTTGTGTGGGGGGGCGATTAGGTATGTTGAAGTGGGTGATTCGGAGGACGTGCAGCTATTCTACTTCTTCGCCAAGTCGGAATCGAACCCCAAAGAGGACCCTCTAATTTTGTGGTTGACTGGAGGCCCTTGTTGCTCTGCCTTCTCTGGGTTAATCTATGAAATAGGTAGAAATGCTTGATACATTTTCTCAAGTCATAATAGAAAATGATGTTAGTAACTTACAGGGAATGATTGTCAGCACAACTTTCATTGGGTAGTGTAAAATCATGAGTAAGCGATTTAGGTTGGTCTTTATTTTTTTTAGTCTTTCAAGACTCTCCATTTTTTATACTATTAGGAAATTGTTTGTGCCCTCGTAGCGCTACCCTGGAAAAAAAGTTACTATTTGCCAAAAGTTCTTATGCATTAGATCTGTAACTTAAAATTACATACTACTCCTATATTACATTATATAAATACACATGTATCTATATGTATACATATCTTTTTGAGAAAATATATATTTATTTAAAAAGTACCATTTAAATTGAATATTTTACGAATCGATTTCAAGAAAATATATTTACCGATCTGAGCAAAAACATAGAGGACAAATGTAATCCCAAGAATAGTTTGGAAGTAAAAGTTTTTTTCTAAAGTCTATGTCTCATCTTTGCACATCCTTTTGCTCCAACTCCCACGGAGTTTTGGAAAAGTCAAATTTGTTTCCCCTGCAAACTATGATTATTAGAGAGTTGTCTTTTTTGGTGCAAGAAAGTTCGAACAATTTCTATTTTACAAAAAAAATCTCTTAATGGAATATCATCTAAGGGCTCAAAATGATTTGATCCAAAACAGTGGAAAGACATTTCATTTCTTGTAAATGGAACCGTCCTAAATGTAGCAAACATAGTTGTTTAAGGACATGAAAATGAGTTTTAGAGTACATCTGGTTAAAGAAACATAAACTGAGAAAGAAAAAGCATAGATTGTAGAGAAGAATACATTATACTCTAAAGAAAGCACAACAATGAACAATGGAACGAAGTGATCTTTTAACCAATTAATTTTCTTTCACTTCCTGATTAACAGACACTCACTACGCAGGGCCGCTAGTTTTTGAGACCCCGGAGAAAGATGGAAGCCCACCTACGTTAGCGCTAAATCCGTTCTCATGGACGAAGGTAAAAGTACAAGAAGCAAACACGTTTCCCCTCATTTGTCACGTTATATAGTGGTGTATTTGAAATGCAGCAACTATTTAAATAATGTAGAAGTGTGAGGAACAAATAAATTTAATTCAATTCTAATTCATGTTAGTAAACCTGTGTCTTTACTTACAGGAAGAGATGAAATATGGTAATACAAGTAGATTTGTTCTTAATATAACCGTCTGATAATTTTACCTTCATGGGGTTATTGCTAGGTTGCAAACATAATCTTCTTAGATTTACCGGTGGGTAGCGGATTCTCCTACTCAACGGCCCCAGGCGCTTCCTCTACTGATCTTCAATCATGTGGACAGACTTATGAGTTCTTGAGAAAGGTATTCTTTTGATTGAAACATGATCGACCTAAAACAATTGTGCGTATATATGAGGGATGGAGGTGGGAAATTCCGAAATGATGAAGGGAGTGGTACCTAAGGAAATAATGAGGATAAGAAGAGAGCATAAGATATACCCTCTCTCTTTTTATCAAGTGTTTGGGTGCTGGATAAGAGATGGGATAAGTTATGTTGCCTTATGCTGATGGAGCTTTTAATGAACAAATTTTATACCACCTACATGGAGGTATAAGGTCGGATAAGAAAATATAGCATATTAGGCTGCTGGTGGGTTGACAAAAATACCCCTACAAACTATCTAATTTCCTACCCTTGTCCCGAAATCTTATCATTTTAGAATTGATAACTATTATTTTGGTATTGATAACTATCATTTTGGAGGAGGTCCTCGTGAGTTTGATAACTATTATTTTGGCATTGCATAACATTATTTGACTATGTATAGTTGAGATAAATATGAAGATATTTTACCGTGCTTGCTGAAATTTCGTTGGTTTAACTCAACTTGTTTATTGTAGTTTTGTAACACCATGCCTATATGCCAATAAGTATTAACTCAACTTGTTTATTTTAGTTTTGTAACACTATGCCTATATGCCAATAAGTACAAGTATTTTATATTCCATACTTTGCTATGGCCATGTTGTATCCATTAATATTTGTTATGTTTTCATGTTATTACAAGTTTATTTCGCGTATTATATACATTTTGTATACATTTTGACAACGTGACTATTGTGTAGAAAAAAGAGTATTAAAATATAAATATAAATACTAATACATTTTGTATATATTTTTTCTCATCAATTTGAAATATACAATCTTTTATACAAAATAACAGGGTATTACAGTCATTTTGGCACATATCATGTTTCATATCCTGCATCATATCCGACAGCACCCAAACACGGACATCCAGCATATCTTATCAGGGCTTATCAGACAGCATTCATATTCTTGCTCATATCCCAACATAAGCCTTATCCCTACATATCATATCATCTACCCAAACGAGGCCTAAAGGTATATAACTTAAGGGAAGTTATTTTAATTTTTATAAGGGTACTAATGCAAAACTCGCAGGAATACAACTGGAAGAACATTAAACTTTTTTGGAGTTTGGGGGTAAAGTGTATGAGTGTATATTATAGTAGCAAACAGTTGCTGTTCACTATTTGTACTAATACATTTGGCAAAACGGTATCTTTTTCCTGCAGTGGTTGATAGGTCATCCAGAATTCATTTCAAATAGCTTTTACGTGGCTGGAGACTCGTACGCTGGCATTATCATCCCAATAATCACTCAAATGATCATGAATGGTGCGCTGTGATTTTGTTCTATTGAGCTAGGGATACTACCTACCTATTTGCATTTTGTTATCGGCTCCAAAATTAGGATCCACTTAAACCATAAATATATCTATTGTTCAAATATTGCAGGAAACGAAGCAGGCATGGAACCACTTATCAACATCAAGGTTTATTTAATTTCAATATCATAAAATCTTGACGATTAAATGAGAAATATAATTAAGGATCTCTTTATCAATTTTAGATCATCACCAAGCAACTGACACAACTGTTTGGAGAGATGATTGTAGGGCTATGTGCTTGGCAACCCAAGGACGAACGCTGATGTCGAGAAGAATTATGATGTCCCATATGCTCATGGTATGGCGCTCATCTCGGATGAACTCTATGAGGTGGTTATTATCTTGATACCCTCTTTTTTCATGTTAAAGTTTCAAGTTTAATTCCATTTGCCTTTTCGATGGTAAAAAGGGGAGATTGTCTTTTGTCTCGTTTTCACAGTCTTTGCAGAGAAGTTGTGAAGGAGAGTATGTTAACATAGATCCAAGCAATAAGCAATGTCTGCAGTATTACCAAGAATTCACCAAGGTCTTCTTTTACTTTCTACTTCAAAACCTTTTAGACACTATACTTACGCTTAACGAGAGTTTGGTTCCCTACGTGCGCAGTGTACCAAAGGGATTCACAAGAGTCAAATTCTGGAACCAGAATGTGGTTTTGCCTCTGCAAAATCGGGCGGTCTTGTCAATGGAAGACGATCCCTTGATGAAAGAATCTCTCCTTGTGCATATGCTCGTGTATGTACTGGCATTTTCTATGTGATATTAATATGATCTCGGTATCAGCTTGATGAGATTGATTAGTATTTCGGTCTTCATTTAAGACTTCTCTTGTTTCTAGGTCAATCATTATCGTGTATCCCATGGTTGGCTTAATGATGATAATGTGCGCAAAGCACTTCATATCCGAAAGGTATTTAACCGAGTACTAAATTTTCTAAGTGATGTCACATTAAAAGCGATATCTACCATATGAACATTGATGTTTGTCTCTTCAATTTTTTCGACTTCATTAGCCAGTTTTGCTGAGTTGATAAGAGTAATTAAATTGAAGTGTCAATGTAAAATAGGGAAGCATAGGGGAATGGAACAGGTGCGAGTGTAGACTACCTTATTATGAGACAATCACGAGTAGTTTTGACTACCACGTAAATCTCAGCACCAAAGGTTTGAGATCCCTTATATACAGGTCTGATTGGCTACATTTTTTCAATTCTAGTTATGCAATTAAGAACACACACACACACACACACACACACACACACACACACACACATATATATATACATATATATAAAGCCTATGTATTTTATATTGTTTGGTTTTTCCGAATAGTGGTGACCATGACATGGTTGTCACACATTTGGGAACTCAAGCGTGGATACGATCCCTGAACTATTCCATTGTCCACGACTGGCGTCCTTGGATTGTAGAAGGCCAAGTTGCTGGGTGGGTTTTTATCTTGTCCGAACCTTGATTTTTTCGTGTATTACTGCACTAGAAATTATACAACATTTTCAATGAGATCATCATAAATAAATTATATGGTTGAACTTTTGTGTGCAGATATACGCGGACTTATTCCAATGGGATGACTTTCACAACAGTTAAGGCATGAATATTTTCTCTTCTTTCGCCGCATCCTCTTAAGTTTTTATATTGGGAGGAGTTTAGTAACGTCGCTCTTTTCAAAATGGAAATTTCTAAATATGTTTGGCACTTCTAACTTCCTTCGATTTGGTGTTGATTCTTGTTTCCTTTTGATTTAACAGGGAGGAGGGCACACAGCTCCGGAGTACAAGCCTCTTGAGTGCTTACTTATGCTTAAAAGATGGATTGCAAAACAACATCTATGACGAGTGCAAGAATCAAACAGAGTAGTCCGCTTTATTATGAAACTCAGCTACTATCGTGTCTTAACTGAAAGTCTGAGACCACCATGACCGGATGAGCGGCTAATTTTGAAATAATAATTGCATTCAAGACTGCCGAGAGAGTGGTTATAGATTATACATAATCCACATATATTTATCATTTTTATTAAAGAAAATATATGTCTTGGTAATTAATGTGCAATAATTGTGATTTGGGCTATTGTTGCGCTACAATTTGACTTTTATTACAAGCGGCATCACCTTACTCGTTGCGAGTTTTATTTCTTCAGTACACGGCATAAATGAATTCAAATATTATATCTTTAGCTTAATATAGCATGTCTATAGGGTCCGGTAGGATGTGATAAATAATATAACAATTTATATATGGACCCAGATTGAAGCTTAACTTGCCCGACTTGTATGTAGTTCGTGGTTCTTGAGGTTAAACTTCTCGCGCTTCTTCATAAATGAAGTTCAAAAGCATTGAGGTAATCCTCCCACATCCTTGGTTTTCATGAAAGCACTCACCAAACCTTATAAAAGGACCTTATATCTTTATCCCTCGTTTGGGTAGAGAATATGATATGTAGGGATAAGACCTATATTGGGATATGAGTAATGATATAAATGTTGTTGGATAAGCCTTGATGAAATATGTTGGTTGTCTGTGTTTGGGTGATGTCATATATGATGCTGGATATGAAATATCATGTTTGAGTAGTATAGGATACGAAGAAGGATATGTGACAAAATGACTGTAATACACTCACTGTTGTTAATTTATATAAAAGATTTTATACTGCAAATTGAATTATGAAAAATCACTACCCATACAATGCCGGGGGGAGAGGGGGCTCTTCATATCTAGTTATGTGAAGGTGAATCGGTGGAACTTTTTCCACCTGATCCTTACGTGACTCACTACCTCTTCCAGTTACTATCCTTGTAATTAATATGAGGAAATCTAGAGTGTCCATAATTCCTTCTTAGGAATTCATTTCCATGGAAGTCTCTACCAGTATTCCCTGTTACACGACACAAGTAGAACTTAAGAGTTCTACTGCCAGATTTTTGTTTCAGCCACTCTATTTACTGATAGTCTTTCACTGAGGCATAAGGTGACCTTCCTCGTTGCACAACTGACATATCGCTAAACATTTTCTCCTAGAGAGATAGGAGTTATCAAAAGAGAACATTTAAGGATTCTTTCTCTTGAGTCTATGAACGTCACTGTTATACAAGACACTAGAGTTAACAGCCGTGGGATGGACTGAAGAGGACTCTCGGCAGCGAACCATCAAGGAGTTTAGACCTTGAATCATGCTTTTCAGACTCACGGTTGTGACTATGGTTCTTCTCAACTGAATCATTAGGGAGTTGAGACCCTGAAGCACACCTGCCTTGAGTAGACAAGGCCTTTAATTTTGTCAACCTGTCATCACTAAACTCGGGATCAGTTGGGAAGTTACTTCTCTCAAAACCGGATTGACTTAGCTTCTTATACTTACAGCTATTTTGAGTTTCAACTTCATCAATCCTAGCAAATAACACCATTACCATATCTTCAATAGCTTTATTTTGAATGCTACACTCATCCATATCTTTTCCGAGTCAAGCTATTATCTCTTTAAGTTGTTTTTCAACATTAAAATTTGATAATGAAGTGGAAGTTTCAGCCTTTGGAAAATCACAAGGCTGATCTATTCCCATAAAGCATACACATTCATCACATGAATTTCCGCATTTAATGTTATCACTAGATTCGAAACAAAATAGGAGAGTGATGATATACCTGATATTTCTTCAAAGAAAAAATCTTGCTGAATCTTGAGTTTTTTCACGATGTTATTATTACATATTCTATTGTAGTTTGCGGAATAAGCTTCCTTGAGAATCCTCCAAGAATTAAACACGAGTGACGCCTTTTCTATCAACTTCAAACATAGCTCGGTAAGACCAAGACGAATAAGGCCTAAGGTTTCTTGATCAATGGGGGCATTCTTCAGACGTTTTAGGAGGAATATTTCAATATAGGGACTCAACAAAGTGCCATCATTTGCTAGCTAGAAACTTGTCCATCCTGATCGACCATAATTTGTATCACCGTGCTCCACATATTATCAACATTGGAGGAACATAGGAAGATCCTTTAATATTTTGAACTTCTTCTATGGAGAGAGGTTGCGTCTTCGATCTTTATGTTAGTTCAATTAAACAAATAATATAAACTAAGGTAACCTGCCTCTGATAGTAATTGAAAAAGGTGTTGGAATAGATGCCCTAGAGGCAATCTTTTTAGTATGAACATTACTTTTGGCTAGAAACATTCATTGTATTATTTATGGAGATATTTAATATAATGAAGTCCTTATATTAAAAATGTGTTTGTTTATCTTAAATATCCCTAGTCAATTGTAATAATTTATTGGACGATCAACTATATACTAGTATGGGGTTGGACTGATATGGAGATATCACGATCCAACACATGGGTCTGCATTAGGAGTAAAAGCATACTGGATTGACCCACAACAAAAATGATACATACAAGTTATGTAAATTCACAAGTGCTTCTCGTAGTGACAACGGTATTGTCATCCTTAGACTTGAAGTCACTAGATCATCTAGTTGTGGAATATTATGTTTTGACATCGTCAAACACTACACCGTAACTGGGTAGTAATAAAGGTGTTAGTCAGACACAATAAGGAAGAAAGCTTAGAGATTGTTATGACGTCGATAGAATTCGTCCCTCCCAGATAACGAGAGCAAATATCCACGGTCACTCGAGGGATGGTGCTTATAGAATGTCTGGCCAGACTCAGATAAATCAATATAGGATATTGATGTTATCTGCATAGATAAGAATATTCTCAGGATCGAGAAAATATGGATTGGATATACGATTGTGACTTGTATGTCTTGTGTCCAATCCGGATGTAAAGACAAAGGGATGAGACAATGCTTGCACAAGGTTTGTCAATGTAATGACTATTTCTATTAGTTGGGTGGCATGGATGTGTTGCTAGACACCGCTCCATGTTAATAAATTTTATTAACAACTAAGTAGAAACCTATGGGGTCACACCCCATAAGGATTAAACTAGACTTGGGAATTAATTAATATGAAGGATCAATACGCAACTACTTGCAAACTTAGTAGGACTAATTTGCAAGTTGGACTAATCCGTGTATGGACATGATTAGGATATGAGCCTTTATACAGTTATCATGGAGTTTTTGGACTATATAAAGGACACTCCTAGCTTATTTCTCAATACTAGGGCCGAACCAACCCCCCCCCCCTCTCATTGTCGTCGGCCTCAAGGAGGCACACGGCCTTGGGTGTCTCGTTTTGCCTGATTCGTTTTCCTTCCTCTACCGGTTGCTAGCACAAAGGTTTGGAGAAATCTATTTCTTCATCCTAAGCATGGACTAGCTATAGAGACGCAAAAAAAATTTTGCATTTGAAGTCATCACAGGAGACAAACAAGGTAATCGTTACTTGAACCTTCACTATCATTATGATGTCTCTTCCTGTGATCCTTGGTGGGCCTTTTTTTGGATCTTATTTGTTTAATTCCACCGCGTAATCCATTACAAAACACAACAGTGGTATCAGAGCCACAGGTGGTAGAGCATAATGTAATTTATATGTTTATTTTATTAGTTTTACACCTTAAAATTATGAATTGGTCGCGTAGAACTAAATAACTAAGCATATTGATGCAACTTTTAATACGATTCAACCAAATAAGATCTAGTTTTACATGGGAAGTAAGGATTAGTGAATTTGGATCACATAGGATGTGAATTTTGAATCTAGAGAAATACGGTTAGGGCACAAGTTGGGAAAATATGTTTTTCCAATTTGGAAAGAACTAAACTTGGGCAAGAAGGAGGAAGTTGTTTTGGAAACAACCTCGTACGAGGTTCGACCCCCCTAGGGGACCGCCCCTCCTTCTCCTTTCCGCCCAAGTAAACCACGGCCAAGAGGGTCGGGCTCCCTAGCGCACGGCCTAGCCGTGTGGGCTAGGGGTCGGCCGACCCGAGGCCTTTTGTGGCGGTCCTTTGGTGGTCCGGCCGTAGTGATGGTGGGCCTATTGGACCGTTTTGACCCCAGTATGTCTAAAATAAACTAAAATTGACCAAGTGCATTACAATTGGATTTTTAGTGTTTATGTGCTATTTTCATGGTGATTGGATATGGACTTAGATGTGGATGTTGTAAATGTTTAATTTTTGTGGTTTGTTTTTTACGTCCTGTGAGCTAATAAAATTAATGTAATAGTTAATTAGGTTTTACGGAATGCGAGCCGGTCTTCTTCTCAACTTCCGAGATATTTTATTTATTCTATATGCTAGCTAGTATTAGATAAAATAAATGTTAGTCAAGACATGGAGAAGAAGAAGCCTAAAGAATTGAAGGACCACAAGATGGAGCATTCCACAAGGCTAAGAAGCTATGGAACATGGACCAAAAGATGAAGGCACATGGAGATGAGCTTGATATTTTAGGGTTCATTCTCATTGGCTTGGGAATATCTTAGTTTATAGGCCATATCCATATCACATTTAATTTTTTATTTGTGGTTTTTTATCTATTGTCGTATTATTTATTGTTGGTGTATGGATGATGAATGCAAAATTGATAGTAAAAAATTACAACCCGGATATTTTATTTGTGAGTTTGCCCATCTCAAAATAAGTAGATCGGTTGATATGGATCAACAAAACAATTACAATTGAAAAAGCAAAATCTCTCAATTTAAATATTGCGCTTTGCCTTCTCATTACTTAAGCACTCATCATGATCATGATTACCAAGCTTGTGGGTGCCAAAGCAAGGCCACTTGGTTTGTCATGATGTGATGCGATGGCACAAGCAAGTAATGTGCAAATGTTTGAGTAAGAGGTTGGACGCAACTAGGTGATTTTAATAGGATTAAAAACCTAGAGGCAACCAATTGGGATTATCTATGGGATAGATAAATAAGGAGTTATTTGCCCAATTGAACCACTAGTTGCATAAGGATGCAATTCGAATTGTTCCTACCTAAATAACTGATTTTTGGGTGACTTGCCAAAGCAAGCTCAAAAAGGAAGTTAAATATGGATCTTAGACCCACTAGAACATATAATGATATTTTCCGCATTAATATTGAGGGTTATTAATACGAGGAAATAGTGGGAGCTAAATTTAATAATGTATCTATTATTAAATATAGTTATTTGTTCACAAAATACTAAAAGTTGTATATTTCTCATTTTGTAAAATTCCATTGACAAACAAGTCATCGAGTTAATCACACTCCCTATGTTATGTCCTTGAGAAGGACAAGCTTTCTAGAACAAACTTTCTAGACTGGTACAGAAACTTGAGAATCGTTCTCAAGCAAGAAAACAAACTGTACACTCTAGAGGAGGAAGTTTCTCAGGCTCCACGCGCATCATAATTTCGCTGACGATGCCAATGATGCGGCCTGCCTGATGCTTTGCACCATGTCCTATGAGCTCTAGAAGAAACATGAGAACATGGATGTGTTTGATATGATCATTCACTTAAAGTAGCTCTTCCAAGAGCAGGCTAGGGTTGAGAGGTTTGAAGTTTACAAGGCATTGTTCAAATGTCATCTGTCAGAGGGAAACCCAGTGGGACCTCATGTACTCCGAATGATCGGGTACTTGGAGAATCTCGAACAATTGGGGTTTCCGGTGAGTCAAGAGTTGGCCACAGATCTCGTTTTGCAATCGTTACCTGAGAGTTATGGACAATTCAGTATGAACTATAGCATGAACGATATCATGAAGCCTCTTCCAGATCTACTCAATATGTTAAGGACAGCTGAACACAGAATCAACAAGGGAAAGGGCAAGGCCATAATGATGGTGCACAAAAGGAAATGCAAAAGGTTTGCTTCTACCTCCAAAGGGAAAGGCAAGACAGTTGCCAAACCCAAGGATGTTGTCCTCAAACCTGTTGGTGGCGTTGCCAAGGGTGATTGTCACTACTGCAGTCAGCATGGACACTGGAAGAGGAACTGCCAAAATATCTGGAGGATGAAAGGCTTGGAATAGTGATTCCACCACCACTAGGTATTTTTTTTTATAGATGTCAATATAACTTGCCCTTCATCTTGGGTATTGGATACTGGATGTGGATCTCACATTTTTTGAAATGTGCAGGATCTAAACAGAAGTAGAAGATTGTCTAAAGGGGAGATAGACCTGCGCGTTGGGAATCAAGCAAAGGTTGATGCATTGGCCGTAGGCGTGTACGAGCTGTCTCTGCCTTCATGATTAGTTTTATAATTAAATAATTACTATTTTGTGCCTGCTATGAGCAGAAACATTATTTATATTTCTTGTTTGGACAAGGAAGGTTTTACTATTTCAATAAAGGACAATTGTTGCTCCATTTATTTTGATATTGTGCGCAATTATTTAATGGATTATATATCCTTGATCTAAGTAATCATGTCTATAACATAAATACCAAGAGGATTAAAATGAGTGATTTAAATCCTGCTTATCTATGGCACTGCCGTTTAGGCCACATAAACGAGAAACGTGTTTCTAGACTCCATAAGGATGGATTTCTAGACTCATTTGATTTTGAATCATATGAGACATGTGAGGCTTGTTTATTGGGAAAGATGACAAAGTCTCCTTTCATTAAGAAATGTGAGACGACTAGTGAGCAATTGGCGCTCGTACATACTGATGTATGTGGTCAATTTTCCACGCCTGTCAGGGGTGGTTACGTCTATTTCATTATATTTACTGATGATTTCAGTAGATATGGATTTGTATACCTTATAAAGGCCAAATCTGAATCCTTTGAAAAGTTCAAAGAATTCAAGAATGAAGTAGAGAAGCAACTTGGAAAAAGTATCAAGGCTCTACGATCGGATCGTGGAGGAGAATACTTGAGCCAAGAGTTTGACGACTATCTTAGAGAGTGTTGGATAATATCCCAACTCACTCCACCCGGAATGCCACAATGGATTGGCGTGTTTGAGAGGAGGAATCGAACACTATTCGACATGGTTCGATCTATGATGTGTCATATTGATCTTCCATTATCATTTTGGGGCTACGCTCTATTGTGTGCAGCTTTCACCATTAACCGTGTTCCATCCAAATCGGCCATGAAGAATCCATATGAGAGGGGGAGTAAAAAGCGTCCCACAGTGTCCTTGATGAAGATTTGGGGCTGCGATGTCTATGTAAAACGTTTACAATAAGAAAATCTCGGGCCTAAGTCGGATAAGTGTAAGTTTGTGGGATACCATAAGGAATCTAAGGGATATTACTTCTACAATCCAACCGATAAGAAAGTGTTTGTTGCTCGGTCCGGCGTGTTTCTAGAAAGAGAATTTGTCTCTGAAGAAGCAAGTGGGAGGACTGTAGAACTTGAAGAAATTCAAGAACCACAAACTACTGATCCTACTATGGAACATGAACAGGAACCACAAGATGTTGTGGAGGAACCTGTTCAAGTAACACAAGAGCTTCGTATGTCAAATAGAGTGCGCCAGAAGCCAGAGAGGTTTGGACTTCTCGTGATTGAGTCTTGCGACACATTGCTCATAGATGATGAGCCTTTAGGGTAGTAATGTAGGAATGACAACATGATCAGTACTCCAGAATAGGGGGGGGGTTGAATAGAGTATGGCAACTTTTGCAACTTTTGCTAAAAGAGTGGTTTCAAAGATGTTTGTAAAGATTAACAAGTATTTCAAGGCCTTGAAATGAGTTTCAAGCCCTTGAACTGAAACACGTTTTGAGCAGTGTATAAGCTAAGTAAAGTGCAGTAAAGAGTATGCAAGAGACACAATATTTATAGAGTTCAGTCCACTTGGACTTACGTCTCTACCTCAGGGACTTAGTCCCTGTAGGATTTTCAACTCAATTCTTATTAATCAAAAGTTAAGCCCTAGATCTCAAACACAGAGAAATGACTTACTCTGTTACAGCTTGTGGTTCTCACTAACCTATCTAGTACCAGCTCTAGCTAACTGATTAACTAGAATTCTCTATTGTTCTTCTTGAACAATCCACGAGAATAAGAACTAGAAGTATTATCTAAATGATATAAAAATTATGATCAGAAGAGAAGAACACTGAGAACTAAGTCTTCAGTGAGAATGCAATGTTCTTCAGATGATTGAATTGAGTGATGTAGATCTGCTTCTTGGTTACTTGTCAATCATCTGTATTGTTTGAATGTCTCTGTGTCTTGCTCTGGATTGTGTCTTTGAAATTCTTCAATAACTTCATCTTTTAAGCAGCCAGTTTGAATTGAAGATCTTCGGAATCTTCTAAACAAACTTTCCTGAAAAATAGCTTCAAATCTTGACTATTCTAACAGCTTCCTCCAACGGCTAGTTTCTCAGTATCTTCAAGGATACTGTCTTGAATTTGTCTAGGATTAAGTTAGGAAGGTCCTAATCAGATTTGAGCCAACAAAGAATCAAATCAATAGTTTTAGTTTCCTTTTCTGCACATTCCAGTGTAGGAACTAATTCCTACAAAATAGGCAACAGTATGTCCCTGCAAAAGCTTAGCCAAACAGATAGATTAATCACATTTTAGAGTAGTATAATGATTTGTCTTTCATCATAAGATAACTTATAATCATTCATAGGGAATCAGGAATTAGAATAAAATTAGAAGCTCCCCCTAAGTTCATGTTGTATTCTCCATGAATTGTTTCAAACCCTTGAAAGCAGTTTCAAGGCCTTGGAATAGACAAGCTGTTTCAAGCCTTTGAAACAGGCTGAACTTACAGAGCCTACCACCTATGGAGAGGCCATGAAAAGGCCGGACTCTCAGAAGTGGCGTAAATCCATGGAATCCATGTATACCAACAAAGTATGGAATTCGGTGGAACCACCCCAAGGGACTCGACCCATATGGTAAAAATGGATCTTTAAGAAGAAGACCGACATGGATGGTAATGTGATTACCTATAAGGTCTTATTGGTAGAAAAAGGATTGAGACAGATTCATGGTATAGACTATGATGAAACCTTTTCACCAGTCGCAATGATCAAATCCATTCGAATTTTACTTGCTATTGCAGCTTACTACGACTATGAGATTTGGCAGATGGATGTCAAAACAGCGTTTCTGTATGGAAACCTCCTCAAGGATGTGTACATGACACAACCTGAGGGTTTTGTGGATCTAAAGCATGCAAATAAAGTCTGTAAGTTGGGATGATCCCATTTATGGATTAAAGCATGCTTTTAGGAGTTGGAATGGACGTTTTGATGAAGCAGTTAAAGAGTTTGACTTCATCAAGAACGAAGATGAATCCTGTGTCTACAAGAAGGTTAGTCGATCTCTGTTGCTTTTCTGGTCTTGTATGTGGATGACATACTACTCATTGGAAATAACATTCCCATGCTGCAATCTGTGAAAGATTGGCTAGGAAAGTGTTTCTTAATGACACACTTAGGGGAAGCATATTATATACTTGGTATCAAGATCTATATAGATAGATCGAGGAAGCTGCTACGCCTAAGTTAAAGTACATATATAGACAAGGTGCAGAATTGGTTCAACATGCAAGATTCCAAGAAGGGATTCTTGCCATTTCACATGGAATCACTCTTTCAAAGAATGATTGTCCTCCGAATGAGATTGAGAAGGACCGCATGAGTAGGGTACCCTATGCCTCGGCCATAGGATCCATCATGTACGCCATGTTATGTACTAGACCAGATGTGTCTACACGCTGAGTATGACAAGCAGATATAAGTCTAATCGAGTGAGATTCACTAGATAGAGGTCAAGAACATCCTAAAGTACTTGAGAAGAAATAAGGATACGTTCCTGATCTATGGAGGGGAGGAAGAGTTGCGTGTAAGGGGTTACACAGATGCAAGCTTACAAACCGACAGAGATGATTTCAGATCGCAGTCGGGATTCGTGTATTGCCTAAATGGAGGAGATGTGAGCTGGAAGAGTTCTAAGCAAGAAACGGTTGCTGATTCTACAACTGAGGCTGAGTACATTGCTGCGAGTGGCGTAGCAAAGGAAGCTGTTTGGATTAAGAAGTTCGTTACTTAGCTTGGTGTGGTCCCTTGCATTGTGCATCCAATTGAGTTGTATTGTGACAACACCGGAGCGATCGCACAATCAAAGGAACCCAGGTCATACCAGAAATCCAAACACGTACTCAGAAATTTCCATCTTATTCGAGATATTATCGATAGAGGAGATGTGAAGATTCGTAAGATTCCTACATATGACAATCTGTCAGATCCACTTACGAAGCCGCTTGTTCAACGCAAGCATGAAGGACACACTATATCTATTGGCATACGAGATGCACCAGATTGTCTCTACTGCAAGTGGGAGACTGTTGGAATAGATGCCCTAGAGGCAATCTTTTTAGCATGAACATTAGTTTTGCCTAGAAATATTCATTGTATTATTTATGAGATATTTAATATAATAAAGTCCTTAGATTACAAATGTGTTTGTTTATCTTAAATATCCCTAGTCAATTATAATGATTAATTGGATGATCAATTATGGACTAGCATGGGGTTGGATTAATATGGAGATATCACGATCCAACACATGGGTATGCATTAGGAGTAAAAGCATACTGACACGAATTCTTACGTGTATGCGCAAGTGCACGGTCAAGTAATCTAGGGGTGGTATTTCAACCCCGAGTTATCGATGCCATGAGGACAAGATTGAGATTATTTAATTAGTTATTAGCATAGAATACAGTACAAGGAGGAAAAAAATGTGATTTAAACATTTTTCACCCTCAAATAGGAGACTGAAATAAAATAAACAACCAAGCTAATATTTTTTGGATTTTTATTTTATTAAAACAATTATGGAGAAACTAGGCATTCTCTAGATTACCTAGGGTTGTATACGATTTCGGGATCAGCTATTGATGCGCAATTTAGCGTACTATTCGCAAGTATACGAATCAAGTAATATAGATAGTATTTTAGACTCGGATTGTCGATCCCACAGGGACTTTGCAGGTTTTTCTAGTAATCAGTTTTAACGAACAGAGTGTAAAAAGGAAGAATAGTTTGAGATTTTGATTACTAACTAAGTACTGAAAGTAAATAACTGAAACGTAAATCTTTTTGTGAGAATTTTCTGAATAATTGTACGTGCAGTGAATATGGGGTTTAAGATACTAGGTCCCGGGATCCCATAGGGTTCTTCAGATTTTAGTTCTTTGTTTGACATGAAAACACACAGCAGTCTCGTTATCCGTGCCACGTACCAATTGTGCAGTATCTTTTCTTTTCCTGCACGTTATCACAATCCTGCAGACTGTCGGATTCCTGTTAAGCTGCCCAAGTCTGCAGTCTCGTTCTAAGTCTGCTAGGGTTTCTAACCTGTCCTGATGGCCCGGGTCAGATTCTCTAACAGTTGGTCTCAACGATTTCAGGCTAGTCCTAACTCCACTTCGCTAGTCGGCCCATCGGGGTAAGGTGCTGAATTCTGTCTTCTCTTCCTAACCCTAACCGGACGTTTTCACCTACCGGCTCGGGTCTGTAGCAATTATGGGTGATCAAGCCGAGCATGCATGAACAGTAAAATTCAAAGACAGAATAACTGATAAAAAATGCTGAATTAAGATAGTACGATCATGAATTCATAATCAAAACATAGAACTAATCTCTAAAAACGAAACCCTAGGTTCACAGAGAACCTAGGTAAAGAGTTTAGCTACTAAAGTTCATAACGAAATAACACATTTTTTGAATGAGAGAGAAGAAGAAGAGCAAACGGGTGTCTTCGAATCTGGAATCGCGTTTCCGTGCTCTCCGGGGATGCTCAAATTTCTCCTTGGATGTTTTGTTGTGTTATTCCTTTAAAACGATTCTGGACGAGTCTTTATATAGTGCTAGAGACGTTTCTGGAACTTTCCTTCATTTACAAAACTGCCACTGCCCGAAATCGCCTCCAATTTTGTGCTGTCTGCGTAAAATACGCAGGCCCCCTGCATTAAAGACAGGGTCCTGCACCAAGCTGAATTCTTCTGTTTCCTCTGCTGTCTGCGTATAATACGCAGCCTCCTGCGTAAAATACACAGACAGGGACCCCACTCTGTGCCTTTTTCTCTTCTTCCTGCGTATTTCCACCCCTGGCTGCGTATAATACGCATAATCCTGCGTAAAATACGCATACAGGGCTAAAAACTGTCAAAAAATTTCCCTCCGTCTTGCTTTCTGGGTATAATACGCAGCCCCCTGCGTAAAATACGCAGCCAGCAAGCCACTCTCCTCTTTTCTGCATCGGCATGCGTTTTGACCCGAAACTTGTCAAAATTACCAAAATACCCCTGGGTCAAAACTACTACAAATTATGCCCAATCCTGACTCTGGCCATAGGAAAATTGCTGACTGAATTTGGAAGACAAAATCTGAACTCGACTTTGGAACCCCGGTCCCGGTGCCAAAATGACCAAAATACCCTTAGGCCAAAACTGTCCCAAAAATCGTCACGAACATGAAACAGCTTATCGCGATTCCGGACACCAGGACCCGAGACTCCTACTTGGGTGTGGCCTGACTGGGACCCACACTTTCGGTTTTTCGGCCGGACTCCGTTTCAGCACTATAACCTGTTTTCGGAAAGCCCTTGACGTCTCCGTTCTTTTGCCCCTGGTTTCACTTCAAAATTCCAAGTCAAGCTCAAGATATTGTCAACCGAGCGCATCCCGGTGATTCTTGGTTTTGGCGTTTTCAGCTTCCTCGGTCGGTTTTCACTGCTCGTTTTTCCTCCAGTCTTTCTGTTTTCCATTCCACACTAATTTTTACCAGTCTCGGTCAAATCCTGCTCCGAGCATTTTCTGCACGTTTCCCGAGGCAATCCCAGTTCTGTCTTGGCACACATCCCAATGCACTTCCCGAACCTGTTCTTGTAAAGACAACATGAACAAACCCGCGATCATATCCAATAAAAGTACGAAACATGCAGAAATTTACGAAGAGCTAATAAACATCTCGTTCCTAAAACCGAGGCTTTCCGAGGGTGAATTCTGGCTAAAACGTGGCTTTCCGACACACATACACATCTTTTCAGGCTATAAGATAACCCCTATTTGGGTGTTATCAAATACCCCCACACTAAACTTTGCTCGTCCCGAGCAAACTCCAGCTATATACTACCAATGCATACTATCCCAAATCAACCCAAACTGAACATCATTAAGTTCTCATATTCCCCTAGATTTCAGAAACTGCGATGATCGGAAGAACTCGCGGCCAGCCTAGGTTAGGAACAAGCACGAACACCACTTACTTCCGCTTTTGCACGCACACCGAACGTATCCCTAACGCACACCTTCCGTGCTTTTACTCTGGGTGTAATGTAAATCTGCCGGCTTTGGGACGGTAGGATAAGTTATCTAGAAGCGATGTCCTAAACGTCACAGCACACTCACACATACCCCAATCTCACACTCCCTCACTAAGATGATAGAAACTAACCCAAATCACCTAAGATTCTAGACACTCAATTTCTCCAGTCCCGGTGTAACTGTCGTTCTCGCGGCCACAACTGTGAACGAATGTGAAACTGTTATAAAAAATGTCGGCCCGACGTTTTGAAATAAAATCAATCAAGCACCCTGAATTTTCTGCCTTTGATACTCTTTTTTTTTCTTTTCTTCCTCTCTTTTTTTTCGTTTTTATTATTATTATTTTTTTGCGGGGCAACACAATAAACAATAATAATATAAATCAGGCCAACTCTATGATAAAAAAAAACGTGGGGTGGCAGAAAAATATTGAATAAAATCTGAAACGAGCACCCCCACACTAATTTTCGAACCATGTAGTCAATCTGTAAAATAATCGCGCTTTTCCAACCAATCCTCCTCACTCCAAGGATGTCTAAATCGCACAGCGCGTCCTCCAATCAACCATGTCAACCCCAAGTCCCCCATGTCGTGCGGAAAATTTACGCACTACGGTTCCCCTCCTGTGCTCACGGTGTAATGTCGTGAGTCACCGCCACACCGAAGTGTGCTGCCGTCACTATCTCACCCTTACACACCCTCAGATATATCAATGAAGCTCATCCACTATCAAATATGACAAATTTGCTCTACCCTAGAAAATCCTCCTCAACTCAACTCCCTCGTGCCGTGACTCATAGGAAAGGTAAAAATACTAACAAATGATGCGAGTAGCAAAAAAACGGCTTCCTATGTCAAACGGTTACCAAGAAAAGGATTAATGGATCAACTGGGCTCACTAGTGGACCTAAGGCGTGAGACAAGACGTGAGGTCCCTATGGCATATCACTCCACCAAATGATGTGGTGACCGTGATGGCGGGTTGACGACTACCTGGTGACGGTGGTCTGACAGCTAGTCGGATACATGGCTCGAGAAACAGCTACTTGCGTTTTCTGGAGTGCATTGGCTCTATTAACTCCCCTAGACAGATTCTCGCAGCTCTTCCTCACCTAAGTCCGTCCACTTCGGAAAATTTTCTATCATTAAGCTCTCTTCAGTTTTAAGCTAAATCCTTCGCCCAGTCTCAAAATTTTCAATTTTTAATTAATTTTTTTTTAAAATATTTTTTTTAAATAAAAAGCAATGCAGTTACAACGCCACCACCCCCACGCTGGATGGTGTCATGCCCTCATGGTACTAGTCATCAGGCATACAATCTGGATTGGATGAGCTGGCTTGCCTCATCGAATGGGAACAACTGGTAGCATATGCAGAAAAATAAAGCGAGAGACAGAAATTGAACCTGTGCACCCGGAGTGAGTTCTTACAGATGCGGAATTTTTTTGCAGATTCCGGTGGAGCAGGACCGTTGACCGGTCACCGGAAAATTTCTCGATGAAAGTTATCAACCTTCCGCGCTCTATATGCGCTCTTCAAATGTACAATCCCCGAGCACCATTGTGTGTGACAATGTGCTCACATATGGTCGAGTGTACTTTCGTACACCGGGGTCAATTGCTCTGTTGTGCAGAAAAACTGTTCCTGAAAAATCCCCAACTCGTACGAGTCCCTGTGACGGCCGAGTGTGCCAGAGCGCACCGGGGTCGATTATTCAAGTTTTCGGATATCTGCCTTTTCTCTCTTCTTTCACCTGCAAAAATTCCCGAATTTGCTTCAAACTCCACGGATCTGTGTATGGAGGTAGAGAGAGAAAAGAGGCCAAAAATGGCTCCAACCCGTCGGCCTCTCCCTTAAAAACCCTACTTTTGCCAAAATTACAAAAATTTCCTTATTGAAAACTTGAAAAAAACTGATGTTTTGTGCGTATAATACGCATACAGTGCGTATTTTACGCACATAGGGGTACTGGACTGAATAAAAAAAGCAAAAAAACTGACATTTTGCTTGCTGGCTGCGTATAATACGCAGGTTCTGCGTAAAATACGCAGACAGCAGGCAAAATGCCATTTTTTATATTTTTTTAAATTAAAAAAAAAAAATCAGGATTATAGTGCTAGCGGCGTATAATACGCATAACCTGCGTAAAATACGCAAACAGCAGCAAAAATAATTTTTCAATTTTTTTATTTCAAAATTCCTGATTTTCACTGCTGGCTGCGTATATACGCAAGGTCTGCGTATATAAGCAGACAGCAGGATTTTTTTAAAAAAAAAAATCGAAATTTTACTGCTGGCTGCGTATAATACGCAGGTTCTGCGTAAAATACGCAGGTAGCAGTGAAATTTCCATTTTTCAATTTTTTTTGGCAAACAAGGCTGCTGTGTGCGTAAAATACGCACAGGTTGTGCGTAAAATACGCACACCGCAGTCTGGACATAGAATTTTTTTCTCTCTCTACCCCCTGTGTGCGTATTATACGCACAGAATGGACGTAAAATACACACACAGAGTATTTCTGCTCCGTTTTGTTCTCGTTTTCTGCTCTGTTGTATATGCACATGCTCAATTCAAAGTCAATACCCGCTCATCTTACCTCTCTCAAAATTCAAAGCTGAAAATAAAACTGAAATAATTTAAACTAACTTACTATGTTGGGCTGCCTCCCAACCAGCGCTTGTAATTTACGGTCGACGGCCCGACCCAGTTACCTCATGTTTTCTCAAGGGACGTCAAAACAGTCTGGGTCTACCTTGACGTCTGCTTCAGGGCCCAAATATGGCTTCACCCGGTTTCCGCTCACCCTGAAAGTTGTACTGTCATGCAAATTCTCTAATTTAACCGCATCCCATGAAAGTACCTCTTTGATGATAAACGGTCCTGACCACCGAGATCTCAATTTTCCTGGAAAAAACTGCTTCCGAGAACCGCAGAGAAGTACTTTCTGACCTACTTGAAACTGCTTTTGCTGTGCTGAACAGTGATGGCTCGGGAGCGGTTTCAGCTCCAGGGTCGGTGGCTCTTTAAGTGACGGGACCAGGGCCAATTTCTGCCCACCTGTTTCGTCCAGATGTAAAGTGGTCTGGTTTTCAGCTTGCATGGCCTGCTCCTCCTGGAATTTCTCCTCGTTCTCTCTGTCCACTCTGTCAATCTCTGCCCATAGCTCATCCATCTCCTCGTTTTCCCATCCTTCTTCGACTACCTCCACTGCAAAGATGTCTTCATGCTCGTAATAATTCGGTAGTTGCAGATTTTTGAAAACGTTGAACTTCACCTTGTCTTCATTGATCTGCATGGTCAGTTCTCCGCTCTTGCAGTTTATCATGGCTTCTCCAGTGGCCAGAAACGGTCTGCCTATAATGAGTGGTACGTCTCCTGCCTCCATGTCCAGAATCACAAAATCTGCCGGAAAAATCAATTCTCCGACTTTCACCGGAATGTCTTCAATAACTCCGTAAGCCTGCTTCACGGATCTGTCTGCCATCTGCAGCTTGATTCTGGTGGGCCTGAGTTCACCGATTTTCAAAGTTTTGAAAGTTGATAACGACAACAGATTGATACTGGCCCCTAGGTCGCACAGGGCCTTTCCTGTGTAAGCATTACCTAGGGTCACCGGGATGACAAAACTTCCAGGGTCCTTCCTTTTCCTCGGTAGCCCATTCTTCACACAATTTCTCACTTCCGCCGTCAGATTTATTGTCTCGAAATCGCTCATACGTTTCCGTCAATACAAAATATCTTTGAGGAACTTGGCATAAGTGGGCATCTTTGCCAACGCCTCCGCAAAGGGTATGTTGATCTTCAGCTGTTTGAAAATCTCGAGAAATATGGCGTAGTCCTTGCTATCATCCCTCTTTCGTGTCTTCAAAGGATACGGCACCTCCTTGGAGACAGGTACCGTTTCTGCTTCCTTCTCTTGGTTCTGCACTGCATCCTGCTCAACCGAGCCCTTCGGCTGGGGGCGTTCGACTGAGCTGTTATCCTTTCCAAATACGTCGCGCTCGATTTCCTTCGACTTTTCTGCACGTGCATGGCTAGGATACGGCGGATCCTGTAGTACTAATCCACTCCGAGTGGTGATGGCATTGACCTGAGCACGTGGATTATTTACTGTGGTTGAGGGTAAGGTCCCTGGTGCTCTTTCCGTTAGCTGATGTGCTAGCTGCCCTACTTGTACCTCCAAAGCGCGCAGTGACGTTTTGGTCGTCTGCACGTCGGCTGTCAGGGCGTCCATGTGTGCAAACCGGGACTCAATGGTTTGAAACACTTCATCTGGGTGTCGTACTACTGTGCAGATGGGCCTGGCTGAACGTGCTGTGTCGGTGCCGCCTGCTGGGCCGGTGGCCTGTGCTGGAATCCCGGTGCGTAAATTGCAGAATTCGGGTTTCCGTACCGGAACCCGGGATGATCTCTCGTACCCGATCTGTACCGGCTCGGGTCCACTGCTGTTGTACGTAAATGGCATCCTCAGTCCTGAGCCCCTCAATGGCTGTGTCCAAATCTGGTCCGTCTACTGCCGCAACAGTCTGCTTTTCTGAGTAAACCTTCTCGACCAAATCTTTTACTATCTTGGCCAGATTATCTATCCGGTCGTCTTCTGCTGGCTCGGCTCGGGCCGCTATCATGCGATCGTCAAACAGTCGAGTTTCCTGCTTGGCTAACTGCTTCATCAGCTCATAGGCACCGTCCTTGTCCACATGGTACAGAAAATTCCCTCCGGCTTCTCTGTCAATCCTGTCAGCACTTTCCCTGTATAGGGCATGGTAGAATACCTGCAGGATCTTCGGGTCTCCAAAACCGTGGTTCGGGCATCTCTTCACCAATCTCATCAGCCTGTCCCATGCGTCTACCACCGTCTCCCCTATCTTCTGTTCGAATGACAGAATCTCGCTTTGTAATTGAATGACCCGGGAAGCGGGGTAAAATTTGGCCAGAAATCTGTGACGCATCCTTCCCATGTAGTGATGGATCTAGGTGGTCGGGATTCGAGCCAGTCTTTGGCCACTCCGTATAGGCAGTATGGGAAGAGAATTAGCATGAGTGCCTCTGCGTCGACTCCCTTATACCTGACTTTGTTTCAGTAGTCCTCGAATTTCCCGATGAATTCGTTCGAATCTTCGTCAGCATTGCCATGGAATGGGCAGAGGGTCTGAACAGTTTGGATGGTGGAGGGTTTTATGTCAAAGTGTTCTGCGGTGATCTCAGGCACCACAATAGCTCGTTCATGCCCTCCCGTGCGGACTTCGAAATTCTCCACCAACGCCTTCCCAGACCGGTTATATGTCCTCTGGTTGTTTCGGGCAGCAAAGCCTGCTGTGATAAGCTCTTCGATGTACCGAGCCATCTGGGCTGGGGTACGTGTCTCTCGTTCCTCCCCACCGGTCCCTCGGTTTTCTGGACGGTCTCCTTCGTTGTGGACCATCCTGCTTTCTCGGTTTTTGCGGTTCTGCTCCGTGTAGAGTTTTTCTAGGTTTTTGAGCGACTGCACCAAATCGCGAGGTAATCTGGGCATTCACTGGAAGTTCCTGAAAAACGAGGTCTCAAGAGCATTGAGATAACGAAAAATAAAAATAAAAATAAAATAAAATAAAATAAAAAACTCCGAAAATTAATTCTGACTACTGAATAAACTCGAAAAAGTCCCCGGCAACGGTGCCAAAAACTTGATGCGCAATTTAGCGTACTATTCGCAAGTATACGAATCAAGTAATATAGAGAGTAGTTTAGACTCGGATTATCGATCCCACAGGGACTTTGCAGGTTTTTCTAGTAATCAGTTTTAACGAACAGGGTGTAAAAAGGAGGAATAGTTTGAGATTTTGATTACTAACTAAGTACTGAAAGTAAATAAGTGAAACATAAATATTTTTGTGAGAATTTTCTGAATAATTGTACGTGTAGTAAATCTAGGGTTTAAGATACTAGGTCCCGGGATCCCCTAGGGTTCTTCAGATTTTCGTTCTTTGTTTGACATGAAAACACACAGCAGCCTCGTTATCCGTGCCACGTACCAATTGTGCAGGATCTTTTCTTTTCCTGCACGTTATCACAATCCTGCAGACTGTCGGATTCCTGTTAAGCTGCCTAAGTCTGCGGTCTCGTTCTAAGTCTGCTAGGGTTTCTAACCTGTCTTGATGGCCCGGATCAGATTCTCTAACAGTTGGTCTCAACGATTTCAGGCTAGTCCTAACTCTCCTTCGCTAGTCGGCCCATCAGGGTAAGGTGCTAAATTCTGTCTTCTCTTCCTAACCCTAACCGGACGTTTTCACCTACCGGCTCGGGTCTGTAGCAATTCTGGGTGATCAAGCCGAGCATGCATGAACAGTAAAATTCAAAGACAGAATAACTGATAAAAAATGATGAATTAAGATAGTACGATCATGAATTCATAATCAAAACATAGAACTAATCTCTGAAAACGAAACCCTAGGTTCACCGAGAACCTAGGTAAAGAGTTTAGCTACTGAAATTCAAAACAAAATAACAAAGTTTTTGAATGAGAGAGAAGAAGAGCAAACGGGTGTCTTCGAATCTGGAATCGCGTTTCCGTGCTCTCCGGGGATGCTCAGATTTCTCCTTGGATGTGTTATTGTGTTATTCCTTTAAAACGAGTCTGGACGAGTCTTTATACAGTGCTGGAGACGTTTCGGGAACTTGCCTTCATTTACGAAACTGCCACTGCCCGAAACCGCCTCCAATTTTGTGCTGTCTGCGTAAAATACGCAGCCCCCCCTGCGTAAAATACGCAGACAGAGTCCTGCACCAAGCTGAATTCTTCTGTTTCCTCTGCTGTCTGCGTATAATACACAGCCTCCTGCGTAAAATACGAAGACAAGGACCCCACTCGGTGCCTTTTTCTCTTCTTCCTACGTATTTCCACCCCTGGCTGCGTATAATACGCATAATCCTCCGTAAAATACGCAGACAGGGCTAAAAACTGTCAAAAAATTTCCCTCCGTCTTGCTGTCTGCGAATAATAAGCAGCCCCCTGCGTAAAATACGCAGCCAGCAAGCCTCTCTCCTCTTTTCTGCATCAGCCTGCATTTTGACCCGAAACTTGTCAAAATTACCAAAATACCCCTGGGTCAAAACTGCTCCAAATTATGCCCAATCCTGACTCTGGCCATAGGAAAACTGCTGATTGAATTTGGAAGACAAAATCTGAACTCGACTCCGGAACCCCGGTCCCGGTGCCAAAATGACCAAAATTCCCTTAGGCCAAAACTGTCCCGGAAATCGTTACGAACATGAAACAGCTAATCGCGATTCCGTACACTGGGACCAGAGACTCCTACTTGGGTGTGGCCTGTCTGGGACCCACACTTGACGGGAGTCGGTTTTTCAGCCGGACTCCGTTTCAGCACTATAACCTGTTTTCGGAAATCCCTTAATGTCTCCGTTCTTTTGCCCCTGGTTTCACTTCAAAATTCCAAGTCAAGCTCAAGATATTGTCAACCGAGCGCATCCCAGTGATTCTCGTTTTTGGCGTTTTCAGCTTCCTCGGTCGGTTTTCACTGGTCGTTTTTCCTCTAGTCTTTCCGTTTTCCATTCCACACTAAATTTTAACAGTCTCGGTCAAATCCTGCTCCGAGCATTTTCTGAACGTTTCCCGAGGCAATCCCATTTCTGTCTCGGCACGCATCCCAATGCACTTCCCGAACCTGTTCCTGTAAAGCAACATGTACAAACCCGCGATCATATCCTATAAAAGTACGAAACATGCCGAAATTTACGAAAAGCTAATAAACATCTCGTTCCTAAAACCGAGGCTTTCCGAGGGTGAATTCTGGCTAAAACGTGGCTTTCCGACACACATACACATCTTTTTAGGCTATAAGATAATCCCTATTTGGGCGTTATCAGCTATGTAACACGTTAACTCTATTATAGTTAAGGTGGGTACTAGTACTGACAATCTCCTCTCCGTCTCATGTCGTTCTACGTCACGGTTTACTTGGTGTCCTGTCGGTCCACCTACATCTACCGGTCCATTCTAGTAGGCTAACGGCAGTGCACGGAATGATGTTCTCTCAAACCACCACCACACGAACACCTCACTATTTCCTACCGAATCTACCCACTAAGGCCAATCCTACACACTTGTCTTCTCAGTCTCAGTGATTAAGGATTGTTGTTCATATCTCATCACTACTAGGTCTAAGTCGCTCTCACTCACTCGCTAGCTATTTAACAAGTCCGATTAATTACTCCATTCTTGCTAAGATTGAAGCATCAAACATGAACAATAACTAAGATGGATTAAACATTAAGTAAGAACACATAATCATGAAGAAAAATCATTCTCTAATGGTCATTCATCTCATAATTTGGTGTCAATAACCCTAGTTCAACAATACACCAAAGAGTTGAAGATTCATCATAATCAATGATCCAATACATGTATCAATCTCAATAATCCGAAAAAGCAAAGTCTAACATAACCCTAGGCTCTCCATAGAGCCTAGAGAAGAATCTAGTTGCTCATGGCAATGAAAATATACACAAGTTTCTACATTGATAATGAAAGAGAGAAGAAGTAAGCAAACGGTGAAATCGTCGAAGAGTAGACGAATTCGTGCAATCCCCAAGCTCCAAGATGCTCTCCAATGGTGTCCCGTTGCTCTCCTACTTCTTCTTGACTCCCTCTATGCGTAATTGATGTGTTTTTTCCGTCCCTAGGTCGTTTTTCAGTCATAACCCGTCACAAGTCTTCAGTAATTGCACAATAGCCCCCTGAAATCTGCTCCTGACTTCGCCGGGCCATAACTTCTTCTTCCGAACTCGGATTTAGCTCCGTGACCTATCGTTGGTAAGCTCTCTGAGTATACTTTCATTTGGCATTGGTCTCACTCCCAAATTATTTGTATAACTCCAGCTATGATCAAAATAGTGCAGACTGGTCATTCAAGCTCCTCCAATTCGGCTTCTCTTGACTCCACTTGAGCTCCCATTGTTTCCGAAGTTCGTTCCATGCCTCCTATCAACCGATTAGCATCCGTTAATGCCAAAACAACATGAAAAAACATACCAAGCGATTATATTTGACAAATAACAATGAAATATGCATAGAAAATGCCCGCACTAACAATATAGCACATGTAAAGCAACAAGTGATAAAACGACATTTATTCTCTAACTTTGGGCTCAAATATATCATGATAATGTGGTAAAATGGAGGTAATATATAGCTCCTTAAAGGTGCTATCGAATTCCCCCACACTACCTTCTTGCTCGTCCCGAGCAACACTTGCTTTCGAGATTCACATATATCTTTAATTTGCCTTGGACACACCAACCCAAACACCAGACTGTGCAATCTACATGACTATAAACAATGCAACACGATTGTGTACACTCCAATAAAGTAAAGAACATAATTTTTTTCTTTTTATTTAGATATTGGGCAATCTCAAAAAGCAAACCGGCATGTCATAAGGCTCTCACATCCCCTAGAAGATTATATAACTTTGGTGATCGGTAGAACTTGCGGCTAGTTTTGTCAGACAGAACGGGCACGAACACTCAATAAGTTGCTCTTGCACAAATCAAACGTATCCCTAGCACCTACCATCCGAGCTATTTATCCACGGGTTTAAATTGTTAACGGGTTAGGACGGGTAGGATATGATATTTAGAAGTGCAGTCCTAGACATCATGATATAACTCACAAAAACCCATTCTCACACTCCCTATCCAAAATCCAAGTAACCCCACCGAATCTACTACTCCGAACTTCATTCCCTCATAGTAGTAGCAAATATTCGAGGGAACAATCCATCAAAGCAAATAACGTAGGGGTGGAATGTGTCAAATCAAATGTGTAATCACGATAAATGTCGACACCCCCACACTCAATGTAAAGCATATCACAAAAACCCGGTAGTCCATGTATATATGAGCTTTTTCCAACCTATCCTCGTCATCACCTAAGATATAGAGAATAATCATACAAATCGCAGCACATCCTCATATAAGATCAATCAACCCCCACCCCATGACGTGCGGAAAAAGTATCACGCACTACGGCACTCCACATGTGGTCGTGATGTATGGACACGACTCACCGCCACACCGAAGTGTGCTGCTGTCTTTAACTCACCCTCACATCCCCTCAAAAGATGACATGTAAGAAAATCCCCTCAAGATGTATAATATCATCTCACCCTCAAAGAACCTCCCTACCTCAACTCCCTCTATCATGACGCATAGGAAGGGACCATTCTAACTAGTGATGAAAGTCACAAGGAATAGCTTCCTAGGCTTGAGGCTGTGAATAAAAGGGGTAAATGGATCAAATTGGGGTAACTAGTGGAACTAGGCGATGGAGATTGGACGTGAGGTCCCCATAAAAATCACTCGCACAGCTGTTCCGTTGCCACTACGAGGAGGGTTGACGACAACCTAAGTGGCGGTGGTGTAGCGCTAGTAGAATAACTAGTTTGAGAGACAGCTACTCACAATTCTCGAGTGCATTAGACCTATAGCCTTTCTACTCCATATTCTCGCGTCAAACTCACCTCAGATTGTCCTACTTATAGGGAATTTCTATCATTGAGCCCTCTCCACGCTCACTCTCTTCAATTACCCTTTCTCAAAAAAAAAAAATTTTTAGGGTTTTTTCTCGTTTTTACAAGTTTTAATTTTTTTTCGACACTATATGTAACTGGCCAACTCGAGTAACCAACAAAATAAGGGAGGTGTACTCAATTAATAAAAGTGCAACAATATATATAATGCATAAAATAAACGTGCACATGCAAAACTAACCGACTCGACATCTAGATGCAAACTCGACTCACTAAACTACATGTAACAAGGCTATGCAAGTTAAGGAAAGCAAAGATATGTGAAAACTCCCCCACACTTGAGATAATCATTGTCCTCAATGAATTTAGAGAGTACCACCAAAGACATTATCTCAAAGTGTAAGGATTTAAAAAAAAAAAAAAAAAAAAAAAAAACAAGTGTTGCATGGCATTTTGCGTATAATGAATCATATCGTCTAGAGCGATTATTTAAAGCGAGAGAGAATATGGTACCTATGATCCCGGAGTACCATTCTTACGGGATTGGTTTCGAGAAAATTGTTCAAGAAATGACCGAATCGGTCGACCAAATTCTCCTAAAACTCGAGAAAGTTGAAGCAAGCATACCCTTGATGTGCTCCTCGGTGTTCCCGTCTTAAGTTCCTCTTTGAGCTTTGGCCGAATCCCCCTCCAAAACAACAAATTGGAAGATTTAAGTTCTTGGAGCTCTTCCTCTTTGAATTCTCCCACACTCAATCCGCTCACTATCTCAAAAGCTCAAGAGTTAATCTTGTAAATTTCGCGATTTGGATGCTTTTTGGGTTTGGGGTGTGTTGGTGTTCTTGAGGATTTGGAGAGGAAGAGGATGAAGACAAGGAGTGTTTGATCCAAATTGGGGGTGTTAGGGGACTTGTTGGTTGGTTCTTGGCTTTAAAAATCCTCCAAAATGTCAAAATAACCCCCAAAAAGTATCAAAAATACCCCCAAAAAGTGAGCTGTCCGGCTGATTTCGGCCCCCGAAATCAATGGATTTCGGCCCACATTTCGGCCCGAAATGGGTGCCGAAACCACTGGGCAAAAACCAAGCAGAACGCGTGTTTTAATTCGGGCGGAAATGGCTTGATTTCGGCCCCCATTTCGGCCCGAAATGGGAGCCGAAACCACTGAATCTTGCCCACTTTGTTTTTGCTCTAGTTTCTTCATCCGGTATCCGATTCGCGCGATTCTTGAACCATTGGAATCCACATTCGACGAGGAATCCATTTTTGACTTGAAAAATTCCCAAACCAAGAAATTTTTCATTTCTTCTCAATTTATCTCTCTTGTGGAAAGAATCTCGCCTCAAAAGCTCTTGAACTCTATTTTCACTTCGGATTCCGATGCATGCAACCCCGATACTACAACTCGCTACCATGCTCCTCATGACTAATTGGTGACTCCTCGACTTCGAGTAGCTTATTTATCAATCTCAATGCTCCCGGTTAACTAGTTGTTCCTCGTTTTACGTGCGAAATTTTGCATATGCATCAAGAATGGGAATCTTGAGAGTTCTTCGGTACTCGTGTCCTGCACACTCATAGAAAATATTAAAAAAACTCTCTCTCACTCCTCACAATAAAATATGGAGAACTCAAAAACAAAAACGAAGCAAAATTTGAAACTCTACTCTACATTGGGTTGCCTCCCAAGAAGCGCTTGTAATTTAAGGTCGACGGCCCGACCCAGTTACCTCTGCCACCTCACGAGGGTGGTCTGGCACATTTGCCGCTTCCAGCTTAGCTTTCCTATGCTGAATTTGAAGCAGTGCTTCATGTGCTTGCACAGATGGTGGCTTGTTCCTTTCCCAGTAGTCAGGTGGATCCCCTTGCGATAAATCAGGAAGTTGTCGCTTTACTTGTACAGGAAATGGAACCCCTGGCTTATGCTCCCACGAGTAATGAGGTGTCGGTTTGAAGACTCGAAAAGTCTCCATGTACTCATGTACCCTCATAATCAGCTCTCTATTCTCTACATCAATATGGGTGCGCCCAGTCGCTAAGAATGGTCTCCCTAGAATTATAGGCACATAACCAGCTGGCATGTCCAATATGAAAAAATCAGCTGGCATAATCAGGCTTCCAACCCTCACGAGTACATCCTGTATCATCCCACAGGCTCTCTTGGATGATTTGTCTGCAAAATGAAGAGTGATCTAGGTTTTATGAGGCTCCCCCACACTTAAATTTTTGAATACTGACAGAGGCATCAAATTCACACTTGCTCCCAAATCGCAGAGAGCTCTCCCAGTGTAGGCATCACCCAACGTAGCTGCAATGACAAAACTACCCGGATCCTCCTTTTTCTTAGGTAGCCCATGCAAAACACATGAACTAACATGATCATTTAATTTCACTCCCTGAAATTCATCCACTGCTTTCTTACCAAGGACTGCATCCTTAATAAACCGAGAATACTTAGGCATCTTTTGAAGTGCCTCAATCAAGGGAATATTAATATGCAGTTTTGAAAATACATTAAGAAAGCGCCTGTACTCCTCAAAATCATCCTTCTTCTTTCTATTACGCAACGGATATGGAAGTTCTGAAGAAGAAGGATAAGGAGATGAAAGTAGTACCTCGGGGAGTTCCTCTTCATCCTGCTGAGTCATGCCCTTTGATTGGGGGACCATGATGGGAGTTTTCTCAGAATCGAAGACTTCATGCTCCTTTTCCTTAGATGCTATCGCTTTGGCATGAGTAGGATATGGAGGGTCTTTGAGTGCTGTACCACTGCGAGTGGTGATGGCCTCAACATGTTCCACAGATGCAACAACAGTGTGTTCCAGTGTTCGAGTTGTTTCTTAAGATCCTTGACTTCTGCTAGAGCTTCCCGAAGTGCAACTGCAGAAGTAGTGCTCTCTGCAATCATGGTCATCACGTGCTGACCCATCACTTTCATCACTCCTCTCAGCTCAGCCAACTCTGAAGCTAATTCTTGTTGTTGCTGCTGCAACTCTAAAACAACTGCTTCATGCACTGCCTCCACCGCATTCACCTGAACTGTGCCATAATCAATTGCATTTTGCTTCATCAGTTCTTGTTGGTGGGAATCATAATCCAAGCTCTCCTCTTGTTCCACCACACGTCTCATCAGCTCATATGCACCATCCTCATCGCATTTGAACAAGAAATTTCCCCCAGCTTCTCTGTCAATCTTGTCCTTGTCAAGCTTTCCAAGTGCGTCATAAAGATTTGGATGATATGGGCTTTGGCAATTCCATGATTGGAGCATTTCCGTAGCAAACAGTTGAGACGCTCCCATACTTTGACCATAGATTCATGCTGCTTCTGCTTGAATGACCATATCTCGTTCTGGAGCTGAATCATGGGTGAGATGGGAAAATATTTACCCATGAACAAGGAGGCACACTCTTCCCATGTCTTGATAGATTTGGATGGCAACGAATCTAGCCAATCCACAACAGCTCCCTTGAGACAATGAGAGAAGAGAATCAACTTAATTGCTTCAGAAGTGACCCCACTGTAGCGAATTAGCCCACAATGGCTCTGAAATCTCCCATTAAATTCATGTGGGTCGTCCTCATATGTACCAGCAAAGGTGCACTGTTCCTGAGAAAATTGGATGGTGCTCAGCTTTAGGCAGAAGCTCTCGGTCTGAATTTGTGGCACCACAATTGCTGGCTCCCTTCCTTTAAGATTCGCCTCAAATGCATGGATTATTGCTTTTCTAGAGCGGTTTTACGACATTGAGGTCGGCTGCGGTCTAGATGTTACCGCTAGTGCTTTCTTTATGGCTGCAGCAACCATAGCTTGTAGCTGCTTTGTCGTGAGGCGAATCAGCCCTTGTCCTTCCGCCATTGCTACCTGAGAAAAAAACACTAGCACACCCGTGAGGTAAACAGATAGTAACAAAAATAAAAATAAAAATAAAATAAAACTCTAAACTAATTTGTAACTAAACAATCTACTGTTGTCCCCGGCCACGGAGCCAAAAACTTGACACAAATTCTTACGTGTATGCGCAAGTGCACGGCCAAGTAATATAGGGGTGGTATTTCAACCCCGAGTTATCGATCCCACGAATTCTTACGTGTAGACGATTTCCGGATCAGCTATGTAACACGTTAACTCTATTCTAGTTAAGCCGAGTAATAGTACTGACAATCTCCTCAAGGTCTCATGTCGTTCTACGTTATGGTTTACTTGGTGTCCTGTCGGTCCACCTACATCTACCGGTCCGTTCTAGTAGGCTAACGACAGTGCACGGAATGATGTCCTCTCAGACCACCACCACACGAACTCCTCACTATTTCCTACCGAATCTACCCACTAAGGCCAATCCTACACACTTCTCTTCTCAGTCCCAGTGATTAAGGATTGTTGTTCATATCTCATCACAACTAGTTCTAAGTCGCTCTCACGCACTCGCTAGCTAATTAACAAGTCCGGTTAATCACTCCATTCCTGCTAAGATTGAAGCATCAAACATGAACAATAACTAAGATGGATTAAACATTAAGTAAGAACACATAATCATGAAGAAAAATCATTCTTAATGATCATTCATCTCATAATTTGGGTGTGTCAATAACCCTAGTTCAACAATACACCAAAGAGTTGAAGATTCATCATAATCAATGATCCAACACATGTATCAATCTCAATAATCCGGAAAAGCAAAGTCTAACATAACCCTAGGCTCTCCATTGAGCCTAGAAAAGAATCTAGCTGCTCATGGCAATGAAAAGATACACAAGTTTGTCCATAGATAATGAAATAAAAGAGAAGAAGTGATCAAACGGTGAAATCGCCGAAGAGTAGACGAATCCGTGCAATCCCCAAGCTCCAAGATGCTCTCCAATGGTGTCCCGTTGCTCTCCTCCTTCTTCTTGACTCCCTCTATGCGTGATTGATGTGTTTTTCCGTCCCTAGGCCGCTTTTTTAGTCATAACCCGTCACAAGTCTTCAGTAATTGCACAATAGCCCCCTGAAATCTGCTCCTGACTTCACCGGGCCATAACTTCATCGTCCGAACTCGGATTTAGCTCCATGACCTATTGTTGGAAAGCTCTCTGAGTCTACTTTCATTTGGCATTAGTCTCACTCCCAAATGTTTTGTAGAACTCCAGCTATGTTCAAAATAGTACAGACCGGTCATCCAAGCTCCTCCAATTCGGCTTCTCTTGACTCCACTTCAGCTTCCGTTGTTTCCGAAGTTCGTTACATGCCTCCTATCAACCGATTAGCATCTGTTCCTGATAAAACAACATGAAAAAACATACCAAGCGATTATATTTGACAAATAAAAATGAAATATGCATAGAAAATGCCCGGACTAACAGTATAGCTCATGGAAAGCAACAAGTGATAAAGCGACATTTATTCTCTAACGTTGGGCTCAAATCTCTCATGATAATGTGGTAAAATGGAGATAATAGATAGCTCCTTAAAGGTTCTATCACATACTTGAGTGACCCACAACGAAGAAGGCTACATACAAGTTATCTAAAGTCCCAAGTGCTTCTCGTAGTGACAACGGTATTGTCATCCTTAGACTTTAAGTCACTAGATCCTCTAGTTATGGAATATTATGTTTTGACATCATCAAACGCTACACCTAACTGGGTAGTAATCGAGGCGTTAGTCTGACACACTAAGGAAGCAAGCTTAGAGATGGTAGTGATATAATTTGTCCCTTCCACATAACGGGAGCAAATATCCACGACCACTCGAGGGATGGTGCTTATAGAATGTCTGGCCAGACTCAGATAAATCAATATAGGATATTGATGTTATCTGCATGGATAAGACTATTTCCAGGATCGAGAGTGTGACTTGTATGTCTCGTGTCCAATACGGATGTAGAGACAAAGGGATGAGACAATACATGCACAAGGTTTGTCAAAGTAATGACTATTTCTATTAGTTGGGGGTGGGATGGATGTGTTGCTAGACATCGCTCTATGTTAATAAGCATTATTACCAACTAAGTAGAAACCTATGGGGTCACACGCCATAAGGATTAAACTAGACTTGAAAATTAATTAATATGATTAATTAAATTGAAGGATCAATACGCAACTACTTGCAAACTTAGTAGGACTAATTTGCAAGTTGGACTAATCCGTGTATGGACAGGATTAGGATATCGGCCTTTATACATTTAACAAGGAGTTGTTGGACTATATAAAGGACACTCCTAGCTTATTTCTCAAGAATAATGCTCATAACACATTGGGTAAGAGAAAGAAAGGAAGGAGAGAGCAAGACTAGGGCCGACCCCCCCTCTCATTGTTGTCGGCCTCAAGGAGGCACACGGCCTTGGGTGTCTCGTTTCGTGTGATTCTTCTTCCTTCCTCTACCGGTTGCTAGCACAAAGGTGTGGAGGAATCTTGTTCTTCATCCTAGGCATTTACTAGCTATAGAGACGCAAATACAATTTTGATTTCGAAGTCATCACAGGAGACAAACAAGGTAATCGTTACTTGAACCGTCAATATCATTAAGATGTCTCTTTCTGTGATCCTTAGTGGGTCTTGTGCGGATCTTATTTGTTTAATTCTACTGCGTAATTCGTTATGAAACCCACAAAAGGATATGGGAGCAAATTCGTATACGATATTACACACGAGTACGAGTTTTTCTGCTAATCTATTACCTCCATTCGTGGCTAAGCACGATACAACGGGATACTACAATTGTATAGACAATTGGAACGGTTCTTTACACAATATAATAGAATGGATAATAGAAAAAATCTACAATATCTAAAACTATTCGTTCTTTAAGGACTGCACAAAGATATATCAGATGGAGTAACATAACCGAACTAAACAAACAAGATATAGGAGTTGTGCAAAAACATGAACAACACGGTGCACGAGATTTGTACCGTTGGAAAACCTTAATTGTGTTCTCCGCCTAAGAAGGACAGGTAGGATAAAAACCCACCTGATAGAACCAAGTTGTTCCAGACAACTATATTGCACGAAACGTCTGATACAAGATAGATAATGAGCTATCGCGCAGATCAGCTACTCACCATACTACCTTTCGCCTACCTAGTTTCCGCAATATCTTGTGTAGCACCCCTTTCCAATGAATCCAAGCCTCACTTGAGTCTAGTTGGAACAACACACTAACTCCTCCAGAAAGCGATCCGAGCTATATGATGAACCTAGTTGAGGAGTGTACTCTAATACTTTTTCAACCTGGTAGTTAGACAAGTGAACAACTCTCTAACATTGTTAGTTCGTGAGTGAACAACTCTATAGATAGATAAAAATATCACAAAGAACACATGCACATGATAGGATACTGAAACAAATCATATACCTAAGTATTAGATTGTTGACTCAACATGTACCAACTAGGGGAAAATAACTTCAGATCTGACAGATTCAGTATTTAATAGTTCAGGATAACATATCTGGAAACAGTATAGACTCTAGGATGAATATGAGAGAGAAGTCATATTGTTCAGAATCTGTGACATGTCTATAAAGAAGATATCGTTTGAAACGCATATCACACACAAAACTAAAATAAGAATAAGATCAAAGAGATTCGTTTAGTCTATGTAAAGAAAAATGTATTCTAGACTCAGGTAGACTGACAAAATGCTTGTTCAAGATCAATCGAAGAAGATTGCTTTAGAGACTCAATTCTAACAAGATTATGCTAACCTAGATTGATTCTAGAATAAACAATAACTTTAGAACCTAAATGAATTGAAGCCAAAAGAAGCAGAGGCATGCAGGAAGTTGAAACATCAAAGCCGAATCGTCGACCAGAGGAGGCCAACTGTCACTGCTTTCTCTTCCTTGGTGGTGGTCGAACCCTAGAGGGAGCTCTCTCTCTCTCACGATTTCAATGGGAGGCTAACATAATAATGCTTTTAGCTTTGCTTTATTTCCTATGAACCTTGACCCTCTATTTTGTTCTAATAAAAAGAATAGTTTCTCAATAAATACAAATCAGATATTTAATATAAATTTCAAAAATAAAATAAAATAATAGTATTTAATATAGCCGAAATATATATTTATATAAAAAAATATAGTAATATTGCATTTCTCAAGAAAAGACAATTATTATATTCAATTTGATTTATACTAAAACTCTTTCAATCAAGTTTAATTAGGAAACTAATTAAATACATACTAGAGTTTTAATAGAGAAAAACATCTTATTGTGATCATTATCACTAAATATATTATTCTCATAAAAGATTTATTCTATTCCAAATTAAACTCTCTTTACTTGGAAGACGAGGAATAAATCCTAGAGAATCTCTACAGAAGAATAACTGATTGGCTGGTGTAGATAGTGCTTTCCAGACAGACAGATCACAGCCACGTGAAAGCCATCCAGCACACCCAGATGTGCTTCATACACACCGGATCACTACATATGGTGATCCATGTGGGGGGTGCGAGACAGGGCCCTCGCGTACCAACCACACGGGACCTGTAGGGACTTAGTGGTTTGGAGGCTAGGGTAAGGCCCGCCGCGCGCGTGCGACAACCTAGCTCGCGCGCAACCTCTGATAACTGACTGAGAGTTTCTAGGCTTACGTGTCCCATAAATGCGACTAATCTCATATCGGTCTCCGATACTTGCGGGCAGATACGTAACGGTTCCTATATACACGGTCGAACATGCCGTTGGGAGTCTATCATTAAGACGCCATTTATGGTGCATTAATCCCCTAATCCCCTCAACGGTCACTTCCGCAATATATATAGGATCGTTAGCTTTTCATTACAACACTGAGTGCAAACTGATATATCTCATCTCTTGGAACGCTAAGCAACATACTCTCTCTCTCAGCCTACTGTCTCTCTCTCTCAAGAAGTTACCGGTGCTTACCCTCTCCCTACACACACTCTACACTTCTTCGTGTTCTAGCTTTCATCCCCTGTTTGAGGTGCACACTTGGGTTCTCCTCTGAGGAAATCCTTGTGCACAACTGGAACTTGCCAAAATAGTTAGAGAGAAAGTCAAAGAGCCTGCATAGCTCAGTCAATCTGCCCCAAGGTGATGCACGATAACCTAGGGACCCGTGCAAAACCCTAGGCGCCAGAGAGCATTTGCTGCTCCTTGGTCCTTTTATCTTTTGCAGCATTGACAGTTTAGTCCAAAAACACTTGGATAGATGCTACATGAATGATCCTAGCCATAAGAATGACTCATAAACTTCTAGGAAAATACCTGAACCATGAATAAAAATAATGAAGAGTTCTGATGATTTCTTAAAGGCAAGATTCAAGGAGCTTGAATGGCCTGCAAGAATATGGGTCAGCATCACAGAGTATCTAAATAAAGAGACTCAGATTATTTATAATAATCATATACGATACACTACATGATATGAGTTATTTTGTTCCTGAATTGACAAATACTAAGAAATACTGCGGGATCATAGATTGAACACATTGTGACTCATCTTGTTTAAAACATAATATTTTGGTTTCATTATTGTGTTAAAGTTATATTGGTTGAAGTTATATACTTGTATTGTTCTACAATTGTCATCGGACACATGACAAAATTATACAGTACACTCTCGATCACAATATTTTAGTCACATATTTCACTTATAAATATCATATAATTCGTTACACTTTTTTATGTTGCATGTTGCTCTCAACATTGCAATATCCCAAGGTCTCAATGCAAGGAAGTAAGGGGTTTTACACTTTCTCGTTTATTGGGTTGTTTGGATGAGGTAGATTAAGTGAGACAACGAGATTGTCGGTTCTTTTATTCTTGATTGTTCGAATATGGAATCTTATTGCTTCAAATTTGACAAAATTCATAATTCTATTTCTGAATCACATGACTTATGTTAGTTTAAGTATTACATAGTGACTCATCTGAGACCCTATATTTCAAAATAGGGTTCCAGATTATTTTTCAATGCTATGCAATAGGTCGGACCATTCAAACGACCAATTAGTAGCTGCCACGTACACAAATTTGAACCTAGTTTTGAAAAGTAGGGTCGTTGTTTGAAAAATTTTAATCCCTAATTTCAATACCAGGATTTTGAATTTGTGAGAGATTCTTGGAATTATATGGCTTAAAATTTTCATCTCACAATTTTTTGCATCCAAACAAGCACTACATATTTGGAGCAATAACACGTAATATAAAGTTTTTATAATTTGTTCAATTTTCTTCTTTCATTTCCTGGCTCAATGTGAAGATATATTATTTTAGAACTTTTAACATATAATTACATTGCGGTTTGGACCTTTCAAATTGGTATATATACGGTATGAAAGTTACACTTGATTCCACGCACCATCGGAAGTGCTGACATTGCTCTTGACAACTGATGTAAAAAAAATGTCAATTTCAACATCGGTTACCAACTTTTTTTGGAGTGAAATTTTCATATTGTATGTAATGCAATCTCAGCCTGCCAATATTGCAAGGTAATTAAACTAGTTTTTTTTTAGGGAAATTAAACTTGTTATTTTTCTTATAGTATATCATGACATAAATTTCTATCTATCACATTAATAACGAATTCAAACCTAAAAAAAAAAAAAAGTAGGTTTTCTTTCGAAAAAAAAAACGAATTCAAACCTGTAAGCATGTGCAATAGATACAAATGTTTAAACTGCTTAGCTAACATTCATTTGCTCTAATTAAATGTTAAAAGTTCTTACTTTTACTTTCAAAAAAGAATTGACAAAGTTACTCCTTGTCGCACCCAATTCAAACACCAAAGCAATGTCTCGAAAAGAAACCTCCAAAGCAAGCTAAAAGACACTCTCTAACACTTTCACCCTTCTAATTCAGAAGGGAACACTTTCACCACTTTTTGTACCGAACTTCAAGTAAATTTTACATTCTGATTGTGATACCGCTAGTCTCGTGATCAGTCCCTAAAAATTATTTTAGAGGCAATTTTAACCCTCATATCATGCACAACCTCTATTATACATTTAGACAACTTCCATATTTGTATAATATAAGGACAAATTTGTTCCAAAACTAGTTTTACTAAAATACCCCACGCGTAGATCATGATTGGGGGGGGGGGGGGGGGGGGGGAGGGTAGGGGATTTTTTTTGGGGGGGGGGGGGGGGGGGGGGGGCACTAGCCGTGGTCGGGGCGGACCAGGTCAAAGAGGAGAGATTTTGAACCCCTCCGGACCAGGGCAAGGTGGGTACATTATTAATATATTAAAAAAATATAATTAATATTATAAATTAACAAAAAAATATATATACCATATTTAGGGGCCATGCCTCAAGGTGGCAAAACAGGCCGACTCGCGGGTGGAATGACCTGGCCCGACCCCCAATCCCTTAGCCGCCCAGCCCGCCTAACCCCCTACTCGGCCCCCAACCCACTCCGTATTTAATTTAGCACACCCTCCAGCCTGTTCCGGCCAGCCCCGCCCCCTGGACAGGTTTTGCCCGCCCAAAAATAGCCTATTTCATTTTTTTATTTTTAAATATTGGCCCGGGCCCGTGTGGGTTCAAATTCGCCGCGCCCGGAACCAACCCGCTCCACCCTCCGACACGGCCCGTACCCAGCCCCTCTCCTTCAACCAGGCCCAGCCCGCTCTCACCTTGAGGCGGGCCAGCCCGGGCCAGGTTGGACGGGGCTCAAGTGTAACCGGTCCAGGATGGAGACCGGGTAGCGGGTTACAAGGCTCGGGCCAGGTTGGGGGTTAGGGGACAGTCAGGGGCTTGGCTAGGTAGCTTTAGGGCCGGACGGTTGATACTGGTCAACCGTATTATTTATTTATTTACTTAATTATTATATTTTTCGGTTAGTTTATTTATTTAATATGATTAATTAGTTGTTTATTTAATTAGTTAGTAGACCGGGCCGAGCCCGTTGTGTCAAACTATCTAGTTAGGGTTAGTGTTTGTCTATTTAAAGCATTGTAATCGTTCAATTTTAATCAATCGAGAATAATAGTCAAGGTGTTTTGTGTTCTTGTGTGTGTTTAGTGTTCGTGTAGAGATTTGATAGCGTCTAGAATTGCTATTGTGTTAGGTAAACCCTAACAAATTGGTGCTTTCATGATGTTCACCATCCTCAATTGGTGAATCAATCATGGCAGGAAAATTGGTGCTTGATCAATTCGATCAGGTGTTGGTCGCACTCACGGACGCTCGACGTAGCTTTTGGCAATAGCCGCCGCTGTTATCGCAGACAAAGAAGCTCTCCGTTGCGAAGAATAGCAGCAAGAACAGCCGCCACCGCCAAAAACACAGCAGCAACAGTAGGTCCATAAGATGGCCACTCCCACTCCGATGGGTTCGCCGCAAACGACATAGAGACTGCTTAGTGAACCGCAATACATCGGAAGCTTCCGCGGCCGAGCAGCTCCCGAAGAAGCACCCATAGAACCTTGGGACGATATCAACGTCGGTATCACAGACCCAGTCGTCGCAGTCATTCCTCGCGGCACCAAACATCCAAGCGAACCAATCGATGACCGAAAAAATAACGCTCTCAGGCAACCAACTTCCGACAACCGCCGGCCACCGCCAAGCCCCCCAATCAACCACCGCAAGGGCCCTGGGAGTGCTTTCGCCGTCGCACGAGAAGACCACGTCGCCGTCCTCAGCGGGTTAGGCCGAATGGATCATCTAGGTTTCATAGTAGCTCGATCCAGCCGCTTTGGTGCATTCGGCTTCATCGCGGCTCAAATTAGCCGCCAGCCAACATTCGGCTCGATTTGAGCAATCAACTTCGGACCGGCTTGGCTCACCTATCAGCTTCCTTTTGGTTCCATCCAAGTCGCGAGTTCAACCTTGGCTCCTAGTGAGCCACTTCATTCATTTTAGCTCATTTTTCAACCGCAAAGCCATTTTTTTAACCACAGATTCTTACCTAGGGTTTTCGACCCCACAAGTCCGTTTACGGCCTCAATTTTGTGGGATCTGGACTAAAAGTTGGTTTTGTCAAGCTCGTTTGACTTCATTTTGATCCAGGAAACGTGCTTATGGACTTCTGGGAGCTTTCTGACACCACCACCTTGCAGACAAGGTGTTTTTCAACCGCGGGAGAGTTGATACGGGTCAACTGTATCATCAACCGTATTATTTATTTGTTTAATTAATTATTACAATTTGTTAGTTAGTTTATATATTTAATTAGCTTTATTAGTTGTTTATTTAATTATTTAGTAGAACGGGCCGAACCCGATATGTCAAACTATCTAGTCAGGGGTAGTGTTTTTCTATTTAAAGCATGTTAATCGTTCAATTTTAATCAATCAAGAAGAATATTCATGGTGTTTTGTGTGTTTTTTTTGTGTTTAGTGTTCGTGTGGAGACTCGATATCGTCTAGAATTTCTATCGTGTTAGGTAAACCCCAACACCGGTTCATCTCCTAGCGTAGGCCGGCCGTGACTGACACCTTGACGCGTAGACTAACAAAATCGCAATAAGGGATTATGAGTTTCTCAGTTCGGCACAATGGTGGAAGATATCATAATAAAAGAAGAGAGAATATGGAATAGACAACTCATGGAAGATTGGATCGATGCTAACGAAGTGAATGAAATCTTGAAGATTAAGCTTCCCAAATTTGATGGTGAAGATTTCTGGGAATGGACAGAAGCCAAGAATGGTTCTGTTAATGCTACGGACATGTACAACTATCTTTCAAGAAGACCAAATACCCATAATGAGGCTAATGAAGACAATATGTGGAGTCTCATTTGGAAACTCAAAATTCAGCCCAGACACAAAATGGTAGTATAGAGAATGATGGTGGGGGCTCTCCTAACCAAGATCAATATAAGCGAAAGAGTGAGTTTAAATTATTTGTGGTGTGAAGAATGCCAGAACATGTTGGAAGATGAAGTCCATATATTCTTCTAGTGTGCAAGAGCTAGAGGACGGTGGTTCAGTTTACTAGGTTTAAATACAGAGGCTGCAAACCTCACCCCTGTCAAAGAGTGGTGCAAGTTTATGCTGTTTGATGAAGGTCTGAAGATGGTAAATGGTTTCCAGGTTTGTCTAATGGCCTCCCTTATAATTGATAAGAATTGGAAAATTAGAAATGAGAAATGAGCTAGAAAAATCTCAAGACACAGTAAAGTAGTCATAAAGGAAATTGTAGAAAGCTATTGTGAATTCTGGAATTGTGGTGCTCATGATGATAAGAGCACCAGTCATGATCAGAAGAAGGTGATGGCTAGGTGCGAAGCCCCTGAAGATGGAGAGCTTATTGTCAACTGTGATGCAAGCCTCAAATCAAATTTTGGTGGTATTGGCTGTGTTGGAAGAAACCATAAAGGTGAGATTATTTTTGCTGAAGCCCAAACTATAAGGGATATTGATATAGAAGAAGCAGAGTTCAGAGCTGCAACAGATGGGAATCATGAAGTGTGTTGAACTTGCCAATCATTTCAGAAGAATTCACATTCAATCTAATGCTCTCAATGTAGTTGAAAGCTTCACGGATTCCTCTAAAGCATGCTGGAAATGGCGTAATGGAGTGGAAGGTCTAAAAATGCTTCCAATATTTGATAGGTTGTTCTATATTATCTATGTTCCCAGATCTGCCAATAGAGTGGCACATGCTATAGCAAATTGGAGTAGAGAGAATAGGTTTTCAGTAGTCTAAACTTGTCGTTGCTTCACAGTTCGATAGCTGAAGCCCAATCTTTTGATTGCGCTTGTGTAAATAGTTGAGTTTTCGTTTATAAAAGTATCATTTATAAAAAAAAAAAAGAATGTGTGAAGGCGTCCTCTCTACTGAAAGGGCCGAAAGGACTTTGTTTTTCAATAAAACACTTTGTTCCCCCATTACACTAATCTCTCTGTAATCTCGATTTGTACTTTCTGTTACCCGTTCTTCATCTTGTTTCTTTAATTTGTTGTTGTTTTATTATTTATGTATGTTCACTTTCTACCACGTAAGAGAGGTTTTCTTCCGCCATAGGGTGGACAACTACCGCTTAGGAGTGGTTATTTTCCGCCAAAGGGCGGCCAACTACCGTGTAAGAGTGGTTATCTTCTGTCAAATGGCGGCAAACTTCCGCCTAAGTGCGGTTATTTTCTGCAATAAGGTGGAAACCTACTGCAGAAGTGTGGCGTTATGCGTTTTTTGGCCTTGCAGATTTGGAATGAATTCTTTGTGGAGGTCAAATTCTGCTATCGTGAAAAGCGCATCATTATTTTCACCCCTCTCGTTGCGCCCGGCGTTGGAGATAAAACGAATTTTCCATAGTCAATTGGTGGTGAAGTTGGAGCGTACAAGTATTTGGAAGCCGTTTGAAGCGATAGTTAGAGATTTCTTCTTAGAAATTTACAGATTATGTAGACAAGATTTCAATGGAATATGTATGAACTATTATGCCGTATTCGTTTCAACAGTTGTAATTATGTTTGTTTATTTTTTTTTTTGATAAGTTCATGCATTTTCATTAAAAGGAGCTAAACACTCAAAACTGTTGGATGATCAATTCCAACTACAAGATCTACAGTAGAGGGTAAACTATTTGTGTCTATGTAACCAGAACTACAATTTAAAAAGGCCCATTTTGCTAATTCATGGGCAGCTCTATTTTTGTTTCTGGGACAAAATTTAAATAAAATTAACCTGTTTTGCATCTTCAAAATTGCAGCCTCCAATCTTGTACTCCATTCCCATTTAGCAGCTTGCTTTGAATTGAAACTGTTAATAACAGTTTGAGCATCAGATTCAATGATAACATTTTCCCACCTTTCTCTCATAATACTGTCTATGGCCATTTCTACAGCCACAAATTCAGCATCATTTGCATCCAAGCTCTGACTATCTTTAATATAGTAGGTTCCTCCTCCTTTCACTTCACCATATTCATCTCTAGTAATATATGCAGCTGCTAATTCTCCACTTTTGTAACTAGCATCACAATTATACTTAATCCACCCTGTCTGAGGTGCTTCCCACATTGCTACTTCCTGCACCACCAGTTTACCCATCTCCAGTTCATTAACTTCTTCATATAAGATGCTGAGATGCTCCTTCCAGATAGCTATAATCTCTTTACAAATTTTCTGGGTATTGAAAGCAACTTCCTTGAAAATATAAGCATTTCTATTCAGCCAAATTCTCTCCAAAGTGATGCCAATGAGAGCTATACCAGTGCTAGCCTTCTTCTTGCCTTCAAACTCCAATAAATAACTGAGAATTTCTTGCACATTTAAGGTTGACAGAGCATCCATTTTTATGTGTAACACCTGAAACCAAATAGCTCTTGCAGCTGGACATGTAAAAAAGATATGCTTACTAGATTGGATGTCACATTGGCAGATACTGCACATGTCACAATTTGAACCTTCACTTCTTGGATTCCTTATGGGAAGACTATTAGCTGCAAGTCTCCACAGCATCAACTTTAGTCTGTTATGAATTTTGGCCTTCCATATGATCATCCAGTCAAAATTCTGTTGCTGAGTCACATTTCCCACATTTTGCAGATGGTATACAGCCTTGGTTGTGACCTTTCCTTTCTTCTCTTTAGTCCATACCCATTTATCTCTAGTAGCTTGTATAGGAATACTAATCATGGTGATGTGTCTCTTTTCTTCTTGTGTCATCCACCTGTTTAGAAGTTCTTCATTCCATCTTCTAGATTGCCAATCATTGAGCTCATGTACTTTTTTAGGTGCTCTCTCCAGATCATCAGGTGGCTTAGGTTTACTGTTTTCCAGATTTGGGACCCAGGGGTCCTGCCAGATATCAGTAGACAGTCCATCACCAACCATTTTCAAAGCTCCATCAGCTATGACATCTCTCACTTTTAGCATTCCCTTCCAGAAATAGGAGTCAGTACTCCTTGAATCAATTCTTTGAAATTCTATCATGTGGCAATACTTTCTAAGTAATAAATTCACCCATAAACAGTCCTTATTAATCCACAAACCCCATGCTAGCTTTGCAAGTAGAGCTATATTGAAGAATTCAGCTCTCCTAAATCCCAAACCACCTTCTTGTTTTGATTTACAAAGTGTCTTCCATGCAACTAAATGCCTTTTCTGCTTGTTGTCAGAGCTTCCCCACCAAAAATTGGCATTCATTGAGTCCATTTTTGACACTGTCTTCTTAGGGAGAATGAAGACTGACATAGGATGAGAAAGAATTGCACATAAAACACTATTTAAAATGACTTTCTTACCTCCAAAAGACAGAAATTTAGCTTGCCAGCCCTCAAGCTTCTTTTGCATTTTGTCAATAGATCCTTGAAAATCTGATGTCTTTGATCTGCTCAAGAACATAGGTAAACCCAGGTACATAGCATCCTTTTTCCCTTTTTGCAACCCCATGATTTCTCTGATTTTCCTCTTCAAATGAGCTTCAGTATTTGGGCTAAAAAAGATAGCTGATTTGCTTTTATTAACTCTCTGTCCTGAAGATTCCTCAAACAGTTGCAAGCACAGACCAAAGTTGACAGCTTCTATTTCATTTGCTCTCCCCATTAGTACCAAATCATCAGCAAACATGAGGTGTTCAATTGCAGGACAATTCCTACTCAGTTTAATACCTTGAATTTTACTTTCTTCTTGAGCAAAATTTAGAATTCTAGCCAAGACTTCATTACAGAGAATGAAGAGACAGGGAGATAGTGGATCTCCTTGTCTAAGACCACATGAGCTTTGGAAGTATCCCTGAGGAGATCCATTTATGAGAACAGAGAATCTAGCTGTGCTGATGCATTCAAAAACCCAGTCCACTAATCTTTGTGGAAAGCCACACCATTTCAAGACATTTACCAAAAAACCCCACTCCATTTTGTCATAGGCCTTTTCCATGTCAATTTTTACTGTCATCAGACCACCCTTTCCTGTTTTCTTCTTGAGAGTATGTATCACTTCATGTAGAATAATCACATTTTCTTGTATAGTCCTCCCTTGAACAAAAGCAGCTTTCTTTGGACTTATAATTTCTTGAAGAACAGGAGTAATTCTATTTGAGATAATCTTAGAAATCACCTTGTATATAGTGTTGCAGAGGCTTATAGGCCTGAAGTGTTGTACCTTGAAGGAGTCATCAATTTTTGGTATTAGTGCAATGAAGGTAGCATTTATGCCTTTTCTGAGTTTTCCAGAAACAAAGAAATCCTTCACAACCCCACAAAAATCTTCACCCACCACATCCCAGTACTGCTTGTAGAAGAGAACTGGCATTCCATCAGGACCAGGAGATTTGAAGCTTCCCATTTTGAAGAGGGTTTCTCTAATTTCCTCATTGGTTGGAATGCTACACATATTGTGTACCTGTACATTGTCCAGCTTTTTTGGGAAGAGCTCCTCCAACCATACATTCTCAGGTGGGTTTGATGTTTGAAAAAGGTGCTGAAAGAAGTTGCAGAACTCATCTCCAATGTCCTTCCTGCTTGTTGCTGTACTTCCATCTCCTCTTTGAATTCTTTTCAAGGTGTTTCTATGACCTCTGATAGCTGCTACTGTATGAAAAAATCTTGAGTTTGAGTCTCCCTCTTTCAACCACTGCACTCTAGACTTCTGTCTCCACATCAGTTCTTCTCTTTTGTAAAGCTCTTGTAACTCTTGTTTAATCTGTTTCTCTCTATAGCCAGTACTGGTGCAATTCTTTATACTCTGCTCATGCAATTCTTTGTTCAAATCTTTGATGGAGTTGGTTACATGACCAAAGTAGTCCTTATTCCATTTCTTGAGTGCAGCCTTTGTATTTGTCATCTGTTCTCCCCATCTGCAACCAGCTTTGTATCCTCTCATCATACACCATGCATCTTTTACAATGTCCTTTCACCTCTTATCTCTTAACCACATGGCCTCAAACCTAAAAGGTTTAGGACCAGTTGAAAGTGATGGATTCAAATCACAAATGAGAATACTGTGGTCAGAGAAGCTGGATTCCTTATGCTTAATAGTTGCTCTAGGAAAAGCTATCCTCCAATCATAAGTGCAGAAACATCTATCAATTCTTTCCTTTATGATCTTTCCTTTTTGCCAACCATTACACCAAGTAAATTTTGCTCCCTCATAGCCATTATCAATCCATCCACCATCATTGATTAGATTAAGTAAACCCCCATAAGAAGTCTGAGCTACTGCTCTACCTCCAATCTTATCTTCTTGCTTATAGACCTCATTGAAATCACCAATAAAAGCACAAGGTAGTAGGAGAGAATTTTTGATATACAGCAAGTGTTCCCATAGCAGTTCTCTTCTCTTTCTATCACATGGGGCATAAATACAGTTAAGAACCCAGTGGGGGTTCTCATTCCTTCCAAACATCAGAATAGATATAACATTATCACTTGCAAACAAGATTTCACAATCAATTGAGCTATCCCAGCAGAACACTAGTCCTCCACTCTTACCATTTGCTTCTACTACTTCATGTTTAAAACCCAAAGCTGTAAAATTTTTTATGAATTTTTTTGAACTAACCTTAGTTTCTGATAGAAAGAACCAATTGGCCTCCTCATGCCTTATTTGGGACTACACATGACGAACTGCAGTGGTTTGCCCCAACCCCCTGCAGTTCCAGACGAATCCGATCATTTGGGGGTGGGGGGCATGGTCAGGCCCGCCTCCTCAGCCATTACTTCAGTCCTCTTCATTTTTAGGGCTTCATTCCTCTCCTGGCTTCTGAATATACCATCCTCGCCTCTCGTTATCATTTTCCTCGCTGGAAGTAGCTTGAGAGATTTTTCTTGTTTCCCTGTTTCCATGTCAACAAATGGTATTTCAATTACCTCCATTTCCTCTTCCTGTCTCCTACTCCCTCCTTGTTCTGTGATCTTTGTTTTCTTGCTCGATTCTTTGTCCTTTGACGGTCTGATTTTCTGGAATTCTCGCTTCAATTGTATTTTTGTACGAAAGTCTTCAGCAATAATCTTGTTTATCACCATTCTCTGAGTATCCAGCTTGAAGGCTTCCATATCCAGAACCTGTGTATGATCCCCTCCTTGCAACTTTTGGTGGATTGATTTCTCAATTCTGATTTCATCATCCTCAGACTGTTCTTCCCATTCCTCAACCCTAGCTTTTGGTTTTCCCGTCGTTCCCTTTTCTCCAAACGACATCGTCTCATTTAGTTTGTTCTGTGCTTCTGAATCATTTCTTAATATTTGGGCCATTGCTTCTCCTAATTTCAGAATTGGGCTTAAACTTTCATGTTGGGCCATTTCTTCCACCAAGCTTTTTTGGCCCATATTTAAAGAAATATTATAGTTAACATATTTCGGCCCACTGCTATCCTTTGGCCCATTAATCTGCCGTAGCCCATAACCTTCTTCCTCTTCTTGCTGTGAAACCCTAGTACTGGTAGGAACGCCGTCCTCCAGCTCATCCTTCCGTACATACCTCGTACCATCACGTGCCCTTCTTGCATCAATGGCTGAGATGTGATCTTCTACGTCAATCCTCATCGTTGATTCTCTCATACTGCCTGTCACCAGCGTTGTCCTACCGTCCTGGTATTGCACGCGCTTTCCCATTCTCCAGTCGCCGTCACGCGCCGCCATCTTCTCCGCCCCCCTTGCTTTTTTCGGCCTGGTTTGTTTAATTCCCAGGTCAAATCCAGAGTCACTCATCGCTTTCTTACTGCCAAACCCCCATTTCTTTCCATCTCGAGCTCTGAGATGAGGCCCAAAACCAGAGTTCAGGCCTTCTTCTTGCGATAGATGCTTACACTCTTCCTTCTCATGTCCGATTCTACCACATCTAAAGCAGAAGTTCAACAACTTCTCGTATTGAAAGGGGATCCATTCACTGCTGCCATTCTTCATCTGCAAGAAGAAACCCCTCTCCAGTGGTTTGTTGGTATCAACCCGAACCCTAACCCTGATTGGGTTCATCAACGATTCTTCTTCATTATCTTCGTTCACAGCATCGATTCCTATGACTTTTCCTATCACTCCTCCTATTTTTTTGGCATTTTTTACAACTAATTTCTCCTGGGGTAGATTGTGTATCTGAACCCAGAAGTCACATTCATCGAAACAGAGATTCTCTGGTTTTGTTTCTTGCTTGAATCGTCTCATTATCATGAGATTATTCTGAACCGTCCATGGTGTACCATTCCACACCCTAGAGCAGTCCTCCTCATCATCGAAATCAAAAACAAATAGATTATCACCTCGTGCTGTGATCTTAAACCCAGCCTTGATCTTCCATACCGCTTTGAAGATCGATTCCACAGTTTGGGATCTAATCTCACGTTTCGCCATTATTTTACCATATAAGCATTTTTTGTTCAGTGAGGATACAACACCCTCACCGTCCTCAAGAGAAAAGGATAGTAGATCTGTTTTTTCTGCTGTTGTATTAGCCATTTTTGGACTATGATGATTTTCTGTGGTAGTGGTGTTAGCTGAATCAGTGCAGAGATGAGGGAAAAGAAGAGAAAAGCTCTTACGGAGGAAAACCAGTAATGATACTGGACTCACTTTCACTCACCGAGTGAACTCAGAGCAAGAAAGTAGAGAGAGAAAATTCTCTCAACCTCTGATGTGACTTAATTATGTTTGTTTATGATGAATGAAAAAGAATGAGGACATTTCAAAGAAAAATAAAAATGAAAGGGGCGAAAGCGTCTTTACTCCCAAAGCAATCAATAACCTCAATTGATACAATCACGTAATCGGTCACTCAGTCACGACCAAAGTAACAAACCCAATAAATATCCTCCGCTTGTCTTATTAGCAAGAATCGTCTGCTAGTCGTCTCAATATTCTCCTTTTACAACAACGAGTCAGTGGAAGCCATTCCAACATCTGGACCTCAATCGTCAGCTTAAAAGTCTTCCCTCGTCGAAACCAATCCACGTGTCACCCATCCTGTCGTCCAAAAAACCGGTTCCACACCTGCTCTCCACAGCCGGCACGCTGACGATATACTAATAATATCAGGTCACGTTGGAACAATCTCCCTCTAGAATCAAAAATTGGAAGCAAAGAGGTATCGTCAATGGCTTTTCACGACCATTTCTCTCTCCAGCAATTCAACGACCAGCAATTGGAGGATAACACGGAGGTTTTCCGGGGGATTTTGCCGGAGCACGCCTCCCCCGACGGCAAGCGGAGTCACTTCACCGCCGGAGCGCCGAATTGGCTAAACGACGCGATTGGAAGGCAACAAGATCACCACCACCACCACCACCAGTACGGCGGTGGAGACGGGAGCTTCCTCCACCTGCAGACCAACGCGAATTCCGACTCGTCGGCCTCGAACCAGTGGCTCTCGCGGTCGATTCACGACGAGGCTCCGGCGAGTCTCGGTCAACAGGAGATGAAGGGCGAGGGCGGCGATTGGCGGAGCGACAGGAGCAAGGCGGAGATATTAGCTCATCCGCTGTACGAGCAGTTGCTTTCGGCGCATGTTCAGTGTCTTCGGATTGCGACGCCGGTCGATCAGCTGCCGAGAATCGATGCGCAGCTAGCGGAATCGCAGCAGGTTGTGGAGAAATACTCTGCTATTGGGCGTGGTAATCAGCCTCTGGATGAGAAGGACCTTGAACAGTTCATGGTAATCGTCTTGGTCAAAATCAATATTACTTTCCTGTTTCTGACAATTTTCTATTTCTACTGTTTTAAATTTGATTATAGCTTGAATGAAGTTCCAAATTACCAGTATTGTGGTGTTAAGCTTTATAGTTGGGAAGATCAGTGCTGGATGGTTCGTTACTAATTTAAACTCGCATAAGGCGATAATTAACTGCAAGTGAATCGGTGCATTTCATGATAAGAGATCTGAACTGTTGATTGTTAGTAGTTTCTCATCAATGGTTTAAGGGAGACGCAGATTGTTTCTCTAAATGCTATAGATTAGCTTACTTCCTAGCAACTCATTAAGCCAATAGCTAAATATATCAAGACTTTTCTGCTACCTCTCAGAACTCAGGTTGGTGCAGATTTGCGAGCTCAGTTAACATAGTGAAGTGAGTCTGGAATCCTGTTGATATCTGCGGCGTTGTTTCACTCAAAGGAGCATAAAAAATCCTTACATGTCTCACTATCCCACTCAAATGCTTTTTATAATTCCACTTGAATTAAATCGATGCGCTCATCTTATTTTTCCTCACATGTTAGTGTTAATAGATTCGCTTATAATATCATTCATGATCCGTGAAAGCTACCTTTGTCAGCTTGGTTCTCCAGGCAATACGGTAGGGTGTGGAAATCTTCATTAGCAATGTCAGAACCCCTTCAAATATAATCCTTAAAACTTTGCCCCATTGTATTTATGCTATTCATTCATCCGAAAATTGTAAGACATCTGTTTTTTCTTCAATCAAAGTATTCACTTCTCTATGATTGAGAAAAATGATTTGCAATATTGTTTGATGGCTTGTATTACTAAGTTGAATGTGCTTTCTCTGCAGACACATTATGTTCTATTACTCTCTTCGTTTAAAGAACATTTACAACAGCATGTTCGTGTACATGCCATGGAAGCAGTCATGGCTTGTTGGGAGCTTGAGCAATCTCTACAAAGTTTAACAGGTTAGTATTTCGTGTACATTCCATGGAAGTACTTTGTTTTGGTTTCCACTTGTGCCGAAATGACAATCATATGTTAGGCCAGCTTCATAAAAGAGAGCGTACACATGGACATGCCACCATTCTCTGCTTGCCAGTTTTGCATGACTGTTACTTGTATTGTTTTCTTTTCAAATTTAGCTTCATATCACACCATTTTGTTGATACTACCATGAGATAATCCATACTTAGGGACTGCCTTTGTCATAAGAGTTGAGAATGCAAACTCTTTTCTCATGCTACTCACCTTTCTGGAAGAGAAAGGTTTTTGTTTGCTATATTTGTTTCTCTAACCAGTTAAGTTGTCAAATTGCTTTTCTAAAAAAAATTTATGAAGAACTTGGTTTGACGAGTGATTCAATTACATATTTTTTGCCCAATCATAAGTAGGAAGCTTGTGAATATTTTCTAAGTTGTTACCCAGCAATGTGGGTCTATAATTGGGGGCTTTCAAACAAACTTTTACTTTGATTTATTCTTTTGGTAACCATTTGTGGTGTGTAACCAATTAAAGGTGAATCCATGCTTAAATGTCTAGGATTGGTTTTGAGAAACTTAATCATCTTTTCGTAAGTCGATTTTAGAGCCTATATTACCTGCATGATATATTTAGCAAAAGTTGTTGTGGTAAAGTGTGTCCTTTGCAGGTTTGCAATTGGTAGTAATCCATTCTTTAACTTTAAAAAGATACAATTGACAAAATTTGTTATATATGGATCACCGTGTAAAGAGCTTCTTGCTTATTGGTATAGTTTTTCTTGTCACATGAGATTGGTGGATTTTTGTCTAGTGTCCAGATGTTTGTATTGATAGTTCAAACTCACAAAATTTCCATTATCAAGATAGGTATCATTTAAACTAAGGTGGACCTGTTGGATCTAGATTTTTCACATGTTATATACCATATGTGTTAATTACGTAGTCAATTGGTGGCTCGGTGTAAGAAGTGATATTACCTTTCCAAAGGGAAAGCTCAGTACACTTTTTATTTTCCTGATGCAGCCCTTGTTCCTATTACTCTCTTCTGCTGATAAGAGGTTGGATAAATTTTAGGACTTTTGAAGAAGAAAATGCATGTAGTGTGCTGGTAGGAGGTAATTATGTAATTCCAATGAGTATAGGTGTTCAGGAATAAATTGTTTTTGTTCTTAAACGAGAGCCAAGGGAAAACTCCTTGTGGAGATATATGTGAGAAATTTGGTTAGAAGAACTGTAGGCTGAATATCGAAAATATGTAGTTCAAGGAATATAGGATGGGCATTTGGAAAGATAATCTAGCTTGCCTAGTGAAACACCATTATTTCATAGTTTGGGGAAAGGAGATGGACCGAGTCCTTGGTCAGATATTTGGTCAAGGTAAGTGATCTGTTCTGTGGTTTTTCCATAAATTTGTTGATGCCCTCTTAACAGAAAGATACAAGTTTGATTTAGGCTAGTGGAGTTAGAGCTAAGACTTCATGGAGCAACCTCTTGTTGCTGACCTTTGAAGATTGGGTAATGGAAGAATCATTCACCTCATGTATTCCACTTCCTTCTATAATTGAACATGATAGTATTATTTGGGAGAAAGGATCAGGGTTTTACTTAAAGAGATTTCCAAAGGAATTCATTAGAGGGGAGCATTTACACCTTGCAAGGTAAGTCCACGGACATGTATGCTTTCTGTGGGTTGTTCTCCTGTGATGCGTTTTCACAAAGAACTCAGTAGAGCGAAGCACTAATAACATTCATGTTTCGATGTTAAATTGTTGTGTTATAGTTCTGTAGCTTTTGTTCGTTGCTTGGCCTGTCCATTTAAGTAACACTAGAGGGGACTTTTCAGTTTTTTTATATATATATATATATATATATCCATTTCCGTGATAAAAATTTTTGAGATCATTCTCCCAAGACTTGCAACGTGATTCAGGAATTAGGATCCCAAAGGCAAATTATGCCTTCTTTGACAGCGTTTACCTATGAAGAGACTTCAGGAGTTCACTAGAAGGGTCGACTAATTACCTTTTAAGGTCATTTTGAAATCAGGAGTTCCCCTTGAAGCCTGCTTTGATGGGCTCTTAATGCTGTACCAACTTCTGAAAATCCCATCCCAGATTCGGATTCTGGCAGGAGGTTGATGACATTGTTATCTATTATTTGGATAACCCCTTCACTGTCAGCGTGTAACATCTAGTAATTCGTGCTGGAGTTATACTATGTTGTTGAAAAGATGGTCTTGTTCACACTGACTTCTGTAATGAACTAGAGCAACTGAACTAGAGCAACTGAATGGGAAATGCAAGTATATCCTTTCAATAAAATTCCAATTGCAGTTTTACTTTCGCATTTACTTAAGTCCTGGTCCAAAACAGGACCATAATCATGAGTGAAAGACTTGAACAACCTGCATGCTTTTTATTAACTTCATGACTCTTTTGGTGAATGGGATTTCGGTAAGCTGTCAAGGGTACACTTCATAATTCTATTTTCAGAAGCTGTCTTGGTTTATCATGAGAGGAGGAAACTGCAACTGCTAGGAAAGTTATACTTTATTGATATTTTGTATATAATGACACGATTATTTACCTTGTTATAACCAACCATGAAATTAGAGTTATTAGACCACTTTGGGGTCATTTTCATAATTACCTGAAACTTTATTGCGTAGATAGCATTTACAGTACTGTTCATTAGTTGCCTTGTGCAATTACCAGATAGTTTACTGGATATATATTCCAGTACCCTTTCCTTTCTCTGTAAGATAAGATTTCTTCTTTCATGAATGAACTTGGATTAAAAATGCTTTCCATCAATTTCTGTAAAATTCACCATAAAATGATAGGATTCTCTCAGTTTGTACTACTAACTATGCACCATTTCTTCCTTGATGAAGGTCCATTATTATTCTATGATAATTGATAAACATATGATTTCTTCAGTTTACCTACAAATTCACAAGACTACATTTTGGGTTTTCGTTCCTTAACAAAAGGTCTGTATACTTGGTTTGAGCAGTCCCAACTTGTATGTCAAACAATGATAGTGAAGCAGAAAATGAAGATAACAGGAAAGGGAAATTATTTTACAGCTTTTTTTCCGAATTTACTCAGAAGATCATCCCTCTTGAACGCTCTACTAAGAAGCTGTGTCACCACTGACCACACTACTCTCAAAGTGATAGCAAGTTTGCGATTCGGACCACACATTTTGGAACATGGTACACTAGTATTATAGAACTGTGAATTTAGTGCAACTTTTCATCATATTTACTTTAGAAGTTATAGTGCAGGAATTTGGAGCTTAATAGGCTAGACACATTAAGAAATATATGGAAATGACCTTATGATGGTTTCAATCTGGCAAAACATGGTGGGATCCTACGGAAAAATCTGAAAAAGCCTACCCTTGCACACCAAAATCCACATGCATATATCATGTTTTATTATATTCTCCCATCACCATTCCAGATAACATAGCTAATTAGCCGCACGTAATATTTTCGTAGTAACTACAAAGAGTCAACGCTCACTTTAGAAGGCGGATCATATGGATTTTGACTTCACTTCCGATTAATGTGGAAAAACATTTAACAATTCTGTTTTCTCTTATTAGTCCAATTACTTTAAACTGGAGTCGTGAACGTGACCAGTGATGAATAAACAGGTGTAGCACCTGGTGAAAGCACGGGTGCAACAATGTCGGATGACGAGGATGACCAAACAGAGAGTGAACCTACTTTGTACGATGGAAGCTTGGACGGACTAGACAACATGGGGTTTGGCCCCCTTGTCCCAACTGAAGCTGAGAGATCCCTGATCCAGCGTGTGAGGCAAGAGCTAAAACAGGAGCTGAAACAGGTGAATATTGTGGGATTTCTACATTGTTTTTACGCTTATGAATTGCAACTAAGGCTCCGTTTGGTTGGTGGTAAAATGATTTCTTGTAAACTGTATTCCCTTGTTTTGGTGTTTTAGTGCTGTTTATGTTTTCCCTCAAATGATGTAAAATGATTTACACATTTGAAATCCCTAAGCCATTTTCCGGAGGGTAAAGGAGCAGCACAACAACACACACTGACACCTCCAGCACCAATAACCACCACTACCACCTACCTCCACCACCTTCACGCTACCCATCACTGTCACTTCTATCACCGCCAACTGTTTTGGCACGTGTCAACCAAACACGATAAAATAATTGCAGAGAAAATTTTTTCAAAAAAATATTTTACGCGTAGAATATTTTCCCTTGTAAAACATTTTTACTGTAAACCAAACAGAGCCTAAGGGTGATCTTGCTTCTCAGGGCTATAAGGAGAAGATCATTGACATCAGAGAGGAGATTTTGCGTAAAAGAAGAGCGGGGAAGCTTCCAGGTGACACCACCTCCCTATTAAAAGCCTGGTGGCAATCACACTCCAAATGGCCGTACCCAACAGTATGTATTACTTACATGATTTCATTTGTTATCAACATTTCATGGGTAAATAGTATTCATATTTTTTATGCAATTAACAATGCAGGAGGAAGATAAGGCAAGGTTGGTGCAGGAAACAGGTTTGCAGCTCAAGCAGATAAATAATTGGTTCATTAACCAGAGGAAAAGAAACTGGCATAATAACCCTTCGTCTTCGACCACTCCAAAGAGCAAGCGCAAGAAGTAAGCTTGATTAATTAGTTGTTATTACTGTTGAGATTCTCATCGAGTTGGAGCTCTACTTTTGCCGTCTTTGATTTGGATAAAAGTACTGCAGGTGAAAAAAATTAATGAATGAAACATGTAACATCTGGCCTTAGAGCCGAACAGTAGCCCACCCAGCAATGTTGACCTTGGGGTTGAAATCAGATGGAGGAGAAGCATCACATTTTTGTGCGAGCCCATACATATACTTTGATTACAAACATCTGAAAAGAAGTTAGACCAGGGATTGGAGTTTGCCGTTTTGATTCCTGAAAGTGGTTGATTACAACATAGGATGATTCGCCAAGTCACAGCTCACAGGTATCCTTCAAGGATGGGTTGATACAATAGAAGTTTGTAGAACATTCTCATTTTGTTTAAAGTTTGATTGATACTCCGACATATATTCTATTTTTCACGAACTCCTATTGGGCTTTAAGTTTTGTCCTCGTTTGTGAATAGAGTTTCAATTAACAGAATACAGGAGTTTGATCAAAAAATTAACAGAATACAGGATGGCTTCCTCCTTCTTTTGCTACTTAGACTCCCCTCCCCCGTTGGTATTTTGCGTACCTTTTGGGTTTATACTTTTAAGCAGCTGACTGCGTCCATCTTGACAAAAGAGATGAACAGAAGAAGTAGCTTGGTACGGCAGGAGGGTCTAACTATACTATTCGACTAATGAGACAGAATGATGCACCAGAGATCCGACTTTACAAGTACCTTTGGGACTTCTAATGACCTTTTGATCGTCTAACTTTTATTCTACTATAAAAGTTGTCCGTCTTCCTGGCATTTACCCTTATTTCTCAAAATTGGGGCTTTGGCGCCTTTACTCATTTTGATGATTGGTTATCGGTAAACTGTGTCAACCCCTCTGAAACGCGTCTATGAATGAACATTTCCTCTGTTATGACACTAGCGCCTCACGAACAATGAAATAATCGACAAAACACCAAGTTTACGTGGTTCACTAGCCCAAATCGAGCAAACTACGTCGACGGCGAAGAGAGACTTCTTCGCCATTTATTTATCAAGAGGAACAATTACAATGTAGTGCATACTTGTTCTAAACACTCAGGAGCCTATTTATAGTGTTTAGAACCAACCTAGGGCCGTCCTAGATGGATTAGGAAACAATTCCAGAAATCGTCAGGATCTATCCGGGTCTTACGACCTCCCATCCAGGTCCTGCGACCTCTGATCCAAGTCCTCCGACCTCTTCCAAAAATTCTGATGCTCCAGATGTTTTCCACCAGGTCGTGCGACCTCCCCTAGAGGTCGTGGGACCTCTGGAAATATCCTATTTGCTTCTTTGCTCTCCATCTTGGTCCCTTTGGTCCCCGTTGTTGCTCTTGATGAATTCTTTAACTTATTCAAGGCACAAATCCAACAAATCTCCACATTGACTTGAATTCTCTCATGCAGCAACAACAGCTCCTCTTCTCGCAAATAAACCTTGCCTCATCCGCACCCAATGTCTCCCGTAAGGAGACTCACTGGACACCCACCAGGGCCGATATGCCCCTAAGGGCCTCACCGGATCAGACTGCTGAGCAATTCCAGACAATGCTGGAACTTACACATATCGTGGGGTCGTCAGCTGTCCTCGCCTTCTTAACCTTAATCATGCTCTCGTTTCTCAGAAAATGGTACCTGACGTCGATATGCTTGGTCCTTTCATGATGAACCTGTTCCTTAATAAAGCAAATCGCACTCAAGATCACAGTTGACTATCGCTTGATCTTGAAGTAGGTCTAGATCATTGACCATTCATTTAAGCCATATTTCCTTCTTTGCTGCTTCCGTTAGAGCGATGTACTCCGCCTTCGTGGTTGACAAAATCACTGTCGGCTGTAGCGTAACCTTCCAACTCACAACATAACCTCCCAGAGTAAACACATAGCCAGCCATTGATTTCCTTCTATTATTATCCCATGCATAGTCCGAATCCGAGAACACAACTACCAAATGTCTTACTAGCCCCATAACACAGGCCAATGTCTGATGTACCCTTAAGGTACCTGAATATCTGTTTCACCGCTTGCCAATGGTCCCTACCCAGATGAGCCATAAAACAATTATCTACACTAACAGCAAATGCTATGTCTGGTCGAGTACATACCATAGCATACATGAGGCTTCCAACTACGCTAGCATACGGAACCTTGGACATGTACTCCTTCTCCTCCTCGGTCTGAACTGTGAACATTCCTAGCTTGTTGTTAGTTGTCATAGGAGTATTTATTGCTTTAGCTTATAACATCCCGAATCTTGCCAAGATCTTTTTTATGTATCCATGATGTGACAAGAAAAGCTTCTTCTTCTCCATGTCTCTATAGATCTCAACTCCCAATATCTTTCGAGCAGCCCCCAAATCCTTCATCTCGAATTCCGCGCTAAGGGACCTCTTGAGTTCTCTGATGTCATTGATATTCCGAGTTGCGATCAGAATATCATCCACATAGAGACTTAAGTAGATACGTGACCCACTTCGCAAGAACTTGTGATACACGCAGCAATCATACTCGCACTTTCGATAACCAATATTCAAGATGAAGTTGTCAAACCTCTTGTACCATTGTCTTGGAGACTTCTTAAGTCCATAGAGAGATCCCTTTAACTTGCACACATGTTCTTATTTTCCGAGAACTTGGAACCCTTCTGTTTTACTCATGTATATTTCATCTTCCAACTCTCCATGTAGAAAAGTCGTCTTCACGTCTAATTGCTAAAGCTCTAAGTCGTGGTGTGCCACTAAAGCTAGTAACACCCGGATAGAAGAATGTCTGACCATCGGTGAGAAGATCTCGTTGTAATCAACTCCCTCTTTCGGGCTGAACCCTCTTGCAACTAGCCTTGCTTTATACTTGACGCCCTCTCCAGATGCAGCTCCTTCCTTTCTTCTGAAAACCCACTTGCAAATGACTATCTTCCTTCCTGTTAGCAATTAACAAGCTACAAGTCGAGATCTTGCTAAGTGAATCCATCTCTTCTCCCATCACAGGAATCCACTGTGCTTACCCAGAACTAGATATAGGGGCCTTGTAGGTGGACGACTCATCCTCTACCTCCTCTGCTACTTGTAATGCATATCCCATCATACCGTCATCCATGTATCTCGTCGAAGGATTTATGACTCTCCTCGGTATTCCTTTAACAATACTATGATGAAATGGTTCCTATAGTAGAGATGCATCCTCACTATCAGACTCTTTAGCTTCTTCCTCTTCGGCTTTCGATGGCGATGTACAGAGGTGCTACGCCAGGGTTCTTACTTGACACAAATTTACATAGAGATTTCGGTATCCTTAGGATCAGTAGGATCCGAATCTCCCTTCACCTTCTTCTCTGCATCTCCAACTTCAATCTCTACAGAATTCTTCAATACAGGTCTCTCATCAAAGACTACACTTTTGCTAAGTATACTCTTGTTTTCTGCCCATATCTTATATCCTTGCACACTTGTTCTGAAACCCATGAATAATCCTTTCTTATCTCTTGGCTCTATTTTGCCATCATCAACGGGATAATAGGCAATGCAACCAAAGACTCTCAAATATGAGTAATCCACTGCTCTACCAGACCAGACTTCCATAAGAATCATGCATGCTATACATGTTTGCGGGATCCAATTCACGAGATAGCATGCAATGGAGACTGCTTCTCCCTATAAACCTTTAGAAAGACTTGGATTTGAAAGTATACACCTTGCTTTGGCTAAAGTGTCTGATTCATTCTTTCGGCTATACCATTCTGCTGTGGTGTGTGTCGAACGGTGTGATGGAGAGAAATACCTTGATCCTTGTAGAATCCACCAAACTTTGATGAAGAAATCTCCAATCCTTGTTCATACGCATCCTCTTCACCTTCTTTCCCGCCCGATTCTCTATTAGGATGTTCCACTCCTCGAATCTTGCAAATACTTTACTCTTTTGCTTCATAACGAATATCCAAGTGATACTTGAGTAGTCGTCTATGATGCCCAAAAAATACCTATACTCGCTAATCGCCTCAATTTGAGATGGACGCCAGCAATCCGAATGGATGTAATCAAGAGTACCTTTCATTCTATGAACCGCCTTAGGGAACTTGCTACGCTGTAGCTTCCCATACACACAGTGCTCCAAAACCCTAGGCTCGTGGGCACATGCCCGGTGAGATACGACTTCTTGTGAAGTTCGTGCATTCCACGTTCACTCATATGATCGAGCCTCATATGCCATATCTTGGTTCGATCAGCTTGCTTAATCTCGGCCGAGACAACTCCGACAGACCCTGTGATAGCCGATCATGTACTACATACAAATTCCCATACTTGACCCCCTTGAGTAGCACATTCGAGTCCTTGTAGACGCATAATCCTCCACCTTCATCCCTGAAACTGAAACCATTTCTGTCGAGTAGACTTAAAGAAATCAGATTCTTTGTGACAAGCGGTATGTGTCTAACATCCTTCAAAGTACATGTCTTCCCATAAAACATTTTGAATCTAACTGAATATTTTCCTATGACCTTGCAAAAAAATCCATTTTCCATATTAACAGATCCTCCATCTGCACGGTTGTAGCTTGAAAACAGTTCCTTGTGAGAACATATAATATAAGAAGCCCCATAGTCAATAAACCACACATCGTGTGAATGTGCGACATCATCCGCCAGTAGAACGAAATCATCTTTAGACGAATATTCCTTTTCTACCACGACTACAGAGACATTTTGTCGTTGACCTAGTTTCGGGCAATTCCTCTTCCGCTTCCCCTTTTCCTTGCACCAAGAACAAACATCCTTGGATAACTTAGAACCTGAGAACTACTTCTTCTTATCATTCTTTCTTCCACCGGTTTCCATCAAACCAGAAGCATGGTCCTGTGTACATGTGCCCGCACCCTTATGGTGCAGTTCCGTAGCATGAAGTGCCGATCTGACCTCCTCTAGGGTTAAGTCGTCCTCGTTCACAATGAATGACTGAAAAAAGTTCTCGTATGATGGAGGTAACGAGATCAATAACATAAGTGTGGCATCCACATCATCCACCATCTCGCCAATATTACGCAAATCTAAAAGAATTGTATACAATTTATCAAAATGTTCCTTGCGATCCGTACCTTCGAGCATCTGCATGGTGAAGAGCCTTTGTTTTAGCATCAAATTGCTAGTGAGACTCTTTGTCAAGTAGAGACTCTCCAACTTGAGCCAAATCTCTGCTTCCTTCTGATCTGCGATCTCGATGATCATGTCATCTGATAAGCACAACATGATAGCTGAATGTGCCTTATCCTCCAATACCTTGAACTCCCATGTACTAGCATCCATGCCTCCCTTGTGCGCGGTCAAAGGTTCCCACAAGCCTTGCGATTTGAGCAAACCCTCCATGTTTATCTTCCACAGACAGAAGTTGTTCCCTCCCATAAACCAATCAATCTTCATCATCGATCCGAACATCGTTCTTGGTGGAGTAGATCACGACCTAAGCTCTGATACCAGTTGTTATGACACTCACGCCTCACGAACGATGAAATAATTGACAAAACGCCAAGTTTACGTGGTTTGCTAGCCCAAATCGAGCTAACTACGTCCACTGGGAAGAGAGAAATGTATTTATCAAGAAGAACGATTACAATGTAGTGCATACTTTTTCTAAACACTTAGGAGCCTTCCAAGTCTTTAGTCACACAGACCCCCTGAGAATCTCCAATATAACCACTACAATACCACTGCCAACTTTGGGATGCTAGAAACCTAATTGCTCAATTTCATTTGAAAAGGGCCACTGGAACCGATGCTTGAACACCATCAAAAGATGCTTAAAACACCAAACAATGATGGAGGAACATGAGACGTGCTCATCTTCTTTGAATTAAAATTCTTCTTCCACAGGACAAAGAACGTTGCAGATTTGAAATCATTGGTTTACCGGCAATATTTTTGAAGGATAATCTACAGGTAATCGCCCGCAGACAATTTCTCTTCAATATTGTGCTGTGCTTTTGGGCGAACAAAATGATTCAAAGCATATTCCCATCCTTAGATACTTGAGATAGAGAGAAGGTATTCTATTGTATGCCATGATGAAGTCTTATAGAAGAGTGTATTAAATAGACAAAGTTCCTAGTTATTTTCAGCGTACCCCGTTAGGGTTTATGTTAATTGCAGTGCAGCCCCATGGCGCCCAACTTAATATTTCAAACATCTCTCACTCAACCATGGGATTGCGCATGACTATAACAATATATCTCAATATCCAACCAAAAATGCATCAACAAAGATTTTGTGCGGTCACGTCGTGTGAATCCTGAGACTAACTGCATTTGTAGGAGACCCGTACACCAAACTCATCACGAGCCAACGCTGGAAGGCTTAACCTCCATAGTAAATGGATAATGCACGGTCTAGCTATCGTATGCCCCATACTCCATAAATTTCCATCTCATATACCGTGAGTTCGTCTAGTCCCATAGGCAGTGCTCGAATGTGTATATCGTTCGATTTTTTTATCCATATCTTGCATGACCCCGTATGGGTCTCACAAGTGGGTCCAATGAAAAAACGTAGAGTGATACAATGAGAATCTTCCCCTCGCCCATGTATCGTTTGGATTCGGATTGACTGCTTTACCAGCGATGTCCGGAAGGCCAAATCTTTCATGATTGTAAGGTTGCATGCCAAAGTAGCATCACATTTCCGTCACTTCACGACACATACAAGGATGATAAGGTATACAATGTCAATCATACTCAGATGATCGAAGACTCTACCCACTACCTCATCTCGCTCTTTAGCACGTGTTTATGAATACACACGTCATGGTGTTTGAATACGGTGGAATTTTCTACTTGACTCGTGGTTGGTATGAAAATCTCGGTGGGTTGGGATTGAAAAGTTTCTCGGGACGAGAAAGAGGTAGTGTGAGGGATTTTGGTAACACCTTTTAGGTGTTGTAATTTTACTACAATTGCTACTGGTTTGAGAGGAATTTGAAAAATTTAGAGCCTAAAATCAGAGAATTTACGTCAACCTGACACTGATAGCTTCCCATGCTTCAATCTAGTACGCCACATTTTACTCAGTTGTTTGAGCTTATTTAATTCTAGTACGACACTGATATAATTGTGTGGTATAGTTTCTTGTTGTGTTGGGCATGAACATGACCTCAATGATTGATTTGGAGTGTAAAGTGAACTTTAGAAACTTCGAAGCACAAGGAAAGAGGCTTGGGAGCTGAGAAAAGTAGATTGGAGATGAAGTTCCAAGAACTGTTTGTACGAACAATCTTCTCATTAGTGAGAACACCATTACTTATGCAAAATTCTGGAGTGGTCTTCGCACAAATGAAATTCATCAACTGTATGTTCTTACGAAAGCCATTCGTTTGAACCGTCAATCGTTTCGTACGAATGGTCCTAGGAGAGGCGTAGTTCTTAGAGGGTCAAAATTCAATTTGAAGACTTTGTCGACAAGGAACAACTCATTTAGAAAAAGTACGATCTAGGGATCATGGACCTCATTCATTCACGCACGAAGGCATTAAGGAACGTTTGGGAGCAAAGCTTGGTGCAAGGAAATATATATTTTGTAACATTTCACCGTTAAATCATTGTACCTCTTGTCTTTCTTGTTTTATAGAAAACTTTATATTTCAAAATGTTATTATGTTTATCTAAATGCATTGTGCTGGGTTTGCCCTAGAGTTATACTTAGACGTTTTTCCGCAATCATGTTTTAATTCACGTCTTGAAGACTTAATTCTATCTAACACTCTAGTTCAATACTTGTGTTCTTGTTCCTTATTTCATGCACATTTGGATTGATCACCTGGATCATGTTAGACGTTGAGGATGAGTGCGTCAAAGTCAAATGAACCCGAATTCGTTAAAGAACACAAGTTCATTTTACGCTTTTTGAGATCGAGAGGAGATAAACGCGTGAGTGGCTATTATAGGGTAGTTCGTTCAATTAGCGAGGTTTTACTACATCGATGGATCGAGATGACCCGTTGAACGGAGTTAGCTAGCCAACTAGAACTTAACGGTAGACATAAGTGGATCGAGATGACCTAGTGAATAGTGTTACGTAAAACTACGGGAGATCGACAGATAAATGTAGTGGCTAATACCTAGCTTGACTAGACGTAGATAGATTGTTCCATCGTGACCGGAATTGGCTAAAGGACTCTAGGTGACCTATAGAATACCTGGTACTTTCCATCATGGTTTCACACCCAAAAAAATTATCCAAAAACCGCAAAAACATTAGTTTAGTTAGTCATTTTATTACAGTCGCTTGTTTGAGGCGACAACTCAATAAAATTACAACCCCTCCTTTTACTTGGAATACGTTAGAGTAATTCTTATCTAGAAAATCATAACTTATCCTAATGGGATTGATAATACGCGGTACTTTATTGGGACTACTTGAGGACCGAGTATACTTGCTAGGGTACGCGTTGAATTTCACGTCAAAGTAATTATATTCCCATTAAGTTGCTTATTATGGTCTCCATTTTTAAGTACTCCCATTAAATGACTTTTGAGATCAGATCGCACCATCTCCCAATATTATTTAATAAATATGGGTGTTAAATAATCTTCTCCGAGGGTTTTGTTTGGACCCATGTGAATGAGTGTTTATTTTATCTATGTTGCTGTGAATGACTCCTCAAACTTTTCTTCCCTCTGCCATTGAGATGCTCATATAATTTGTACTGGTATAGGTCTATAACAACATTGTTGGATTTGTTGAGACAAGAATTCCACAAAAATACTTCTCAAGTACTGAGGTAACCTCAGTTTATAAGTCAGCCCAAATTCCATCGTGCCGTTCTAGAATTTTGAAAACACCGTTAGGATATCATGAGAGAAGCAGAGCTCTCGAAGATGAATGAACAACACATAAACGAAATGATGCCTTAGGGTTACATTAGTAGTGGAGAGACAATATAATGATTAATGGGACAATCATCTATAGACTAGTATGGGGTTGGATTGATATGGAGATATCATGATCCAACACATAGGTGTGCATTAGGGTAATGACGCACTGGATTGACCCATCTCCGAGAAGGCTACATACACGTTATGTTGAGTCACAAGCGCTTCTCGCGGTGCAATGGTATTGTCATCCTTAGACTTGAAGTCACTAGATATTCTAGTTGTGGATTATTGTGATTTTGGTAGCGTTAAACGCTACACCGTAACTGGGTAGTTATAAAGGCGTGTACCGGATACAATAAGAAGCAAGCTTAGAGATCGTAGTGGACGTAGATAGAATTTTTCCCTCCCACATAACGGGAGCAAATATCCTAGGCCACTCGAGGGATAGTGCTTATAGAATGTCTGGCCAGACTCAAATAAATCAATATGGGATATTGATGTTATTTGCACGAATAAGGCTATTCCCATGGATCGAGAAAATGTGGATTGGATATACGAGTGTGACTTGTATGTCTCGTGTCCAATCCGGATATAGAGACAAAGGGATGAGACAATTACTTGTACAAAGGTTGTCAAGATGACTATTCTATTAGTTGGCTAGAATGGATGTTTTGCTAGAAACCGCTCCATATTAGCAAATAGTTGCTACCAACTAGATAGAACCTATGGGGTCACACGCTAGATAGAGTTGAACTAGATTTGGGAATTAATTAATTGGATTAATTAATTAGAAGGATCACTTTGCAATACCTTGCAAACTTAGTAAGGACTAATTTGCAAGGAAGGGATTAAATTGATTCTAGTAGGACTAGAATAAGTCCTTTAGGTAGTTGGCAAGGATTTGTTGGACTTATAAAGGACCTTCCTTCCTTCCTTCCTTCCCACACTTATGTTTCATTAGATCTTAACTTGGGTGGGAGAGAACAAAAGGAGAGAGCAAGCAAGCAAGGAAGGAGCCGCCGCCCCTCCTTCGCCGCCGCCCATCCCCGTCGGCCACAAGGAGGCCGAAACCTCCTTGGTTGGTCTTGTTTTGCGTGATTCTTCTTCCTCTTCCTCTTTCCTGGCTAGCACCAAGGAGTGGGAGATCTAGAAATAAACTCTAGGCGTGGATCAACTATATAGAACGTGACATAATTCGCGTTTGAAGTCATCAAAGGAGAACCCTAAGGTGTGTTATTGATTTCTTCCGTTACCATCGTTATGTCTCTTGACTTGTGATCCTCGGAGGGTTTTGCGTGGTTAATTATTGTTTCCGTTGCGCATCCATGAATCAAAAACCCTACAGTGGTATCAGAGCCACAGGTCGTAGAGAATAAACGTGGTTTATGTGTTACGTTTTAATAGTTTTACACCTTGAAATTGTTGTTTATCGCGTAAAACAAGACAAATAAGGCATGTGATGCAATTTAACAATAATCCATCATAACAAGATATAGTTTTTGCATGGGATGCATGTTAGTGAGTTTGAGAAATTTTAGGATCTTAGATCTAGGGTTTGGGTATCCTTGGGGAAGAAGGAGTTCTTCCCAAACAAGGAAACAACCAAACTTCGGCACCAAGCAAGGGAGTTATTTTGGAAACAACTCCCTAAGAGGTTCGGCCCCCCTAAAGGGACCGCCCCTCTTGCTTGGCGCCCAAGCAAGGCTTCCCTAGGGGCCGGGGCAGCCTTAGCCACGGCCTAGCCGCGTGGGCTAGGGTCCGGCCGACCCTAGGGCCTTGCGGTTCACCTCTTGGGCCTGGACTATTGGATTGTTGGGCCCAATGGACCGTTTTAACCCTAGAATATCCTAAAATCAATTAAAATTGACCAAGCGCGTTAAATTGGATTTTAACTGTTTATGTGCAATTCGCATGGTGATTGGATATGGCCTTAGGATGTGGTTTGTTGTGGATGTTTAATTTTGTGGTTTGGTTTACGGCATGCGAGCTGATCAATTAATTGTAATAATTAATTAGGGTTTTATGGCCTACGAGCCATTTTTTTCTCAACTTGTGATATTTATTTTATTTAGTATAGTTGTTAGCTAGTGCTAGATAGAGTAGATTGTTAGCCAAGATTGAAGAAAAGAAGCCCAAAGCCAAAAGGAGACACAAAAGAAGGAGCATGGAGCATGGAGCATTCCACATGACTATGAAGGATGGACCAAAAGATCAAGACGCATGGAGATGTGTTTGCTTTTAGGGTTCATAGATAATTCCATTGGCTTGGAATTATCTTAGTCTAGAAAAGGCCATATCCACATCACGTTTTATTTATGCTTTGTGGTTGTTTACTTTATTGTATTATTATTTTGTGGTTGGTGTATGTATGATGCATGCAATTAGAATAATAAGATAATTAGACAACTCAAATAGATAGATTAGTTGATATTTATCAACAAAACAATTAAAATTGGATTTAAAATCCCTCAAAATTCAAATATTATGTTCTTGCCTTATTATTATTTAAACACTCATTATCATCATGATTTATCAAGTTCGTGCATGCCAAAGCATGGCGACTTGGTTCATAAAGATGGAATGCGATGGCACAAGCTAGTAATGTGCAATTGTTTACATAAGATGTTGAACACAACTAGGCTATTAATATGATTAAGAAACATATAGGCAATCAATTGGGATTATCCATAAAGATGGATAAATAAGGAGTTATTTGCCCAATTGAACCAAGAGTTACATACGGGATGCAATTGGAATTGTTCCTAAAGTAGTCAAATTACGGGTGACTTGCCAAAGCAAGATCATAAGGAGATGAAACATGGATCTTGGCCCACTAGAAAATATAAGGATATTTTCCGCATTAATATCTTGAGGGTTATTAATCCGTAGAAAAATAGTGGGAGCTATATTTGATAAACTAGCCATTATTGAATATAGGAAAAAAAAATTCACAAATACTAAAAATTGCGTATTTTCCTTTATGTAGAATTCCAAATGGCAAACAACTCATCGAGTTCACAACATTCCCTACGATCTGTCCTTGAGGAGGACAAGTTCTCTAGAACTAACTTTCTTGATTGGTACAGAAACTTGAGAATCGTTCTCAAGCAAGAGAAGAAACTGTACGCAATAGAGGAGCATGTTCCAGAAGGTCCAGAGAACCAAACACCTGCAACCCTAAAGGCGTATCAAAAGCGTGTTGATGACGCTAATGATGCGGCCTGCCTTATGCTATGAACCATGAATTCTGAGCTTCAGAAGCAACACGAAAACATGAATGCTGTCGATATGATCGAGCATCTGAAGCAGCTCTTCCAAGAGCAGGCAAGGGTTGAAAGGTATGAGGTCTCTAAGGCACTGTTCAAGTGTCATATGGCAGAAGGGAACCCGGTGGGACCCCATGTACTCCGTATGATCGGGTACTTGGAGAATCTCGCCCGACTAGGGTTCCCGGTCGGCCAATAGTTAGCAACCGATCTCGTTTTGCAATCGTTGCCCGAGAGTTATGGACAGTTCATCATGAACTATAACATGAACGAGATCGTGAAACCACTGCCAGATTTGCTCAATATGTTGAGGACAGCTGAACAGAGCATCAACAAGGGTAAGGGTAAGGCCATTATGATGGTGCAGAAAGGAAAGGGAAAAAGGTTTTCCTCATCCTCCAAGGGCAAAGGCAAGTCAGTTGCCAAGTCCAAGGAACCTGCCTTTAAGCGTGTTGGTGGCATTGCCAAAGGTGTGACTAAAGGTGAGTGTCACTACTGCAGTCAGTCTGGACAGTGGAGGAGGAACTGCCCAAAATATCTGGAGGACAAGAGGCTTGGAATAGTGATTCCACCACCACCAGGTATTTTTGTTGTAGATGTCAATTTAACTGTCTCTACATCATGGGTATTAGATAGTGGATGTGGATCTCACATTTGTCAAAATGTGAAGGATCTAAAGAGAAGTAGAAGATTGGCTAAAGGAGAGATAGATATGCGCGTTGGGAATGGAGCAAAAGTTGCTGCGTTGGCCGTGGGCGTGTGCGAGCTATCTCTGCCTTCAGGATTAGTTTTAGAATTAAATAATTGCTATTTTGTGCCTGCTATGAGCAGAAACATTATTTCTATTTCTTGTTTTTACAAGGATGGTTTTATTATTTCAATAAAGAACAATTGTTGTTCCTTTTATTTGAATAATATTCACTATTTTAGTGCGCAATTATTTAATGGACTATATGTCCTTGATCTAAGAAATCCTGTCTACAACATTAATACCAAGCGGATTAAAATAAATGATTTAAATCCTGTTTATTTATGGCACTGTCGTTTAGGCCACATAAACGAGAAACGTGTATCTAGACTCCATATGGATGGACTACTAGACTCATTTGATTTTGAATAATATGAGACATGTGAGGCTTGTTTATTGGGAAAAATGACAAAGTCCCCTTTCAATAAGAATGGTGAGAGGACTAGTGAGCAATTGGCGCTCATACATACTGATGTGTGTGGGCCATTTGCCACGCCAGCCAGGGGTGGTTACGTCTACTTCATTACATTTACCGATGACTACAGTAGATAGGGATTTATGTACCTCATGAGGGCAAAATCCGAGTCCTTTGAAGTGTTCAACGAATTCAAAAATGAAGTAGAGAAGCAACTAGGTAAAAGTATCAAGGCTCTACGATCGGATCGTGGAGGAGAATACTTGAGCCAAGAGTTTGATGACTATCTTAGAGAGTGTGGGATCGTGTCCCAACTCACTCCACCCGGAACACCACAATGGAATGGCGTGTCTGAGAGGAGGAATCGAACTCTATTGGATATGGTTCGATCTATGATGTGTCAAACCGATCTTCCATTATCGTTTTGGGGCCACGCTCTATTAAGTGCAGCTTTCTCCATTAACCGTGTCCCATCTAAATCAGTCATGAAGACACCATATGAGATGTGGAGTGGGAGGCGTCCCACACTGTCGTTCATGAGGATTTGGGGCTGCGATGTCTATGTAAAACGTTTACAATCAGACAAGCTAGGGCCAAAATCGGATAAGTGTAAATTTGTGGGGTACCCTAAGGAAACTAAGGGTTACTACTTCTACAATCCAACCGAGCACAAAGTGTTTGTTGCTCGGACTGGCGTGTTTCTAGAAACAGTTTGTCTCTAAAGAAGCAAGTGGGAGGACGGTAGAACTTGAAGAGGTTCAAGAACCACAAATCACTGAACCAATTATGTAACATGAACAGGAACCACTAGCAGTTGTGGAGCAGCCTGTTCAGGTAACACAAGAACTTCGTAGATCTAGTAGAGTGCGCCACGAACCCGAGAGGTATGGACTTCTCGTGACCGATTCCGGTGACACGATGCTCATAGATGATGAGCCTACTACCTATGAAGAGGCCATGAAGGGCCCATACTCTCAGAAGTGGCTAGAAGCCATGAGATCCGAGATGGAATCCATGTATACCAACAAAGTATGGACTTTGGTGGAACCACCCGAAGGGGCGCGACCCATAGGGTGCAAGTGGGTCTTCAAGAAGAAGATCGACATGGATGGTAATGTGATTACCTATAAAGGCAGATTGGTGGCTAAAGGATTCAGACAGATTCATGGTATTGACTATGATGAAACCTTTTCACCAGTCGCTATGACCAAATCCACCCGAATCCTACTTGCAATTGCAGCATACCATGACTATGAGATTTGGCAGATGGATGTCAAAACAGCATTCCTTTATGGGAATATCCTCGAGGACGTGTATATGATACAGCCAGAGGGTTTTGAGGATCCAAAGCAAGCCAACAAAGTTTGTAAGCTGCAACGATCCATTTATGGATTGAAGCAAGCTTCTAGGAGTTGGAATCGACGTTTTGATGAAGTAGTCAAAGATTTTGGCTTCATCAGAAACGAAGATGAGTCTTGTGTCTACAAGAAGGTTAGTGGGAGCTCTCTAGATTTTCTGGTCTTGTATGTGGATGACATACTACTCATTGGAAACGACGTTCCCATGCTGCAATCTGTTAAAGATTGGCTAGGGAAGTGTTTCTCAATGAAGGACTTAGGGGAAGCAGCCTATATACTCGGCATAAAGATCTATAGAGATAGATCTAAGAGACTGCTAGGCCTAAGTCAAAGTACATATATTGACAAGGTGTTGAAACGGTTCAACATGCAAGATTCCAGTAAGGGATTCTTGCCCATGTCTCATGGAATCACTCTTTCGAAGAGTGGTTGTCCTTCCAATGAGATTGAGAAGGAACGCATGAGTAGAATTCCCTATGCCTCGGCCATAGGGTCTATCATGTACGTCATGTTATGTACTAGACCAGATGTGTCATATGCTTTGAGTATGAAAAGCAGATACCAATCCAATCCAGGTGAGAGTCACTGGATTGCAGTCAAGAACATCCTAAAGTACTTGAGAAGAACTAAGGATGCTTTCTTGATATTTGGCGGTAAAGAAGAGTTGCGTGTAAGGGGTTACACTAATGCAAGATTCCAAACCAACGGAGATGACTTTAGATCACAGTCGGGATATGTGTTTTGCCTGAATGGAGCAGCGGTGAGCTGGAAGAGTTCCAAGCAAGAGACGGTGGCTGATTCTACAACAGAGGCTGAGTACATTGCTGCAAATGGTGCAGCAAAGGAAGCAGTTTGGATCAGAAAGTTTGTTTCTGAACTTGGTGTGGTTGCTAGCGTTGCGGATCTAGTTGCGTTGTACTGTGACAACACTGGGGCGATCGCGCAATCAAAGGAACCCATGTCGCACAAGAAATCCAAGCACGTGCTCAGGATGTTTCATCTGATTCGAGATATTATCAATAGAGGAGACGTTCGGATATGCAAGATTCCTACATATGAGAATCTGTCAGACCCGCTTACATATCCGCTTACGCAGTGGAAGCATGAAGGGCACACTAGTAGTATGGGCATACGATATGTGCCAGATTGGCTCTAGTGGAAATGGGAGACTGTTGTAATAGATGCCCTAGAGGCAATCTAGTTTAGAATGAATTTATTTGTGGCTAGAAATTCATTTATTATTTATTTGATATTTAATATAATGAAGTCCTTAGATTTAAAATTTTGTTGTTTATCTTAAATATCCCTAGTCCAATATAATGATTAATGGTAAAATAATCTATAGACTAGTATGGGGTTGGATTGATATGGAGAAATCATGATCCAACACATAGGTGTGTATTAGGGTAATGACGCACTGGATTGACCCATCTCCGAGAAGGCTACATACACGTTATGTTGAGTCACAAGCGCTTCTCGCAGTGCAATGGTATTGTCATCCTTAGACCTGAAGTCACTAGATATTCTAGTTGTGGATTATTATGATTTTGGTAGCGTTAAACGCTACACCGTAACTGGGTAGTTATAAAGGCGTGTACCAGATACAATAAAAAGCAAGCTTAGAGATCGTAGTGGACGTAGATAGAATTTGTCCCTCCCACATAACGGGAGCAAATATCCTAGGCCACTCGAGGAATAGTGCTTATAGATTGTCTGGCCAGACTCAAATAAATCAATATGAAATATTGATGTTATTTGCACGAATAAGGCTATTCCCATGGATCGAGAAACTGTGGATTGGATATACGAGTGTGACTTGTATGTCTCGTGTCCAATCCGGATATAGAGACAAAGGGATGATACAATTACTTGTACAAGGGTTATCAAGATGACTATTCTATTAGTTGGCTAGAATGGCTGTTTTGCTAGAAACCGCTCCATATTAGCAAATAGTTGCTACCAACTAGATAGAAACTATGGGGTCACACTCTAGATAGAGTTGAACTAGATTTGGGAATTAATTAATTGGATTAATTAATGAGAAGGATCACTTTGCAATACCTTGCAAACTTAGTAGGGACTAACTTGCAAGGAAGGGACTAAATTGAATTCTAGTAGGACTAGAATAAGTCCTTTAGGTAGTTGGCAAGGATTTGTTGGGCTATATAAATGACCTTCCTTCCTTCCTTCCCACACTTATGATTCATTAGATCATAACTTGAGTGGGAGAGAACAAAAGGAGAGAGCAAGCAAGCAAGGAAGGAGCCGCCGCCCCTCCTTCGCCGCCGCCCGTCCCCCTCGGCCACAAGGAGGCCGAAACCTCCTTGGTTGGTCTCGTTTTGCGTGATTCTTCTTTCTCTTCCTCTTTCCGGGCTAGCACCAAGGAGTGGGAGAGCTAGAAATAAACTCTAGGCATGGATAAACTATAGAGAACGTGACACAATTCGCGTTTGAAGTCATCAAAGGAGAACCCTAAGGTGTGTTATTGATTTCTTCCTTTACCATCGTTATGTCTCTTGACTTGTGATCCTTGGAGGGTTTTGCATGGTTAATTATTGTTTCCGTTGCGCATCCATGAATCAAGAACCCTACATTGTTATCATAGCCACATGACGTAGACCATAAACGTGGTTTATGTGTTACGTTTTAATAGTTTTACACCTTAAAATTGTTGTTTATCGCGTAAAACAAGACAAATCAAGCATGTGATGCAATTTGTCAATAATCCATCATAACAAGATCTAGTTTTTGCATGGGATGCATGATTTAGTGAGTTTGAGAAATTTTAGGATCTTAGATCTAGGGTTTGGGCATCCTCGGAGAAGAAGGAGTTCTTCCCAAACAAGGAAACAACCAAACTTGGGCACCAAGCAAGGGAGTTGTTTTGGAAACAACTCCCTAAGAGGTTCGGCCCCCCTAAAGGGACCGCCCCTCTTGCTTGCCGCCCCAGCAAGGCCGCCCTAGGGGCCGAGGCAGCCCTAGCCTGCGGCCTAGCCGCGTTGGCTAGGGGCCGGCCGGCCCTAGGGCCTTGCGGTTCACCTCTTGGGCCCGGGCAATTGGATTGTTGGGCCCAATGGACCATTTTAACCCTAGAATATCCTAAAATCAATTAAAATTGACCAAGCGCGTTAAAATTGGATTTTAACTGTTTATGTGCAATTCGCATGGTGATTGGATATGGCCTTAGGATGTGGTTTGTTGTGGATGTTTAATTTTGTTGTTTGGTTTACGGCCTGCGAGCTGATCAATTAATTTTAATAATTAATTAGGGTTTTATGGCCTGCGAGCCATTTTTTTCTCAACTTGTGATATTTATTTTATTTAGTATAGTTGTTAGCTAGTGCTAGATAGAGTAGATAGTTAGCCAAGATTGAAGAAAAGAATCCCAAAGCCAAAAGGAGCCACAAAAGAAGGAGCATGGAACATGGAGCATTCCACATGACTATGAAGGATGGACCAAAAGATCAAGACGCATGGATATGTGTTTGCTTTTAGGGTTCATAGATAATTCCATTGGCTTGGAATTATCTTAGTCTAGAAAAGGCCATATCCACATCACGTTTTATTTATGCTTTGTGGTTGTTTACTTTATTGTCTTATTATTTTGTGGTTAGTGTATGTATGATGCATGCAATTAGGATAATAAGATAATTAGACAACCCGGATCTATTATTTGGAGTTGTGCCCAAACTCAAATAGATAGATTAGTTGATATTGATCAACAAAACAATTAAAATTGAATTTAAAATCCCTCAAAATTCAAATATTGTTTTCTTGCCTTCTCGTTATTTAAACACTCATTATCATCATGATTTATCAAGTTCGTGCGTGCCAAAGCATGGTGACTTGGTTCATAATGATGGAATGCGATGGCACAAGCTAGTAATGTGCAATTGTTTAAATAAGAGGTTGAACACAACTAGGCTATTAATATGATTAAGAAACCTAGAGGCAATCAATTGGGATTATCCATAAAATGGATAAATAAGGAGTTATTTGCCCAATTGAACCAAGAGTTGCATAAGGGATGCAATTGGAATTGTTCCTACCTAAAGTAGTCAAATTATGGGTGACTTGCCAAAGCAAGCTCATAAGGAGATGAAACATGGATCTTGGCCCACTAGAAAATATAAGGATATTTTCCGCATTAATATCTTGAGGGTTATTAATCCGTAGAAAAATAGTGGGAGCTATATTCGATAAACTAGCCATTATTAAATATAGTCAAAAAAAAATTCACAAATACTAAATCTTGCGTATTTTCCTTTTTGTAGAATTCCAAATGGAAAACAACTTATCGAGTTCACAACATTCCCTACGATCTGTCCTTGAGAAGGACAAGCTCTCTGGAACCAAATTTCTTGCTTGATACAGAAACTTGAGAATCGTTCTCAAGCAAGAGAAGAAACTTTATGCAATAGAGGAGCATGTTATAGAAGGTCCAGAGAACCAAACACCTGCAGCCCTAAAGGCGTATCAAAAGCGTGTTGATGATGCTAATGATGCGGCCTGCCTTATGCTATGCACCATGACTTCTGAGCTTCAGAAGCAACACGAAAACATGAATGCTGTCGATATGATCGAGCATCTGAAGCAGCTCTTCCAAGAGCAGGCAAGGGTTCAAAGGTATGAGGTATCTAAGGCACTGTTCAAGTGTCATCTGGTAAAAGGGAACCCGGTGGGACCCCATGTACTCCGTATGATCGGCTACTTGGAGAATCTTGCCCGGCTAGGGTTTCTGGTCGGCCAAGAGTTGGCAACCGATCTCGTGTTGCAATCGTTGCCCGCGATTTATGGACAGGTCATCATGAACTATAACATGAACGAGGTCGTGAAACCACTGCCAGATTTGCCAAATATGTTGAGGACAGGTGAACAGAGCATCAACAAGGGTAAAGGAAAGGCCATTATGATGGGGCAGAAAGGAAAGGGCAAAAGGTTTGCCTCATCCTCCAAGGGCAAAGGCAAGTCAGTTTCCAAGTCCAAGGAACCTGCCCTTAAGCCTGTTGGTGGCATTGCCAAAGGTGTGACTAAAGGTGAGTGTCACTACTGCAGTAAGCCTGGACACTGGAGGAGGAACTATCCAAAATATCTGGAGGACAAGAGGCTTGGAATAGTGATTCCACCACCACCAGGTATTTTTGTTGTAGATGTCAATTTAACTGTCTCTACATCATGGGTATTAGATACATGATGTGGATCTCACATTTGTCGAAATGTGAAGGATCTAAAGAGAAGTAGAAGATTGGCTAAAGGAGAGATAGATCTGCGCGTTGGGAATGGAGCAAAAGTTGCTGCGTTGGCCGTGGGCTTGTGCGAGCTATCTCTGCCTTCAGGATTAGTTTTAGAATTAAATAATTGCTATTTTGTGCCTACTATGAGCAGAAACATTATTTCTATTTCTTGTTTGGACAAGGATGGTTTTATTATTTCCATAAAGAACAATTGTTGTTCCTTTTATTTGAATAATATTCACTATTTTAGTGCGCAATTATTTAATGGACTATATGTCCTTGATCTAAGCAATCCTGTCTACAACATTAATACCAAGCGGATTAAAATAAATGATTTAAATCCTGCAAATTTATGGCACTGTCGTTTAGGCCACATAAACGAGAAACGTGTATCTAGACTCCATAAGGATGGACTACTAGACTCATTTGATTTTGAATCATATGAGACATGTGAGGCTTGTTTATTGGGAAAAATGACAAAGTCCCCTTTAAATAAGAAAGGTGAGAGGACTAGTGAGCAATTGGCGCTCATACATACTGATGTGTGTGGGCCATTTGCCACGCCAGCCAGGGGTGGTTACGTCTACTTCATTACATTTACTGATGACTACAGTAGATATGGATTTGTGTACCTCATGAGGGCAAAATCCGAATCCTTTGAAGTGTTCAAAGAATTCAAGAATGAAGTAGAGAAGCAACTAGGAAAAAGTATCAAGGCTCTACGATCGGATCGTGGAGGAGAATACTTGAGCCAAGAGTTTGACGACTATCTTAGAGAGTGTGGGATCGTGTCCCAACTCACTCAACCCGGAACGCCACAATGGAATGGCGTGTCTGGGAGGAGGAATCGAACCCTATTTGATATGGTTCGATCTATGATGTGTCAAACCGATCTTCCATTATCGTTTTGGGGCCATGCTCTATTAAGTGCAGCTTTCACCATTAACCGTGTTCCATCTAAATCAGTCATGAAGACACCATATGAGATGTGGAGTGGGAGGCGTCCCACACTGTCGTTCATGAGGATTTGGGGCTGCGATGTCTATGTCAAACGTTTACAATTAGACCAGCTAGGGCCAAAATCGGATAAGTGTAAATTTGAGGGGTACGCTAAGGAAACTAAGGGTTACTACTTCTACAATCCAACAGAGAACAAAGTGTTTGTTGCTCAGACCGGCGTGTTTCTAGAAAGAGAGTTTGTCTCTAAAGAAGCAAGTGGGAGGACGGTAGAACTTGAAGAGGTTCAAGAACCACAAATCACTGAACCAATTATGGAACATGAACAGGAACCACAAGCAGTTGTGGAACAGCCTGTTCAGGTAACACAAGAACTTCGTAGATTTAATAGATTGCGCCAGGAACCCGAGAGGTATGGACTTCTCGTGACCGATTCCAGTGACACGATGCTCATAGATGATGAGTCTACTACCTATGAAGAGGCCATGAAGGGCCCAGACTCTCAGAAGTGGCTAGAATCCATGAGATCCGAGATGGAATCCATGTATACTAACAAAGTATGGACTTTGGTGGAACCACCCGAAGGGGTGCGGCCCATAGGGTGCAAGTGGGTCTTCAAGAAGAAGATCGAAATGGATGGTAATGTGATTACCTATAAGGGCAGATTCGTGGCTAAAGGATTCAGACAGATTCATGGTATTGACTATGATGAAACCTTTTCACCAGACGCTATGACCAAATCCACCCGAATCCTACTTGCAATTGCAGCATACCATGACTATGAGATTTGGCAGATGGATGTCAAAACAGCATTCCTTTATGGGAATATCCTCGAGGACGTGTATATGATACAGCCAGAGGGTTTTGAGGATCCAAAGCAAGCCAAAAAAGTCTGTAAGCTGCAACGATCCATTTATGGATTGAAGCAAGCTTCTAGGAGTTGGAATCGACGTTTTGATGAAGTAGTCAAAGATTTTGGCTTCATCAGAAACGAAGATGAGTCTTGTGTCTACAAGAAGGTTAGTGGGAGCTCTCTAGCTTTTTTGGTCTTGTATGTGGATGACATACTACTCATTGGAAACGACGTTCCCATGCTGCAATCTGTTAAAGATTGGCTAGGGAAGTGTTTCTCAATGAAGGACTTAGGGGAAGCAGCCTATATACTCGGTATAAAGATCTATAGAGATAGATCTAAGAGACTGCTAGGCCTAAGTCAAAGTACATATATTGACAAGGTGTTGAAACAGTTCAACATGCAAGATTCCAGTAAGGGATTCTTGCCCATGTCACATGGAATCACTCTTTCGAAGAGTGGTTGTCCTTCTAATGAGATTGAGAAGGAACGCATGAGTAGAATTCCCTATGCCTCGGCCATAGGATCTATCTTGTACGCCATGTTATGTACTAGACCAGATGTGTCATATGCCTTTAGTATGACAAGCAGATACCAATCGAATCCAGGTGAGAGTCACTGGATTGCATTCAAGAACATCCTAAAGTACTTGAGAAGAACTAAGGATGCTTTCTTAATATTTGGCGGTGAGGAAGAGTTGCGTGTAAGGGGTTACACTGATGCAAGCTTCCAAACCAACGGAGATGACTTTAGATCACAGTCGGGATATGTGTTTTGCCTGAATGGAGCACCGGTGAGCTGGAAGAGTTCCAAGCAAGAGACGGTGGCTGATTCTACAACAGAGGCTGAGTACATTGCTGCAAATGGTGCAACAAAGGAAGCTGTTTGGATTAGAAAGTTTGTTTCTGAACTTGGTGTGGTTTCTAGCATTGCGGATCCAGTTGAGTTGTACTGTGACAACACTGGGGCGATCGCGCAATCAAAGGAACCCAGGTCCCACAAGAAATCCAAGCACGTGCTCAGGAAGTTTCATCTGATTTGAGATATTATCGATAGAGGAGACGTTCGGATATGCAAGATTCCTACAGATGAGAATCAGTCAGACCTGCTTACAAAGCCGCTTACGCAGTGGAAGCATGAAGGGCACACTAGTAGTATGGGCACACTCAGTTTATAAGTCAGCCCAAATTCCATCGTGCCGTTCTAGAATTTTGAAAACACCGTTAGGATATCATGAGAGAAGCAGAGCTCTCGAAGATGAATGAACAACACATAAACGAAATGATGCCTTAGGGTTACATTAGTAGTGGAGAGACAATATAATGATTAATGGGACAATCATCTATAGACTAGTATGGGGTTGGATTGATATGGAGATATCATGATCCAACACATAGGTGTGCATTAGGGTAATGACGCACTGGATTGACCAATCTTCGAGAAGGCTACATACACGTTATGTTGAGTCATAAGCGCTTCTCGCGGTGCAATGGTATTGTCATCCTTAGACTTGAAGTCACTAGATATTCTAGTTGTGGATTTTTGTGATTTTGGTAGCGTTAAACGCTACACCGTAACTGGGTAGTTATAAAGGCGTGTACCGGATACAATAAGAAGCAAGCTTAGAGATCGTAGTGGACGTAGATAGAATTCGTCCCTCCCACATAACGGGAGCAAATATCCTAGGCCACTCGAGGGATAGTGCTTATAGAATGTCTGGCCAGACTTAAATAAATCAATATGGGATATTGATGTTATTTGCACGAATAAGGCTATTCCCATGGATCGAGAAACTGCGGATTGGATATACGAGTGTGACTTGTATGTCTCGTGTCCAATCCGGATATAGAGACAAAGGGATGAGACAATTACTAGTACAAAGGTTGTCACGATGACTATTCTATTAGTTGGCTAGAATGGATGTTTTGCTAGAAACCGCTCCATATTAGCAAATAGTTTCTACCAACTAGATAGAACCTATGGGGTCACACGCTAGATAGAGTTGAACTAGATTTGGGAATTAATTAATTGGATTAATTAATTAGATGGATCACTTTGCAATACCTTGCAAACTTAGTAGGGACTAATTTGCAAGGAAGGGACTAAATTGATTCTAGTAGGACTAGAATAAGTCCTTTAGGTAGTTGGCAAGGATTTTTTGGACTATATAAAGGACCTTCCTTCCTTCCTTCCCACACTTATGATTCATTAGATCTTAACTTGGGTGGGAGAGAACAAAAGGAGAGAGCAAGCAAGCAAGGAAGGAGCCGCCGTCCCTCCTTCGCCGCCGCCCCGTCCTCGTCGGCCACAAGGAGGCCGAAACCTCCTTGGTTGGTCTCGTTTTGCGTGATTCTTCTTCCTCTTCCTCTTTCCGGGCTAGAACCAAGGAGTGGGAGATCTAGAAATCAACTCTAGGCGTGGATCAATTATAGAGAACGTGACACAATTCGCGTTTGAAGTCATCAAAGGAGAATCCTAAGGTGTGTTATTGATTTCTTCCTTTACCATCGTTATGTCTCTTGACTTGTGATCCTTGGAGGGTTTTGCATGGTTAATTATTGTTTCCGTTGCGCATCCATGAATCAAAAACCCTACATTGACCCCATAGCTGTAGTGGGTAAGTACAAAATTACACGCCAGTAAAACTGAATTTTATTCGTCTTAAATGATGTGTAATCGCATGGTGCGTGAATGTGTCCTAGACGTGTTATCACATGGTCTTATCAGAATACAACATGCATGTCGTGCCTCTCTATTTATTCTAATTATTTTCTATTCTCATCTAAATATCCTCGTATGTGAGGTTTTTACATTTATTTTAGATAGATAGATAGATAGATAGATAGATAGATAGATAGATAGGTAGGTAGAGGTTGTCTATTCAATTAAATAAAAAATGGAAGAGGTGCACATGCTTGGATGCTTGGACTAGAAGAAGGAAGAACTTAGATAAGAGCTTGGCGTTCTTATAGTTCTATATCTCAATGGCTTGAGAATATCGTAATGCTTATGGGTCACATCCATGTCACGTTTATATTATTTATGTCTTGTTTGTATTGATGTATGTGATGCATTGTTGAATGTTAAATATGATAATAATAAAAGATTGATCTTTCAATAAAAATTGTCCAATCCGTTTGAGTAGATCAGTTGATGAGATCAACTAAAATAAGAAAAATTCCTCAAACTTAAAATATTAAGTTATATCCTTCTTTTGCTTGGCACTCGTCAAGACCTTGATCAATTAGGTGTAGGCATGCCAAAGCAAATATCTTTATTTATCAATGATAAGATGCGATGGCATAAGCAAGTAATATGCAATTGTTAAGAAAATGGTCTAACTCAACTAAGCTACTTCAATAGGATTGAAAGCATAGATGCAAGTTAATTGGAAACTTATCTATGAGATAGATTATGAATAAGGATTTATTCACCCCAATTGTTCCAAGAATTACATGGATGTAATTGGAAATTGTTTTCTACCTAAATAACTGAATTTTGGGTGACCAACTAGAGTTGGCTCAATAGGAGGTGAAATATAGATCTTGGCTCGCAAGAAAAATATATGATATTTTTCCCGTTTCATGGTTAGGGTCATTCATTCGATTAAAATAGAGTGAGATATATTTAATAAAAGTCATTGTTAAATATGTAGGGTTTTGTAACGGATTACGCAGCGGAAAAACAATAATTAAGATCCGCACAAGACCCTCCAAGGATCGCAGGAAGAGACATCTTAACGATAGTAAGGGTTCTTGTAACAATTACATTGTTTGTCTCCTTCGATAACTTCAAACGCAAAATATTGTTCGCGTATCTACAACTAGTCCACGCCTAGGATCAGCATAAAGATTCCTCCACGTCTTGTGCTAGAAACCGGTGGAAGAAGGAAGAAGAAGAATCACGCAACGGAGACCACAAGAGGATCGGCCTGTTCTTGGCCAACGGGTAGAGGGGCGGACGGGACTTGGCTCCGACCTTGTCTTGTCATGCTCTCTCTCTCCTTGCTTTGTTCTCTCTCACTCAACGTATGTTATGATAATTGGTGAGAAGATAAGCTAGGAGTGTCCTATATATAGTCTAACAACTTCTTGTTAACTACAAATTAGCCCCTCTCCTAATCCTGTCCATACACGGATAAGTCCAACTTGCAAATTTGTCCTACTAAGTTTGCAAGTACTTGCGTATTGATCCTTCTATTAAATTAATCATATTAATTAATTCCCAAGTCTAGTTTAATCCATATGGCGTGTGACCCCATAAGTTTATACTTAGTTGGTAGCAACACATCCATGCCACCCAACTAATAGAAATAGTCAGTAATTCGACAAACCTTGAGCAAGTATAGTCTCTTCCCTTTGTCTCTATATCCGGATTCGGCACGAGACATAAAAGTCACACTCGTATATCCAATCCACAATTTCTCAATCTTAAGAATAGTCTTATCCATACAGATAACATCAATATCTTATATTGATTTATCTGAGTCTGGCCAGATATTCTATAAGTACCATCCCTCGAGTGACCATGGATATTTACTCCCGTTATGTGGGAGGGACAAATTCTATCTACATCACTACCATCTCTAAGCTTGCTTCCTATTGTGTCCGACATGCGCCTTTATTTCTATCCAGTTACGGTGTAGCGTTTAACGATATCAAAACACAATATTCCTCAACTAGAGGATCTAGTGACTTCAAGTATAAGGATTACAATACCGTTGTCACTACGAGAAGCACTTGTGAATTTACATGTATGTAGCCTCCTCGTTGTGAGTCAATCCAATATGCTATTACCCTTAATGCATACCCATGTCTTGGATCGTGATATCTCCATATCAATCCATCCTCATACTAGTCTATAGTTGATCGTCCTATTAATCGATATAATTGACTAAGGATATTTAAGATAAACAACACATTTGGAATCTAAGATCATCATTATATTAAATATCTCCATAAATAATACAATGAATATTCTAGCCAAAAGTAATGTTCATCCTAAATAAGATCGCCTCTAGGGCATCTATTCCAACAGTCTCCCACTTGCACTAGAGCCAACCGGGTGCATCTCGTATGCCATTAGGTCTAGTGTGCCCTTTATGCCTGTGCTGAACAAGCCGCTTCGTGAGAGGATCTGGCAGATTCTCATATATAGGAATCTTGCATATTCTTACATCTCCTCTATCGATGATATCTCGAATGAGATGGAATTTCCTGAGCACGTGTTTGGAATTCTTGTGTGACCTTGGTTCCTTTTATTGTGCGATCGCTCTAGTGTTGTCACAATACAACTCTGTTGGATCCAGAATGCTAGGAACCACACCAAGATGAGTAATGAATTTCCTAATCCAAACAGTTTCCTTTTCTGCGCCACTCGCAGCAATGTACTCAGCCTCAGTTGTAGAATAAGCACCCGTCTCTTGCTTGGAACTCTTCTAGCTCACAGCTCCTCCATTAAGGCAATACCCAAATCCCGACAGTGATCTGAAATCATCTTTGTCGGTTTGGAACCTTGCATCCGCGTAACCTCTTACACGCAAATCTTCCTCCCCTCCATAGATCAAGAACGCATCCATAGTTCTTCTCAAGTACTTTAGGATGTTCTTGACCGCTATCCAGTGACTCTCACCCGGATTAGACTGATATCTGCTTTCATACTCAATGCGTATTACACATCTAGTATAGTACACAATATGGCGTACATGATGGATCCTATAGCCGAAGCATAGGGTACCTGACTCATGCGGTCCTTCTCAATCTCATTGGAAGGACAATCATTCTTCGAAAGAGTGATTCCATGCGACATGGGCAAGAATCCCTTCTTGGAATCTTGCATGTTGAACCGATTCAACAACTTATCTATATATGTACTTTGACTTAGGCCCAACATCTTCCTCGATCTATCTCTATAGATCTTGAAACCAAGTATATTAGCTACATCCCCTAAGTCTTTCACTGAGAAACACTTTCCTAGCCAATCTTTCACAATTTGCAGCATGGGAATGTTGTTTCAAAATTGAGTAGTATGTCATCCACATACAAGACCAGAAATAAAACAAAGCTCCCACTAGCCTTCTTGTAGACACAAGACTCATCTTCGTTCTTTATGAAGTCAAACTCTTTGACTGCTTCATAAAAACGTCAATTCCAACTCCTAAAAGCTTGATTCAATCCATAAAAGGATCGTTGCAACTTACAAACTTTATTTGCATGCTCCGGATCCACAAAACCCCCAGGTTGTGTCATGTACACATCCTCTAGGAGGTTTCCATACTAAAACGCTGTTTTTACATCCATCTGCCAAATCTCATAGTCTTCGTATGCTGCAATAGCAAGTAGGATTTGAATGGATTTGGTCATCGCGACTGGTGAAAAGATTTCATCATAGTCTATAACCATAAATTTGTCTGTATCCTTTTGCCACCAATCGACCTCTTATAGTTAATCACATTACCATCCATGTTGGTCTTCTTCTTGAAGACCCATTTGCACCCTATGGATCGCGGCCCTTGAGGTGGTTCCACCAAATTCCATACTTTACTGTTATCCCACAAACATACACTTATCCGACTTGGGTCCGAGCTTGTCTGATTTTAAACGTTTTACATAGACATCGCAGCCCCAAATCCTCGTGGAGGACACTGTGGGACGTCTCCCCTCCACATCTCATATGAAGTCTTCATGACCAATTTGGGTGGAACACGGTTAATGGTGAAAGCTGCACAATAGAGCGTAGCCCCAAAATGATAATGGTAGATCAGTTTGACACATCATAGATCGCACCATATCTAATAGTGTTTGATTCCTCCTCTCAGACACGCCAATCCACTGTGGCGTTCCGGGTGGAGTGTGTTGGGACACAATCCCGCATTTTCTAAGATAGTCATAAAAATCTTGGCTCAAGTATTCTCCTCCATGATCCGATCGTAGAGATTTAATACTTTTGCCAAGTTGCTTCTCTACTTCATTCTTAAATTTTGAAATTTTCAAAGGATTCGAATTTGGCCTTCATAAGGTATACAAATCCATATCTAATGAAATCATCAGTAAACGTAATGAAATAGACGTAACCACCCCTGAGAGGCGTGGCAAATGGCCCACATACATCAGTATGCACGAGCGCCAATTCCTTAGTAGTCCTCTCACCTTTCTTATTGAAAGGGGAATTTATCATAATAAACAAGCTTCACATGTCTCATATGATTCAAAATCATAAGAGTCTATAAATCTATCCTTATGGAGTCTAGATACACGTTTCTCGTTTATATGGCCTAGACGACAGTGGCATAGATAAGCATGATATAAATCATTCATTTAATCCTCTTGGTATTTATGTTATAGACATGATTGCTTAGATCAAGGATATATAATCCATTAAATAATTGCACACTAAAATAGTGAATACTATCAAAATAAATGGAGCAACAATTGTCATTTATTGAAATAGTAAAACCTTCCTTGTCCAAACAAGAAATATAAATAATGTTTCTGCTCATAGCATGCACAAAATAGAAATTATTTAATTCTAAAACTAATCCTGAAGGCAAAGACAACTCGTACATGCCTACGGCCAATGCAACAACCTTTGCTCCATTCCCAACGCGCATATCTATCTCCCCTTTAGCAAATCTTCTATTTCTCTTTAGAACATGCACATTTCGACAAATGTGAGATCCACATCCAGTATCCAATACCCAAGATGAAGAGATAGTTAAATTGACATTGATAAAAAAAATACCTGGTGGTGGTGGAATCACTATTCCAAGCCTTTTTATCCTCCAGATACTTTGGGTAGTTCCTCTTCTAGTGTCCAGGCGGACTGCAGTAGTCACAATCATCCTTAGTCACGCCCTTGGCAACGCCACTAGCATGTTTATGGGTAGCTTCCTTAGGTTTGGAAACTTACTTGACTTTCCCTTTGTAGGTAGAAGCAAACCTTTTGCTCTTTCCTTTGCTGACCATCATTATGGCCTTGCCCTTTCCCTTGTTGATGCTTTATCAATTGTCCTCAACATATTGAGTAGATCTGGCAGAGGCTTGACGATCTCATTCATGTTATAGTTCATGATGAAATGTCCATAACTATCACGCAACGATTGCAAGATGAGATCAGTCGCCAACTCTTGGCCCACGGGAAACTCTAGGATTGTGAGGCTCTCCAAATACCTGATCATACGGAGCACGTGAGGACCCACATGGTTTCTCTCTGACAGATGACATTTGAACAATGCCTTGGAAACCCTTGTCTGCTCTTGGAAGAGCTTCTTCAAGTGAATGATCATAACAAACGAATCAATGTTCTCATGTTGCTTCTGAAGCTCAGAGATTATGGTTCAAAACATAAGGCAGACCACATCATTAGCATCGTTAACTAACTTCTGATGCGCCGTTAGGGCTGCAGGGGTATTATTTTTTGGATCCTAAGGAACCTCCTCCTTTAGAGTGTACAATTTCTTTTCCTTCTTGGGAACGATTCTCAAGTTCTTGTACTAGTCTAGAAAGTTTGTTCCAGAAAGCTTGTCCTTCTCAATGACGACTCGTAGGGAATGTTATGAATTCGATGAATGGTTTGCCATTGGAATTCTACAAAAAGAGAAATATGCAAGTTTTAGTATTTCGTGAACAAATAACAACATTTAATAATGGCTATATTATTAAACATAGATCCCACTATTTTTCGCGGATTAATAACCCTCAATATGAATGCGGAAAATATCACTATATTTTTAGTGGGTCCAAGATCCATATTTCACTTCTCTTTTAGCTTGCTTGGGCAAGTCACCAAAAAATTAGTTACTTAGGTAGGAACAATTCCAATTGCATCTTTATGCAACTCTTGGTTCAATTGGGAAAATAACTCCTTATTTATCTATGCCATAGATAATCCCAATTGGTTTCCACTAGGTTTTTAATCTTATTAAAATCACCAAGTTGCGTCCAACCTCTTACTCAAACAGCTGCTCATTACTTGCTTGTGCCATTGCATCACATCATGATGAACGAAGTCGCCTTGATTTGGTACGCAAGAGCATTGTAAAGCATGATATGATGAGTGTTTATGTAACGAGAAGGCAAAATGCAATATTTAAATTTGACACCCAGACGCTGCTTTCGTTTGCTATTTGAACCTTCCTCGCCGCCTCCTCTAGTGTCCTGATCCCCACCGGCTTCTTCCAAGGGCATTGCCCCGACCGATTCTCAATAAACCAGGTGCGTAGCTGGGCTTCCGGTAAATCGAAGTTGAGGTCCCCTTTGATTTGCTTTCCTCTCCCCGCCGCGGGCTGAGAGGATACCGTCGGACTTTCCAACTACCCCGCCGCCGCCATCTCAAAGCCATCCGCATTTGCAAGCTATCTTCCACCAAAACAGAGAGCATGCCGCCAGTTTCTGAGCTAGATCTGCCAGATCCAGATCCACCACCGCGCCGTCCAGCCGTCACTCCATCCGCTGCGCCGGCTGCCTCCATGCCGTCCAGATCCGTCGCCGCGCCATCCAGATCTGCCATCGCCTCCTCCCACGACACCTCCCTACCCCCTCTCTTCCTCTGCGCAGGTCCTCCGTGGGTCTCAACAAAGGCATCACCCAATGGCCTCTTTTCTTCTCCCCCTCCCCTCCCCCGGTTGATTCGTCGGTTTGGGGAGAAGAAAGTCTCTCCTTGGTTGGTACAACTCTTGTTTCCCCTTCCCCTTCCCCTCTGTGACAATTTCGACGAGAGTGGTGTTCATCGCCGTCACCTTCCGCCATCCTCCACAGTCGTGGCTGCCCTCCAAGTCATGGAACTAGGGTTTGACTGCATTAGGGCTCTTTTGGCTGTATGTTTCTTGTTTGGGCTATTTTTTTTGGGCCTATTTGTTTTTGGATTGTTAAACTTTGATTTAGTTGGCATAGGAGGCTCTTGAAGTCCAATGGGCTTGTTTAGTTGTTTGGGGTTTGTTATGTGGGTGCATTTGAGCTTAGCCTACTAGGATCTAGTTGTTGTGTTGAGGCTTTCGGCTTGTTGTAGGGTCCGTCGTTTTCCTTTTAGGGGTATGCACCGTTTCCTGTTGTAATGGTTTTCCATTTAAGGAGACTTCTTTCGTTGCCGGTGAATTTTTTTCTTTTGAGGGATTTTTCCTTTTAATTTTAGTTATTTTGTTGATCCATATCAACTAATCTACTTATTTTAAGTTTGGAAAACTCACAAATAAAAGAACCGGGTTATTAATTATCTTATTATTAATTTTGAATGCATCGTCCATACACCAACACTAAATAATAAGACAATAAATAAACAACCACAAGCAAAAATTAAACGTGATATGGATATGGCCTCTAAACTAAGATATTCCCAAGCCAATGAGAATATATTTGAACCCTAAAATAGCAAGCTCATCTCCACGTGCCTCCATGTTTTGGTCCATGCTCCATAGCTTGGGGAATGCTCCATGCTCCATGCTCCCTTCGCCTTATGGAATGCTCCATCTTGTGGTCTTTTAATTCTTTAGGCTTCTTCTTTTCTATGTCTTTACTATCATCTATTCTATCTAATACTAGCTAGGATCTATACTAAATAGAAAGATCTCACAAGTTGGGAAGAAGACCAGCTTGCAGGCCATAAAACATAATTAACTATTACATTAATTTTACCGGCTCGCAGGCCATAAACAAACCACAAAAATTAAACATTCACAACATCCACATCTAAGACCATATCCAATCACCAGGCGAATAGCACATAAACTCATAAAATCAATTTTTAACGCGCTTGGCCAATTTCAGTTGAGTTTTGACGTACTAGGGTCAAATAGGTCTAAGAGTGCCCACCATCACTATAGACGAACTTCTAAAGGACCGCCACAAGCCTTGGGCCGGTCGGCCCCTATCCCACACGGCTAGGCTGTGCGCTAGGGGGGGGGGCTTGGCCGCGGCTACCTTGAGCGGAAAGGAAGAGGAGGGGTGGTCCCTCTGGGGGGGGGGGAACCTCTTCAGGAAGTTGTTTCCAAAACAACTTCTTTCTTGTTTCCCAAGTTTAGTTGTTTCCAAATTGGAAAAACCCCTTTTTCCAACTTGTTCCCAAACCCTAGTTCTCTAAACCCAGAATTTCACATCCTATGTGATCCAAATTCACTAATCCTTACATCCCATGTAATATTAGGTCTTGTTTGGTTGAATCATATTCAAATTGCATCAATTATGCTTGATTTTTCTGTTTTATGTGATAATCAATAATTAAAGTGTAAAATTGACATAATCGTAATAGATAAACTACGTATGCTCTACCGGGCACCTGGCTGATACCACTGTAGGGTTTTGTAATAGATTATGCAGTGGAAGAACAGTAACTAAAATCTGCACAAGACCCTCCAAGGATCATTGGAAGAGACATCATAACGATACTAAGAGTTCTACTAACAATTACCTTGTTTGTCTCCATGGATGACTTCAAACGCAAAATATTGTTTGCATCTCTATGGATAGTCCACGCCTAAGATCAAGATCTAGATTCCTCCACGTCTTGTGCTAGCAACCGGTGGAAGATGGAAGAAGAAGAATCACGCAACGGAGACCAAAGAGGCTCGTCCTCTTCTTAGCCGACGGGTAGAGGGGGCGGACGGGACATGGCATCGAGCTTGTCTTGTCTTGCTCTCTCTCCTTGCTTTGTTCTCTCTCACTCAATGTATGTAATGAGCATTAGTGAGAAAATAAGCTATGAGTGTCCTTTATATAGTCTGATAACTCCTTGTTAACTACATATTAGCCTCTCTCCTAATCCTGTCCATACACGGATTAGTCCAACTTGCAAATTAGTCCTACTAAATTTGCAAGTGCTTGTGTATTGATCCTTCTATTTAATTAATTATATTAATTAATTCCCAAGTCTATTTTAATCCATATGGCGTGTGACCCCATAGGTTTCTACTTAGTTGGTAGTAACGATTACTAACATGGAACGGTGTCAAGCAACACATCAATGCCACCCAATTAATAGAAATAGTTCGTAATCCGACAAACCTTTTGGAAGTATTGTCTCATCCCTTTGTCTCTATATCCGGATTTGACACGAGACATACAAGTCACACTCGTATATCCAATCCATAGTTTCTTTATCACGGGAATAGTTTTATCCATGCACATAACATCAATATCCTGTATTGATTTATATCAGTCTGGCCAGACATTCTATAAACACCATCCCTCAAGTGGCCGTGAATATTTTCTCCCGTTATGTGAAAGGAAAAAATTCTATCTATATCACTACCATCTCTAAGCTTGATTCCTATTGTGTCCGACATGCTCCTTTATTTTTACCAAGTTACGGTGTAGCGTATGACGATATAAAAACACAATATTCCACAACTAGAGGATCTAGTGACTTCAAGTCTAAGGACGAAAATACCGTTTTCACTACGAGAAGCACTTTTGACTTTACATAACATGTATGTAGCCTCCTCGTAGTGGGTCAATCCAGTATGCTATTACCCTTAATGCATACCCATGTTTTGGATCGTGATATCTCTATATCAATCCAACCCCATACTAGTCTATAGTTGATTGTCATATTATTCAATATAATTGACTAGGGATATTTAAGATAAACAACACATTTTTCAATCTAAGGACTTCATTATATTAAATATCTCAATAAATTATAAAATGAATATTCTAGCCAAAAGTAATGTTCATACTAAATTAGATTGCCTCTTCGGCATCTAATCGAACAAAATATATCATAATATCACGGTACTTATACTTATGTATTTCTTGCTGTGTTAGATTCCAATGGCATCAAATTCACGAAGCTGAACTTTATCTCTGCGATCTTTCCTTGACAAGGGCAAGTTGTCTGGAAAAAATGTCTAGTCTAGTACAGAAATTTGAGAATTATTCTTAAACAAGAGAAAAATAGGTACATTCTAGAGCATGAAAATCCTCGTCCACCACCTGCTAATGCTGTTGCAACCCAAAGGAAGGAGCACCAAAAGATTCTAGATGACTCATTGGATGTGACTTGCCTCATACTAGCTACCAGTGAACTCTGAGCTTCAGAAGCAATATGATAACTTAGAGGCATATGATATGATCATACATTTAAAAATCCTCTTTCAAGAGCCATTTTGTCCCCGTTGACCTCGTTTTTGGAAATTTCTCTTCCAGTGACCCTTTTCCTTGCACCAAGCACAAACATCCTTGGGTAAATTAGAACCGAAAAACTACTTCTTCTTGTTCTTCTTACCCTTATTTCTTCCATCGGTTTCCATCAAAGCGGAAGCATGGTTTGTACCTGTGCCTGCACGCTTATGTCACAACTAGAGTATCCAGTGACTTCAAGTCTAAGGATTACAACACCATTAGCACTACGAGAAGTGATTTTGACGTTAATATAATCTAATGTAGCCTTCTCGTGGTGGGTCTATCCAATATGCCATTAGTCCTAATGTAAACATAATGAAGTAGACTTAACCACCTCTGAAAGGCGTGGGAAACGGCCCACATACATCAGTATGTATGAGTTCTAATAACTCACTAGTCCTTTCACCTTTCTTATTAAAAGGGGACTTTGTCATTTTTCCAATCAAACAAGATTCACATGTCTCATATGATTCATAATCAAATGAGTCTAGTAATCCATCCTTATGGAGTCTACATATGCGTTTCTCATTTATATGGCCAAAACGACAATGCCATAGATAAGTGGGATTTAATTCATTAATTTTAGTTCTCTTAGTATTAATGTTATAGATGGGATTACTTTGATCAAGGATATACAATTCATTAGACAAATGGACACTACAATAGTGGATACTATCAAAAATAAATGGAGCACCTATTTTTCTTTATTGAATTAGTAAAACCTTTCTCGTCCAAACAAGAAATAGAAATAATGTTTCTGCTCATAGCAGGCACATAATAGTAATTGCCTAATTCTAAAATAAGCCCTGAATGTAGAGATAACTCATACACGTCTATAGCTAATGCAACAACTCTTGTCCATTCCCAACGTGCAAGTCTATCTCCCCTTTAGCCAATATTCTACATCTTTTCAAATCATGCACATTTCGACAAATGTGAGATCCACATCCAGTATCCAATACCCAAGATGAAGAAATAGAAAGATTGACATCTATGTCCTCCAGATATTGGGGAAATTCCTCTTTCAGTGTCCAGGCTGACTACAGTAGTGACATTCACCCTTAGTCATGCCTCCACCGGGCTTCAAGGCAGTTTCCTTGGATTTCCCAACTTTCTTGCTCTTTCCTTTGGAGGTAGAAGCAAATGACTTGATATTCCTTTTATTGACCATTATTATGGCCTTACACTTTCCCTTGTAAATACTCTCAACATATTGAGCAATCTGGCAGAGTTTTGTTGATCTCATTCGTGTTATAATTCATGATGAACTGGCTATAACTATCCCACAACGATTGCAAAATGAGATCAGTGGCCAACTCTTGGCCAAACGGGAATCCTAACCTATCAAGATTCTCAATATATGTGATCATACGGAGTACATGAGGCCAAACTGGGTTCCCTTCTGCGAGACTACACTTGAATAGTGCTTTGAATACTTCATACCTCTCATGCTGGGCCTCCTCTTGGAAGAGCTGCCTCAAATGTTCGATCATATTGTACGCCTCCATGTTCTCATTTTGCTTCTGAAGCTTAGAGGTCATGCTGCACAACATGAGGCATGTCAGATCGTTATTCTGTTGATGAATTAAAATTGATTTTTTTAGTGTGTTAATGAACTCTTCATAACTTGCTAATATGTGTAATCCATTTATTTTATATCTCTTTCTAGACTTATGCTCGTTTTCGTTGTTTTGGTTGCTTTTATCTTGTCTTGTAGGAAAAGACATACTTTGGAAGACCAGAGGTTGGCTTGGGAGAACTTATATGATGGAGTAAAGAGAGTTGGAAGGCTAAGAGACATGAAGAAGGAATTAGAAGCACCTAATTTGAAGATTTAAGGGCCCAAAGTGAGAAGAAAATGGAAGTTAGAGGCCAAAAATTGAAGAGCTACAGTCAAAGAAACCAAGTTAGAAGGCTAAAGTCACGTTCAAGGGTAAAATAGAGAAGATTCTAGCGGAATTAGGGGCGTAAATGGAGTTTAAAAAGTTATAAAGAGCTATTTTAAAGAGATATAACAACAAGGGGGTCATTTGGGCCTTTGTTTCAAGCGCTAGGGGCATTTTAAAGCCCCCAACAAACTTAGGGGGGAAAATATGCAATTTGCAGAAAAGAAACACTCATCTCATGCGTCCTCTCTCTCTCTACCGACGGGAACAAGACCAAACCCACGCTCCTCCATTGAAGCTTCGACCAAATATCCTTCAAAGCTCCACCCTAGCCTCAATTCTCAACCAAATTGGCTCAAATTGGTCCCAAAACGCTCCCAAGACCGAGCTTTACCTATATAACCTCTCAGTTCGGCCCAAGACACAATAAATCAAAAAGCCCCAATTTGAACTAGGGTTCATGAAGGTTCTTAAAATCAATTATAGAGATGGATTGGGATGACTTGGAGGGTGGATATCACTCCTTGGACACGAAGAAGCCCTCCTCGACAGTCTATAAAAGCCAAGTTGACGATTGAAGAAGACTCTCTCCCTCCTCACGCAAAAGCTAGACGAACCTCTGCCTCTCTCTCTTCTTTCTCGGCGTTGGCCGATTTATGGGTGGTTATTGGTGATTCCATGCTTGTTTTGAGCAAATTCGGAGCCACAAACACCTAAGGAAGAGTTGGGTCAGAATAAAGGTTGTTCTTCATAGTATTTTTCATTTTCTTCATAGTGTTCTTCAAATTTGGGTTATTATCTGCTATTGATTGGTATTGTGTAGCTTAGAATCAAGTTCTAGGAGTTGAATTAAGCATTAGTGCCTTTGTTCTTCATTTTGTATAAGAAAATCTTGAGTTAAGCTTGAATTCGATGGAAATGGTTATGAGTGTTCTTGCTATATATCTTGCTTGGATCTTGAATATGCTTAGCTAGACTAATTTTTGATTGAAGTTGATGAATCTAGGTGTGTTGGGTGTGGATTAAATTGTTGAATCAATGATTTGAGAAGTTCCTCTTGTGATTCATGGGTGAACAAGTGTTGGAATACCAATCCAATTTGTAGCTTCATCTTTGATGTGGATTCATGATTGAATACACATCCTTGATATTTTATTCAATTTATTTTTAGATTTATCTAGTGTCCTTCATGAATCACACTTGACTTCGACATTAGAATCCACATTCTTCATTGTGAAAATTGTTTGGGTGTCGGATTCATGCACAACACATATAGGGGATTCAACTAAGGTCACCATCTCCTCTTAATCTTAGATACTCTATTTCGATATTATTTCATCTCCACTTGCTTAGTTTCTTAATTTCTTTCATTTAATTTCTTTGCAAGTTCTCACAAACCCTTGCTCTACTAAGTTCTACTTGGTAGATTTGAAGCTTGGCTAGCTTTAAATCCATTGACAAGTTAATTTAGTCATTTTAGTTAGTTGCTTAGTAGTTTTGTTAGCTTTGAGTGTTCCCTCTTGCTCCATCCTTGTGGATTCGACACATGTCTTACCGGATTACTACTTGTAGCGATATCCTATACTTAGGAATTCGTCGAACAAGTTTTTGGCGCCGTTACGGGGGATTGGTGCTAAGAGACTCACTCTTTAGTTGCTTCTTGTTTTTCTTCTTTTTATTTTTAGATACGCTTGAAGGAAATTCCGGGTTCATATTTGAACTCTGGAACAAAAAAAAAACGAAAAGTAAAAAATCACAAAAACATACTCCTAGCTTGTGTTAGGTAAACCTCTTGAACTTTATTTGAGCTTTGGTTGCATGAGTGTGTGGAAACGTGCTAGTACTCATAGATGGCATCACAATTTTCTAACAGAAGAGGGTGGAAATCCTTTTGGTGAAAGTTCTTCTATTAGTGGTATTAGTAGTTTAGCCCAATCCAACGATTCTAGCTCTCTTAAAATCTTTAAAATCATGGATAGAGATGACGGGCATAGTAGCAACAACGGAATGATGCCATTTTGTACACTTAGAGATTTGATGCATCCTTCTAGGCAAAGTTCACCTTCTTACTTTGTGTTTCCATTAAATGAAATAAACTTTGATGTTAAATCAGGAGCTATTCAACTTCTACCTAAGTTTCATGGCCTAGAGTCCGAGAGTGCTTACTCTCATCTTAAAGACTTTAATGATATTTCCTCAACGGTTCATTGCCATGGTGTATCTAGTAACACCATCAAGCTTAGGTTGTTTCCTTTCTATTTGAGGGACAAATTCAAGGCATAACTTCTCTCTTTGAGACTTAGAACCATAGGCACTTGGGAAGAATTAGAGAAATAGTTTCTCGATAAATTCTTCCCTACTTACAAGAAACATCCCATAAAAGTCAAATTGTGACTTTTTGTGCTAAGGAGGGAGAGCTACTTCCCCAAGCTTTGGAACGCTTTAAGGATCTCCTCATTGCTTGCCCTCACCATGAATTTGAGACATGAATATTTATTGGCTCCTTTTATGATGGTTTGTCATCCAACCACAAGCAAACAATTGAGTCAGTGAGTGGGAGAGATTTCTTTTTAAAGGGTGAAGATGAGTGGTGGGATTGTTTAGATAATATTTGTGAAAAAAATCCGATCTTGGGACATGAATGAGCCTTCAAAAAAAATGTCTTCTAAGCCTAAAGGTAACATGCATTACCTTAAGTCTAAGAGTGATGTATTTTTCCCTTTTTGTAGTGATTCTCATGAGTTAGACAATTTTCCCGACTTCGTAAGAGCCCAAGAGCTCATGGGTGAGCAAGTGAATATGCTCAATTCCAACTACGGGAATTCAATTGACAATTTTCCATACTCGGCCACATATAACTCAAATTGGAGAAATCATCTTAAATTTAGGTGGTGATAAGGCCAAGAGGCCCAAGCAAATACCTCAAGCTCTACTTTTGTCCCTCCTAACAAAAGGAGTCTAGATGACCCCTTTAAGCAATTCATGGCTACTCAAAACCAAGCCAACCAAGAGTTAAAAAATGAGTTGGCTAGGTTGGAGTCTACCATAAATTCTCAAGAGAAAGGAAAATTCCCCTCGCAACCTCAACAAAACCCAAGTGGCCAAAGGTTCAACCATGTGGAGCATGCTAAGGTCATCACTGTTTTGAAAAATGGAAAAGTTGTTGACAAAGGACTTTCAAGTGGGGAGTCCAATGAAAATGAGGAAGAAGAGGAGTGTGAGAAGAGTGATGACCAAGAGGGAAGTGTTGACTTGCAAGAGTCTATGGAGAGTCTTAACAAAGGGGAAAAAGTGGTTGATGATAATGAAGAAATTAGGATTGTTCCACCATTTCCGCCAAAGACTAGTGGCCAATAAGATGAGGGCGAGTCACCAAGACATTCTTGAGACATTTCAAAATGTCAAGATAAACATCCCTCTCTTGGAGGCTATAAAGAAAATTCCGACTTATGCCAAGTTTCTCAAGGATTTGTGCACTTTCAAGAGAACTCTTCAAGTGAAAAAGATAGCATTTATCACCGACCAAGTGAGCTCAATTATCCAACATAACCTCCCTCCTAAGTATAAAGATCCGGGTTCACCTACTATCACTTGCACAATGGTAGATCATAAAACTCGTAACTCTTTGTTAGATTTGGGTGCGAGTGTAAGCCTTCATCCATGCTCGGTGTATGAGAAGTTGGGGTTGGGTGAGTTGAACCCACAAGAGTGACTCTCCAATTGGCAGATAGATCCATTTGAGTCCCTAGAGCCATCATTGAGGATGTGTTGGTCCAAGTGAACCAATGCTACTTTCCGGTGGATTTATTGTTTTAGACACCTCTCTTTTAGCTAGTGGTACATCCTCCATTCCTGTCATCTTAGGAAGACCATTTCTTAATACATCTAACACAATTATAAATTGTAAGAGTGGTATAATGAATATTATATTTGGGAACATGACTCTTGTGCTTAACATTTTTAATTCATGTATTCACCCAAAATCACAAGATGACGATGATGTATGTGAAGTAAGTTGGGTTGAATCATGTGTTGAAGATGTTTATACTCTTGCTACAAGTTCCAAAGATTCAAGAGAGCTTACTTTGGAAGATTTGAAATTTTGTGTGATTGTGAGTCCCTTGCATCTATTCTCATAGAAGGGGATGTCGATTCTAAGGAGGAGGAGGAGAAATTCTTAGCACAACTTGACCAAGAGTCAAGCGAGCTTATTTTGGAAGAGTTTATATTTTTTTTGCATGATTGTGAGTCCCTTATATCTCTTCTCAATGAATGGGACGTTGATTTTGAGGAGGAAGAGGAAAATTCTTAGCACGACTTGACGAAGAGTCACCTCATGAGCATGTTAGCATTGAGAGTGATTTGCATGATAGAAACGAGTTTCCTTACAAAATGAGGGAAGCTCCAACTTATGATATGAAACTGCCTAATTTAGAATTGAGAAACACATTATTAGGGGTTGAGGATAATCTTTCTTGCATGGCTAATGAAGACGAAATATTTTTTGATGACTTAGAGGATATTCTTGGAGAAACCCCTCCACTAGAGAGTGTAGATGGGCCTTCGAGCAAGTTGGGGGGGGGGGGTTCAAGTGTAGGTTGTGAGAACTTTAATGTATTTACTCACATTCCTCCTATTGAGCATCATGAAAACGAATTCCATGTTGTGAAAGATGAGCTTGGAATTTTTTTAGATGAATGTATGAAATTTATGAAGGAGAAGTCTTTCATTCATATGTCAAAAAAGGATATTAAAATTAATTTTTGTAGTGAAAATGTTGTTCTCATTAAAGGTATCAAGTTAACTAGTGGTAAAGATCCTCCTATTAGGTTTTCTCATGATTCTTATATCATTTTTAATTCTAAAGATGAGTCAAGGTTTCCTAACAAAATGTGTGATGTCTCTTGCATTTTCTTTGAAAAGAGCATTTTCAAGAATTTATTTGAGAAAAAAGAGAGTGCTACTTTCATCAAGAAAGGAACACTCCAGTCCTTACATTTTGATTTACTTGATCCGGGTATTAGTTACCCAATCTTTGTGCTTGTGACATTAGATAATGTGAAAGGAAAGTTGAGAATGCGAAAAATGAAAGAAGGTTACCTTGCCCCTACTCATTCTCATAGTCATAGGCAAGCTTGCATTGACTACAAGAAATTAAAAGTGCCATGACTTGACTTCTTCAATCTAGATCTCGTGTATTGTACTTAATGAATCGTTATTTCATATATTTTCTTTATCTAACTATTTTGTAGGTTGCTCATGGAGGATGGATGGTGCTTGGTGACCAAGAAGCTAGAATGAGGTCTCTCTATCCCCTCATCTCTTGCTCAAATTGTATGATCTTCCATTGTTGTCACACATTGAGGACATTGTGACATTTTAGTTGGGCGGGGGGGGGGGGGGGGGGGTGGAAGAAGATTTATTACCTGATTAATTGGTTGCTAGCATGATTTTTCTTTCATTAGTGATTTACATGAAAAAAAGAAACAGGAAAAAAAAAATGAAAATCCAAAAAAAATATATATATATATATATATACATTGAAAAAAAAAATGTGTGAACCTTTCATGAGAACAATCACCTTTTTCCCGTGTCAAAAGGTATATTTTTTTTTCTTTCTTTGTTAGTTTTATTTATTTTAACCTTTCATCTTGAGTCTAGATTTTATTTTCTCCTTTGATAGATTTATTGAGTCTTAGAAAGTTGTAGTTGAGTCACTTATTTAAAAAAAACAATGAAAAAAAAGTGAAAAGGGGGAATTTTAGGAAGCTAGATGTTTTCAAAGAATGAAATCTCTTAGTCCATGTTCTTTTTAATTTTATTTTAATAAAGAATTCTTCGCTTATACTCAATACATCTACACGAATATTCGACATTCCGCGATATCATGCGTTCTCATAAAGTGACACACTAATTTTATGTTTCATGCTTAAGTCCTTCAAGCTAAGTTGATCACATAAACATTGACGTCTTTTACTTTTGATAAAGGGTGCATTATCTAAAGCTATTTGAACTCTAAAAAGAAGATTTAAATCTTATTGTTTTGGACGGTGGAAATTTGTAGCCCATTGGGGTGGTAGTGACCATGACACCTTATGCGATGCCTAAGAAATAGAGGGGTGTTCGGGGATAAATTTCATGCCACCACCTAGATATCTCCCTTGGTTTAGCTTAAAAAGCCCACTCGCTTGTATATTCATCTATTTTGTTGTGGGTCTTCGAGAACCTAAGATTAGAGGTGGACATATGTGGAAAAAAATGTTTAATGCTAAAACCTCCAAAATGAGGAAGAATCGCACCACCTCCAAAAAAAAAATCCACAAAAGGATCATACAAGCCCACAACCACATCCCCCATTCTAAAACTCGCTTTTGTTCAAAGCTTTGGAGGTCCATCCTACATGGGTGCTTTTGAATAAGTATGAGAATGGCTAGTTTCATGTGATCCTTAGTTTTGAAGGCACACTTTCTTGCAAATTGGACTTAATTAACAAGTTTTGTGGATATCATGAGTCACTTTCTATCACACACCTCCCACATCTGTATGAGTATATGCTTAGACGTCCATGGGGTTCTTCTTAACTCTTTTTGGACTTTGAGAATTTGTTTGAGGAAACATTTGTCCATTCTTCTTTTCCCACCACCAAAAAAAAAATTAAATTACCTAGTAATCTTTAGGATTTTATTTTCTTTGGGTTCACTTAGAATAGATAATGTGTGAGTGTGTTTGTAGGTATTCGATACTAGTTTAGAATTGAGTCAAGCCTTGTCTAGTTGAGTTTGAGTCTCTCATGATTGGTTCTTCACTAGTTTACTACTTTTTATCGCGCTCTTTGCTCGAGGACGAGAAAATGGCTATTTGAGGGGGGGGGGGTTGATGAATTAAAATTGCATGTTTTAGTCTGTTAATATGTGTAATCTATCTATTTTATCTATCTTTCTAGACTTATGCTATTTTCGTAGTTTTGGTTGCTTCTATCTTGTTTTGTAGGCAAAGACGTGCTTTGGAATAATAGAGGTTGGATTAGGAGAGCTTAAATGATGGAGTAAAGAGAGTTGGAGGGCTAAGAGACATGTATAAGGAATTATAAGCGCCTAATTTGAAAACTTAAGGGCCCAAAGTGAGATGAAAATGGAAGTTAGAGGCCAAATATTGAAGAGCTAGAGTCAAAGAAACCAAGTTAGAAGGCTAAAGTCACGTTCAAGGGTAAAAGAGAGAAGATTCTAGCGGAATTGGGGGGCGTAAATGGAGTTCTAAAAAGTTATAAAGAGCTATTTTGAAGAGATATAACAGCAAGGGGGTCATTTGGGCATTTGTTTCAAGCGCCGGGGGCATTTTAAAGCCCCCAACAAACTTAGGGGGGCAAATAAGCAATATTCAGCAAAGAAACACTAATCTCACGCGTCCTCTCTCTCTATACCTACGGGAAAAAGACCAAATCCACGTTCCTCCATTGAAGCTTTGACCAAAGCTCCTTCAAAGCTCCACCCTAGCCTCAATTCTTCACCAAATTGGCTAAAATTGGTTCCAAAACGCTCCCACGACTGAGCCCTACCTATATAACCTCTCAATTCGGCCCAAGACACAACAAATCAAAAAGCTCCAATTTGACCTAGGTTTCATGAGGGTTCCAAAAATCGATGATAGAGATGGTTTTGGGATGAATTGGATGGTCGAGATCACTCCTTGGACACCAAGAAACCCTCCCCCAGAGTCTATAAAAGTCAAGTTGAAGATTGAAGAAGAATCACACCCCCTCATGAAAAAGCTAGACCTATGCCACTATCTGTCTTCTCTCTTGGTCTTGGCGGATTTTTGGGTAGTTCTTGGTGATTCCGTGCTCGTTTTGAGCATATTCGGAGCCAAGAACACCTAAGGGAAGAGTAGGGTCAGTTTCAAGGTTGTTCTTCATAGTTTTCTTCATTGTTCTTCATAGTGTTCTTCCAATCTGGGTTGTTAGCTGCTATTGATTGGTATTGTGTAGTTTGGAATCAAGTTCTAGTAGTTGAATCAAATATTAGTGCATTTGTTCTTCATTTTGTAGAAAAAATTCTCGAGTTAAGCTTGAATTCAATGGAAATGGTTATGAGTGTTCTTGCTATATCTCTTGCTTGGCTCTTGAATATGAGTAGCTAGACTAATTTTTGGTTGAAGTTGATAAATCTAGGTGTGTTGGGTGTGGATTTAATTGTTGAATCAATGAGTTGAGAAGTTCCTCTTTTGATTCATGGGTGAACAAGTGGTTTAACACAAATCCAATTTGTAGCTTCATCTTGTATGTGGATTCATGATTGAAGACACATCATTGCTAGTTTATACAGCTTAGTTTTGGATTTAACTAGTGTTCTTCATGAATCACACTTGACTTCAACATTAGAATCTACATTCTTCATTGTGAAAATTATTTGGGTGTTGGATTCATGCACAACACATCTAGGGGATTAAACTACGGCCAACATCTCCACTCAATATGAGACTATGTTTCGATATTAGTTCATATAATCATATGTACTTGCTTAGTTTCTTAATTTCTTTCATTTAGTTTCTTTGCAAGTTCTCACAAAGCCTTTCTCTACCAAGTTCTACTTGGTAGGTTTGAAGCTTGGCTAGCTTTAAAGCCCCTGAGAAGTTAATTTAGTCATTTTAGTTAGTTGATTAGTAGTTTTTTCAGCTTAGAGTTCCCTCTTGTTCAATCCTTGTGGAATCGACTCCGGTCTTAGCTGATTAATACTTGTAGCGATATACTATACTTGGGATTTCGTCAAACACAGTTCACATCATTATTGTGGTCCACAATCTTTTGATGTTCCCTTACGAGAGGCTCGGCTGCATCCTCAGCTGGTGGCGCTGGAACATGTGCATCTAAGATGTAAAACTTATTTTCTTGCTTAAGGACAATCCTTAAATTTTTGTACCAGTCTAGGATGTTGTTCCCTGACAACTTGTCCTTCTCAAGGACAGAACGCGTGGATGGTTGCGACGTTTGATTGTTGTTTGCGATTGGAATTCTACAAAATGAGAAATATGCAATTTTAGTATTTCGAACAATTAACTATATTGAGTAATTGCTCGATTATCAAATATAGCTCCCACTTATTTTTCTCGGATTAATATCCCTCATCATTAATGCGGAAACTATCATATCTTCTAGCGGGTCCAAGATCCATATTTCACTTCTTCTTGAGCCTGCTTTGGCGATTCACCAAAGAATTAGTTATTTAGGTAGGCAAGTCCTTCCAATTGCATCGTTATGCAACTCCTGGTGCAACCGGGCAAATAACTCCTTATTTACCTATCTCATACGTAATCCCAATTGCCATGCCTCTAAGTCAGCAATTCAATTGAAACTACTTAGTTACGATTAACCTTTTATTTTAACAACCACATATTACTTGCTTGTGTCGCCGCATCACACCATGGTAAATTAAAATCTCCTTGCTCTGGAAAGCCCGAAATTAATAAACCCTGATCATGATGGGTTTTAAAATAAGAGAAGGCAAAACGTAATATTTCCTTTGAGGGATTTTAAGTGTCATTACTTAATTTGTTTTGTTGATCCCATCAACTTGATCTACAATAAAATACCATTCTTGTTTATTATAATCTTGTTATGTTTTGTTTGTATCAATCATTCACAAAATAAATAACAAGACATTAATAAGGAACATCCAAAAAATAAAAATTAACGTGGCATCGATATGGCCCCTAAGACTAAGATATTACCAAACCAATGATAATATCTATATGCCCTAAAGTGACAAGCTTATCTATATGTGCCTCCATCATAGCCGCGCGTCCTAGGTCTGCGGGTTCTCCATCGTCTTCGTGTCTTTTTGGTCCTTTGCACTTCTTCTCCATGCTCTTGGCTATTATCTAATTGTCTAATTCTAGCTAGCATCTAAATTAAACAAATAAATAAAACCTCACATGTTGAGAAGATGATCAGCTTGCAGGTCTTAAAACCTAATGAACTATTACATTAATTTGATCAGCTCGCAGGCCGTAAAACAAACCACAAATTAAACATTCACAACCTATGCCAAATCAATCCCCCGTGCAACAAATCACATAATACACTTAAAACCATTTTTTAACGCACTTGTTCAATTTTAGTTAAAAATTGGGTAACTAGGGTAAAAACAGTCCAAGAGGTCCACCATCATCATGGCCGAACCATCCAAAAGACCAATGCACGACCTTGGGCCGGTAAGCCTAGCCCCAACGCACGGCCAAGCCGCACGCTGGGTCGGTCCAAGCCCTTGGTCGTGCCCTAGATTAGGCGGCAGGGCAAGGGGGGGGGAACCCTTATATGCAGTTGTTTCCAAAACAACTCCTTGACTTGTTTCCAAAATTTAGTTGGTTCCAAGATTGAAAAACACCTTTTTCCAACTTGTGCCCAAACCCTAGGTCCTACATCCTAAATTCTTCACAGCCTATGTCATCCAAACTCACTAATTTCTACATCTTATGTAAAATTAGGTCTTCCTTGGTTGAATCATATCTGATTTGCATCTCGTATGCGAATTAATTTAAGTTTTCGTGTAAAATAACATATACGGTGTAATACTGAAAACACTAACACATAATATCACGTTATACGCTACAACCTGTGTTTGACAAAAAAAATATGCTACAACCTGTGGCTCTAATACCACTGTAGAGTATTGATGTAGGTTACGCAGTGGAATAACAAAAATTTAATCCTGCTGAAACCCCTCGAAGGATCACAAGCAAGCAATCATAACATGATTAGGGTAGAAACATGTGTACCTTAGTTTGTTTGATCATTAGAATAATTGTTTCTTCGTCTCTAGGGGTATCCACACCTTGGATCTTTGAATGGAATCTTTCTCGACGTTTAGTGCTACCAACGGACGAAGGAGGGAATAGATCACACAAACCTGGGCAACCACCGCGCCACAAGGGGTGGCGACGGTCAAAGGGCCGGACGGACTAGGGGGGCGATCCTCTCCTTGTATGTCTTTCCTTCATTTTTTTTGTTCTCTCAATAGTGAATTAGTTGAGAAAATAACAAGCTATAGTTCCTTTATATAGTTAATAACTCTTTATGAACTACATAATTGCCCAAGACTAATCATGTCCTTACATGGATTAGTCCACTTGGAAATTGGTCCCACTAACTTTGCTTGTGGTTGCGTTATGATCCTTTTATTTAATTAGTCCAACTAATTAATACCCATATCATGTTTATTCCATATCGTGTGTGACCCCATAGGTTTCTACTTAGTTGGTAGTACTATTAAAAACATAGAGCGGTATCTTGCAACACATCTATGCCACCCAACTAATAGAAATTGTCAGTGATCCCGACAAACCTTGTGCCGAATGTTACTGTGCTGTGTTATCCCTTTGTCTCCATATCCAAATTGGACACGAGACATAATCGTCACACTCGTATAGCCAATCCTGAGTCTGTCAATCCTGGGAATAGGCTTATCCATGCAGATAACATCAATATCGCCATATTGATTTATCTGAGTCTGGCCAGACATTCCATAAGCTCTACCCCTCGAGTGGCCGTGGATATTTGCTCCTATTATGTAGGAGGGAAAAATCCTATCTACATCACTTCCATCTCTAATCTTGCTTCCTACCATGCTCGATAGCTATCTTTATAGTTACTCAGTTTCAGTGTAACTTTTGATAATATCAAAGCATGATATTTCACAACTAGAGTATCTGGTGACTTCAAGTCTAAGGATTACAACACCATTAGCACTACGAGAAGCGCTTGTGAAGTTGACATAATCTAATGTAGCCTTCTCGTTGTGGGTCTATCCAGTATGCCATTACTCCTAATGCATATGCATGTGTTAGACTTGATATTTCCCTATCAATCTACCCACATACTAGTCTATAGTTGATCGTCCTGTTAATAAATATAATGGACTAGGGATATTTAAGATAATAAACACACTTGTAATCTAAGGACTTCATTATATTAAATATCTCCATAAATAACACAATGATTTATTCTAGCAACTAAATTTCATACTAAACAGATTGCCTCTAGGGCATCCAAAACAAACAACCTCCTCTAGGGTTAAGTCGTCCTTGTTTACAATGAACGACTGAAAAACAATTCTGATATAATGGAGGTAATGAGATCAATAACAAAATTGCGACATCCTCATCATCCACCTTCTCGCGAATATTACGCAAATCTAAAAGAATCGTATTTAATTGATCAAAATGGTCCTTCAGAGTCGTACCTTCGAGCATCTCGATGATCACGTCATCCGATAAACACGACATCATAGTTGAATGTGCCTTCTCATCCAATAACTTGAACTCCGATGTACTAGCATCCATGCCTCCCTTGTTTGTGGTCAAAGGTGCCCACAAGGATTGCGATTTGCGCAATCCTCCATATTCAACTTCTACAAATTGAATATGTTCCCTACCATAAACTAATCAATCTTCATCATTGATTAGGACATCGTTCTTGGTGGAGTAGATCACGACCTAAGCTCTGATATCAATTTTTTATGACACTCACGCCTCACGAACGATGAAATAAACGACAAAACACCAAGTTTACCTGGTTCGTTAACCAAATCGAGCTAACTACGTCCACCGCAAAGAAATACATTTATTTATTAAGAGAACGATTACGATGTAGTGCATAATTTTTCTAAACATATAGGAGCCTTCCAAGTCTTTAGTCACACAGACCACCTCAGAATCTCCACTATAACCACTACAATACCACTGCCAACTTTAAGATGGTAGAAACTAAATCGATCAATTTCAATAGAAAAGGGCCACCGGAAGCGATGTTTGAACACCATCAAAAGATGCCCAAAAAACCAAACAATGATGGAGGCGCATGAGACCTGATCATCTTATTTGCATTGAAATTCTTCTTCAAAAGGAAAAAGAACATTGAATATTTGAAATCATTGGTTTTCCGACAATACTTTTGAAAGATAATCTATAGGTTATCATCCGCAGACGATTTCTCTTCAATCTTTTGCTTTTGGGCAAAAAAATGGTTCAAAACATATTCCAATCCTTAGATACTGGAGAGAGAGAGAAGGTATTCTACTGAATTCCATGATAAGGTCTTATAGAAGAGTCCCTTAAATAGACAAAGTTCCTAGTTATTTGCATCGTACGCCGTTAGGGTTATGTTAATTGCAGTGCAGCCCCATGGCGCTCAACACAATACTTCAAACTAATAGAAGATAAAGCCAGCTGAAGTTCAAAAAATAAAATATCTCCAAGATAGTGAGGTCAAAGATGCATTTAGAAGACCTTTAGGACTGATCTGCAATTCAGCTTTTACTTAACGGCTTAATTATAAGTCTTAGGACCTATTTGGCGTTGTATCTAAAGTTTTGGTGCATCTCTGTATGTATACTTTCTGACCTAAAACCAACGGTCATGATTAAGAACGTTGGTATCTTCCTTATTTCTGCCTGTTTTTTCCCTTCCACCGTTTCTATGGAGTAATGAACATTGTTCATCATCTTTTACATTCTCTGCACTTGTATTTAAAGGAATCCTTTAGGTTTCTGTGATTCACCTGAATCTTATCGAGGTATCAGAGCTATAAATTGCTCATTTTTTCTGCGTTTCTAACTTTTTGCCATCTCTGTTATCTCGATCTGGCTCTTACGCCGGTCTCTGATCTGAGCACCACCACAATTCCCCTTTCCTTTCTGTCTAATATCATTTATCTCGTCTCCTACAAGTTGGAAAACAACAACTATGTCTTGTAGAACCATCAGATCTCCACTGTTCTTCGCACATAGTCTCTCTTCGGCTTCGTTGATGGCTCTGTCAATGAACCTCCTACCAGCATCACCAACGACGGTGTCACGGTCCCAAATCCGGCACATGCAACTTGGGTCGAGCAAGATCAAGCTGTTCGGACCCTTATCAATGCCACTCTCTCTCAAGACGCTCTCATCCATGTAATAGGTCAGACTAATTCATCTTGCATTTGGTCGATAATGGAACGGAGGCATGCTTCCTTCACTTGGGCTAATATTCTCCAGTTGAGTTGCAAACAATCAAGAAAGGGTCTGATTCTATAGATTCATACATGCAAGCATTAATATCCATTTGTGATAAATTGGTTGTCACTTCTATGATTATACCTGATGAACATATGTTTCTCTACACCATCAATGGTCTGCCTGGTGAGTATAACTCGTTCAAATCGACTCTTTATCTTCACTCTGCACCTATTCCTTTAGAAGAATTGCATATTTATCTTAAGGCTGAAGAAAAAATGCATCAAAACTCTCCTGTTGCTGATATGAATGTTGCTTTTGCATCTTTAAACAATGAATCTACCTATTTTTCCAATTTTTCAAGAAACCGAGGTTTTCGTGGTCGTGGTGGACGAAACCCTAATGGTTACCAACCATAGTCCTCGTAGAGGGGGTATATCTGGTTATTTCTCTAGAGGTCGTTCTGATTCTTCTTGTGGTCACCATAAATCCCATCGTGGAGGTGGCCGATTCAAAAACCGTAGGGGCATATATAACAATCAAGGGTCTTATAATCATTGGAATGGTCAATCTGATACCTCTTCTGCACCAGTGAACTGTCAAATATGTGGTTTAGATTATCATACGGCTGTGGGCTGTTGGATCGCATGGATTATTCATATCAAATCCGTAAGCCACCAACTCAACTCATTGCTTACAATGCCACTAGCTTCTCTGTGACACCTCAACACCAGTATTGGCTCTCTGATACTGGAGCTACCAATCATATGACCACTGACTTACATGCCCTCTCTGGAATTGAACCTTATGCTGGATCTAATCAAGTGTCTGTTGGTAATGGTCAAAATCTTCCTATAAATCATTCTGGTAATGCATCTATCTCTACTCCAACTCACGATTTTAAACTTTTCAAGACTCTTCTTGTTCCTGGATTAGCTGCATATCTTCATTCTGTGCACAAAATTTGTGTTGAACATAAATGTCAATTTACTTTTGATGTTGTTTCATTTTTGATTCAGGACAAAGCTTCAGGTCAAATTTTGTATCAGGGTTTGAGTGATAATGGTCTCTACCCCATTCAGTCAAATCCTTTCAAAGGGTCTAAAATAAGGTTCAAGCTTACTTGGGTCACAAAGTCTCCTCTCCTTTATGGCATGCCAGACTTGGCCATCCTTCTGATTCTATCTTAAATCAAAATTTTCCATGTTCTTCTTCTGAACATGCTGCTACTATTTTTCAATTATGTCTTCAAGGTAAAATGAGAAGACTTCTCTATAAGATATTTGTTTCTCTTTCTACATAACATGTACAATTATTGCACTATGATGTGTGGGGTCATGATTTTACTAAATCCCTAAATGGTTTCAAGTTTTATGTTATATTTGTGGATGATTACTCTAAATATACTTGGCTATTTGGTCTTGCAAATAAATATGATGTCGCTGCTTTATTTCCCAAGTTTAATTCTTTGGTAGGAATGTCTCCGGGCAACTCTATCACTGTTCTTAGAACAGATGGTGGAGGTGAATCTGTTTCTTACTTATTTCAACAAATATTATTAGAAAATGTCATTTCACATCAAAAATCTTTCCCATACACTCCACAACAAAATGGAGTTGTTGATAGAAAGCATAGGCACATCATTGAAGCTGCTATCACTCTTTTGCAACAATCTACTATTCCAAAATTTATGTGGTTTCATGCTGTTGATATAGGAGTATACTTGATTAATAGAATGTCAAGTAAAAATACCAATTCTAAGTATCCTTATGAGTTGGTTTTTAAACAAAAACTAGATTACACTCACTTGAAAATCTTTGGATGTGCATGCTATCCCTATCTCAGTCCTTATAACAATTCAAAGTTGGATGCTAGAACCAAACAATGAACTTTTCAGGGTTATGCTACTAGATTCAAAGGTTATCTATGTCATGATAGAACTGCAAATAGAAATTATATAAGAAGAGCTGTTATTTTTTATGAAGTGTTTCCATACTAACTTCTCTCATCCTCTACTGCATCCTCTACTAACCCTTCTATTGTGTTTCATGAATCATTTACATGTGTTCCTATGTACTCTGCAATGGATCTAGTAGATGTGACCAACAATTGAGTCACTGGAGATGAGCAACCACATGCCCCTTCACCAATGATGAGAAGCTCAGCCCAACCAGTAATGCAACACACTCCAACTTCCACCAGCCTTGTGAGGGCAACCACTCCTAGTCTGCACACATCTGGTCCAACTACCAGCATTGTGAAGGAAACCAACCCTGGTATGAACACATATGGTGAAGAAAGAAATGTGAGGGCATCTAGACAATACATTCTCAGAGGTACACTCAAATCAAGAACATATACACATTGAGGTGCCTTCTTCAATGACAAAAACTTCTGCAGCTACTGTTCATCCAATGAAGACCAGAAGTAAGTTACGTATATGAAAAAGGAAACTTGTTTTTTCTGTCGTAACATCTCAATAAGATCCTACCTCCTTTTCTGAGGCTGTTAAACATCCTCAGTGGCAACTTGCCATGATTGAGGAATACAATAGCCTCATAAATCAAAACACTTGGACTTTGGTCCCTGCACCACAAAATGAAAACATAGTTGGAATAAATGGGTTTATTTAAAATACAACCCCAATGGTTTTGTTTCCAGATTCAAAGCAAGACTTGTTGCCAAGGGGTTTCATCAAATCCATGGCATTGATTTTGATGAAACTTTTTCTCCAGTTATAAAGCATACTACTGTTAGAATCATTTTGAATCTTGTTTTTTCTCTCAACTAGAATTTAATACAACTAGATGTCAAAAATACATTTCTACATGGACATCTAGAAGAGATAGTTTACATGTCACAACCTCAGGGTTTTCAAAACAAACAATTACATCACTATGTTTGCAAGTTACAAAAATCCATATATGATCTCATACAAGCTCCACGAGCTTGGTTTGAAAGGTTCACTACATATCTGCTGTCTCTTTTTTTCTTACATCTAGTGCAGACTCTTCTCTATTTATTAGAAACAATGGCTCTCACATCACTATACTTCTGCTCTGTGTTGATTATATAATCATCACTGGAAGTGACAATTCTTATATTTCTCTAATTGTTCAAAAATTGAACTGAGTTTGACTTGTCTGATCAAGGCAATCTCACATATTTTCTTGGCCTAGAAATTCAAAGAAACAGTACTGGTTTGTTTATTCATCAAACCAAGTACATAAATGATCTCTTGGTAAAAATGTATGTCTCATTGCAACACTCCTCCTAGCATTAATTTCATGCTCTTTAGGGTGAACCTCTTGACAATGTCACTTTTATACACAACTTATGGGTGCTCTTCAGTACCTGGCATTCACAAGACCTAATATCTCTTTTTCTGTGAATCATTTGTGACAATTTATGCACTCTCCTACTCAAACTCATCTCATTGCAACTAAGAGAATTCCCAGGTATCTTAAGGCACAAAAACTAATTGTTGGAGTAGATGCCCTAGAGGAAATCTATATTAGTATGAACATTGTTTGGATAGAATATTAATTTATTATTTATGGAGATATTTAATATAATGAAGTTCTTAGATTACAGTGTGTTGTTTATCTTAAATATCCTAGTCCATTATATTGATTAATAGGGCGATCACTATAGAATAGTATGTGGGTACATTGATATGGAGATATCAAGTCTAACACATGGGGTATGCATTAGGAGTAATGGCATACTGGATTGACCCACAACAAGAAGGCTACATTAAGTTATGTTAACGTCACAAGTGCTTCTCGTAGTGCTAATGGTGTTGTAATCCTGAGTGTAACAACCCTTGATTCCCAAGTTTTCCGTTCCGGACCGGAGAGCCCAGGAGGGTGCTACTCAAAAGGAAATGGTAGAAATCGAGAACAAATGCTGCCATGCTTATATATTACATATGGAAACAGTCTTACACATTGTTTTAAGAAATTATTACGCGAAGTGAAAATATATAATAGTTCGAATTTACTAAGTGTACTGATAAAACTAGATGAGTCTGCGTTTTCCGCTTCTAAGCCAAGCTTTCGTCGTCTAGACCTGTAGTAGAAATGAAAAGGAACCGCAATTTTTGTAAAGTCAGCAATGAAATACTGAGTAAGTAAACACCCAAGCTCGTAAACAGATTATGAAGCATATCTTTCCAAAAATAATCATATTGGAGAATGAACAATAACTGAATAAATCCTTGAAGAATAAAGTATGAATACTGGAACACATATGAAATTCTCTTTCTTTTTACCTTGTATCTCATTCCTTCTCTTATATCTGAAACGGGAAATATTATGCCCAACCTATCTCTTCTTTCTTTTCATAAAAATATCTTCCTCAAATAAAACCATATTATTATCTTGTTGATGCGGGGAAGATCTATCCTTTAACTAGCTACCATGAGCATATGTGCCGGCACCCCCCTAAGACTTCTTGCGGCCAGAGAGGTAAGTACATGTTGACACCCGGCAGGTCGTGACCGGGTTAATATACATAGGCCGAGTGACCGTAGTCAACATCGACAATAATAATCACATGCCGAGTCACCGAAGTCAACATCGACAATAATAATAATATTCCCCCGCATAACTCTTTCCTCTTTACCCTATTACGTATTATTATTTCCTTGTTTCAGTTTAAAAACAATATTTAAAAACATAATCAAATCTCATATAAAACAGTCATATCATAAAAAACATTTTGAGAAAAATAATTAAATCATATTTGGACACGAAAGAAGCTTGGCATACTAGACTCGGCATGTTTGCTCACCTCAATAACACGACAATTAGCACGTAATCTTTTACAGGTAGCGTAGTCCTCGTCTACAAATTTGTCACCTACAAATTTATAATTTTCTAATTAATCAAAAGTTCAACTAGCATTTAACATGCAAGTATGTGGTGTGTGGCGACGCGAAAGTTTCTAATTAAATTTCATACAATGTCCAAGTCTATCCTTGTTGCTAGTTTATCATAATTATATCCTCAATTTACAGTCCCGTTGACGACAAAACAATTTCTCAAAAAAAAAAATTACAATTATCTAAAATTACTACTCAATTTCAGAAATAATGTTCATGTATTCTTAAATAGTGAGAAGAGACGTTTTAATTTAGAACTTCTGAATTATAGACTCTTCCAATCAAAAATACTAGCTTTGACTTCATCATGGAGCAACACAATTTATTCTTAATACTCAAACAATTATACTTAATTTTTCTAAAGTAAACTCTCCATAGAAATAAATTGTTTAGTTAACAAAATTAATTACTGAGGATGTATTTGTAATAGTGGAAAAATAAAACTAGATTCTAAATTGTTTAATTGATGATATAAGAATACCTATTAGAAAAACAAGTATTACATCTATTCATAAGTATGGGAAATAATTACTTTAGTTAGAAAAGATACAACCTTGATTAAAGAAACCATTACTTCATAACATATTTTATTCCAAAATTAACATATTAGATTACTAAGAAAACTACTTTTAAATACTCAACACGATGTAACGATGTTTATAATATGTCAGATACTACTTTTACAAGTATCTAAACAAACTGATTTGCTGGTCAAGTGATTTAACACAAGATTCGTTCAGTTTTAAGAAATATCACTAGTTTAATTTTTAAATAGATATTTCGTACACTATTTCAATACCCGAGTTACGTTTCTGGAACGAGGACGAAAACACGTATTTCTAGAAAATATTTTGAATCATCATTTTCATTTTTATTTTTACGTAAAATATGTCGTTTATGTAAACAACAAGCACCTTTCCCAAAGTTATATTAAAAGACAGTCAGTACTCACAATAGAGATTATATAAAATAAACTTACACCCCCAATGTTTCTGAAACAACAGTTTTACCCTTATACCTAGTTTATGTAAAAGACACTTTCACCCCCTTTTCAAATTAATTGATCTAAGCATAGATTCAAGACTCAATTTGCGGTTTTGATTAATAAAATGTAAAATTGGACGATTTTGATTAACTAAAACGTAAAATTGGATGATTAACTAAAACGGTCGAGAAACGAGGCAGTTTGAGGTTGTCGTCGGCGGCGCCGGTGATGGAGCTCGACGGGGATGTTGCAGCCTTTTGTAGGTTCGTGTAAGGTCTCCTTGAGCTTCTTTGGACCACCAATAGTCGACAAATGTAGATGGCCTGGGTCGCTCCGGTTTAGATGGGTCAAAGCTTGTCGCCGGAACTCATGGTGCTCCGGCGGCGACGGGCTCGCTCTTGCTGCTGGGACCTCTGATTCTTCTCCTTTTCCTTCTGTCTTCTGGTCAGAGAAGAGAAAGGGGTCTAGAGAGAGTGAAAGAGGCGGCGAAGAGAGGGAAAGGGAGGTGGTGGTACTCCGGTTGCTTTTCCCATCGGGGAAGGCAGCGACCATCGCTGCCGTTGCTGTTGGTGCTTCTTCTCCGGGGAGAACAGAGAGAAGAGAGGGGGCAAAGAGATAGGGAGAGATGAGGGAGAAGTCATAGGAGGAGGTGGTTGTGGTGCTGTGTCGTCGGTGGTGGTGTTGCCTAAGGAGGAGGAGAAGAATAAGTTGTTTAAAAGAAGGAAGGGGAAGAAGAAGAGTAAAGTGTCTTGTTTAATGTGAAAAAGCCATATGCTGGTAAGTGTTGGAGAAAGTGGGAAAATGGGTTTTTTTATTTCTTTTATTTAATTGATAAAGAGGTTATAATGCTTTTGTAAACTACAACTTTCACCCCAACTATGTACTTAATTAACTAGCTTATACTTTCCAAAATAACAACTACCTCCCCTCTTAGCATACGATTTTGAAAACTATATTCTAAACTTTACGAAAAGCCATCATATTTCCGTATAATAAAAATGGGTAGTAGACTTAGGCTTGATGTCAATGGATACTCTAGTTTTGAAATATCATGTTTTTATATTATCAAACGTTACACCGTAACTTGGTAACTATAAAGATAGTCATCGGGCGTGATAGGTAGCAAGTTTAGAGATTGTAGTGATGTAGAGAGGATTTGTCCCTCCCACATAATGGGAGAAAATATCCACGACCACTCGATGTGTAGCGCTTATGGAATGTCTAGCCAGACTCAGAGAAATCAATATGGAGATATTGATGTTATCTGTTTAGATAAGCCCATTCCCAGGATCGAGAAATTATGGATTGGATGTACGAGTGTGACTATTATGTATTGTGTCCAATACGGATATAGAGATAAAGGGATATATACAATGCGGTAACATTGGGCACATGGTTTGTCGGATCACTGAATTTTCTATTAGTTAGGTGGCATAAATGTGTTGCTAGACACCGCTCTATGTTTGTAATAGTTACTACCAACTAAGTAGAAACATATAGGGTCGCACACCTTATGGATAAACTGGATATGGACATTAATTAGTTGGACTAATTAATTTAAGGATCGTACCGCAACCACAAGCAAAGTTAGTAGGATTAATTTTCAAGGTGGACTAATCCGTGCATGGATATGATTAGTATTGGGGCATATATGTAGTTAATAAGGAGTTATTAACTATATAAGTGCACTCTAGATTTTTATTCTATCTCAAGACAAGTCATTATTGAGAGAACATTACAAAGCAAGGAGAGAGAGAGAGAGAGAGAGAGAGAGAGTTGAGGCCGAAGCCCCAACCCGTCTGCCCTCAAGCCGTCGCCCATTAGGTGGCGCGCGGCCTTTGGTGCTACGTTTTGCATGATCTTTGCATCCGTCTTCCGTTTATATCATTTTAGGTGGAGAAAGATTCCAGCTACAATCCTAGGTGTAGATATTCATAGAGACAAAGACACAATTCTTCATAGTGATCACACAAACAAGGTACACTATTCGTTAACCCTAATCATGTTATGAATGGTTGTTTACGATCCGTGGAGGGCTTTGAGCAGGATTAATTTTTTTTATTCCGCTGCGTTACCTGCATCAAAACCCTACAGTGGTATCAGAGCCACATGTCGTAGCGCATAGCATGACATTATGTGTTACTTTTATCAGTTTTTACACTGTAATTGTTACTCTTGCGAAAACTGAAGTTAAGCATAATGATGAAAATTGGATATGATTCAATAGAGATTATGCTAGTTTTACAATATCGCATAAATCTTGGCAAATTTTGTTCACATATGATGTGGGTTTTTGGGTTTTGAAAAGTTAGGGTTGGGGCACAATTGGGGAAAAGGGGGTTTTTCTAATCTGTTGGAAATAGGCACACAAGGAAGGAGGAAGTTTTTGGAAACAAACCCAAGGGGTTCGACCAAGGGGTTGGCCGCCCCCTCTTCCTTGCGCGCCAAGCTAAGCCGCATCCTAGCCAGTTCGGCCTAGCTGCCGGCTGGACCGTGCGGGCTAGGGTCGGCTGCTTCGTCCTGGCTTGGGCGGTCCTTTTGGGGTTCGGCTAATGCGATTGGTAGGCGCCTTGGACTGTTTTGACCCTAGAAAATTCCAAATTCAACTAAAATTGACCAAGCGTGTTGAAATTAGATTTTAACTGTTTTATGTGTTTATCGCATGGTGGATGGATATGGCCTAAGTTGTGGATGTTTATTTTATGGTTTGTTTTGGTTTTGGTTTATTGTATTTACTGTAATTAATTATTTTACGGCATGCGTGTCGTCTTCTTCCTCAACTTGTGAGGTCTCTCTGTTTAGTATAGATGCTAGCTAGTATTAGATAGTTAGATGATAGCCAAGACATGGAAAAAAAGATAAAATACTAAAGAAATAACAAGACTTGGAGGACTCACAAGCCTAGGACGCATGGACTAAAGATGGAGGCACATGGAGATGAGCTTGTGACTTTAGGGCTTATAGATATTCTCATTAGCATAAGGATATCTTAGTCTTATGGGGCATATCCATACCACATTTATTTTTTTCTTGTTTATTTATTTATTATCTTGTTATTTAATTTTGGTGTTTGGTTGATGCATGCCAAACGCAACAAGATAATAATAAAAAAAGGTTGATCTTTTATTTGGGATTGCCCCATCCAAATAAGTAGATCATGTTGATGGGATCAACAAAACAATTAATAATGACATGGAAATCCCTCAAATGATAAAGATTGCATTTATCATTCAACCCGGAACGCCACTGTGGAATGGCGTGTCCGAGAGAATGAATCGCACACGATTGGATATGGTGCGGTCTATGATGTATCAAGAAGATCTTCCGATATCGTTCTGGCGACATGCTCTATTGACTGCAGCCTTTACCATTAACCGTATTCCATCCGAATCGGTCATGAAGACACCATATGATATATGGACTGGGAGGCGTCCCATAGTGTCGTTTATGAAGATTAGGGGTTGTGATGTCTATGTAAAGCGTTTACAAACAGACAAGCTCGGACCCAAGTCGGTAAGTGTAATTTTTTGGGATATTATAAGGAAACAAAATGATATTTTTTCTACAATCCAATCGAGAAAAAAATATTTTTTTTCTCGGGCTGGCGTGTTTCTAGAAAGAAAATATGTCTCTAAAGAAGCCAATGGGAGGACATTAGAGCTTCAAAAAGTTCAAGAACCACAGAAAACTGATCCTACAATGGAACATGAGCAGGAACCACAAGTTGTTGTGGAGCGACCTGTTCAAGTAGCATAAGAACTCCCTAGGTAAAGTAGGGTACTTAAGGATGCAGAGAAGTATGGACTTCTCGTGACTGATCCTAGTGACGTACCACTCATAGATGACGAGCCTACTACCTATGGAGAGGCCATGAAAGGGCCAGACTCTAAGAAGTGTCTTGAAGCCATGAGATCCGAAATGGAATCCATGTATATCAACAAAGTATGGACTTTGGTGGAACCACCCGAAGGGGGTCGCCCCATAGGGTGTAAGTGGGTCTTCAAGAAGAAGACCGACATGGATGGCAATGTGATTACCTACTGATAATTTAACCCTTTGAGTTAATCTTGTGAATGAAATCAGGGGGTATTATACTTTGAAGATGATGAAAGACATAATTGCTTGTGAGACATGTTCAAAGCTCCAAACCTTTGAAACTCAGTATTGTCTATAGTCTTAACGGTTTCTATGTTACAAGCTAAGCATCGGATTGAATGTGGTTCACAAGTTCTTTGACTGTCTCTAACAACTAATCTTGAACTCCTATATTGTGTTTATAATGATAGAAAATCTGCAGGGTGATTTGACTATAGGATCACTTGATTGTTGGCCAATTCTCCGAAAGGCAGCCAAAGCTCCAAATCTTTGGAGGTTGGCCTTGGTGCTGGAATAGGTTCCCTAGAGGCAATCTAGTTTAGTATGAACAATAAATTGGCTAGAATATTCATTGTATTATTTATTGGACATTTAATATAATGAAGTCCTTAGATTTATAATGTTGTTGTTTATCTTAGATATCCCTAGTCAAATATAATGATTAAATGGGACAATCATCTATTGACTAGTATGGGGTTGGATTGATATGGAGATATCATGATCCAACACAAGGGTATGCATTAGGAGTAATGGCATACTGGATTGACCCAACTCCGATATGACTACATCCAAGTTATGTAAAGTCACAAGTGCTTCTCGCGGTGACAACGGTATTGTCATCCTTACACTTGAAGTCACTAGTTGTTCTAGTTGTGGAATATTGTGTTTTGGTAGCGTCAAACGCTACATCGTGATTTGGTAGTCATAAAGGCGCGTATTGGACACAATAAGAAGCAAGCTTAGATATCGTAGTGATGTAGATAGAATTTTTCCCTCCCACATAACGGGAGAAAACATCCTAGGCCACTCAAGGGATAGTGCTTATAGAATGTCTGGCCAGACTCAAATAAATCAATATAGGATATTGATTTTATTTGCACGAATAATGCTATTCCCAGGATCAAGGAACTATGGATTGGATATATGAGTGTGACTTGTATGTCTTGTGTCCAATCAAGATATTGAGACAAAGGGATGAGACAATACTTTCACTAGGTTTGTCATGATGACTATTTCTATTTGTTGGCTACAATGGATGTCTTGCTAGAGGCCGCTCCATATTAGTAAATAGTTACTACCAACTGAATAGAACCTATGGGGTCACACGCCATATAGAGGTGAACTAGACTTGGGAATTTATTAATTAATATGATTAATTAATTAGAAGTATCAAATTGCAACAACTTGCTAACTTAGTATAACTAATATGCAAGTTGGACTAACCCGAACTTGAGAAGGATTAGGAGAGGGCCTTTATGTAGTAACAAGGAGTTGTTGGACTATATAAAGGATGCTCCTAGCTTCCTTCCCTACAACTTATGCTCATAACATACATTGATAAGGAGAGAAGGAAGGAGAGAGCAAGACAACAAGGAGGCCGAAGCCCCCCACTTGCCGTCCGCTGAACCCGTCGGACACAAGAGAGGGCCGCCCCTCTCTCTTTGGTGCTCTGTTGCGTGATTTCTTCATCCTATTCCTTTCCTCCTGGCTAGCACAAGGAGTTTGGAAGATCTAGATCACACCTCTAGGCGTGGATCAACCGTAGAGACGTGATTTTTTCACGTTAGAAGTCATCAAGGAGATATCATAGGTACATAACACAATTCTCTTACCATCTTCATGATTTCTCTTCCTGTGATCCTTGGAGGGTCTTGATCGGATAAATTTATTTTTTTTTCCGCTGCGTATCCATGATCAAACCTTACACTTGGACTTTTATATGTTATGTGTTTCGCTAACAGATTCTTGTTGCAGGTTAATCTATCTGGTTATGTTATTGGTTATTGACTTGTTCTAAAGTCGTATTCTTATTGCTGATTATTATTTTGGCTTATCATATATAATTATATATAGTATTTAGTTTCACAATAAAATAGCTAATTTTGGTGGTTTAAAGTGATCTGTGAAACAAATCACTAATTTGTTCTATTTTCTATGGATTGGATTTGATCTTGTGATTAAGTTTTGCAGGGATGGTCGTTGGTCAAACCTGCCTAATAAAATCAAATCAGCTATTCAAACATAGCTGTTGAAAGAAGTTGTTTAGGGTTGAGGATTTGTAGGAATTTTTTTCTTAAAATCTCTGAAGTTTTTGCTGCTGTTTGTTATAAGACTGGATTTGAATTTAAGAGAGAATAGATCCGTTCAACTGAGTTATAAAATAGAATTTATCTGTGGAAGATCAACAACCAACTCTTCACTCATTCAAGGATTCAACATTGCAGAAGATCAATCATTCGACATCTGAAGGGCACATCTTATCAGCATTGCTTTTGTTATTCCGGTGTTCTTCTTTCTTGTGCTATGTTTTTTTTATTCATTAGAATATCTTAACATCACCAACTATTAGAAGTTATTTGTTCAAGTGAACATTATATTGTAGCTGTAACTAGATAGGTTTGAAACCACAAGCTGTATAAGTGCACTTTAGATTTTTATTATTATCTCAAGACAAGTCATTATTGAGAGAACATTACAAAGCAAGTAGAGAGAGAGAGAGAGAGTTGAGGCCGAAGCCCCAACCCGTCTGCCCTCAAGCCGTCGCCCATTAGGTGGCGCACGGCCGTTGGTTCTACTTTTTGCGTGATCTTTGCATCCGTCTTCCGTTTATATCACTTTAGGTGGAGAAAGATTCCAGCTACAATCCTAGGTGTACATATTCATAGAGACAAAGACACAATTCTTCATAGTGATCACACAAACAAGGTACACTATTCGTTAACCCTAATCATGTTATGAATGGTTGTCTACGATCCGTGAAGGGCTTTGAGCAGGATTAATTTTTTTTATTCCGCTGCGTTACCTGCATCAAAACCCTACAGTGGTATCAGAGCCACATGTCGTAGCGCATAACATGACATTATGTGTTACTTTTATTAGTTTTTACACTGTAATTGTTACTCTTGCGAAAACTGAAGTTAAGCGTAATGATGAAAATTGGATATGATTCAATAGAGATTATGCTAGTTTTACAATATCGCATAAATCTTCGCAAATTTTGTTCACATATGATGTGGGTTTTTGGGTTTTGAAAAGTTAGGGTTGGGGCACAATTGGGGAAAAGGGGGTTTTCTAATCTGTTGGAAAAAGGCACACAAGGAAGGAGGAAGTTTTTGGAAACAAACCCAAGGGGTTCGACCAAGGGGTTGGCCGCCCCCTCTTCCTTGCGCGCCAAGCTAAGCCGCATCCTAGCCAGTTCGGCCTAGCTGCCGGCTGGACCGTGCGGGCTAGGGTCGGCTGCTTCGTCCTGGCTTGGGCGGTCCTTTTGGGGTTCGGCTAATGCGATTGGTAGGCGCCTTGGACTGTTTTGACCCTAGAAAATTCCAAATTCAACTAAAATTGACCAAGCGTGTTGAAATTTGATTTTAACTGTATTATGCGTTTATCGCATGGTGGATGGATATGGCCTAATTTGTGGATGTTTATTTTATGGTTTGTTTTGGTTTTGGTTTATTTTAATTAATGTAATTAATTATTTTACGGCATGCGTGTCGTCTTCTTCCTCAACTTGTGAGGTCTCTCTATTTAGTATAGATGCTAGCTAGTATTAGATAGTTAGATGATAGCCAAGACATGGAAAAAAAAAAGATAAAATACTAAATAAATAACAAGACTTGGACGACTCACAAGCCTAGGACGCATGGACTAAAGATGGAGGCACATGGAGATGAGCTTGTCACTTTAGGGCTTATAGATATTCTCATTAGCTTAAGGATATCTTAGTCTTATGGGGCATATCCATACCACATTTATTTTTTTCTTGTTTATTTATTTATTATCTTGTTATTTAATTTTGGTGTTTGGTTGATGCATGCCAAACGCAATAAGATAATAATAAAAAAAGGTTGATCTTTTATTTGGGATTTCCCCATCCAAATAAGTAGATCATGTTGATGGGATCAACAAAACAATTAATAATGACATGGAAATCCCTCAAATGATAAATATCGCATTTATCATTCAACCCGAAACGCCACTGTGGAATGGCGTGTCCGAGAGAATGAATCGCACACGATTGGATATGGTGCGGTCTATTATGTATCAAGAAGATCTTCCGATATCGTTCTGGCGACATGCTCTATTGACTGCAGCCTTTACCATTAACCGTATTCCATCCGAATCGGTCATGAAGACACCATATGATATATGGACTGGGAGGCGTCCCATAGTGTCGTTTATGAAGATTAGGGGTTGTGATGTCTATGTAAAGCGTTTACAAACAGACAAGCTCGGACCCAAGTCGGTAAGTGTAATTTTTTGGGATATTATAAGGAAACAAAATGATATTTTTTCTACAATCCAATCGAGAACAAAATATTTTTTCTCAGGCTGGCGTGTTTCTAGAAAGAAAATATGTCTCTAAAGAAGCCAATGGGAGGACATTAGAGCTTGAAAAAGTTCAAGAACCACAGAAAACTGATCCTACAATGGAACATGAGCAGGAACCACAAGTTGTTGTGGAGCGACCTGTTCAAGTAGCATAAGAACTCCCTAGGTAAAGTAGGGTACTTAAGGATGTAGAGAGGTATGGACTTCTCGTGACTGATCCTAGTGACGTACCACTCATAGATGACGAGCCTACTACCTATGGAGAGGCCATGAAAGGGCCAGACTCTAAGAAGTGTCTTGAAGCCATGAGATCCGAAATGGAATCCATGTATATCAAAAAAGTATGGACTTTGGTGGAACCACCCGAAGGGGGTCGCCCCATAGGGTGTAAGTGGGTCTTCAAGAAGAAGACCGACATGGATGGAAATGTGATTACCTACTGATGATTTAACCCTTTGAGTTAATCTTGTGAATGAACTCAGGGGGTATTATACTTTGAAGATGATGAAAGACAGAATTGCTTGTGAGACATGTTCAAAGCTCCAAACCTTTGAAACTCAGTATTGTCTATAGTCTTAACGGTTTCTATGTTACAGGCTAAGCATCGGATTGAATGTGGTTCACAAGTTCTTTGACTGTCTCTAACAACTAAAATTGAACTCCTATATTGTGTTTATAATGCTAGAAAATCTGCAGGGTGATTTGACTATAGGATCACTTGATTGTTGGCCAATTCTTTGAAAGGCAGCCAAAGCTCCAAATCTTTGGAGGTTGGCCTTGGTGCTGGAATAGGTTCCCTAGAGGCAATCTAGTTTAGTATGAACAATAAATTGGCTAGAATATTCATTGTATTATTTATTGCACATTTAATATAATGAAGTCTTTAGATTTATAATGTTGTTGTTTATCTTAGATATCCCTAGTCAAATATAATGATTAAATGGGACAATCATCTATAGACTAGTATGGGGTTGGATTGATATGGAGATATCATGATCCAACAAAAGGGTATGCATTAGGAGTAATGGCATACTGGATTGACCCAACTCCAATATAACTACATACAAGTTATGTAAAGTCACAAGTGCTTCTCGCAGTGACAACGGTATTGTCATCCTTACACTTGAAGTCACTAGTTGTTCTAGTTGTGGAATATTGTGTTTTGGTAGCGTCAAACGCTACACCGTGATTGGGTAGTCATAAAGGCGCGTATTGGACACAATAAGAAGCTAGCTTAGATATCGTAGTGATGTAGATAGAATTTTTCCCTCCCACATAAAGGGAGAAAACATCCTAGGCCACTCGAGGGATAGTGCTTATAGAATGTCTGGCCAGACTCAAATAAATCAATATAGGATATTGATTTTTTTTTGCACGAATAAGGCTAATCCCAGGATCAAGGAACTATGGATTTGATATACGAGTGTGACTTGTATGTCTCGTGTCCAATCAAGAGATTGAGACAAAGGGATAAGACAATACTTTCACTAGGTTTGTCATGATGACTATTTCTATTTGTTGGCTACAATGGATGTCTTGCTAGAGGCCGCTCCATATTAGTAAATAGTTACTACCAACTGAATAGAACCTATGGGGTCACACGCCTTATAGAGGTGAACTAGACTTGGGAATTAATTAATTAATATGATTAATTAATTAGAAGCATCAAATCGCAACAACTTGCTAACTTGGTATAACTAATATGCAAGTTGGACTAACCCGAACTTGAGCAGGATAGGAGAGGGCCTTTATGTAGTAACAAGGAGTTGTTGGACTATATAAAGGATGCTCCTAGCTTCCTTCCCTACAACTTATGCTCATAACTTACATTGATTAGGAGAGAAGGAAGGAGAGAGCAAGACAACAAGGAGGCCGAAGCCCCCCCTTGCCGTCCGCCGAACCCGTCGGCCACAAGAGAGGGCTGCCCCTCTCTCTTTGGTGCTCTGTTGCGTGATTTCTTCATCCTATTCCTTTCCTCCTGGCTAGCAAAAGGTGTTTGGAAGATCTTGATCACACCTCTAGGCGTGGATCAACTGTAGAGACATGATTTTTTCACGTTAGAAGTCATCAAGGAGATATCAAAGGTACATAACACAATTCTCTTCCATCTTCATGATTTCTCTTCCTGTGATCCTTGGAGGGTCTTGATCGGATAAATTTATTTTTTTTCCGCTGCGTATCCATGATCAAACCTTACACTTGGACTTCTATATGTTGTGTGTTTCGCTAACAGATTCTTGTTGCAGGTTAATCTATCTGGTTATGTGATTGGTTATTGACTTGTTCTAAAGTCGTATTCTTATTGTTGATTATTATGTTGGCTTATCATATAGAATTATATATAGTATTTAGTTTCACAAGAAAATAGCTAATTTTGGTGGTTTAAAGTGATCTGTGAAACAAATCACTAATTTGTTCTATTTTATGTGGATTGGATTTGATCTTGTGATTAAGTTTTGCAGGGATGGTCGTTGGTCAAACCTACCTAATAAAATCAAATCAGCTATTCAAACATAGCTGTTGAAAGAAGTTGTTTAGGGTTGAGGATTTGTAGGAATTTTTTTCTTAAAATCTCTGAAGTTGTTGCCGCTGTTTGTTATAAGACTGGATTTGAATTTAAGAGAGAATAGATCCGTTCAACTGAGTTATAAAAGAGAATTTATCTGTGGAAGATCAACAACCAACTCTTCACTCATTCAAGGATTCAACATTGCAGAAGATCAATCATTCGACATCTGAAGGGCACATCTTATCAGTATTTCTTTTGTTATTCCGGTGTTCTTCTTTCTTGTGCTATGTTTTTTTATTCATTAGAACATCTTAACATCACCAACTATTATAAGTTATTTGTTCAAGTGAACATTATATTGTAGCTGTAACTAGATAGGTTTGAAACCAAAAGCTGTATAAGTGCACTTTAGATTTTTGTTATTATCTCAAGACAAGTCATTATTGAGAGAACATTACAAAGCAAGGAGAGAGAGAGAGAGAGAGAGTTAAGGCCGAAGCCCCAACCTGTCTTCCCTCAAGCCGTCGCCCATTAGGTGGTGCGCGGCCGTTGGAGCTACGTTTTGCGTGATCCTTGCATCCGTCTTCCATTTATATCACTTTAGGTGGAGAAAGATTACAGCTGCAATCCTAGGTGTAGATATTCATAGGGACAAAGACACAATTCTTCATAGTGATCACACAAACAAGGTACATTATTCGTTAACCCTAATCATGTTATGAATGGTTGTCTACGATCCGTGGAGGGCTTTGAGCAGGATTAATTTTTTTATTCCGCTGCGTTACCTGCATCAAAACCCTACAGTGGTATCAGAGCCACATGTCATAGCGCATAACATGACATTATGTGTTACTTTTATCAGTTTTTACACTGTAATTGTTACTCTTGTGAAAACTGAAGTTAAGCGTAATGATGCAAATTGAATATGATTCAATAGAGATTATGCCAGTTTTACAATATCGTATAAAACTTGGCTAATTTAGTTCACATATGATGTGGGTTTTTGGGTTTTGAAAAGTTAGGGTCGGTCACAATTGGAGAAAAGGGGGTTTTTCTCATCTGTTGGAAATAGGCACACAAGGAAGGAGGAAGTTTTTGGAAAAAAACCCAAGGGGTTCGACCAAGGGGTTGGCCGCCCCCTCTTCCTTGCGCGCCAAGCTAAGCCGCATCCTAGCCAGTTCGGCCTAGCTGTCGGCTGGACCGTGCGGGCTAGGGTCGGCTGCTTCGTCCTGGCTTGGGCGGTCCTTTTGGGGTTCGGCTAATGCGATTGGTAGGCGCCTTGGACTGTTTTGACCCTAGACAATTCCAAATTCAACTAAAATTTACCAAGCGTGTTGAAATTAGATTTTAACTGTATTATGTGTTTATCGCATGGTGGATGGATATGGCATAAGTTGTGGATGTTTATTTTATGGTTTGTTTTGGTTTTGGTTTATTGTAATTAATGTAATTAATTATTTTACGGCATGCGCATCGTCTTCTTCCTCAACTTGTGAGGTCTCTCTATTTAGTATAGATGCTAGCTAGTATTAGATAGTTAGATGATAGCCAAGACATGGAAAAAAAAGATAAAATACTAAAGAAATAACAAGACTTGGAGGACTCACAAGCCTAGGACGCATGGACTAAAGATGGAGGCACATGGAGATGAGCTTGTCACTTTAAGGCTTATAGATATTCTCATTAGCTAAAGGATATCTTAGTCTTATGGGGCATATCCATACCACATTTATTTTTTTCTTGTTTATTTATTTATTATCTTGTTATTTAATTTTGGTGTTTGTTTGATGCATGCCAAACGCAACAAGATAATAATAAAAAAATGTTGATCTTTTATTTGGGATTGCCCCATCAAAATTAGTAGATCATTTTGATGGGATCAACAAAACAATTAATAATGACATGGAAATCCCTCAAATGATAAATATTGAATTTATCATTCAACCCGGAACGCCACTGTGGAATGGCGTGTCCGAGAGAATGAATCGCACACGATTGGATATGGTGCGGTCTATGATGTATCAAGAAGATCTTCCGATATCGTTCTGGGGACATGCTCTATTGACTGCAGCCTTTACCATTAACCGTATTCCATCCGAATCGGTCATGAAGACACCATATGATATATGGACTGGGAGGCGTCCCATAGTGTCGTTTATGAAGATTAGGGGTTGTGATGTCTATGTAAAGCGTTTACAAACAGACAAGCTCGGACCCAAGTCGGTAAGTGTAATTTTTTGGGATATTATAAGGACACAAAATGATATTTTCTACAATCCAATCGAGAACAAAATATTTTTTTCTCGGGCTGGCGTGTTTCTAGAAAGAAAATATGTCTCTAAAGAAGCCAATGGGAGGACATTAGAGCTTCAAAAAGTTCAAGAACCACAGAAAACTGATCCTACAATGGAACATGAGCAGGAACCACAAGTTGTTGTGGAGCGACCTGTTCAAGTAGCATAAGAACTCCCTAGGTAAAGTAGGGTACTTAAGGATGCAGAGAGGTATGGACTTCTCGTGACTGATCCTAGTGACGTACCACTCATAGATGACGGGCCTACTACCTATGGAGAGGCCATGAAAGGGCCAGACTCTAAGAAGTGTCTTGAAGCCATGAGATCCGAAATGGAATCCATGTATATCAACAAAGTATGGACTTTGGTGGAACCACCCGAAGGGGGTCGCCCCATAGGGTGTAAGTGGGTCTTCAAGAAGAAGACCGACATGGATGGCAATGTGATTACCTACTGATAATTTAACCCTTTGAGTTAATCTTGTGAATGAACTCAGGGGGTATTATACTTTGGAGATAATGAAATACAGAATTGCTTGTGAGACATGTTCAAAGCTCCATACCTTTGAAACTCAGTATTGTCTATAGTCTTAACGGTTTCTATGTTACAGGCTAAGAATCGGATTGAATGTGGTTCACAAGTTCTTTGACTGTCTCTAACAACTAATCTTGAACTCCTATATTGTGTTTATAATGCTAGAAAATCTGCAGGGTGATTTGACTATAGGATCACTTGATTGTTGGCCAATTCTTTGATAGGCAGCCAAAGCTCCAAATCTTTGGAGGTTGGCCTTGGTGCTGGAATAGGTTCCCTAGAGGCAATCTAGTTTAGTATGAACAATAAATTGGCTAGAATATTCATTGTATTATTTATTGGACATTTAATATAATGAAGTCCTTAGATTTATAATGTTGTTGTTTATGTTAGATATCCCTAGTCAAATATAATGATTAAATGGGACAATCATCTATAGACTAGTATGGGGTTGGATTGATATGGAGATATCATGATCCAACACAAGGGTATGCATTAGGAGTAATGGCATACTGGATTGACCCAACTCCGATATGACTACATACAAGTTATGTAAAGTCACAAGTGCTTCTCGCCGTGACAACGGTATTGTCAGCCTTACACTTGAAGTCACTAGTTGTTCAAGTTGTGGAATATTGTGTTTTGGTAGCGTCAAACGCTACACCGTGATTGGGTAGTCATAAAGGCGCGTATTGGAAACAATAAGAAGCAAGCTTAGATATCGTAGTGATGTAGATAGAATTTTTCCCTCCCACATAAAGGGAGAAAACATCCTAGGCCACTCGAGGGATAGTGCTTATAGAATGTCTGGCCAGACTCAAATAAATCAATATAGGATATTGATTTTATTTGCACGAATAAGGCTATTCCCAGGATCAAGGAACTATGGATTGGATATACGAGTGTGACTTGTATGTCTTGTGTCCAATCAAGATATTGAGACAAAGGGATGAGACAATACTTTCACTAGGTTTGTCATGATGACTATTTCTATTTGTTGGCTACAATGGATGTCTTGCTAGAGGCCGCTCCATATTAGTGAATAGTTACTACCATTTGAATAGAACCTATGGGGTCACGCGCCATATAGAGGTGAATTAGACTTGGGAATTAATTAATTAATATGATTAATAAATTAGAAGTATCAAATCGCAACAACTTGCTAACTTAGTTTAACTAATATGCAAGTTGGACTAACCCGAACTTGAGCAGGATTAGGAGAGGGCCTTTATGTAGTAACAAGGAGTTTTTGGACTATATAAAGGATGCTCCTAGCTTCCTTCCCTACAACTTATGCTCATAACATACATTGATTAGGAGAGAAGGAAGGAGAGAGCAAGACAACAAGGAGGCCGAAGCCCCCCCTTGCCGTCCGCCGAACCCGTCGGCCACAAGAGAGGGCCGCCCCTCTCTCTTTGCTGCTCTGTTGCGTGATTTTTTCATCCTATTCCTTTCCTCCTGGCTAGCACAAGGCGTTTGGAAGATTTAGATCACACCTCTAGGCGTGGATCAACCGTAGAGACGTGATTTTTTCACATTAGAAGTCATCAAGGAGATATCAAAGGTACATAACACAATTCTCTTACCATCTTCATGATTTCTCTTCCTGTGATCCTTGGAGGGTCTTGATCGGATAAATTTATTTTTTTTCCGCTGCGTATCCATGATCAAACCTTACACTTGGACTTCTATATGTTATGTTTTTCGCTAACAGATTCTTGTTGCAGGTTAATCTATCTGGTTATGTGATTGGTTATTGACTTGTTCTAAAGTCATATTCTTATTGCTGATTATTATTTTGGCATATCATATATAATTATATATGGTATTTAGTTTCACAAGAAAATAGCTAAGTTTGGTGGTTTAAAGTGATCTGTGAAACAAATCACTAATTTGTTCTATTTTCTGTGGATTGGATTTGATCTTGTGATTAAGTTTTGCAGGGATGGTCGTTGGTCAAACCTGCCTAATAAAATCAAATCAGCTATTCAAACATAGCTGTTGAAAGAAGTTGTTTGGGGTTGAGGATTTGTAGGAATTTTTTTCTTAAAATCTCTCAAGTTGTTGCTGTTGTTTGTTATAAGACTGGATTTGAATTTAAGAGAGAATATATCCGTTCAACTGAGTTATAAAAGAGAATTTATCTGTGGAAGATCAACAACCGACTCTTCACTCATTCAAGGATTCAACATTGCAGAAGATCAATCATTCGACATCTGAAGGGCACATCTTATCAGCAATGCTTTTGTTATTCCGGTGTTCTTCTTTCTTGTGCTATGTAGAAGTTATTTGTTCAAGTGAACAACTATTTCATTATATTGTAGCTGTAACTAGATAGGTTTGAAACCACAAGCTGTATAAGTGTAAGGTAGTTCACTTAGGCTTGAGATCTAGGGCTAAGTCTGTGATTAATAAGAAGTGGTTCAAATCCTAGAGGGATAGTATCCCTCAGGTGGAGAGTAGGCCCATTGGTTGCTGAACTTTGTAAGAAATCTATATGTTCATATCTTTACAAGTTCTGCATTTCATTATGCACAACACAGGGAAGCTCCAAAGCTTTGGACGATTTTCTTGCTCAAAGCTTTGAAGCTTCAGACTGTTTCAAACTATTTTAATCTTCTTTATAATTTTCCAAAGCTTTAAGATTTCATTAGATCAGTGTGTTAAAGTTTTAAAAGTTATATTTTTAGAAAAAGTTTGCGTACTCTATTCAATCCCCCCTTCTGGAGTAAGATCATGTTTTATACCTGCATTACAGACTTTCAATTGGTATCAGAGCTTGGGTCACTGTAAATATTTAACCATCTTGTGACAATGAGTAATGTAGATGATGGAGGATTCTCACAAGGAAGAGCAGCAATAGACCTCCATTGTTCTATGGTGAAAACTTTGTGCACTGGGAGGGATCAGAAATGTGGTCAATAATTCAAAATGGTCCCTATATCTACTATACAACTTCTGATGGGATCAGAACTGTCAAGGCAGAAGAGGATATTTCAATTACTGGATTGGAAAAGGTATCAAAGAATTACAAATCTATGGACTTGTTATATTGTGCTCTTAGTGCATATGAGTTCAACAGAATATCCAGCTACAAAAGTGCTAAGGAGATTTAAGACAAGCCGGTTGTGACTTATGAAGGAACTAGTTAAGTCAAGTAGAATAAAATCAACATTCTTCTAAGGCAATATGAGCTATTCAAGATGAATTCTGATCAATCCTTCAAGGAAATATTCAAAAGATTCACAGACATTGTGAATAGCTTAGAGTCCTTGGGGAAACCATTCTTAAATGAAGAAAAGGTCAGAAAGATTCTAAGAAGTCTAACGAAAGCCAAGTGGGAACTAAAGACTACTGCAATTGAGGAAGCTCAAGATTTGAGCCTCCTAGAGCTAGATGATTTGCAAGGAAAACTGCTCATTCATGAGATTTCTATGAAAGAAGTGGATTGTGACATGAGTGAAACATCAAGAACCTGGAACTCAAGGAAAAAGACAGTGAGAAATCTCAAAGCCTTGAACAGGAAGATGATGATAGGGAGGAAGTCTTAGCCTTGATCGCCAAAGCTTTGACCAGAATTCTGAAGATGAAGAAAAACATTGGAAACGAGGATTACAATAAGGACAAGTCCATATCCTCAATTGGCTAGAATATTCATCGTAGTATTTATTGGATATTTATATAATGAAGTCCTTAGATTTATAATTGTGTTGTTTATCTTAAATATCCCTAGTCCACTATAATGATTAAATGGGACAATCATCTGTAGACTGGTATGGGGTTGGATTGATATGGAGATATCATGATCCAACACATGGGTATGCACTAGGGGTAATGGCATATTGGATTGACCCATCTCCGAGAAGGCTACATATAAGTGATATTGAGTCACAAGCGCTTCTAGTGTGAGCCTTAGACTTGAAGTCACTAGATTATCTAGTTGTGGATTATTGCGATTTTTGTAGCGTCAAACGCTACACCGTGACAGGGTAGCTATAAAGGCGTGTACCGTATACAATAAGAAGCAAGCTTAGAGGTCGTAGTAGACGTAGATAGAATTTTTCCCTCCCACATAACGGGAGCAAATATCCTAGGCCACTCGAGGGATAGTGCTAATGGAATGTCTGGCCAGACTCAAATAAATCAATATGGGATATTGATGTTATTTGCACGAATAAGGTTATTCCCACGATCGAGAAACTATGGATTGGATATACGAGTGTGACTTGTATGTTTCGTTTCCAATCCGTATAGACAAAGGGATGAGAAAATTACTTGCACTAGGTTTGTCGGATGACTAGTCGATAAGTTGGCTAGAATGGATGTCTTGCTAGAGACTGCTCCATTTTAGCAAATTGTTGCTACCACTAGATAGAACCTATGGGGTCACACGCCAAATAGGGTTGAGCTAGATTTGGGAATTAATTAATTAGGAGGATCACTTTGAAACGCCTTGCAACCTTAGTTGGACTAATATGAAAGGAATGGACTAATCTGAATTCATGTAGGATTACGAAGGGACTTTAGGTAGTTGACACGGAGTTGTTTGAATATATAAAGGATGCTCCTAGCTTCCATCTCATACTAATGCTCATAACATAAGTTGAGTGGGAAGGAAACAAAGAGAGAGAGCAAGACCACAAAGAGGCCGAAGCCCCCCTGCGTCCGCCCCTTACCCGTCGGCAACAAAGATAGGCCGAAGCCCTCACTTTGATCCTCGTTGCGTGATTTCTTCTTCCTCTTCCTCTGGCCCAATCTAGCACAAAGGAGTAGTAAGATCTAGACATCAACCCTAGGCGTGGGACAACCGTAGAGACGTGACACAATTCACGTTACAAGTCATCACATAAAATCTCTAAGATGTGTTGATTGTTTCTTCCTTTACCATCATTATGATTCTCTTCCTGTGATCCTTGGAGGGTCTTGAATGGATTATTCTTTATTCAGCTGCGTATCCATGATCAAAACCCTGTAGTGGTATCAGAGCCACAGGTTGTAGAACATAGACGTGGTTTATGTGTTACGTTTTATGTCCTTTACACCCATAATTGTTTGATTATTGCATTAAAACGGACAAACTAAGCATAAAGATTCATGTTGAACATGATTCAACCAAACAAGACCTAGTTTGTGCATTGGATGCATGAATTAGTGAGTTTGAGAAATTTTAGGATCTTAGATCTAGGGTTTTGGGCACAAATTGGAAATTTATTCTAATTTGGAATCGTTTTGGATTTGGGAAACAGGGAAGGAGTTGTTTTGGAAAAAAAATAAGAATTTCGGCCCTCTACGGACCGCCCCTCAACTTCCTTGCGCCCAAGCCACCTAGGCCGAAGGCCTAGGTAGTCGGCCAACCCCACGGGTCGGGCTGGCCGGCCTAGGCTCGGCCCAGGGCGGCTCCAAGGTCGTTCGGCCATGCTATGGCTGAGCCTCTTGGACCGTTTTGACCCTAGTAATCTTAATTTCAATTAAAATTGACCAAGCGAATTAAAATTGGATTCTAACTGTTTATGTGAAAATTGCATGGTGATTGGATATGGCTTTAGGATGTGGTTTTGTGTGATTGTTTAATTTTGTGGTTTGGTTTACGGCCTGCGAGCCGATCAATTTGATGTAATAATTAATTAGAGTTTACGGCCTGCGAGCCGATTTTTTTTCTCAACTTGTGAGATTTATTTTATTTAGTATAGTTGTTAGCTTGTACTAGATAAAATAGATTATTAGCCAAGATTGGAGAAAAGAAGCCCAAAGACAACGAAAGCCACAAAGATGGAGCATTGAGCATTCCACAAGACTATGAAGGATGGACCAAAAGATGGAGGCGCATGGAGAGGTGTTTGCTATTTATGGTTCATAGATATTCCCATTGGCTTGGGAGTATCTTAGTCTAGAAAGGCCATATCCACGCCACGTTTTGTTTATTTTTGTGGTTGTTTATTTTTCATGTCTTATTATTTTGCGATTGGTGTATGGATGATGCATGCAATTAGGATAAGAAGATAATCAACAACCCGGATCTATTATTTGGAGTTGTGCCCAAACTCAAAATAATAGATCAGTTGATATGGATCAACAAAATAATTATAATTGAATTTTAAAATCCCTCAAAATTCAAATGTTGTTTTTTTGCCTCCTCATTATTTAAACACTCATCATCATCATGATCTATCAAGCTCGTGCATGCCAAAGCAATGCGAATTGATTCATAATGATGTGATGCGATGGCACAAGCAAGTAATGTGCAATTGTTTAAATAAGAGGTTGGACACAACTAGGTTATTAATATGATTAAAACCTAGAGGCAAACAATTGGGATTACTCATGCGGATGGATAAATAAGGAGTTATTTGCCTAATTGAACCAAGAGTTGCATGGGATGCAATTGGAATTGTTCCTACCTAAAGTATTCAATTTTTGGGTGACATGCCAAAGCAAGCTCAAGAGGAGATGAAACATGGATCTTGGCCCACTAAAAAATATGATGAAATTTTCCGCATTAATATCTTGAGGGTTATTAATCCGTAGAAAAATAGTAGGAGCTATATTTAATAATCTAGCCATTATTAAATATAGTCAAAAGTTCACAAATACTAAAACTTGCGTATTTACCTTTTGTATAATTCCAAATGGAAAACAACTCATCGAGTTCACAACATTCCCTACGCTCTGTCCTTGAGAAGGAAAAGCTTTCTGGAACCAATTTCCTTGACTGGTACAGAAACTTGATAATCGTTCTCAAGCAAGAGAAGAAACTGTACTCTATAGAGGAGCAAGTTCTAGCAGGTCCGGAAAACAATACTCCTGCAGCCCTAAAGGCGTATCAGAAGCGTGTTGCGACGCTAATGATGCAGCCTGCCTCATGCTTTGCACCATGATCTATGAGCTTCAGAAGCAACATGAGAACGTGAATGCAGTCGATATGATCGAACACTTGAAGAAGCTTTTCCAAGAGCAGGCAAGGATTGAGAGGTATGAATTTCTAAGGCACTGTTCAAATGTCATATGGCTGCAGGAAACCCAGTGGGACCTCAAGTACTCCGTTTGATCAAATACTTAGAGAACCTCACACGACTAGGGTTAGCGGTCGGCCAAGAGTTGGCCACCAATCTTGTGTTGCAATCGTTGCCTGAAAGTTGTGGACAGTTCATCATGAACTATAACTTGAACAAGATCATGAAACCACTGCCAAATTTAATTAATATTTTTAGGACAGCTGAACAAAGCATCAACAAGGGTAAGGGCAAGGCCATTATGATGGTGTAGAAAGGAAAGGGCAAAAGGTTTGCCTCATCCTCCAAGGGCAAAGGCAAAACAATTGCCAGGTCCAAGGAACCTGCCCTTAAGCCTGTTGGTGGCATTGCCAAAGGTGTGACCAAAGGTGAATGTCACTAATGCATTAAGCCTGGTCACTGGAGGAGGAACTGCCCAAAATATCTGGAGGACTAGAGGCTTGGAATAGTGATTCCACCACCACCAGTTATTTTTGTTGTAGATGTAAATCTAAATATCTCTACATCAAGGGTATTGGATATTGGATGTGGATCTCACATTTGTCGAAATGTGAAGAATCTAAAGAGAAGTAGAAGATTGGCTAAAGGGGAGATATACCTGCGCGTTGGGAATGGAGCAAAGGTTGCTGCATTGGCCGTAGGCGTGTACGAGCTGTCTCTGCCTTCAGGATTAGTTTTAGAATTAAATAATTGCTATTTTTTGCCTGCTATGAGCAGAAACATTATTTCTATTTCTTGTTTGGACAAGGAAGGTTTTATTATTTCAATAAAGAACAATTGTCCATTTATTTTGATAATATTCACTAATGTAGTGCGTAATTAATTAATGGACTATAAGTCCTTGATCTAAGCAATCATGTTTACAACATTAATACTATGAGGATTAAAATAAATGATTTAAATCCTTCTTACTAATGGCACTGTCGTTTAGGCCAAATAAACGAGAAACGTGTATCTAGTATCCATAAAGATGGATTTCTAGACTCATTTGATTTTGAATCATATGAGACATGTGAGGCTTGTTTATTAGGAAAAATGACAAAGTCCCCTTTCAATAAGAAAGGTGAAAGGACTAGTGAGCAATTGGCATTCGTGCATACTGATGTAAGTGGGCCATTTGCTACGCCTTCCAGGGGTGGTTACGTCTACTTCATCACGTTTACTAATGATTTCAGTAGATATGGATTTGTGTACCTTATGAAGACCAAATCCGAATCCTTCGCAAAAGTATCAAGGCTCTATGATCAAATCGTCGAGGAGAGTACTTGAGCGAAGAGTTTGACAACTATATTAATGACTGTCGGATCGTATCCCAACTCACTCCACCCAGAACGCCACAGTGGAATGGCGTGTCCGAAAGGAGGAATCGAACACTATTGGATATGGTTCGATCTATGATGTGTCAAACCGATCTTCCATTATCATTTTGGGGCTAATTCAGTGTTCCATCTAAATAATCTTTCACCATTAACCGTGTTCCATCTAAATCAGTCATAAAGACGCCACATGAGATGTTGAGTGGGAGGCGTCCTACACTGTCGTTCATGAAGATATGGGGATGCGATGTCTATGTAAAGTGTTAAAAATCAGACAAGCTAGGGCGCAAGTCGGATAAGTGTAAATTTTTTGGGTACCCTAAGGAAACTAAGGGTTACTATTTCTACAATCCAACAAAGAACAAAATGTTTGTTGCTCGGTCCGGCGTGTTTCTAGAAAGAGAGTTTATCTCTAAAGAAGCAAGTGAGAGGACTGAAGAACGTGAATAATTTCACCACAAAGCATTGATCCTACTATGGAACATGAGCAGGAAACACAAATAGTTGTGGAGCAACCTGTTCAAGTAGCACAAGAGCTTCATAGATCTAGTAGAGTGCTCCAGGAGCCAGAGAGGTATGTGTAGGGTTTTGATCATGGATACGTAGTGGAAAAATATGATTCATCCATTCAATACCCTCCAAGGATCACAGGACAAGAGACATAACGATGGTAAAGGAAGAATCATGTTACACACCTTAGGGTTTCTCCTGTGATGACTTGTAACGCGAATTATTTCACGTCTCTACGGTTGATCCACGCCTAGAGTTGAGATCGAGATCTTCCTCCTCCTTTGTGCTAGCTAGGAACGGAGGAAGAGGAAGAAGAAATCACGCAACACGAGGCAACAAGGAGGTGGCGCCTCCTATGTTGGCCGACGGGATAGGGGGCGGCGGCAAAGGGTCAGGTTCAGCCCTTTGTTGCTTGCTATCTCTCTCTTTTTTGTTCTCTCCCACTCAATTAATGATCAAAAGGCTCATAAGTGTGGGAAGCAAGGAAGGAGTATCCTTTATATAGTCCAACAAATCCTTGTCAACTACCTAAAGGACCTATTCTAGTCCTACCAGAATTCAATTTAGTCCCTTCCTTGCAAATTAATCCTACTAAGTTTGCAAGGTGTTGCAAAGTGATACTTTTAATTAATTAATCCCCAAATCAATTTCAACTCTATATAGTGTGTGACCCCATAGGTTCTATCTAGTTGGTAGCAACAATTTGATAATATGGAGCGGTTTGTAGCAAAACATCGATTCTAGCCAACTAATAGAATAGTCATCCGAAAAACCTTGTACAAGTAATTGTCACATCCCTTTGTCTCTATATCCGGATTGGACACGAGACATACAAGTCACACTCGTATATCCAATCCATAGTTTCTCGATCCTGGGAATAGCCTTATTCGTGCAAATAACATCAATATCCTATATTGATTTTTTTGAGTTTGGCCAGACATTCTATAAGCACTATCCCTCGAGTGGCCTAGGATATTATACACGCCTTTATGACTACCCAGTTACGGCGTGGCGTTTGAAGCTACCAAAATCACAATAATCCACAACTAGAATATCAAGTGATTTCATGTAACACCCCAAAACAACCAAGCCGGAAGCCCGGGAATGTCACTCCGTACCCGAGATTAAACCCGGATACAAGGAGATTTTATAACAGAATATCCAACCCAAAATCCATAAATAATTAATTAAGACTTTAAAACTTGTCTCGCCACTAAGATGGGCATTATTCCGATCTAGAGATTCTCTAAGTCTAGCTGAAGTGCTAAAGTAAATAAATGTGATCTACTAAACTTTTCCTATGTATGTCGAGTCGCGCTCCCGTTACTCCAAGCTTCCATCTAAACCTGTGGTGCAGAAATAAAAAGAAACACCACAGTTTCCAAAGTCAGCGGAAAATACTGAGTAAGCAACACCCAAGCATGTAAATATATTATGAAGTAGTAAAAACGACACATAAGTTTGAAGAGTAAAGAATTCGAGTAAGAGTATAAGTATGAAATAAGAATTCACAAATCTTTTCCTTTATCACTTCACTTGTGGGGAAACATTTCCAAACACTTTTCACTTTAGTATCTCCATTAGGGAAACATTCCCAAACTCTCTTCATTGTCCAATAGGGACTTCCAACTTTAAACAATAAAGGTCCAAGCATTTGGAAATTGTTCTTTTATCATGTTGACACGGGGAAGAACAAACCATCACACACTACCAAGACCATAAGTGTCGACACCCCCCTAAGACTTCTTGCGGCCAGAGAGATAAGTAAAAGGAGCAAACTCGGGGCTTGTGGCGGCCGAGCAACCAAATAAAAGTGGGCTGAATGACCGTAGTCAACAACAACCGATCCCAAAATAATAAAGTGTTCCCCGATACAACTGTTTTGCTTTACATTATTACGTCTTATTAATCATGTCATAGTTGTGATAGAATCACCTTTATAAAATCAGTAAACTTTCTCAAATAAACAGTGCAAGTAGATATTAAAATTTTGAGACAAATAGGAAGGAAATCATTTGACACGAAAAGAGGATAGGGCGCTAGGCCTGGCATGTTTACTTACCTCAACAAATAGCAATCACAGCAAATCAATCGTAGTATTCGGCGTATCCTTCGTCGGAGAACTCGTTGCATACAATTTATATTTCCTAATTAATACATTACTAGAACAAACACAAACAACACAAACAATGTCCTATATGCAATGCAAGTGTAACCCCCATATTATTTCCCCAAACTTTGATGATAATAATTCTATAATTAAAACGTGATTTATACGGACTATCGTTTATTATCGTAAAGCATAGCTATAGTTATATAAATATAACTTAAAATATTAACTAAACTATTGCTTTTATTATTTAGGGTAGACAAGCATATTATTTTCCCCAAAAACAATTATAATTCTAATAGTAGTTTTTCCCAACCAAACAAGCCTTAGTAGAGAATATAGGTTATAAACTAACTAACTTTTATTTAAAATAAATAATAAATATATTTGAAGAAAATAACTTATTCTAATTTGTTACAAACTTATAAAAATAAGTAAGAAAAATATACCTTTGGAGTGAAGATGAGTAAGAAAAAATCATTTTAAACTTATATAAAAAGAATTGTCTCCTAAGATATTTGAACCTAGAGCATATCCCCCACATACACTCAAGCTTTAAGTGCTACCGACTAACCACTAGGCCACTGCCCCACTTGTTCTCTCTCACTTCCAACTATTAATGTTAACCAACTAACTAGATTAATTAATGAAAAAAAAAAACAAAACAAAAAAAAAAACAAAACAAGAAAGAGAGAGAGAGAGAGATAGACGGGTCTATACTGAACAGAATGAGAAAGAAGTAACGGGAATGAGCTGGGGAGACCGACGGTGGCGCCGGAGAGATAGGGACGACGGCGGCGTCGGACAGCGGCTCGGTCGGTCCGGCGGCGGTTCCGGCGAATCCGAATTGGAAACGAGAGAGAGTGAGAGAGGGTTGTGCGAGAGAGATTGATGTGGTGTTGGTATGAGAATTATTATGAGATTGTAGGGGTTTATATAGGCGGATAGATGAGCAATTCAATCGCTTGAAGGAAACCCACTTCGAAAAAACTTAGATTCCGAATTGGGAAAAACATTTTGGCAAAATTGGTTTACTTTTCACTAAAGTATCGAGCTTTGATGAGATTAAATCGAATTGGGATTGAATTGGGACAAAAATCAAGAGTTTTGGTGAAGATTCGAATGGTGTTGGTGTTGGATTCGTACATGGAGATGTCTCTCCCGTCCATGGAATTGATGAGGAAAAAGATGACTCTTTTTCAGGGAAAAGACACTTTCACCCCACTAGGTTTAGGCTTAAGTCAAATACTACCCCCCAAGTTTAATTAAAAGACACTATACAAGTTTTAAAAAAATACATAAAAGCACCTAGGTAGTTTATAACATTAAAATTAACTTTCTTAATAATAATAACTAATACCCAAGCTTATACTAATAACATATTATCACCCAATATTTTTATAAAATAACCGATTTAATATATTAACACTTAATATTTTCTAGAAATATTCGTTTTTAAATAACGGGGTGTATCATCCTTTCCCCCTTAAAGAAAACTTCGTCCTCGAAGTTGAAATCATATTCTAAACGACCCCCAACTATGAGTCTCCATTCAAGGGTATAACTACTTAAATGCAACCTAATTGTCATGCACGATGAGCAGTATTCTATAACAAGTACTAAATGATGTGTTTAAAAAATAACCCGAAGGATTACATCCTTCCCCCCTAGAGGAGTGACGTCCTCGGAACTCAAAATATCTCATCAAAAGGTGATGACGCTTCTTCCTCATATCATCCCTTGCTTCGAATTGGTAACGATACTTCAATAAAAAGGGAAACTCCAATATTATTTGATAGACTATTCCAACTAGAATTCCAACAATTCCACTTTTCCTAAAAATTTGAAGGTCGGTTCTAAAACAATTTCTAATATTCGAAGAAATCAAAAGACACAAGTCTCAAAAACGCTTTCTAGGCGAGGGTGGGTGGGAAACTACTACTGCCCATGCTAATTCTTTAATCTATCACTTCTCTTGGGTCCTGCTCATCGTCGTAATCTGCGCAACATTCTCATTCTGTGTTTGTTGGAATAGATGCCCTAGAGGCAATCTAGTTTAGTATGAATTTGTATGTGGCTAGAAAATTCATTTATTATTTATTGGATATTTAATATAATGAAGTCCTTAGATTTACAATTGTGTTGTTTATCTTAAATATCCCTAGTCAAGTATAATGATTAATGGGACAATCATCTATAGACTAGTATGGGGTTGGATTGATATGGAGATATCACGATCCAACACATAGGTGTGCATTACGGAATGTTGCACTGGATTGACCCATCTCCGAGAAGGCTACATACATGTTATGTTGAGTCACAAGTGCTTCTCGCGGTGCAATGGTATTGTCATCCTTGGACTTGAAGTCACTAGATATTCTAGTTGTGGATCATTGTGATCTTGGTAGCGTTAAACGCTACACCGTAACTGGGTAGTTATAAAGGCGTGTACTGGATACAATGAGACGCAAGCTTAGAGATCGTAGTGGACGTAGAGAGGATTTGCCCCTCCCACATAACGGGAGCAAATATCCTAGGCCACTCGAGGGATAGTGCTTATAGAATGTCTGGCCAGACTCAAATAAATCAATATAGGATAGTGATGTTATTTGCACGAATAAGGCTATTCCCATGGATCGAGAAACTATGGATTGGATATACGAGTGTGAATTGTATGTCTCGTGTCCAATCCGGATATGGAGGCAAAGGGATGAGAGAATTACTTGTACAAAGGTTGTCTAGATGACTATTCTATTAGTTGGCTAGAATGGATGTTTTGCTAGAAACCGCTCCATATTAGCAACTAGTTGCTACCAACTAGATAGAACCTATGGGGTCACACGCTATATAGAGTTGGACTAGATTTGGGAATTAATTAATTGGATTAATTAATTAGAAGGATCACTTTGCAAACCCTTGCAAACTTAGTAGGGACTAATTTGCAAGGAAGGGACTAAATTGAATTCTAGTTGGACTAGAATAAGTCCTTTAGGTAGTTAACAAAGTGTTGTTGGACTATATAAAGGACCCTCCTTCCTTCCTTCCTCATAACTTATGCTCATTAAGTGAACATAACAAGAGTGGGAGAGAACAAAAGGAGAGAGAGCAAGCAACAAGGAGGCCGACCCGCCCCCTTGCCGCCGCCCTCACCCCGTCGGCCAAAAGAGGGCCGAAGCCCCTCTTTTGTCTCGTTTAGCGTGATTCCTTCATCCTCTTCCTATTCCGGGCTAGCACCAAGGAGTTTGGGAGATCTAGGATCAACTCTAGGCGTGGATCAACTATAGAGAACGTGACACTATTCGCGTTTGAAGTCATCAAGGAGAACCCAAAGGTGTGTTTATGATTTCTTACCTTCACTATCGTTATGCATCTAGACTTGTGATCCTTGGAGGGTTTTGCATGGTTATTTGTTTGATTATGCTTCCGTTGCGCGATCCATGAATCAAAACCCTACAGTGGTATCAGAGCCACAGGTCATAGAGCATAAACGTAGTTTATGTGTTACATTCTTGTTGTTTTACACCTTAATTTGATTGTTTATCGCGTAAAACAAGACAAATCAAGCATGGGATGCAATTTGTCAAGAATTACTCATAACAAGATCCAATTTTTGCATTGGATGCATGAATTGGTGAGTTTAAGAAATTTGAGGATCTTAGATCTAGGGTTTGGGCATCCTTGGGGAAGAAGGAGTTCTCCCAAAACAAGGAAACAACCAAACTTGGGCTCCAAGCAAGGGAGTTGTTTTGGAAACAACCCCCAAGAGGAGGTTCGGCCCCCCCTAGGGACCGCCCCCTTGCTTGCCGCCCAACCTTGGCCGCCCTAAGGGGCCAGGCGGCCCTAACCCGCGGGCCTAGCTTGCGGGTTTTGGGCCGGGCCGGCCCTAGGGCCTTGTGGTTCACTTTAATGGGTCCGGGCAATTGGATTGTTGGGCCCATGGACCGTTTTAACCCTAGAAATCCTAAAATCAATTAAAATTGACCAAGCGCGTTAAAACTGGATTTTAACTGTTTATGTGCAAATCGCATGGTGATTGGATATGGCCTTAGGATGTGGTTTGATGTGGATGTTTAATTTTGTGGTTTGGTTTTACGGCCTGCGAGCTGATCAATTAATTGTAATAATTAATTAGGGTTTTATGGCCTGCGTGCCATTTTTTTTTCTCAACTTGTGAGATTTATTTTATTTAGTATAGAAATTAGCTAGTGCTAGATAAAGTAGATTGTTAGCCAAGAATGGATAAAAGAAGCCCAAAGCCAAAGAAGCCACAAAAGATGGAGAATGTAACATGGAGCATTCCACATGACTATGAAGGATGGACCAAAAGATCAAGACTCATGGAGATGTGTTTGCTTAGGGTTCATAGATAATTCCATTGGCTTGGAATTATCTTAGTCTAGAAAAAGGCCATATCCACATCACGTTTAATTTCTTTTATGTGGTTGTTTATTTATCGTCTTATTATTTGTGTGGTTGGTGTATGGATGATGCATGCAATTAGGATAATAAGATAATTAGACAACCCGCATCTATTATTTGGAGTTGTGCCCAAACTCAAATAGATAGATTAGTTGATATTGATCAACAAAAACAATTAAAAAATGATTTAAAATCCCTCAAATTTTAAATATTGTGTTCTTGCCTTCTCGTTATTTAAACACTCATTATCATCATTATTTATCAAGTTCGTGCGTGCAAAAGCATGGCGACTTGGTTCATAATGATGGAATGCGATGGCACGTAACAATGTGCAATTGTTTAGATAAGAGGTTGAACACAACTAGGCTATTAATTTGATTAAGAAACCTAGAGGCAATCAATTGGGATTATCCATATGGATGGATAAATAAGGAGTTATTTGCCCGATTGAACCAAGAGTTGCATATGGGATGCAATTGGAATTGTTCCTACCTAAACTAGTCAAATTATGGGTGACTTGCCAAAGCAAGCTCATAAGGAGATGAAAGATGGATCTTGGCCCACTAGAAAATATAAGGATATTTTCCGCATTAATATCTTGAGGGTTATTAATCCGTAGAAAAATAGTGGGAGCTATATTTAATAAACTAGCCATTATTAAATATAGTCAAAAATTCACAAATACTAAAACTTGCGTATTTTCCTTTTTGTAGAATACCAAATGGCAAACAACTCATCGAGTTCACAACATTCCCTACGATATGTCCTTGAGAAGGACAAGCTCTCTGGAACCAACTTTCTTGATTGGTACAGAAACTTGAGAATTGTTCTCAAGCAAGAGAAGAAAATGTACGCAATAGAGGAGCATGTTCCAGAAGGTCTAGAGAACCAGACACCTGCTGCCTTAAAGGCGTATCAAAAGCGTGTTAATGACGCTAATGATGCGGCCTGCCTAATGCTTTGCACCATGACTTCTGAGCTTCAGAAGCAACACGAAAACATGAATGCTGTCGATATGATCGAACATCTAAAGCAGCTCTTCCAAGAGCAGGCGAGGGTAGAGAGGTATGAGGTCTCAAAGGCACTGTTCAAATGTCATCTGGCAGAAGGGAACCCGGTGGGACCCCATGTGCTCCGAATGATCGGGTACTTGGAGAATCTCGCCCGGCTTGGGTTCCCAGTCGGCCAAGAGTTGGCAACCGATCTCGTGTTGCAATCGTTGCCTGAGAGTTATGGACAGTTCATTATGAACTATAACATGAACGAGATCGTTAAACCACTGCCAGATTTGCTCAACATGTTGAGGACGGCTGAACAGAGCATCAACAAGGGTAAGGGCAAGGCCATTATGATGTTACAGAAAGGAAAGGGCAAAAGGTTCGCCTCTTCCTCCAAAGGCAAAGGCAAGTCAGTTGCCAAGTCCAAGGAACAAGCCCTTAAGCCTGTTGGTGGCGTTGCCAAGGTCGTGACTAAGGGTGAGTGTCACTACTGCAGTCAGCCTGGACACTGGAGGTGGAACTGCCCAAAATATCTGGAGGACAAGAGGCTTGGAATAGTGATTCCACCACCACCAGGTATTTTTGTTGTAGATGTCAATTTAACTGTCTCTACGTCATGGGTATTAGATACTGGATGTGGATCTCATATTTGTCGAAATATGCAGGATCTAAAGAGAAGTAAAAGATTGGCTAAAGGGGAGGTAGATCTGCGCGTTGGGAATGGAGCAAAGGTTGCTGCGTTGGCCATAGGCGTGTGCGAGCTATCTCTGCCTTCAGGATTAGTTTTAGAATTAAATAATTGCTATTTTGTGCCTGCTATGAGCAGAAACATTATTTCTATTTCTTGTTTGGACAAGGAAGGTTTTATTATTTCAATAAAGAACAATTGTTGTTCCTTTTATTTGAATAATATTCACTATTTTAGTGCGCAATTATTTAATGGACTTTATGTCCTTGATCTAAGCAATCCTGTCTACAACATTAATACCAAGCGGATTAAAATAAATGATTTAAATCCTGCTTATTTATGGCATTGTCGTTTAGGCCACATAAATGAAACACGTGTATCTAGACTCCATAAGGATGGATTACTAGACTCATTTGATTTTGAATCATATGAGACATGTGAGGCTTGTTTATTGAGAAAAATGACAAAGTCCCCTTTCAATAAGAAAGGTGAGAGGACTAGTGAGCAATTGGAGCTCATACATACCGATGTGTGTGGGCCATTTGCCACGCCAGCCAGGGGAAGTTATGTCTACTTCATTACATTTAATGATGATTACAGTAGATATGGATTTGTGTACCTTATGAGGGCAAAATCCGAATCCTTTGAAGTGTTCAAAGAATTCAAGAATGAAGTAGAGAAGCAACTTGGCAAAAGTATCAAGGCTCTACGATCGGATCGTGGAGGAGAATACTTGAGCCAAGAGTTTGACGACTATCTTAGAGAGTGTGGGATCGTGTCCCAACTCACTCCACCCGGAACGCCACAATGGAATGGCGTGTCCGAGAGGAGGAATCGAACCCTATTGGATATGGTTCGGTCTATGATGTGTCAAACCGATCTTCCATTGTCATTTTGGGGCTACGCTCTATTAAGTGCAGCTTTCACCATTGACCGTGTTCCATCTAAATCAGTCATGAAGACACCATATGAGATGTGGAGTGGGAGGCGTCCCACACTGTCGTTCATGAGGATTTGGGGCTGCGATGTCTATGTAAAACGTTTACAGTCAGACAAGCTAGGGCCTAAATCGGGTAAGTGTAAATTTGTGGGGTACCCTAAGGAAACTAAGGGATACTACTTCTACAATCCAACCGAGAACAAAGTGTTTGTTGCTCGGACCGGCGTGTTTCTAGAAAGAGAGTTTGTCTCTAAAGAAGCAAGTGGGAGGAATGTAGAACTTGAAGAAGTTCAAGAACCACAAATCACTGAACCGATTATGGAACAAGAACAGGAGTCACAAGCAGTTGTGGAACCACCTGTTCAGGTAACACAAGAGCTTCGTAGATCTAGTAGAGTGCGCCAGGAAACCGAGAGGTATGGACTTCTCGTAACTGATTCCGGTGACACGATGCTCATAGATGATGAGCCTACTACCTATGAGGAGGCCATGAGTGGCCCAGACTCTCAGAAGTAGCTGGAAGCCATGAGATCCGAGATGGAATCCATGTATACCAACAAAGTATGGACTTTGGTGGAACCACCCGATGGGGCGCGGCCCATAGGGTGCAAGTGGGTCTTCAAGAAGAAGATCGACATGGATGGTAATGTGATTACCTATAAGGGCCGATTGGTGGCTAAAGGATTCAGACAGATTCATGGTATTGACTATGATGAAACCTTTTCACCAGTCGCTATGACCAAATCCATCCGAATCCTACTTGCAATTGCAGCATACTACGACTATGAGATTTGGCAGATGGATGTCAAAACAGCATTCCTTTATGGGAATCTCCTCGAGGACGTGTATATGATACAGCCGAAGGGTTTTGAGGATCCAAAGCAAGCCAACAAAGTCTGTAAGCTGCAACGATCCATTTATGTATTGAAGCAAGCTTCTAGGAGTTGGAATCGACGTTTTGATGAAGTGGTCAAAGAGTTTGGCTTCATCAGAAACGAAGATGAGTCTTGTGTCTACAAGAAGGTTAGTGGGAGCTCTGTAGCTTTTCTGGTCTTGTATGTGGATGACATACTTCTCATTGGAAACGGCATTCCTATGCTGCAATCTGTGAAAGATTGGCTAGGAAAGTGTTTCTCAATGAAGGACTTAGGGGAAGCAGCCTATATACTTGGTATAAAGATCTATAGAGATAGATCTAAGAGGTTGCTAGGCCTAAGTCAAAGTACATATATTGACAAGGTGTTGAAACGGTTCAACATGCAAGATTCCAAAAAGGGATTCTTGCCCATGTCACATGGGATCACTCTTTCGAAGAGTGGTTGTCCTTCCAATGGGATTGAGAAGGAACGCATGAGTAGGATTCCCTATGCCTCGGCCATAGGATCTATCATGTACGCCATGTTATGTACTAGACCAGATGTGTCATATGCCTTGAGTATGACAAGCAGATACCAATCCAATCCGGGTGAGAGTCACTGGATTGCTGACAAGAACATCCTAAAGTACTTGAGAAGAACTAAGGATGCTTTCTTGATATTTGGCGGTGAGGAAGAGTTGCGTGTAAGGGGTTACACTGATGCAAGCTTCCAAACTGACAGAGATGACTTTAGATCACAGTCGGGATATGTGTTTTGCCTGAATGGAGCAGCGGTGAGCTGGAAGAGTTCCAAGCAAGAGACGGTAGCTGATTCTACAACAGAGGCTGAGTACATTGCTGCAAATGGCGCAGCAAAGGAGGCTGTTTGGATCAGAAAGTTTGTTTCTGAACTTGGTGTGGTCCCTAGCATTGCGGATCCAGTGGAGTTGTTCTGTGACAACACTGGGGCGATCGCGCAATCAAAGGAACCAAGATCGCACCAGAATTCCATGCACGTGCTCAGGAAGTTTCATCTGATTCGAGATATTATCGATAGAGGAGACGTTCGGATATGCAAGATTCCTACAGATGATAATCTGTCAGACCCGCTTACGAAGCCTCTCACGCAGTGGAAGCATGAAGGGCACACTAGGAGTATGGGCATACGAGATGCGCCAGATTGGCTCTAGTGCAAGTGGGAGACTGTTGGAATAGATGCCCTAGAGGCAATCTAGTTTAGTATGAATTTGTATATGGCTAGAAAATTCATTTATTATTTATTGGATATTTAATATAATGAAGTCCTTAGATTTTTAATTGTGTTGTTTATCTTAAATATCCCTAGTCAAGTATAATGATTAATGGGACAATCATCTATAGACTAGTATGGGGTTGGATTGATATGGAGATATCACGATCCAACACATAGGTGTGCATTACGGAATGTTGCACTGGATTGACCCATCTCCGAGAAGGCTACATACATGTTATGTTGAGTCACAAGTGCTTCTCGCGGTGCAATGGTATTGTCATCCTTGGACTTGAAGTCACTAGATATTCTAGTTGTGGATCATTGTGATCTTGGTAGCGTTAAACGCTACACCGTAACTGGGTAGTTATAAAGGCGTGTACTGGATACAATGAGAAGCAAGCTTAGAGATCGTAGTGGACGTAGAGAGGATTTGCCCCTCCCACATAACGGGAGCAAATATCCTAGGCCACTCGAGGGATAGTGCTTATAGAATGTCTGGCCAGACTCAAATAAATCAATATAGGATATTGATGTTATTTGCACGTATAAGGATATTCCCATGGATCGAGAAACTATGGATTGGATATACGAGTGTGACTTGTATGTCTCGTGTCCAATCCGGATATGGAGGCAAAGGGATGAGACAATTACTTGTACAAAGGTTGTCTAGATGACTATTCTATTAGTTGGCAAGAATGTATGTTTTGCTAGAAACCGCTCCATATTAGCAAATAGTTGCTACCAACTAGATAGAACCTATGGGGTCACACGCTATATAGAGTTGAACTAGATTTGGGAATTAATTAATTGGATTAATTAATTAGAAGGATCACTTTTCAAACCCTTGCAAACTTAGTAGGGGCTAATTTGCAAGGAAGGGACTAAATTGAATTCTAGTTGGACTAGAATAAGTCCTTTAGGTAGTTAACAAAGTGTTGTTGGACTATATAAAGGACCCTCCTTCCTTCCTTCCTCATAACTTATGCTCATTAAGTGAACATAACAAGAGTGGGAGAGAACAAAAGGAGAGAGAGCAAGCAACAAGGAGGCCGACCCGCCCCCTTGCCGCCGCCCTCACCCCGTCGGCCAAAAGAGGGCCGAAGCCCCTCTTTTGTCTCGTTTTGCGTGATTCCTTCATCCTCTTCCTATTCCGGGCTAGCACCAAGGAGTTTGGGAGATCTAGTATCAACTCTAGGCGTGGATCAACTATAGAGAACGTGACACTATTCGCGTTTGAAGTCATCAAGGAGAACCCAAAGGTGTGTTTATGATTTCTTACCTTCACTATCGTTATGCATCTAGACTTGTGATCCTTGGAGGGTTTTGCATGGTTATTTGTTTGATTATGCTTCCGTTGCGCGATCCATGAATCAAAACCCTACAGTGTTGTGGTTGCTGTTGTAGCCGTTCCATTGTTGTTGTCGGCATTAGCTGGAGCGTTGTTGGTTCCCCCACTTCCTTGGTTGTTCCTCTGCTGTCCTCCATAGTTGTTTCTCCCATCATACTGATTGTTGCGCTTGCCATAGTTCCTTTTTCCGCTCTGATTGTTGCCATTGAACTGCCGGTTTCCCTAGTAGTTTCCTCCTTGGTTCGCTTGTTGGTTACCATTTGACGGTGAACAGGAATCATAAGCGCGATGACCCCTCTTGCCACAATTATTGCAAGTGACTAAGTTTCCTGCACAGTCCACTCCGGGATGGTCCTGGTGGCACCGTTCGCAATAATAACGTCGAGGAGGCTCATCTCCATGGTTCTGCTTGTTATCACGGTATGGCCTTGGTTACTTCCTCCATTGTTCAACTTGAACTTATTGTCTTGCCCCCCATTGTTGTTTCTACCCTGATTGCTACCATTACCTCCAGCATTCTCAATCTTTCGCTTTCCACGATTCTCATCTTGCATCTCTTGGATACGCCAAACAGATGCAGCTCTATCATACACCTCTTGGAGAGTATCATAGGTTCTTCACATTAAGTCTTTCTGCAGATGGAGTTGCAGACCTGACATAAACTTCCTAACCTTTGTTACCTCATCAGGCATAAGGGTTCCTGACAATCGGGTTAATTCCATGAATTTTTTGAAGTACTCCGTCACGGAATTACTTCCCTGCTTCAGGTTCACGAATTCTATGTACTTATGATCCTGAATATGAGATGGATAGAAGTGAGTGTGAAGAGCAGTCTTAAGAGCATCCCAATTGAAGTTGGGTTGAGCTAAGAAAGCTTGACGTGAGTTCCTCCACCAGATGTTTGCCTCGTTCTTCAGATAGAACGCCGCGCAAACTACCTTGCGGTTGTCAGGGCATTCAACAAATTCAAGGATTTTGTCCATATCATCTATACAGTCTTCCATCTCCACTGGATCCTCATTGCCAGTGAAACTTCTAGGCTTCATGTCAGCCACCTTCTTAGCCCAGTTGGCCATATTATGATCTCCATTGTTCATATTCTGAGCCATTTGAGTAAATTGGGCAAAGAATTTCTCAATGCTCTTGTTGTTGTTGTTTGGTGCTGCCATTGGGACTTGACTAGCCATAATCCTACACTATAACCTATTGTATCATTCATACAATACTCTAAAGTATAAGTAAAAAAAACAATACATGTCATATAATGAGCAACTAATCAAGTAATATAACACATTGATCATCAAACAATTAGTTTCACATAACAGCCCTATCCAAGACTACCCAAATTCTCAACGGCTTGTCAAATTTTAAATTATTTTCCTATGTCCATTTTAAATTTCCCTACAGGTTTTAGATTTCCCTTTTTGGATAACCTGGCTCTGATACCAACTGTAACACCCCCAAAACAACCAAGCCGGAAGCCCGGGGATGTCACTCCGTACCCGAGATTAAACACGGATACAAGGAGATTTTATAACAGAATATCCAACCCAAAATCCATAACAAATTAATTAAAACTTTAAAATTTTTCTCGCCACAAACATGGGCATTATTCCAATCTAGAGATTCTCTAAGTCTAGCTGAAATGCTAAAGTAAACAAATGTGATCTACTAAACTTTTCCTATGTATGTCAGTCGCGCTCCCCTTACTCCAAACTCCCATCTAAACCTGTGGTGCAGAAATAAAAAGAAACACCACAGTTTCCAAAGTTAGCGGAAAATACTGAGTAAGCAACACATTAGCATGTAACTAGATTATGAAGTAGTTAAACGAAACATAAGTTTGAAGAGTAAAGAATTCGAGTAAGAGTATAAGTATGAAATAAGAATTCACAAATATTTTCTTTTATCACTTCACTTGTGGGGAAACATTCCCAAACTCTTTTCACTTTAGTATCTCCATTAGGGAAACATTCCCAAACTCTCTTCATTGTCCAAAGGGGACTTCCAACTTTAAATCATAAAGGTCCAAGCATTTGGAAATTCATCTTTTATCATGTTGACACGGGAAAGAACCAACCATCACACACTACCAATACCATAAGTTTTGACACCCCCCTAAGACTTCTTGCGGAAAGAGAGGTAAGTACAAGGAGCAAACTCGGGGCTTGTGGCAGCCGAGCAACCAAATAAAAGTGGGCTGAGTGACCGTAGTCAACAACAACAAATCCCAAAATAATAAAGTGTTCCCCGATACAACTCTTTCGATTTACGTTATTACGTCTTATTAATCATGTGATAGTTGTGATAGAAACACCTTTATAAATCAGTAAACTTTCTGATAGAACCTTTTAGGGGCTTTAATTCTTTATCATTTACCACATGATTATATGTATTTTGAGAGTGTTTTGAGGCCAATGTTAGAGAGTGTAGGTCGTCTTATCACTTGTTGCTACCATGTGCTACATTGTTAGTCCGGGCATTTTCTATGCATATTTCATTGTTATTTGTCAAATATAATCGCTTGGTATGTTTGTCCTTGTTGTTTTGGCAGGGAAGGATGCTAATCGGTTGATAGGAGTCATGGAACGAGCTTCGGAAACCATGGGAGCTCAAGTGGAGTCAAGTGAAGCCGAATTGGAGGAGCTTGGATGACCATTGTGAACTATTTTGATCATAGATGGAGTTCTACAAATAGTTTTAGGGTGAGACCAGTGCAATATGAAATTAGACTCAGAGAGATTTCCATCGATAGGTCACGGAGCTAAATCAGAGTTCGGACGAAGAAGATATCGCGTTTTCAAATCAGGAATAGATTTTAGGGTGCTTTTGTGTAATTACTGAAGACTTCTGCGGGTTATGATTCGAGGACGACCTAGGGACGAAAGAATTCATCATTCATGCATCCAGAGAGCCAATAAGAAGGAGGAGAGCAAGGCGACTTCATTGGGAACGATCTCAAGAAAGGAGGAGAGCCCGGATTGCACCAATCATCACGATTTTTAGCGTTTGATCTATTTTCTCTTTACTTTCTTGTATGAACTATTCAAGAACCATGTTAACTTGTGTTATGAGTACCTAAACTCATACGTAGGCATCTATGGAGAGCCCAGGGTTTATGTTTTGATGATATTTTTTGGATTTTGGATGATCTTTCATGCTAGGATTATGGTTTAATGGAGATTGTTTTGGTTTTCATCATGTTGAGTTCTTTCATTGACAAGTTAGGGCTAAGATGTGTGGTGTGAATTGTCTATTTATTCATTCAATCATGAACTAGGATTAATGATGATATTGGTAGCCTAATTATCTTGTTTATTGTGCTTAATTCTTAGTAACGTAGGAGTCATGACCCGAAATTACTATGTAACTAGTGAGTGTGTGAAAACGACTCTACCCTAGTTGGGATGAATAAACGAGATAGTTCTTAATTGACTTGATTAAGAGGTTAGTTGGATAGGAATGGCTAGATGAGGGTAAATTCAGTAGGATGTAATGAGTTGTTAGTGAATGGTGGTCTGAGAGGACATTATTCCTTGCAATGTTGTTAGCCTGCTAGAACACATAGGTAGTATACTTGGCTTGAGAGGGACAAATCGTTAACTTTGTGTAGAAAGACATGAGACCGATAGGTGAATGTCAACGCCATTACCCAACATAGGTTACTAAGAGACATTGTGTTAGAACATGGAATACGGAATTGTCAAAACTACCCTAGGTAATCTATAGATTGCCTAGCTTTCTCTCCTCCGACTTACAACAAATCATTTTCTTCGTGTTATTTTATTACTGTTGCTAGTCACTTGTTTGAGGGTGACAACCCTTCAAACTAAAATCATATTTACCGGTTAATTAGGTGAATTGATTTTAATTTCTAATCTAGAGAATATAGTAAACACCTTCCCTTGGGTTCGATAACTCGGAGTCCAAAATACTCCACTTTATCACTTAGACCGTATACTTGCGTAGCGACGCGTAGTAATCGCGCTTCACTTTCTCAAATAAACAGTGCAAGTAGATATTCAAATTGTGAGAAAAATAGGAAGGAAATCCTTTGACACGAAAAGCGGATAGGGCGCGAGGCCTGGCATGTTTACTTACCTCAACAAATAACAATCACAGCAAATCAATCGTAATATTCAACGTATCCTTCGTCGGAGAACTCGTTGCCTACAATTTATATTTCCTAATTAATACATTGCTTGAACAAACACAAACAACACAAACAAAGTCCTATATGCAATGCAAGTGTAACCCCCTTATTATTTCCCCAAACTTTAATGATGATATTTTTATTATTAAAACGTGATTTATACGGATTATCGTTTATTATCATAAAGCACAGTTATAGTTATATATATATATATAACTATAACTATATATATATATATAACTTATAAGATTAACTAAAATATTGCTTTTATTATTTACGGTAGAGAAGCATATTAGTTTCCCCAAAACAATTATAATTCTAACAGTAGTTTTTCCCAACCAAACAAGCCTTAGTAGAGAATATAGGTTATAAACTAACTAACTTTTATTTAAAAGAAACTAGGTTCCAACCTGCGCGCGTTGCGCGCGGTGTGGCCTTGACGTGATCTGCGTCGCTGAAAGGCGGAGTGAGGTATTTAGACAGAAGAAGTAGCTAAGACGGGTTTAGTATCATTGCTAAGATAGTACACATTGTAAGCAAATAGGCTATATCATTATATAAATTATTATCACTACAAACTGTTAAATGCTTAGACGTAGCAAAGAAACATCTGCATTCACTCCGTCACCCAGAATCATGCTGTCTACCTACCAATGGGTATAGTTGGTGCCGTTAAATTTGGTGAGACCCCTGTAAATAAACAATATCAGAACCTTAATTCAACCAAGTAAAGCAAAAAAAAGGTAAAAAGAGACTATATCAAGCAAGAAAGAGGAACTTCCGATGACAGTGTATACCGAACATACCACTTGCAGTTCGATCATCAAATTTCCACAAACATCGCCACAACTAATGGCCCATTCACGACATTAATCTCAATTGTCCTTCACGAGCTGCAATTAAAAGTTATCATCTAATACTTTAACTCGTTGATCGTGGATTTTGACTAACTCGATCACGGAACAGCATTACGTCTGGCAAGTTTTAGCTTGTGATCATCAGTCATTGACATCTTCCGTTTAGTCCCAGCATCCGTGGTATCTTTAACATCTTCTATATCGGGATGTGTGCCTGAAAGTCGAAGCAGCAACAGAATCATAAATATGCAAGGATTTGAAAGGAAACATGGCATATCCAGGAAATGGAGACATATCCTACCTTCTTGGAAGAGGGAACCAATGAACGTAGGGCGGCCTGGTCAGCAGCCGAGAGACTGTCCCATCACTGTATTTTTTTTCTACTTGAGTGGTTGGAGAGAGTCCAATGAAACAGTTAGCAAGGTGCCACGCTAAACCTTTAGCACCTTCACCCTCAGACTTGATGGATATGCGGGCCTAGCATGTATGGTAAACAATAAATCAGGGATCATTACCCCTTTTGGTCTGCTGTCATATGCGGAAATGGAAAGGAAAAAATAATAATAATAGGCATGGAACATATGGAATTTTGATATGAAAAATCAAGAAAGCAACTAACTATAACTCTTTCACAAAACAGCAGCAGAGGCATTTTGAGATCTACTACCGTCGACAAATCTCCTTATTTTTTTGCTGATCTTCCCATATGATCTTCCCATATGACGAATACAAAATAGCGGCAGTCATGATAAATTGGCATGTAAAGATTTGCATTGGTTGAGCTGTGATGTAGATATGTGTATGCTGTCATTTGGAACATGGCCTGGCCATAGAACTCGAGTTAAAGCTTAGTTCATTGCAGCTTTTCCTATCAGAAATATAAGAAGAGCCAGTGTCATAGAGATGGATTTACAGGACAGGAAAGCAGAACTAACGAACACGAGAAGAGATAGTCCAGAAACACGTAATCAACAAATAAACAATATATGAAGCCTAAAATGGAGCAAGTGACTGGGCAGCTTTCAACAGTAAAAATGCATTTTCATTCATGGTCCCACTTATAACCTGTTAAGGATGGAAGCACATAGTCATTATAAATGTTCAAATTAGTATATAATTAAGGGATCAAAGTTAAAGCACGTTCCTCGTAGAAGCGAGAGTGATAGGCATGGATGTAGTTTCAGTCTACTCACAGTGCATACTCAGCTAGTCTTTGTGGATTTGGAGCAATCGGAACAAAAACTCATGTCTCCACGAACCCGTATGCGTACTCTGATTAAATTGAAGCCAAATCGGATATGCATGATGTATGTTCAATTATACAGTAAAAGTAACAGCATGTCGATATACTTGTTCCAAAACTTTGGAATAGACTAATCGTGCCCCCAAACAAAGGAAATTTGGCCGAATGAACTCAATAAAGACCCTGCGATTATGTTGGGTCTTGCTTGCTTTATTCTAAAATTATCTCGTATCACTTACAATTTTTATGGTGGCTTCTCCCATCCACGATTACTCTTAAACACAAATCCAAATACACTGCGCAAGCAACAAAGCTACATTATCCAATTGACCTGAGGAGCTTCTAATAGCTGAAACCTTAGTTCTAGTTGTGCACTACATTTTCAAGAGATTCGGAGAAGGGGAGAGAAGCAAATTAAACATTGCAGTATAATTGGTATCCGATATCTTTCGCTTTGCCCACATTAGTTGTACCTATGTAATAAGTAGTGTACTGGTTGATACCAAAGTAGTCTGACGATCACCTTAAGATTTTTATACCCCGAAGCAACAGAATCAGTAAGCTATAATTGACAACAACAATGAAAAGTTAAATATTGAAATCAAGCCCATGATCTTAAACCAGATTCAGACCCACAAATTCTAATTAAAATAAAGCTCCACAGCTACAATTCTAATTAAATATACTACATATCCCTGTTTTTTTCTAGCTTATTTTTTTAAGTGCCTGGACACGAATGCATGTTTGGTATCCTCGAGGTACTGTGACATTCTGAATATTGCAATCGTCAAAGGTAAAAAGCACAATACCAACCAGGCCTTAATGATGTAACCCATCCCACGCTAAATTAATTATTTTCTCCTTAAGAAAATTAAATTTACATTTTTCTTTTTCTTTTTCTCTAAAGGATTTAAATTTAAGTACAATTACAAAATTAATATGTGTATAATTTAATGTATAATAGATTTTTTATTTGAACATATGATACATCTAAAACGTGATATGTTTAGATAAACCGATAATTCATGCATACAAATAAAGTATAAGAGTGTAATTTAGAAGCATAACCATCAATCAATAAGTACTAAAAGCACTCACTTTTACCTTGAAACAGCTCCACTGCATTCACTTCTCTTCATTGTTGTAAGAAAAGGATCCACATTTTACAAATCATCTATTCCTGCAAATCATAAACAACATTTGCAATTTAAATCAACCAACATTGCATATAACGACCTGAAAATGTACGCATATATTTTCAAATAGAATTTCACCATTTTCAGCTAGGACCATCGGGGGATTCCCATATCGTTGTTTTATTTAGTTCACAGCCTTGTAGAGACCCTTTGGTACGAAATAGAGCCAATTAGAATGCGCATGCACATAAACACACAAACTAAGAACAAATGACCATACGAAATCTTAATTTTGGTTGAAGCGAAGTTCTGGGTTAATCACGTACTCTTGGGCCAATGGGTACTCCCCTTTTATCATGTGCACGAGAAAATAGAACCAAGATTCGTCGTGTTATGTCGAGGTTTTCCAATTAAGGAAATGAGGGTATCTATGTTTTTGTGTTCTTACAAGCAAATGAAACATTCCAGTCTACTTGGTATTCGATATCTTTCGGGTTGCCTACATTAGTAGCACCTATGTAATAAGTTGTGTACTGGTTGATACCAAAGTAGTCTGACGATTTCCTTAAGATTTAATATCCCAAAGCAACAGAATCAGTAAGCCATAATTGACAATAACAATGAAAAGTTAAATATTGAAATCAAGCCCATGTTCTTAAACCAGATTCAAACCGGCAAATTCTAATTAAAATAAAGCTCCACATCTACACTTCTAGTTAAATATACTTCCCATACTTGTTTTTCTAGCTTCTTTTTTACGTGCCTGAACACGGATTCATTTTTGGTATCCTCGACGTACTGTGACAGTCTGCACATTGCAATCGTCAAAGGTAAAAAGGCACAATACCAACCAGGTCTTGCTTATGTGTAGCAGTTGCTTTCAATATCAATAGATCGTGACTCAAAACGGCTGGGGTGTGAACTTTGAGTTTTTTGTCCTGTGTTTACCCACGTGCATCTATGTGAACTTTTTTTATCCTTAGATTACTCATTTCTACAAAGATAACAACAACGGCATGAAGAGATTATACCACTGATATAGCAACCTTGTATTTTTGAATGTATATGAATTTTTGCTCGATTATAATATGATAATTGTCGTTATTATATTAATATAATTGTCTCACTAATAATATCATATAAAAATATAAATAATGTGGCCGCACCCCCGCCGCACCCGCACCCTTGATTTTTGGGAATTTGCTGCACCCGCACCCAATTCCCGAACCAGCACCCGCACCATACCCGCACTCGTGCTACATTTATGTTAATACGAAGCGGTGGTGGTGACGATACAATGCCATGTAAAGATTCACTGACGCACATATGTATGCAGTTATTTGTAGAGGCTCAGATCTGTGAATGAGATCAGGCTACGATGAGACCGCCATGGCTGCAACTACAGCGAGAGGTGACTTTCGCTGTGGTTACCCCGCCAAGATGCGGGTCAGAATCGTCGTCTGAATCGCAATATATAGAAATTTATCATCACAGCCTCTCTACCATTGGCTAACCCAAACGCAGTTGAACCAAATGACAGCTCTTACCAGGCAAAGAAAGCCCCAAATGACCACAACGCCCTTCAACCACAGACTACAAAGCTCACAGCAAGAAGGGCAAAACAGTCAATATGCCCACGTCATCATTTCGCTGGCACAGACCACCAACCAAGACGCCCAGCGTGGAGAAAACCTGCCACGTCATCCACCCATTATCTCATTTATATAGGTAGTAGGATAAAGCTGTAAAACGGGCGAAGCAAGATATTATAGGTCCGTGAAGTGAAACATAAGAGCGCTTCATGGCATTGCACGTTGCCTTCATATAGCTATTGCATGTTTCCTTCATGGCAGTTGCAAAAGCTCTACTCTAATGAGCTCACTGGTTCCATTCCTGCACAGAAAATAATGTATTTACTGCAATCCCCTTAACAAACATGTAGACAACAGACCTCCTTTTAACTGGAAACTAATAAATAGATGATTAGTCAACAGAGGAGATATCTGTGACACAAGAATGTGTACTCAGTATATTCGCGCTCAGTATTGTTTGTCTGTCCCATAGTTTAATCAGATGCAATTATTCTAACGATTTGCCCCTGACTGACAGTTATACTATTTTCCTCCTTACTGTCCTCTCTTATCTTCGAAATCCTAGAACAGGCCTATCACTGAATACTGTTTAAAACACGATTCTCTGTTTAATACCAAGAGCAAGATAGTTGCAAGCATCTTATATCATGTGTTTGTTATCTCCTTTGCCATAGGCCATAACGTCAATCGCTTCCGATGTCTTGTTAGTATCCTTGACGTATTTTGAGAAAGAATCCAGATTTGATCCAAATATCCAAACTTGACATTTCTAACCATGGCAAAAGGAATTTAGTTTGTTAATATGATTTAGAAAGTTTGGTCTGATGCAAAACTGATATTCATTGGTCAATCTGTTATGTGTAAAACACAACCAGAAATGCCCAAATGACAGCAGGGAACCACTGGGATTACCTTCGGCGAGCTCTGTCTGGGAGGCCAAGTCGAGCGAAAAGACCAAATCGACACCCTTTTAGTTGAACGCCGTCTTCTTCGTCGGCACTGATGAACTTAGTTCCAATGAACAGCTAATCCCGTAAACCCTAGAATCGAGACCTCATTGAAATCGGCACCACACTCGGCAAGGGTTTCTCGAATTAGATCGGAAGCTAAAGCATCGACTGGGATGATCAAATCATTAACTGAATAAAGAAAATCTGTCTATTAACACACATTAATCACACGAAAAAACCGAAAGAACTGCTAATATTGGCGAAAAACAACCTGGAAATTGGGGAAGAACAACCCTTTCATTTGCATCTTCCACTCTAACTACTACCACAATCACTGCCACTCTCTCTCACACCATATGTTATTACAACTACATCTCAAAATGTAACTATCACATCAACTGAGAAACTTAAGAGCAAACCACAACAACAAATCTATATCGTCTAATATTTAGACCTTTCCTCGGCTGCAGCTTCAAAGGTCTCACCAGCAACCAGTTCTGTTACATCATCGTCGTTTTCTTCTACTACTAAGCTTCATCGGCACCTGAATCTGTACCAAGGATCTGCTGCTTGATTTGCTCAGCCAGCTTCCTCATAATGTCCAAGTTATGCGGCCCTGAAAAGGTGTAATTAAATTAGGGTCAATCATCAATCTGAATTTTCAGTGCAGAAGGATCAAAATGCTTTAACTGTCAAAGAAAAAACAGATCAATGCAAACGATGATATCCAACAGAGCTGAAGCAAGTGAACAAAACATATCTAATTGGTTGATAATTTCAGGAAGTGTATGTTGCAGTTCTGAAATTGAAGAGAAGAAAACATTTAACCTGAAAGCTTATGTTTTATAGCATAACAGTAAGGCAGTATGAAGAATCGTTTAACCATTGCCAACCAACAGCTAATTGTTGAATATTTCTAACAGTAACTGATCTTTCTCAGGATCTGAGATTTAGTAGAAAGGGAATACCCCAAAGCCCGAAAAGGATGTCATTTTTAATGAATTTTGATCCATCGGTGCACTTTTGTCTTGCCAGAATGCACTTTTATATAGTTTGTGACTCTTGCAGCAGGCACATATGTGACTCTGTCATTCAGAGTAGACCAAAGGAGTTACTTCCAAGCAAACTTTGGATAGAAAGCAGAATTGTTCTCACATCATAAGCTGATGACGACTTATCCTATATAAAAACAAAAATAACAGAAAGTAGATTATCATATCACAAGCAGGCTACAATATTGTCAGGAGAAACCGAGGTAATATGAATTTTTGAAGTTACCTGAAGTATGTCCAAGCATATGTTCCCATGTACATCAACATTGGGGTGAAAGCAGGCGGTCTCAAACTTCCCAGTGGGTGGCTTAAATGGGTATTCATTCGGAAAGTACAGCGAGAGCTTGTATTATGTGCCTTCAAAGACAGTGTCTTTGCTTTCGGTAATAATCCCTTTCCAGCAGAAAATGTTGTCTTCCTGAGGAAATGCCGATATCCCTGTTTCGCCACTCATCTTCAAAATACACAGACAGAGAGACATAGCAATGTCAAAAAACAAAACTTTCTGAAATAGCTAACAAATCCTATAATTATTCGGAAAACAGTTAGCAGCAAGTCTTACAATTAAAGCCACAATTCACAATGCAACCTGTCATAAGATAAGATAAGGAAAATTCAAAATCAAAACAAAGCCAGACAAAGCCAATTACATAAATTCATAAAGGTTGAAGATCATTATCATCAATTTTAGATATGGGTTTATGAACCCAAGATGCAATCCAACAGTGGAAGGCCTTGAAGTTCGGTGGCAACAAATTCAACTTAACCGGAGCAATCGAGATGATGATCTTCTTAAATGTGACAAGACCCAAGATTGCACAAAATGAACTCATGAAACCCTCAAATATCAACCATAGAAGGGCAGCATGTAATGAAAAGCGTAATGCAAGAGGTGAACTGAACTTTCTTTCAGGCATATCATCGAACAAGACATGAGCAACCCAGATAATGAGGAGAAGCATAACCCATTTTCCACGAATTTATACACCTCTGGTAATGTTTATTGATTGATTTTCTATGCAATCTCACAAGATTAGGATCCAACACATTCAGAAAGCTCGTGAGAACTCATGACTGAAGAAGAAGCTAGATCTCAACTACGTAGCACTTGAAGACTAATAATCAAATCATGAAAGCATGTATTGAAAAAAAAGCAAAAGCATAACGAGATCTCACAGCGTAAGATCCAACCCAAGTTCAGAAAAACTCATAAGCAAGCCAGACACAAAAAAACTATGCACATCAAACAATCAAACACATAATCAAACTGGAAGCCTCATATAAGAAAAAAAATAACACTTATGCATTACAAAAGTCGTCACAAGTAAACACATTCAAACTAATGAAGTGGCATCAGGTACAACGCCACTTAAAGATCTGAAAAGTCCATACAGCAAAGAAGAAAGCACTTGACCTTCACGCGTGAAAAGATCGCAAAATAGTCTCATCAAATATGCATAATCTGGTTTATCATCAAACCTCAGTGATCGACAATAATGGAAATACGATGCAAACTCCGTTGGATAACACCGACACAAGGCCTGCATAAAAATCAGTGGACTCTACTTGTGAGCCAATGGTAGTTATCAATTTAATTGGCAGGTTCAATATTATTATCTTCAGTAAAAGGACTACCTTTATTGAAGTAGAAACTTTCTTTTCCTTATCTTATTACACCTCTATTTCTCTGTTCCTGCTTTTAGATCCTGCCGAGGAAGACTGTATATCCACACATCCAGAATAACTTTATTCTCTAGAATAGCCTATGGTCACATAACAATGTGTAGGAGGCTGCCTCCTTATATAGGCAAAACTTCTCCTAGGTTTGCACATAAACCCCTAGGGTTTGAGCCTTAGCTACTAACCCCTCTAGTTTGTGCATTAGTGCAACTAACCCCATAAGGTTACGATAATTACATTGGGCACCCCACATGGGCGCACCAATTGCTAACAATGGAGATGCCATTAGCTTGTTGTGAATTGATTGACTATTTTAAGCTATAAGACATGAGATTAGTGTTTAGTGAAAAATACTAAAATAACATAACTTTGTACATAATTTTAGGCAAAATTCTTTCTTAAATTATTATGTTTTCTCTTAGACTCTATAAAATAATTTTAAAAGGGAACAAATCCAACGGGTAAGAACATTACCTTCCACTCAAGAAACACACAAGGACAAATCCAAGTGACTCTAGATCATCCCTCTTGCTTTGTTCTACGCATGACAGAAGTTACAGCTTCTTCTTATTTGGTTTCATACTATGTTTATGATTTATGCCCTTTTGCACGTTATTGATTTGTGGTTATGATCTTTTGTTGAAACAAACAGAGGCTTTAATTGACAGTATGCATGCTATTAGTCACTTTTAATTGATTAATTGTCCTGGTAATACCAGATTATGTTGCTTTAATCTGTGACTGATACAAACAACTGTTGGTTCTGCTGAGTTCAGGAAATTATCCTTTTCATTGGTACCCATTCCAGCCTCTCAGTAACTGGCTAACCTCGACGCAACTGAACAAAATACAGTTTACGAAACAGATAAACCTGCAAAACAGGCAAAAAAACTCTCAATTGAACCAAAACTTTCAAGTATGCGAATTTAAAGAAGAGAAGTAAACTTTTGTAGTATTTCTGAGAAAAGAAGAAAAGAAAAAATGAACGCATATATGTTGGAGCAGTTTAAAAGTTGTTAAGATATTAAAAATACAAAACAAAATAGATGTCCTCACTAATAATAGAGGCAATTTAATGTCTATGTATCTAAGTTTGAGGTCTGAACATAATACTGCATATGGCCTTTAACAATTATTTTCAAGAAATAATAAATCTCCTTTACAGAATTACTATTTCCACCCATAGAATATCAGAGTAAAAGAGAAGTGTTATTTATATTAGCCCTATTTGGAGGGTGACATATACAAACAATCACTAAATTAATATATGAACATAACTTAACGGTGGAAATGTATCACATCTTGTTACACATTCTTTTTCTCTAGTCTGTGACTAAAACGTTTAATCGGTTACTATATTTGATGAAAACATTTCAGCCACTGCAAAATCTAACACTGGTATCAAGTTTTGGTTATCATCAAACCTAAAAAAAAGTGGCAGAGATTTATGTTGGTCAATTCTAAGGGTTATCGAGGCACATGGTTTTTGTATAGGAGACTGGGGAGTAATATGGGCTCGGTTGGAACCCATAGCTTTCATTATCTTTGTTTCTGGGGGGTTGAACTATCTCATGTTCTGACCCAAAAAAGAAAAGCCATTTCACGTTCAACATTAGAATATTGGTATTTTAATAGCATGCCCTTTGAAGTTCTGAAATTCATGTCAGTTTTACAGAAACATAATAAATTTTTGCCTAGCAAGCAATTCCTTCTACTAAGCTTGGTTCGGAGATCAAAACTGATTCCATTTACTATGATTCATTTAAGCTCAATGAACTAAAAATAGTTTTAAGCGATAATCTTGTGGGTGTTCCAATTCGAGAAAGAATTTCATTAGAATAAACTTTATGGATCTGAATATTCCAATCCAATAAAACCTCTATTAAGGGATAAATCACAGGCAACACTACGCATAACATCAACAAAGACACAAACTTCCATTATTGCAAAGCACAAAAGCAACAACATTTGCACATATACACAACGATATAACAGAACACAGTATGAAGCAAGCATAGGTGGCAAGCAAGTGCACGAAAGTAGCGCAAAGCGAAGCACAATTCAGAAACGCACCAGGAAGGGAAAATGAACAAGGCTGCTCACAAAGTGAATGGACCGCATATGTACCTGGAACAACAGACGACCTAGTTTAGGTGTCCTTTGACGTAAGTCCCTTCACTCCTCAAAGGACACTTTTGATTTATATTTAGGATTCTGGAATTCCAAAGAAGGCTGCATGATATATTGACAAATTTTCTGCATAAAGGAAGCCTAGTTTAGGGGAATCAATAGAGAGTCCAGGAGAATAGGATTTGGCGGTATGTTGTTACCTTTGACAAACAGGTTGCAGAATTTCAATTTTGCGGGAAGCATCTTTTTACCTTCACATTCAACTGATCCTGTAGTAGTTCACAATTTTAAGTGAAAATTGATGAGTTAACAAAGGAATGCTTTATATAACACAACTAAACCATTAAAAAAGTTCAGGAAAATTAATATCAAGCAATTTCAATTTCTTATAGGAATATAAATAATTAACACAGAAACTACTGTAATTATGTCTACCAGAATAGTCCCCAAAGATCCAACCAACATCTGTCACTTACATTAGGAAGAAATATCAAAAGTGATTTTAGATTCTGTCTACTCATCACCAAGTTATACAATCACCATCGTACATTAAATAGCAGTTCTTGGAAATGTCCTCATTGGTTGATCACTGCGTTGAAAATGTAAAAAAACAATACATGCCACCAGAAAAAGGGATGCCAAGAGCAAAACAAAATAACTCAGAAGCCAAATTGAAGTCTACAGAAACACTCAAATTAGGAACAAATAAAAGAAACCGAGGATAGCATATTTTAAACAAATATACTCTACGATCTATTTATTGCGAATGCAGTGGCAATTTATAACAGTTAACCTCCTAATAACTTCTCGTTCGTAAGAGTCAATGGTCTGGTTGAACCTCCTCCAATCTACTTCTACTTCCTACTATGTTGTCCCACAAAAGGGAAGAAGTACTTTTATTTTATGTCAAAAATTCTTTAAAGCATGAGTTCAGATTTCTTAGATAACAACCAGGCAGGGATTGTCTTAGCACATTTACACTAATGCAGCCCCTATCATGACTTAAACTGTAGTCATATCCCTATCTTAACTGATAACCTGATATTTCTTTCACTGGAAGGAGTTTAATTAAGGTTTTAGAAGCTCGCTAGTTACTGAACACCACCTCCAAATACCGGTGTACCAAAATACCAGAACAAGTGACCAAAGAAAAAGTTAGCCGGAGTACAAGAGAATGATATTCGCATGCAAATTCGGGACATTGATGCAACAAAATCGGCAAAATGAAGAGTTTGATGTAATAAAATCAATTGAGACTAAATAAACCTACTGCTCACATACCTTCACAATAAACAAACAACCTAAGGACACAGGTTAGTTTTACTTCAACGAGTTTGGAACAAAACAATGTGCTCTAGCGTGAAGTCATGCAAAGCTAAGCTTTCCAGGAAAAAAAAGCACAGGTATAAATCAATCATTAAACAGAGAAAATTTGGTCTCAGCAGTACCTCTTGGATTTCTAGCGGCTCCAAACGGCGCTCTACCGTATCAAGCTTTTTTTCAGGTTTCCCAGCTTGCTTTTCGTTGTATGCTTGTACCCTCTGTATCCAATTAAGATAGGGTAGAGTAAGGTATACTGATGAAACAAAGATATTTTATGACAACTCCTTAATAACGTCCAAAGAGGAATCTTGCAAGATATGTCTTTCTTATCATATATAAAACCTGTAAATGTAATCGAGAAACCAGAGGAATTGGATAAATCACCTTAATGATAGACAAACCAACATCAAAGAAATTATACAGGACGCGAGTCATTCCAAGAACAAACAAAAAGCTGGTAAGCTGTTCTAGACCTCTGTATGAAACTGAAGGTTCTCGCCCCTGCAATCAGCAAATAAAAGCAGTTTTAACAACTTCTCTGAAATGTTGTATTCAACAAATATATCCTGAAAGTAAAGGTTCTTCACCTCAGCAGTTTCGTGATGCAACCAGTTAACAACCCAGGAAAACCAGTCATAGAGTTGCAGAAGTTCAATAACTACAAATACTCCAATTTCAGAAACCCACCCAAACCCATCAATACAAATTCAAGCTCCACAGAAGAATATCACAGATCTAGAGAGAGAGGCTTACCAGCAGAGAAGAGATGCATGTATCATCTCCACTTCGAAATCAAGGCCGATATATACCATCGCCAGCCAGCACGACACCTGTCCCTCTACCAACGACGCCGAGCACGGAGATCTCCATGAGTAATCCTAACTCATAGATTCCACCGCTGATCTATACCCACTTTAGATCGGATCATCAGTAGCTTGGTAATTAAGGATTTTCAAAGGGATTATAAATGACGAAGCTTCTCCCGGATGCCCGGAAAAAAGCACGACACAGAGGAAGTCACCGAAGATGTTGCCACCATACAAAATGACGAAAAAACCAGCTAAGCCGAAGCACACGGAGTAGAACACACAGGGGCAGTTTCGGTAACGGAACCCCCCCCCCCCCCGCTGAGTTTTCGGCCAATTACAATATGACACGTGGTGGTCAACTAAACATTTTGACAACGTCTTCTTTTATATAAGGTAGATAAGCGTATCAAAGACTTAATCAGCAACCTCAGATGAATTCCGCAAACTTGGCAATTTAATTACTTGGGAACTAAAGCTGTAGACAATAACTTCCAGAAATCAATGGCGGGAGGTTGGGGAAAAGCTCAGATCTATCTACAGTGATCGGTGGAGAACAAATCCGCCGTGGCTGCAACTACGGTGGTTGAAAACCTCCGAGTTGCCCCGCCAACAAATCGGATCTGACCTTTATGCCTCAATCATCTGCTCAAGAAAATTCATCTTCACAGCCTCTCTAGCATAGTATGTTTAAGCCCAAACCAATAGACGCAGTTACAGTCTTGCAGACATAAAATAAGTTTGAACATACTCATTTCATTCGTGTAGGAATTGAAAGGGAATTCCCAAGCATAGTAATCACGGAAATACTAGTCTGAGCCATAATGGTGAAATACGACCAGGGGTAAAATTCATAAACTTGCTCAAATCACTTCATACAATAAATTCCAAAAATCAATGGCGGGAGGTTAGGGAAAGGCTCAGATCTATCTGCAGTGATCGGTAGAGAACAAATCTGCCGTGGCTGCAACTACGGTGGTTGAAAACCTCCGAGTTTCCCTGCCAACAAAGCGGATCTGATATTCATGCCTTAATCATCTGCTCAAGAAAATTCATCTTCACAGCCTCTCCATCATAGTATGTTTAAGCCCAAACCAATAGGCGCCGTTACGATCTTGCAGACATAAATTAAGTTTGAACATACTCATTTCATTCGTGTAGCACTTGAAAGGGAATTCCCAAGCATAGTAATCACGGAAATACCAAACTGAGCCGTAACGGTGAAATATAACCAGGATAATGTCTTCACATAAAGCGAGCATGAGCAACAAAGTGTAAGAACGCAAAATTGCTGCAAAAACTATCGTCACAAATTCATACAAAACACAAGTAATAAATACAGCCAAGCAATCTGTTAAAAGGATTGGGTAGCTGAACAAAGATCCATTACATACATGGTAGGGACGATTGAAAATCGTATGCACATAATGGAAGCAATTTGCAGGTGGAAGCGATGGTTCAATTATCAGAGCAGTTAAAGCAAAATCATCAAAATAGTGAATTTATCCTCATAACATAGCTTCGGAGTAAACCGAGTCAGGGCAGCACCATTCTCGTTACATTGTTTAATGATTTCTGGTCTTCTGATGTCATTTGAGTTATGATACAATGTACAAACACGTTGGTTCTATTAACAATTTCCAGGCAAACACTTCCAGTTTTCAGCTTACGAAATAAGTCAACGGTAACTAAGCTCTGAGCTATAAACAATTTGTATAAAACCAATTTTCATATCTTTCAGTTTAACAAAATTCCAGTCTAATTCTTATGGATAATATGCAATTTCCTATATTTTCTTGTAGCCTTCTTAATCAGGGGTTTATACAGGTTCCAGAGTACTATATGATTCAATTGCTCGAACCCAAAACAGATAACTCACACACCATGCGCCATCGAAACTTCGGAACTAAAGAACATTCAAATTACTATCAATTACCGTAATTATGTAGTACCCACCAACCAAACCCAGATTTCAGATTAATAGAAAATACAAACCATCAACAACCCAGAAGCTAATACCAACCAAATGTCATCTGTTCTTATCACTCACAGGTCAAATCAGAAGAATTTGTTCTCATCTCCAGGGCCCTTTGTCAGAGGAAGGCACTCGCCGGTCAGTGCAGGCTGCGAAAGGAAAGAGATATTGACGTGAGATAGCTTGGTTTCCCAGAATATTTATACAAAATATGTATTTGGGAAATGAACCTGATAAATTTTCAAAGGGTTGCTTTCAAGAAGACGAGCATCAGCTGGGACAATATCTCCCAACGTAACACTAATAATATCACCAGGAACATGAATAGCTGCATCTTCCTCATTCCATTTCCCATCTCAAAGAACCTACAATTTTTTAGTATTGATAAGTTAAAAAGCTAATATATGTACTGTACTTCAGTAGTATACATTAACAAAAAGTGGACGGAAACTTCCCTGAAGATGAGAAAAAACATGACCCAAGGATACCAAATCGGAAAATGGAATTTTCAATGTAAAATCCATTTGTACAAGCAAATTAATCATAATCACCAAAAAGGCTGGCATTAGACCTCCTCCTCTATGGCACGTTTTATCAAACAGTTTAAGTGCATATCCTATAACATGGATTTAGTAAACTAAAAGCATTACATGTTAGCTATGATAATTTCAAATTTGCCATAAAATTTATGAAGCCCTTATCTTTGTGCTCAGAGATGAAACAGTTCATAACTTATATGATTCCCAATGGTAAATCAATATACCAGCCCCATGTAGAGTCTGGTGATCGAAAGAAGAATGACCTATGTCATCGCTGGACATTGTAATTGAGAGAAACAAACAACGGCAGAAGCCTTGCTAGAGCGTAATACCTCCAGGAGGTCATTGGCGTATGTCGTCGATCATGTGGACTGCACATTGAAAAATTCCCTTTACCACTTTGAGACGGCTGCAACAACATAATCGAAGACCAAATCAAAACTCTAATTTATGCCTCACCACAAAATACAATGCTTATAAGGCGGAATAGATGAAAATGAAAGAACTAAAAGAAAATTAGGTAGGTAAAAAGCACAATGAGATAAGTGATTTCAGTGACGACGAATTAGCCAAAGTCAAGCACTAAATTCAATTAATGTATTTTATTCTTTGACCTGAGTTGCTCTCAATCAGTTTGCCCACAAATTAGGTGAATGACAGACATAAATGATCTATAAAAATCTAGGTTACATCAGTGAATGAGATTGTGATTAATAAAATACTGGCTTTGCTAATAAAGATCATTCAAAGCATTAATAGTCAATGCAAATAGTAAAACCAAGATTAATAGTTGTAAAATGGGAAGGTCAAACGCTCACTTAATGGAGCTCATCCAAAACAACCCCATTTTACTCTCAAGTAGGGCTTAGGGATGGTTCTTGCGGAAAATAATGGTGTCAGGAGATAAAAACATCCATTGTATTATTCTAAGATAACCCCCTAAACTACGAAACATGCGTAAATGCACCTCAGATATGTGGATCTTCTGAAATGCGGTCCCCACTGCAGCGTCAATACCAACCATATCAGACTCTATTTCATCCTCAGAAAGTCTAATGACTTCCACCTTTAAGGTTGTCCGGTACTGGTCGACCGTGAAGCCGTTATCTTACTCCCTTTGAAGCATACGCACCAGAGAACTACATATCTATCTGTCTTCAATTCAAAAACACCCAAACGTCAAAACCTTTGTTTAAATACAAATATACACAAAATGAAAAGGCCATACTTCTAGTTCATTCATTTGGCCAGGTTCTTTTTCACAACATCCATGTAGTTCAGATAATAGATAAAAGAAGTGTATGCTAAAAAACAGTTGAGACCATACATCTAGTTTGTCCTTCCTAACTTTATGTTCTCATGGAAGTTTTATGTACTCTTCAGTCAAACAAAAACACTCCTCCAAAGCAATGATTTCCACACTCCCAATGAACAGAAATACGGCTCAGTGATGATGGCAATCTAAAAAGCATAACGAACCAAGCCTAGCCTAATCTGAATAGGGATAGACGAACCTAGACATCAGCGCATATAGCCAACTAAGTTAGAGAGGAATTTTGAGAACAATTATAACTTAACCACAATGTCCAATTGTCCAAAAAGATATCTATTTATTAACTAACTATATAATGTACACTTCTTTCAGTGTATTACACATATATCACTGATTATTATTTCAATGCCCAGATCCTAGTCCAATGGTGTTATCCGTCATTTTAATGCCCTATACTTATTGCACGTCTACAAGTACAACACTAAATTTGAATCAAACTATAAGGCAATAGATCAAGTTAGGACGCTATTAATGCATGCAAAGAACATGATACCTTTCTTTCAAGACCTTCATTGTTTTGTGGCTCTCTTCTGCTAAATCTTGATCTCCACAAATTATTTCACTTCTTCCTCCATCTGAATACAGACATACATGCATCAGGATCATGTAAGTAAACGATACGATCTTCCAGCAGCAAGACCAAATTCTTCTTTCAATTTTCTTCATGCTCCAAAATCAATCAGAATCAATGGTCATGGATCGGGTGAGCAACCTAACAAAATCACGCAAACTTTCATAGCCTAGTACTCAGTGATCGTATGAGTGAAGCAGAGAATACACAACACAACGGCGTAGTGTGCAAACAAGCAACCGGAGCAGTGCAAACACTGTTGTGAAACAACATACATAACAACAATACACAATTATTATAGTTAAAAAGCATGGATAATAAAAGCAATAAGCCCAATATCAAAAACAAAACACTGACTATGTAAAGCACAAACAGTACAGAGAGAGAGAGAGAGAGAAAATTATAATCTAACCAAATGCACCAATGTTGTTGCCCAACAGACCAGCATTCAAAGGAATAATCAATCCCTAGCAAACCATAGTTCAACTGAACAAAGACACACTACAAACTAAAACTTTGAAGCAATTTGCCTCATTTAACCATCCTCCAATAAAACAAAACTGCTTTCTAATACTGATGAAGATCAACTTATATATAAGATGGAAAGCCGGAGATACATGACCATGAAAACCATCCTCCAATAAAACAAAACTGCTTTCTAATACTGATGAAGATCAACTTATATATAAGATGGAAAGCCGGAGATACATGACCATGAAACCTTAATGTAGTAGCGGATAAAACCAAGATGCTCATGAAATAAAAAACAGATAGTACCTTTGGATTCTCTTCATTGTTTTGGGACTCATCTCCGCTCTCGTCCCATGAGGCTTCAACCTCTTCATCGTGACCTCATTCCGCCATTCCAACCGATCCAAAACCGCACCACCGCACCACAAAATGCCCTTAGTCAGCTGCACTTGAAGAAAATCATCATCCACTCCACAAGGATCACATGTTCGAGTTCTCTGAATTAGAAAAAAAATAACAGTGAGGGTTTTAGAAGTGGACGTAACCAGAGGGGCATCAAGCAATTAGCAGCATATACCGATAGCATGGGACTGTGTTTTCTTTTCCAAAACTCACACATTAATTTCTTTGAATATTACAATCAATGTTCTTAGGTTTTTTACTTCACACCCTAAATTGGGGCAAGGTATGCTAGATTCACAATAGTTAACAAATTGGGGAAATCATAATCCAAGCTTTTAAAGTCGGAAGCTTTGACATCGAAGGCACATCGACAATACTGAGTAGTTACGGCTTCCTGAGCGATATATAATTGAAACTCAACATCGTACTTGGCTTAATGTTCGGGCGAAATCAACTCTCGCATACTAAAATGGCTATTTGAACTGTGAGCCTGAGCAAAACAGAATTTGGACCATCAATGGCTTAAGCTCAGGGGATATTATTATAGTACCATACTTATGAAAGAAAACAGAAATATTTATCTAGGGATTACCTGTGAGATGAAAATCATCCTAGATTCTCAATTGAAAACACGAAATAGTATAATGTCATCAACAATATTGAACCCAAATTATCAATCTTAGGTAGACATCAAAACAGTTCGGAGATTATGTAATGACCTAAATTATAATTGGAAGAAAACACCATAAAAAATGGAACTTTTCACAAACCCAAATCCCCCAGAACAGGCAAAACTCATCCAAACAAACCCAAATTTATACTATTCACAGTCCCTGCCACTTACTGTTGTAGGTGAGTGGACGGGACCAACAAAATCAGACAAAAAGTCCAATCTTTTCGCAGACCCAGTAAAAAATTCAACAAATAAACCCCCACTTATGTTAGACCCACCACAGAAATCGGCAGAAATTGCCCCCAATCTTCGCAAACCCTAGTTACAAGCGACCAATATGTGACCCCAACAGTGTTTGATTGCCAACAAATGGACTGAATCCAGACGAATAAGTGTATACCTTTGTGACAAACGAAGAGGAATCGAAGACAGCGGCATGCAAGTGCGAGGGTTCACCGTCGGCGGCGGAGAAAGAAGAAGAAGAAAAACAGAAGCCTGTAGGGCACCGGCTATAAGAGCAACAACTGGGCCGTGATCCACCTTCATCTCCGGCGACCCTGGAGATGAAGGTTAGATACAGGCGGGTCTAGATTTACTGCTCTGCCAGAGGTCAGTGACAATCGCAACCTCCGCAGGCGAGTTACCACCGCAATAGGCAACACCCCAGGGCCACGAGAAGCGGATCTGGACATGCACCAGTAGGAGCTTCTCTCGGAAGCGACGGGCAAAATTTCCAAGCGCAGAGAGAGAGAGGGAGAGAAAGAGACGCGGTGCTGTGGAAGTGAGAACAGAAAGAGATGAGAGAGAAGAACGAAGCTTCTGGTTGAAGCTGGCTTCTCTCAGAAGCCTTGTGATATCAAACCAGGCAAAGAAGATCCAAAATGACCACAACGCCCTTCAACCACAGCTTACCTGTTCCATGTCAGCAAGGGCATAACCGACCTTTTCTACACGTCACTATTACATAGGCATTTCGCTGGCACTTTGTCCGAATTGGCAGCACATAATTGGACCACCACTGCCACGTAAACTGGCTGTAACTTCTTTTATATAGGTAGTAGGATAACAAATCTATTTGAAGAAAATAACTTATTCTAATTTGTTACAAACTTATAAAAATAAGTAAGAAAAATAGACCTTTCTTTTGGAGTGAAGATGAGTAAAAAAAATGATTTTAACCTTGTATAAAAAGAATTTTCTCCTAAGAGTCGAACCTAGAACATATCCCCCACATACATCCAAGATTTAAGTGCTACCAACTAACCACTAGGCCACTGCCCCACTTGTCCTCTCTCACTTCCTAATATTAATATTAACCAACTAACTAGATTAATTAATGAAAAACAAAACAAAACAAAACAAAACGAGAAAGAGAGAGAGAGATAGACGGATCTATACCGAACAGAGAGAGAAAGAAGCGACGGGAATGAGCTAGGGAGACCGACGGTGGCGCCGGAGAGAGAGGGACGACGGAACCGAGGTCGCTGGCGGCAGACGGCGGCGTCGCGCAGCGGATCGGTCGGTCCGGCGGCGGTTCCGGCGAATTCGAATGGGAAACGAGAGAGAGTGAGAGAGGGTTGTGCGGGAGAGATTGATGTGGTGTTGGTGTGAAAAATAGTCTGAGATTGTAGGGGTTTATATAGGCGGAGAGATGAGCAATTCAACCGCTTGAAGGAAACCCACTTCGAAAACTTAGATTCCGAATTGGGACAAACAAATTGGCGAAACTGGTTTAATTTTCACTAAAGTATCGAGCTTTGATGAGATTAAATCGAATTGGGATTGAATTGGGACAAAAATCAAGAGTTTTGTGAAGATTCGAGAGGTGTTGTTGTTGGATTCGGACATGGAGATGTCTCTCCCGTCCATGGAATTGTTGAGGAAGAAGATGACTCTGTTTCAGGGAAAAGACACTTTCACCCCACTAGGTTTAGGCTTAAGTTAAATACTACCCCCAAGTTTAATTAAAAGACACTATATAAGTTTAGAAAAAATACATAAAAGCACCTAGGTAGTTTATAACATTAAAATTAATTTTCTATATAATAATAACCAATACCAAAGCTTATACTAATAACATATTATCACCCAATATTTTTATAACATACCCGATTTAATATATTAACACTTAATATTATCTAAAAATATCCGTTTTTAAATAACGGGGTGTTTCATCCTTTCCCCCTTAAAGATAACTTCGTCCTCTACGTTGGAACCATATTCTAAACGACCCCCAACTATGGGTCTCCATTCAAGGGTATAACTACTTAAATGCAACCTAATTGTCATGCACGATGAGCAGTATTCTATAACAAGTACTAAATGATGTGTTTAAAAAAAACCCGAAGGATTACATTTCAAGTCCAAGGATGACAATACCATTGCACCGGGAGAAGCGCATGTGACTTAACATAACGTGTATGTATCCTTCTCGGATATGGGTCAATCCAGTGCGCCATTACCCTTAATGCACACCGATGTGTTGGATCATGATATCTCTATATCAATCCAACCCCATACTAGTCTATAGATGATTGTCCTATTAATCATTATACTGGACTAGGGATATTAAAGATAAACAACAAAATTGTTAATCTAAGGACTTCATTATATTAAATATCCAATAAATAATAAAATGAATGTTCTAGCCAAAACAAATTCATACTAAACTAGATTGCCTCTAGGGCATCTATTCCAACAGTATGGACTTCTCGTGACTGAGTCTGGTGACACAATGATCATAGATGATGAGCCTATTACCTATGAATAGGGCATGAAATGGTCGGACTCTTATAAGTGGCTTGAAAGCCATGAGATCCGAGATGGAATCCATGTATGCCAACAAAGTATTGACTTTGGTGGAACCTTCCGAAGGGGCGTGGCCCATAGCGTGCAAGTGGGTCTTCAAGAAGAAGATCGACATGGATGGTAATGTGCTTACCTATAAGGGCCGAATGGTGGCTAAAGGATTCAGACAGATTCATGGTATTGACTATGATGAAACCTTTTCACCAGTCGCAATGACCAAATCCATTTGAATCCTACTTGCTATTGCAGCATACTACGACTATGAGATTCGGCAGAAGGATGTCAAAACAGCATTCCTCTATGGGAATCTCCTCGAGGACGTGTATATGATACAGTTGGAGGGTTTTGAAGATCCAAAGCAAGCCAACAAAGTCTGTAAACCGCAACGATCCATTTATGGGTTGAAGCAAGCTTCTAGGAGTTGGAATCGACATTTTGATGATGTAGTCAAAGATTTTGGCTTCATCAGAAATGAAGATGAGTCTTGTCTCTACTAGAAGGTTAGTGGGAGCTCTGTTGCTTTTCTGGTCTTGTATGTGGATGACATACTACTCATTGGAAACGTCATTCCCTTGCTGCAATCTGTTAAAGATTGGCTAGGAAAGTGTTTCTCAATGAAGGACCTAGGGGAAGAAGCCTATATACTAGGTATCAAGATCTATAGAGATAGATCTAGAAGACTGCTATGCCTAAGTCAAAGTACATATATAGACAAAGTGTTGAAGCGGTTCAACATGCAAGATTCCAAGAAGGAATTCTTGCCCATGTCACATGGAATCACTCTTTCGAAGAGTAATAGTCCTTCCAATGAGATTGAGAAGGAACGCATGAGTAGAAATCCCTATGCCTCGGCCATAGGATCTATCATGTACGCCATGTTATATACTAGACCAGATGTGTCATATGCCTTCAGTATGACAAGCAGATACCAGTCCAATCCAGGTGAGAGTCACTGGATTGCAGTCAAGATTATTCTTAAGTACTTGAGAAGAACTAAGGATGCTTTCTGGATATTTTGTGGCGAGGAAGAGTTGCGTGTAAAGGGTTACACGGATGCAAGCTTCCAAACCGAAATAGATGATTTCAGATCACAATCGGGTTATGTGTTTTGCCTGAATGGAGCAGCGGGGAGCTGGAAGAGTTCAAAGCAAGAGACGGTGCTGATTCTACAAGAGAGGTTCAGTACATTGCTGCGAATGGCGCAGCAAAGGAAGCTGTTTGGATTAGGAAATTAGTTTCTGAACTTGGTGTGGTTCCTATCATTGCGGATCCAGTAGAGTTGTATTGTGACAACACTGGGGCGATCGCGCAATCAAAGGAGCCCCGGTCACACCTGAAATACAAACACGTGCTGAGGAAGTTCCATCTTATTTGAGATATTATCAATAGAGGAGACGTTCGGATATACAAAATTCCTAAAGACGAGAATCTGTCATATCCACTTACAAAGTCGCTTGTTCAGCGCATGCATGAAGGTCACATTAGGAGAATTGGTATACGGGATGCCTTAGATGGCTCTAGTGCAAGTGGGAGACTGTTGGAATAGATGCCCTATGTAAGTTCACAGGTTTCACAGGCTTGAAATATAGAGCTATTTCAAGGCCTTGAACCAGTTTTCAAAGCCTTGAATGATATGTTCACAGGCTTGAAATTTCAAACAATGTTCAAAGCCTTAAAACTGTCTGACCTGTATGCGTATTCTAAGGGGGAGTTTTTCTGAGTTCTTCTGATTTTGTTCTAATTCTCTCACCCCTATATTTGATCTGTTATAACTTGATGATGAAAAAAAATAGTTTAATTCACATAGACCTCAATTGTTTAACCTGTTTGACTTAGTTTTGCTGGGAAATTTTATTTCCTATTTTGCAGGATTGGTTTCCTAACATGGATTTTGAAGGAAAGGAAACATTGAGAGAATGTGATTCTGTGATCAATCAGACACTCTTGAAAGCTTCCCAATCTATTTAAATACAAGATCAGAACAATATCTCTGAAGATTATTATCAACTATCCGTTGGAGAAGGCTGTTAAAAGAGTCAAAGTTGTTGCCTACAAAACAGGAAGGTTGTTGCTGAAAATCAGGGAAGATTTGCAGAGCATCTGAGCTGTATAAATAGAGCTTATTTTGAAGCAACAAGAACAACACTCAATGGGCAAAAACAGAGACACATTTCACGATTGACAATCATCAAAGAAGCACATCATTCTGACAATCCATCTCACAGAAGATCACTGCATTCTTCACTGCATTTCCACTTACAGTGTTCTTCTATTCTGAGCTTAATTTGTATATCATTCTTATACTACTTCTAGCTCTCATTCTCGAGGATTGTTCAAAGTGAGCAATAGAGAATTCTTATTTAATCAGTTAGCTAGAGAAGGTACTAGATAGTTTTGAGAGAATTACAAGTTGTAACAGAGTAAGGCATATCTCTGTGCTTGAGATCTAGGGCTTAGCTTTTGATTAATAAGAATTGTGTTGAAAATCCTGAAGGGAGAAGATCCATGAGCTAGAGACGTAGGTCCAAGTGGACTGAACTCTATAAATCTTGTGTCTCTTGCATTTACAGTTTCATTTGCATACTTATTTTTTCCAGCATTCAAGCTAGTCTATTTTCAAGGGTTTGAAACTGTTTTCAAGGCCTTGAAAAAGACTTGTATGTTTCTTTACTTAAACTGTATTTCATCTCAAAGACTTGAAACTGTTTTCAAGGCCTTGAACATCATTGCTCTTAACATAAACTTTTATCTTTGCAAGTTTTTATAAAAAGTTGGCATACTCTATTCAACCCCCTCCCCTTCTATAGTATCTCTACTACATATCGACCTGCTTACACCCCTTTCAATTGCTATCAGAGCTTGTATCACTGGATATATTTAACCATCTGGTGATCATGAATACTGCAGGTGATGGTAGTTTCTCACAGGGAAGAGCTGCTAACAGACCTCCTCTATTTTGTGGAGATAATTTTGCTCACTCGAAAGCCATGATGAAAATGTTCATCATTGATCAAGACATAGAGCTATGGACCCTTATTCAGAATGGACCTCACACTTTCTATACAGAGAAAGATGCGATTAAACCCCCAAATATGAGGACTCTCGCTCTTCATGTGAATTAGAACAATTCTCAAAGAATTTCAAAGCTATTAACATCTTGTATTGTGCTTTGAGTACAGATGAATTAAACAAGATTTCAGGCTGCAAGATTGCCAAGGAGATCAGGGATAAGCTTGTGGTGACATTTGAAGGAACCAGTCAAGTCAAGCAAACCAAGATCAACATCTATCTCAGGAAATATGAGTTATTCAAGATGAATGAATATGAGTCTATCGGAGACATGTTCAAAGGTTCACAGATATAGTCAATAACCTTGATTCACTTGGAAAGCATATTTCCAATGAAGAAAATGTAAGGAAGATTCTGAGAAGTCTTCCAACGGCAAAATCGGACTCAAAGACTACTACAATAGAGGAAGCTCAAGATCTCTCATCGTTCCAACTTTATTACCTACAAAGGAAGCTTCTGACACATGAAATATCCATGAATGAAGCTGATAGAGAGCTACCAGAAGGTGAAAATAACTCAGCACTCAAGGCCAAGAGAATGAGAAAATCCAAAGCCTTGAAACTGAAGATGATGATGAAGATCCATTTGCTTTGATTTACAAAGCATTGACCAAAATCCTCAAGATGAAGAAAAACTTTGGAAACAAAGACTTCAACAGAGAAAGGCACAGATCATCTAGTAGCAAGGACTACAAATGTACGTCTTCTTCACAGAATAATAAATCAAAAGTCATGAATTACTTTGAGTGTGGTGATGCAGGACACTTGATAAGAGATTGCCCACACAAGAAAAGTATGAACTTTCATAAGAAATACCATGATAGGAGAAACAAAGTTATGATAGCTTCATGGAGTGATTCAGATACCTCAAGTGACTCTGAATATGATGAAGAACATGCCAACCTATGCTTCATGGCCAAGCATGATGAAAAAAAAAAAACGTTGAGGTAATGGTGAACTGTTTAATTCCAAAACCAAAAGAAGCCCTCTCATATTATCTTAGAACAATGATTTTAAATGAAGAGGACTATCTGAAGGAGATTAGAATGTTGAAAGAAAAATTTCATGAGAAAGCAAAAGAGAATTTACAACTTGTTTGTCTGAATCACAATATTGAAATTTCTCAGAAGAAAACTGACAGTAATTTCAAGGCCTTGAAACCAGTTTCAAATCCTTAGAATCACAAGTCAAGGAACTAGTCACTTAGAACTCTCTACTGAGTGATAGCCTTGTAAATCTAAGATATCAAGTTGATGAATTAGATAAACAAAAGACTACTCTTACTGAGAAACTCCAAGAATCTGAATTAGCCAAAGCCAAGCTTGCAGGCTCAGAACACAAGTTGAACTTGATTCTTGGAGAAAGTTCAAAGTCTGTTCACAAAACTGGTATTGGATACAATCCAAATTTTCCAAGAAAGAACAATACCAAATTTGTGAAAGCTGGAAACAAAACTTCTCCGAAGTGTAATTTTTCCAATGAAATTGGTCATGTTAAGATGAATTGCCCTTACAGAAGAAGAAACCCTCACATAATGAGGAACACATTCCCATTTCAACTCAAAGGACAAGTCAGACAGATTTGGGTTCCTAAATGGGTCAGACCACCTAACATGGTTGATCCTGAGTATGAGTCCAAATTCCACACTTGGTCTAACAGCTGGGTAAGGCAGTGATTGGTGTTTGCAGGTTGTCACCAATGTCAAAGAACATAAGTGGTTTATGACAGTGGTTGCTCAAGACACATGAGTGGAAAGAGATCTCTATTCTCATATTTGAAAGAGCAATCAGGAGGTTCAATTACACTTGGTGACAAAGGAAAATGCAACGTTCTTGGTATTGATAAAGTTGGTACAGATTCTGAAAATTCAATTTCTGATGTATATCTAGTTGATGGCTTGAAATTTAACTTGCTTAGTGTATCTCAGCTTTGAGATAATGGAAATAAGGTTATCTTTGATAAAGAGAAGTGTGTGTTGCAAAATGAGAAATCAGACAATTGCATTCTCACAGCCTCTAGATCAAAAAAATGTTTATACTTTTCAAACTAACAATATTGCAGGTGAAAGCTTAAAGTGCCTCAAGGCCTTGAAAGAGGATTCAAAGCTCTGGCACAGAAAGCTTGGTCACATTAGCTTGAAAACCTTCAACAAGTTGATCTCCAAAGATCTGGTAAGAGGATTACCATCTATCAAGTTGGAAGATGATGAAGTATGCAAATCTTGTGCTCAGGGTAAGCAGACCAGAAGCTCATTCAAGCCAAAGAAATTTGTAAGTACTACTAGACCTATTGAATTACTTCATATGGATCTATGTGGTCCTATGAGGACTCCAACTCCAAAAGGTGAGAGGTATATGCTAGTTATTGTAGATGATTATTCTATATTTACTTGGGTTATGTTTCTTAAAGAAAAATCTGAAGCCCTCTCTGAGTTTTCAAAGCTTTGCAGAGAACTTCAAACCTTGAAAAACATACCTATTTCTTCAATCAGAAGTGATCATGGTGGAGAGTTTAATTAATTATAATTTGATTTGTTCTGTGTTAAGCATGGTATCTCTCACAATTACTCTACTCCTAGAACTCCTAAAAAGAATGGAGTTATTGAAAGAAAGAACAGGACTCTTGAAGATATTGTTAAGAACAATGCTTTTAGAAAACAAGCTGCCAAAACACTATTGGGCAGAAGTTGTGAATACAGCAAATTACATTTTGAACAGGTGCTTGATCAGACCTATCTTGAAGAATACCTCCTATGAACTTTTCAAAGGGATAAAGACAAACATTTCATACTTCAGACCCTTTGGTTGCACATGTTTTGTCCACAACAATGGAAAGGACAACTTGGGTAAGTTTGATGCAAGAAGTGATGAAGGTATCTTTCTTGGTTACTCTCTTACTAGAAAAGCTTATAGAGTTTATATTTAAAGAACCAAGCTGGTTAAAAAAAGTATTCATTTTATTTTTGATGAAAGCTATGATGGTTATTTGAGTGAAAGTTTTGCAAACTTGAATTTGAACAAGCATGAATTAGAAGAAGAAGCTGAAAACTCACTTGGTTTCAAGAAAGTTTCAGAAGGAAACAAAATCCATTTTCAAGAACTTGAAAATAGGTCTCAAGGCCATGAAAATAGAGATCAAAGCCTTGATAAGGATGATCACAAAAACTTGAGTGATCAGGCTATTCAAGGCCAGAATAGCAATATGGAGAACCTGAACCCTGGTCTCCAAGAAAGATATTTAAATATATTTCATCTCATCCAGCTGACAACATCATATCTGATCCAACTATTGGTACACAAACAAGATCACAGTTGAAGATCTGTGCTTTTAATGCTTTCATTTCTCTTGTAGAACCCAAAACTGTGAAGGAAGCATTACAAGAAGCAGACTGGATTGTAGAGAAGCAAAGTGAACTCAGTGAGTTTGAAAGAAATAAGGTGTGGAACCTAGTTCTCCCACCAACAAACTAGTCTGTCATTGGTACTAGATGGGTGTTTAGAAATAAAATGGATGAAAATGGCAGAGTGATAAGAAACAAAGCAAGGTTAGTTTCTCAAGGTTACAACCAAGAGGAAGGTATTGATTATGAAGAAACTTTTGCTCTTGTTGTCAGGTTAGAAGCAATTAGAATTTTACTTGCTTTTGCATCTTACAAGAACGTGAAACTATTTTAAATGGATGTGAAGTGTGCATTTTTGAATGGTTACTTGCAAGAGGAAGTTTATGTTGCACAACCTCCTGTTTTTGAAAGTGATAAGTTTCCAGATCATGTTTACAAACTTGAAAAAGCTCTTTATGGTTTGAAACATGCTCCAAGAGCTTGGTATTAAAGATTGTTAAAGTTTTTGCTTGAAAAAGATTTCAAAAGAGGATTGGTAGACAAGAACCTTTTCATAAAGACTCATGAGAAAGATTTACTTGTAATTCAGATTCATGTTGATGATATTTTATTTGGAGATACTAATGATCTATTATGCAAAGATTTCTCAAGTCTTATGAGCAAGTAATTTGAAATGAGCATGATGGGAGAGTTGAAATTCTTCCTTGGACTTAAAATACATCAGTTGAAGAAGGGCATCTTTCTACATCAAAGCAAGTCTACTAGGGACCTTTTGAACAAGTACAGTATGCCTCTGTCCCAAGAAATCAAGACCACTATGAGTTCTACACTGTCCCTAGATAAGGATTTATCTGGTAAGAGTGTTAATGTGAGAGAGTATAGAGGTATGATTGGATCATAACTATACCTTACTGCTAGTAGACCAGATATCATGTTCAGTGTATGTATGTGTGCAAGATTTAAAGCTGATCCAAAGCAGTCACACTTAACTGATGTGAAAAGATTCTTCAGATATCTCAATGTTACCAAAGACTTAGGGATTTGGTATCCAAGACATTCTAATTTTTCTTTGCATGGATATTCAGATGTTGACTTTGCAGGTTACAAAGTTGATAGGAAAAGCACTTCAGGAACTTGTCAATTCATTGGATCATCCTTGATCAGTTGGCACTCCAAGAAACAAAACTCATATGCTTTATCAACAGCTGAAGCTGAATACATAGCTGCTGGAGCCTGTTGCTCACAAGTCTTATGGATTGATCAGAAGTTGAGAGATCTTGGATTTGAGTTCAGAAGTATACCTATCAAATGTGATAACACCAGTGCAATATCAATTAAAAAGAATCCAGTTCAGAACCAAGCATATTGATCTCAGACACCATTTCATCAGAGATCATTCTGAGTAAGGTGATATTGTGCTTGAATTTGTTTCTACTAACATGCAACTTGCAGATATCTTCACTAAACCATTGACAGACGAACGATTTTCAGCTCTAATACTGGAATTGGGTATGCTAAATAAAGATGCATTGGTTTAGGGGGATTAAAAGGTAAGGAAGGTAAGTTGTTGTATGTTTTCAAAGGACTGATTTTCAAAGCCTTGAAAATCTATTCAAAGTTTTAATTTTATTTGTTTCAGTATAGCAGCGTTTCAAGACCTTGAAATTATCTTCAAAACCTTGAAAATAAGTCTGATAACTGGTTAGTCAATAACTCTTGGATCATTCAGTATTGCGTGTTTATTTTGTAGATATTGCTCAATAATGCCTCTACCTTTTTTCAAAATATTTTTTTAGCCAAGTATAGTATTAAAATATTTGCCTCCAACGGCTTCAAAGATTTGAATATTCTCTGATCATTACAAATCTTTTGAGATCAGAGAGATATTGCAGTTTCCTTTTTAAACTAAAACTCTTGTAGTATTTATCTTCTTCTCTTATCCTTCTCTCCGTATCATTTCTGCCTCTCTCTATTCTTCTCCAAAACCCTAAAGAGCACTAGAAGAGTCTCTGACCGAATTAAGATGGCCCGTGGTTCAAACCTAGTGCAGAGAAGAAAAGAAAGACTCTTGTAGAACAGATTCAAGATATCAGTGAACACTCAGAGTCAAAGGAATCTACTGATGAAGAACTGGAGTCTTCACCTCCCAAGAAGATGGTGAAAAGGGACTATTTTCTAGTAACAGTCAAGAAGAAAATGACTACGGAGACTACACAATAAAATCAGAAGGGAATCCATATTAGAAACCCTAAGAAGGACAAGAAAAAGGCAGACACAAGGATCAAGAGAAAAGGAAAATAAATCTTCATTCCAGATTCGGATTCATATACTACTTCAGGTTCCTATGGAGTGTATTCTGCATCCAAAATTGGAAGACATGAGAAAGATCTTATAGAAGCTGAGTCTTTATCAAAAACTGGAATAAAAGATCATCACAAAATTTCCTGTGCACAACAGAAGAAGGTGTATGTGAAGAAGAAACTAAATCATGGAAGAAAAGCTTTAGAAGGACTCACCTTCTTGTTCAACAGTGTTATCGAGAAAATTAGTTCTATCATTGATGAAATTGATGTGATTCAACAAGAAGAACAGGCTAATGAGGAAGAGAGTGAGGAAGAAGAAGGAGAACAGGAAGGAGATGAAGACCCAACCCCATAAACTCTTGCATACTCTTTCTTTCTCTTTTCTTAATTTTAGTTTCACAATTTTCCAAAGACTCTGATCCAACATTTTCGCATTATTTTTTATGAAAGTCAAAAAGGGGGAGAAATTAGGTTGTTTTCATGTTTCTAGGAATTATGTGTGGTACTTATCTGTTTTGTTATTTGCTAAATAAGTTGGACTTTTTCGAACTTATGTGTAACTGCTATTTGTGCTGCAGTATTTTTTGCATAAACTAAGGTTCAAACAGATTGAGGTATTGTCTTTAATCAAGGGGGAGATTTTAAATTCACATGTTTCATAAGCTTGAAACACAGAGCTATTTCAAGGCCTTGAATCAGTTTTCAAAGCCTTTAATCACAGGTTTTCACAGGCTTGAAATAGCACTATGAAACAATGTTCAAAGCCTTGAAATTGTCTGACCTGTATGCATATTCTAAGGGGGAGTTTTTCTGAGTTCTTCTGATTTTGTTCTAATTATCTCACCCCTATATTTAATCTGTTATCACTTGATGATGAAAAACAAAAGCTTTTGATTCACATAGACCTCAATTTTTTAACCTGTTTGACTTAGTTTTGCAGGGAAAATTTATTTCCTATTTTGCATGATTGGTTTCCTACCCTGGATTTTGCAGGAAAGGAAACATTGAGAGAATGTGATTCTGTGATCAATCTGACACTCTTTACAGCTTCTCAACCAGTTTAAAGACAAGATTAGAACAATATCTCTGAAGATTATAATCAACTATCCGTTGGAGAAGGCTGTCAAAAGAGTCAAAGTTGTTGCCTGCAAAACAGGAAGGTTGTTGCTGAAAATCAGGGAAGATTTACAGAGCATTGGAGCTGTATGTATAGAACTTATTTTGATGCAACAAGAACAACACTCAACGGGCAAAAATAGAGACGCATTTCAGGATTGACAAGCATCAAAGAAGCACATCATTCTCACAATCCATCTCACAGAAGATCACTCCTCTTCACTGCAGTTCCACTTACATTGTTCTTCTATTCTGAGTTTAATTTGTATATCGTTCTTATACTACTTCTACCTCTCATTCTAAAGTATTGTTCAAAGTGAACAACAGGGAATTCTTAGTTAATCAGTTAGCTAGAGCACGTACTAGATAGGTTAGAGAGAACCACAAGCTGTCACAGAGTAAGGCATATCTCTGTGCTTGAGATCTTGGTCTTAGCTTTTGATTAATAAGAATTTTGTTGAAAATCCTGTAGGGAGAAGTTCACTGAGGTAGAGACGTAAGTTCTAGTGGACTGAACTCTATAAATTCTGTGTCTCTTGCCTTAACAATTTCATTTGCATAGTTAGTTTTTCCAGCATTCAAACTAGTCTGTTTTCAAGGGTTTAAAACTCTTTTCAAGGCATTGAAAAATGCTTGTCTGTTTCTTTATTTAAACAGTATTTCATCTCAAAGGCTTGAAACTGTTTTCAAGGCCTTGAACTTCATTGCTCTTCACAGAAACTTTTATATTTTCAAGTTTTTACAAAAAGTTTGCATACTCTATTCAACCCCCCCCCCCCTTCGAGAGTATCTCTACTGCCTATCTACCTGCTTACTCCCCCTTCACTCTAAAGGCAATCTAGTTTACTATGAACTTATTTTGGGTTGAATGTTCATTGTATTATTAATTGGATATTTAATATAATGAAGTCCTTAGATTTACAATTATGTTGTTTATCTTAAATATCCCTAGTCCACTATAATTATTAAATGGGACAATCATCTATAGACTAGTATGAGGTTGGATTTATATGGACATATCATGATCCAACACATGGGTATGCATTAGGGGTAATGGCATACTGGATTGACCCATCTCCGAGAAGGCTACATACATGTTATGTTGAGTCACAAGCGCTTCTCGTGGTGACAACGTTATTGTCATCCTTAGACTTGAAGTCACTACATTATCTATTGTGGATTATTGTGATTTTGGTAGCGTCAAACGCTACACCGTGATTGGGTAGCTATAAAGGCGTGTACCGGATACAATAAGAAGCAAGCATAGAGATCGTAGTAGACATATATAGAATTTCTCCCTCCCACATAACAGAAGCAAATACCCTAGGCCACTCGAGGGATAGTGCTTATCGAATTTCTGGCAAGACTCAAATAAATCAATATGGGATATCGATGTTGTTTGCACGAATAAGGCTATTCCCAGGATCGAGAAACTATTTATTGGATATACGTGTGTGACTTGTATATCTTGTGTCCAATATGGATATTGAAACAAAGGGATGAGACAATTACTTTCACAAGGTTGGTCGGGTGACTATTGTATAAGTTATCTGGAATGGATATCTTGCTAGAGACCGCTCCATATTAAAAAACTGTTGCTACCAACTAGATAGAACATATGCGGTCACACTCCTAATAGGGTTGAGCTAGATTTGGTAATTAATTAATATGATTGATTAATTAGAAGGATCACTTTGCAATGCCTTACAAACTTAGTAGGACTAATATGCAAGGGAGGGACTAATCTGAATTCATGTGGGATTAGGAAGGGCCTTTAGGTAGTTGACAAGGAGTTGTTGGACTATATAAAGGATGCTCCTAGATTCCTTACCATACTAATGCTCATAACATAAGTTGAGTGGGAAGGAAACAAAGAGAGAGAGCAAGACCACAAGGAGGCCGAAGCCCCCTGCGTCGGCCCCTTACCCGTCGGCCACAAAGAGAGGCTGAAGCCCTCTCTTTGATCCTCGTTGTGTTATTTCTTCTTCCTCTTCCCACGGTCCAAGATAGAACAAAGGATTAGGAACATCTAGACATCAACCCTAGGCGTGGATCAATCGTAGATACGTGACACAATTCACGTTACAAGTCATCACGGGAGATCTCTAATGTGTGTGAATTGTTTCTTTCTTTACCATCGTTACGGTTCTCTTCCTGTGATACTTGGAGTGTCTTGAATGGATAATTCTTTATTCCGCTGCGTATCCATGATCAAAACCCTACGGCTAAGACTCCCGTGAGTTCTTCATTATCCTTAGATAATGGTACAAATGGTAAGAGTGTGAATCAAAAGGAATACAGAGGTATGATCGATACATTATTGTATTTAACTGCTAGTGAACCAGATATTATGTTTAATGTTCGTTTGTGTGCAAGGTATCAAGCATATCCTAAGGAATGTCACTTATTTATTGTCAAGAGGATCTTTAGATATCTAAACTGTACCAAAGACTTGGGGCTTTGGTATCCAAGAAGGTATAATTTCTTTTTGAGTGGTTATTCATATGCAGAATTTGCAGGATATAAGGTTGACAGGAAAAGTACTTCAAGGTGTTGCCGATTCCTTTGCTCATCATTGATTAGTTGGCATTCAAATACACAAAATGCAATGGCCTTGTTAACTGCAGAAGCTGAATACATAGCAGCTTGAGCTTGCTGATCACAAGTGTTATGAATTATTCAACAAATGAGAGATCTTGGATATGAATTCATAGAAGTTCCCATCAAATGTGAAAATACAAGTGTCATTTCAGTTACAAAGAACACTGTGCAACACTCCAGAACTAAGCATATTGATGTAAGACACCATTTCATAAGGGATCATGCTGAGAAAGGTGATTTGTCTTTTATCTTTTATACCTACTTCTATACAGGTTGCTGATATTTTCCCTAAACCATTGCCAGGTGAGAGGTTTGCATCTCTAAGGCTTGAATTGGGCATGCTGAACAAAGATGCATTGGTTTGGGGGGTATTAGATCATATATGCTATGTTTGTAAAAAACTCAAAGCGTTGGAACATTAATTTCCTAGCCTTGGAAGTATTATCCAAAGCTTTAAAGTTGTCTTTTGTGTCTGCATTCCCCAAAGCGTTGGACTTCTCCTTCAAAGCGTTGGAGAATAAAACTGCTAATTTTGTTCAATAATTGGGTCAATAATTATTGGCATTATCTTAATATATATTAGCTGATTATTGATAACTCCACAATTGGAGTTATATTCTTATGTGATTACTTATCATTTTGCATGCAGTCTGATGCATTTACATGAGTTTTGGGCCAATTCTTGTTAGTTTGGAGCATGTACGAGCATTTGAACTTAATTGTCGAATCCAGGTGTTTTTCCATGTGTTTATGCTATATTTGTCTCGTTTGATATTCCGGTATATTTTACTGTTGTGGATTTCAGAAGTCGAGAGCTTGGAGCGGGAGCATACGAACTTCGGAAGCGAGGAATGCTCAAGAGACATGTTCGGGAAGTTGGGCAAAGAGGAAAAGCTTGAAAAAGTGAAGAGAAAGCAACATGGAGAAAAGTGTTCTCATGAACACTATTGGTGTTCACAAGAACAACAACACTTAGAAGATTTTCAAGGCTCAAGCAGGTGTTCACATGAGCAGAAAACATGTTCACAAGAGCATGTTCACAGGAGCAAAAAAAGTGTTCACAGGAGGGTGTTCATGCGAACAGAATCTGAAATTCAGCCAAACTCTTGGGGTTCATTTGTAATACTGAGAAACTTGTTTAGAAACTTTGGGAAACGTATTTTGGTGACCTAGGGGACGTTTTGGGGAGTAGGATATTGTAGGAGACGTGTTTGGGAGCTTGGGAGCGTTCTTGGAGCTTTGGATCAATCGTTTGAATTCTCTACTCTTCTTTTCTTTAGTTTTTGCTTATGATCAACTTGAAACGTGTTATTTGGATCATGAGTAAGCGTAGCTAAGTCTTTTATTCAGGATATCTCGTAAGGAACTAGGGTTTGACACCACATTTTGGTAATTTGTGGATTTGGTTTCATGTATATAGCTTAATTGAATGTGGTTTGTTTAGTTATGTGCGATTTATGATCTTAATCATTCTTTCGTATTGTTAGACGTAGCAATAGGATTGATTTATGTTATGAATGTTAGAGGAATCAATATTCATTTTCGGATCTTGAATCGTGCACTAGCTGTATCTTGGGTTGAGGAATCTTGCTAGTTGGCTAAAAACTAAGAGTATATCACAAGAAATTAACGCGTATTTAAACTTGAGTAGGCTAGAGGAATCAGGTACAAGGGTTTAAATACAGTCTTTGGCTGATGAATCTTCAAAGTAATTGTGCCCGTTTAGCTAAATAAAACGCATTCTTGTTACTTGAACATAAATCTTAAGTGATGTGAATTCCCTAGTGAACCCGTAGAGATACCCTGAACTTTTCCACATATTAAGTAATTTCAGCAATCAATCTTGTTAATCGTGCGATTATTCAAGCGATTAATTTAGTAGTTGTCTTTTAATTTTGTAGAATTAGTAAAAAAAAATCATCTTGCTTGCCCACGAAAGGTAAAGAAATAATAACTAGCTTACAAGAAGTCTCTTGGGATTCGATAAACCCGGATTTCTGGATGATACTAATCAAGACGGCCGTAAACTTGTATTATAAATGTTCAGAGAATATTCGAGACATCCTAAAAAATCTTTTCAGATACACTTTTAAATTAATTTTAAAAGAGTCCTTTTTGTACTTCAAGTTTGACTCTTTTCCTACTTATAAGGCAAACATTCCGGGCTTTTCTCTCTATCTTTCTCAATATCTATCTACGTCTCTCGATCTCTCTCTCTCTCTCTCAACTCTCTCTCTCTCTCTCTGTCTCTTCTAAAACCCTAAACCCAGTGGAGCACAAATTACAGACGGTTCTGCAGAAAGTTCAGGGATCACCAATGAGGAAGAAGAGAAGAGAAAATACGAAGGCAGAGATAACAATCTCTAACTCAGACTCAGAGAGGACTGGCAGCATGCAAGAATTTTCACCTCCAGAAAAGAAGATCAAAAAGGAGAATGAAGTGCACGAAACAGGGTCTGAATCTTAAAAAGTACAGGGAGAAGTTATGAAGGAACAGGGAAAAAGCAAGAAGGATCACGGTGATCAAACTACAGAGAAAAATAAAGGAGGAGAAAAGAAGAAAAGCCTGAAGGTGAGAAGAAGGATGATCAGAATCCAAAGAATAAGAAGCCAGAGGAGAATAAGGATGGTCAGAATTTAGAGAAGAAGACAAGAGTAAGGCACAGTACCGTGAAGGTAAAGGGCAAAGGGGTATGGACATGGTAATAATTTACTTCCTACATCACGGTTCTTAAATTCTGAATTTAGGGCTATATGGATGGATGGTCATGCATCTTCTAAGATAGCATATTATAGTATGATTTGTGAAGAGTTATTAGATGAATTGGATATTGACTGCATAAGAAAATTTGAGATTCATCTGTTTGGAAGATGTGAAACCCTACTTCTGAGGCATATCCTAGGTTAACAAGATTGTTCTATATGAATCTTGTTCAAGAGGATGATGATAGTTATGTCTTAACATCTAGGGTAGCTGGTGTGGCTATGTGATTGGATCATAATGTTTTTGTCAAGGTTTTGGGATTTCCTAGGAAGTATAAAGTTCATGAACATCCTGATAGGAAGAAGTGTTTAGAAAAGGCAAAGTCTGAGTTCTTTTTATAAGGTACACCATCTGGACCTAAGAAATTGACACATTCTGTGTTAAATTATGAAGCCAGGATATTGTTTTCCATCATTATGAGGTGTATTGTCCCTTGAGAGCTTTCAAAGGAACTGGTAACTGATAGGGTATTGATTCTGATGTACTTGGTATGTCAAGGCTTTGACATTGATTTGCCTAGTGTGATTATGGAGCATATGGTATACTGTGGTACTAGGACCAGGAATCATTCACTACCCTATGCAAATCTGTTGCCACTTTTCTTTGATCATTTTGAGGTTTCTGTGAAGGATGAGGAGAAGATTACAACTAGTTTTGGTTTGGTGGATGAGAGTTCTCTCCAAAGGATTGGAGTTGTGCAGACTTGTAAGGGTAGCTCGAAATTCTATTCCGAGTTGTCTGCAAGTGAGCTTAAAGAGAAGAACTTCAACAAGTCTAAATCTACAAAAACACCAAAGGCTTCAACCTATCTGGATTTTTCTCAAACTATTGACAGAATTGAGAACATGGAAGTTGGATTGTAGGATTTGAGGCAAGGTTAATTTGAATGACAACTTTGTTGCTCTAAAACATCAGCATGATGAATTAGAGGAACATAAGATCTTACTGACTGAGAAACTTGAAGAATCAAAGAGAGTTGTTGTCACGACCAACTTTTTTTCTTTAAATTGATTAAGAATTTATCAGAGTAAACGCTTGCTTTTTCGGCCGCGACAAAAATACGAACCGTATCGCTTTTCAATAAAAGATAGCGGAAGGTTAGAAATAGATAATTTCAGTTAGAAGTTATTTTTCCTATTCAATTAGTAAATAAAAGATCACAAGTATCAAATACAAGAATCTTAACAAACAATAGAATAAATTTGGAAACAATTTATAAATCTAGCCCGTCTATAGTATTCGATCGATCCGGTCCAGTACCTGTAGATATCTTAGAGTGAGCACAAAGCCCAGTAGGTAGCGCATGACCACTAGAGTAGAAATATAATAATCAATTAAAATGTAAAATCGATCACGAATAACATAATTATCATGCTTACATCATGCGAATAACAAACAATAACTTAACAATCAACAAATAAGCAGATAATCAAGTATAGACCCTAATTACAATAGACGTGAGAACTATATTTCCCCTACCTCAATATTAGCTTCATGATAGCAACTTTGAACCGATAAAAGCACCTCCAAACATATTATCTCAGAATATCTCTACTATCTCACTTATCGATAGTTGAATCGAATCTGGAATGAGAAATAATTAAATCATTGGACCCTATTTATAGAATTCAGCGACCAATCAGATCACGACAAGTCGTCAGGGCATGTGGCGTGCATGCATCGCAAGGGCCACCACACGCTGACACGTGTCCCCCTATGTGTCATTCATGCAAGGGGAAGGCCTATATGCATGACACGTGTCTTCACCGCGTTTCAATAATGCACAAACTTATGCTCATGTGCATGACACGTGTTCCCCCTACGTGTCGCGCATGCACGGGTAGTCACAGATGTTGTGACACGTGTCCCTCGCGTGTTACACATTTATTGGCAAAATATAATTGCTTATCATCAACCATCGCATCAGATAAATATGTATTTTAGTCATGCAAGCATATAACAAGCCACATATCACAAGATGCATACATATGTACTTAATTATCACTTAAGGTACTAATTATCACTAATTATCCCTAGATATTTTTATTCTTAATTTAGAAATAAAATGAGAAATTACAACTTTCTGTGTATTTCTGGACAAGCTTAATTTTAATGGTTTTGTAGTTATGGTCTTATCTATCAACTACTGAAGAATTAAACGTTAAAAAATTGAAGTAATATAAGCTTAAAAAATACGGTCATTACATTATTCCCTACTTATAAAAATTGCGTCCTCGAAATTTGAATTTTAAATCTTATGTGTTTCTATTTCAAAAATCATTTTATCATGACTTAAACAATCTCATCGCTTTCACATAGCAAGGCAACGTGCCTACACAACTCCCCTTGCGCCCTGGCATAACTCTATTAGATCAAGTTTGCTAAGACTGAGTCCCGTGCGTAGGTGAAGAGCGATGCAGGTACCACACTCCACCGCAAAACCTATCCGGCATACCTCGCTTGGATCAAATTAGCCACGACCGATTCCCGCGCGAAATGTCGGGTAAGGTGGATTTAACACACCTGGCTGGCTCACGCTCTGATACCAAATGTCACGACCCGACCTTTTTGCTTTGAGTTGATTAAGAATTTATCTGTGTAAACGCTTGCTTTTTGGCCGCGACAGAAATACGAACCATATCGCTTTTTCATAAAAGATAGCGGAAGCTAGGGCTGAGCAGAAACCGGCCAACCCGGCCGACCCGACCGACCCAACCCGAATCAACCCGGTAAAACACAAAACCGAATATATTTGGATTGGGTTTGGGTTTAAACACTCCAACCCGCCAGCTATCGGGTCGGTTTGCGGGTTGAAAATTTTAAACCCCTATATACCCGGCCCGACCCGTTGTCCACCACTCAATATAAAAATACACAAATAATACTTATCCATATCTACCACTAGTACTTCCCCAGACCCCACCTACTATTTTACTAGCTTTTGTTGTGATAGAGATGAAAAAGAGAGAGAGAGAGAGACGAGAGAAAATGAGAGAGGAAGAGAGAGATAGATGAGAGAGAAAGAGGGGTAACTTCACCTTCGATTCAACGCAGAGAGGGCCGAGAGAAGCATCTAATTGTGAAGGGCGATTTCTTCGATTGTCTAACACATCAGGCTCAGGGAGAGAAGGAAGGGCGTCTGGTGAAAGGCGATTTCTTCGATTTGTGAAGAAGACGATGCAGACGTCGCTTCTCGGATGTGTCCCGTAATTCTTCTTCGTCTCCGACCGCCATATTTCCGGCGAGGCCACCCGCTATCATTATCTTCCACGGCTTGCCTTCTTCCACATCTCCGAACTCCGAATCTGAACCATATCGCAACTATAACAGTATTTTTTCGGGCAAACCCGGCAAACCCGCCGAACCCGGCGAACCCGAACGTAACCGGTTTCAGTGGTGTTCCGATCAGGTTCGGACCGAGAATAGCCAGACCCGGAGAGGTCAGGTCGGACGCCATATTGGGCAAAAACCCGGCCGACCCGACCCGTGCTCAGCCCTAGCGGAAGCTTAGAAATACACAATTTCAATAGAAAGTTATTTTTCCTATTCAATTAGTAAATAATAGTTGACAAATATCAAATCCAAGAATCTTAACAAATAGTTAAATAAATTTGGAAACAATTTATAAATCTAGCCTATCTATAGTCTTCAATCGATCCGGTCCGGCACCTGTAGATATTTTAGGGTGAGAAAAAAGCCAAGTATGTACCACCTAACCACTTGCGTAGAAATAAAATAATCAATTAACCTGTAACATCAATCACGAATCACATAATTATCATGCTTTATACATCATGCAAATAACAAACAATCAATATATAAGCATAAAATCACGTATAGATCGTAATTACAGTTGATGTGAAAACTGTATTTCACCTACCTCAATATTAGCTTCATGATAGAAACTTTGAAGCGATGAAAGCAGCTCCAAACATATTATCTCAGAATATCTCTACTATCTCTCTATCTCACTTATCGGTAGTTGAATCGAATATGGAATGAGAAATAACTAAAGCTCTAAGAACTATTTATAGGATTCAGCGACCAATTAGATCGCGACGAGTCGTCAGGTCACGTGGCGTGCATGCAGCGCAACGGCCCCCACACGCTCACACGTGTCCCCATATGTGTCATTCATGCAAAGAGTAGGCCTATATGCATGACATGTGTCCTCACTGCATGTCAATCATGCAAAAACTATGCTCTTGTGTGTGACACGTGTCCCCCCTACGTATCACGCATACAGGGACAGTCACAGATGTTGCAACTCGTGTCCCTCTGCGTGTCACACATTTATTTGGCCAAATCTGAATGCTTATCCTCAACCATCGCGTCAAATAAACATGTATTTTAGTCACTTTAAGCATATAACAAGCCACATATCACAAGATGTACATATGTACTTAATTAGAACTTAAGCTACTAATTATAACTAAATATTTTATCCTTAATTTAGCAATAAAATAAGATATTACGACTTTTGGTGTATTTTCTGTACGAGCTTAATTTTAATATTTTTGCCATTTTGGGATTTTCTATCAACTACTAAACAATTAAATGTGAAATATATAAGCTTAAGAGTTACAGTTATTATAGTTTTAACAAAATTTTCTAGCTCAGAACACAACCTCAGCTTGATGCTTGGAGGAAGTTTACAATCAGTTCACAAACAAGGTATTGGATACAATCCAAACTTCCATGAAAGAACAATAATGATTTTGTGAAAGCTAGTAGTAAACATTCTCCTAAATGCTTTTATTGGGTAAACTTGGTCATGAGGAATACTTTTTCATTTCATCTTAAGGGATAAGTAAGACAAATTTGGGTTCCAAAATGGATCAGACCTCCTAACATGGTTGATCCTGAGTGTAAATCCAAATATAACACCCGGTCTAAAAGCTGGGTAAGGTATTGATTGGTATATGCGGTTTGTCACAAAGAATAAGGATCAGAAGTGGATTATGGATACTGGTTGTTCCAGACACATGAGTGATAAGAGTTCTTTGTTTTCATGACTAGAAGAACAATCTGGGGTAACAATCACACTTGGTTACCAAGGGAAGTGCAATATTGTTGGCATTCGTAAAGTTGGTAGTAATTCTGCATATTCTATGTCAGATGCCTATTTAGTTGATGGTTTGAATTTTAATTTGCTTAGTGTTTCTCAATTTTGTGACAAATCAACAAGGTAATTTTTTACAAGGAGAAATGTGTGATGCAAGATGAGAAATCTGGTGATTGTATCTGCACAGCTCCTAGGTCAGATAATGTCTATTCTTTGAATATTAACCATGATGCAGAAAATAGTCGAAAGTTTCTCAAATCCTTGAAATAAGATTCAAAGCTCTGGCACAGAAAGATCAAGACTTAGTTAGAGTATTGTCATCCATAAAATTCAAGGATGAAGATGTTTGTAAGGCTTGTGCTCAAGGTAAACAGACAAGGAGCTATTTTAAGCTTAAGAACTTTGTAAGTACTTCTAGACCTATTGAACTGCTTCATATGAACTTGTGTGGTCCTATAATATTTGAAAGGGGTGTAAGCAGGTAGATATGTAGTATAAATACTCTAGAAGGGGGGGTTGAATAGAGTATGCCCATTTTTTGAAAATCTTGTAGAAGAGAAGAGTTTCTAAGAAGAGCAATGAAGTTTAGTGCCTTTAAAACAGTTTCAAGCCTTTGGAATGAAATACAGTGTAAGTAAAAACATATAAGTCTTTTTCAAGTCCTTGAAAAGAGTTTCAAACCCTTGAAAACAGACTAGTTTGAATGCTGTAAAAATTAAGTATGTAAATGAAACTATAAATGCAAGAGACACATGATTTATAGAGTTCAGTCCACTTTGACCTACGTTTCTACCTCACGGATCTTCTCCCTGCAGGATTTTCAACACAATTCTTATTAATCAAAAGCTAATCCCTATATCTCAAGCACAGAGATATGCCTTACTCTGTTACAGCTTGTGGTTCTCTCTAGTCTATCTAGTACCGGCTCTACCTAATTTATTAACTAAGAATTATCTGTTGTTCACTTTGAGAAATCCTTGAGAATGAGAGATAGAAGTAGTATAAGAATGATATACAAATTAAACTCAGAATAGAAGAACACTGTAAGTGGAACTAAAGTGAAGAATGCAGTGATCTTATGTGAGATGGATTGTGAGAATGATGTGCTTCTTTGATGCTTGTCAATCCTGAAATGTGTCTCTCTTTTTGCTTGTGTCTATTGCTTCAAAATGAGCTCTATTTATATAGCTCAGATTCTCTATAAACTTTCCTTGATTTTCATCAACAAAATTACTGCTCTGTAGGCAACAGTGTTGACTCTTTTAACTACCTTCTCCAACGGATAGTTGATCACAAATCTTCTGAGATATTGTTCTGATCTTGTCTTTAAACAAATTGAGAAGTTTTCAAGAATGTTTGATTGATCACAGAATCACATTCTCTCCAAGTTTCCTTTTCTGCAAAATCCAGATTAGGAAACCAATCCTGCAAACTAGGAAATAATATTTTCCTGCAAAACTGAGTCAAACAGATAGATTTAGATAGTGTTAAATAAAACAAAATAGTTTTTCTTTCATCATCAATTAATTGCAGATCAAGCATAGGGGTGAAAGAGGTAGAATCAAATCAGAAGAGTTCATCAGAGCTTTCTAGTGAGCAAAATTATCTCCACAAAATAGAGGAGGTCTGTAAGCAGCTATTCCCTGTGAGAAACCACCATCACTTGCAGTACTCATGATCACCAGATGGTTAAATATATATAGTGATACAAGCTCTGATACCAATTGAAAGGGGATTAAGCAGGTAGATATGTAGTAGAAATACTCTAGAAGGGGGTTGAATAGAGTATGCCATTTTTTTTGAAAAACTTGTAGAAGCGAAGAATTTCTGAGAAGAGGAATGAAGTTCAAGGCCTTGAAAACAGTTTCAAGCCTTTAAAATGAAATACAGTTTAAGAAAAAACAGATAAGTCCTTTTCAAGGCCTTGAAAAGAGTTTCAAACCCTTGAAAACAGACTAGTTTGAATGCTGTAAAAACTAAGTATGCAAATGAAACTGTAAATGCAAGAGACACAGGATTTATAGAGTTCAGTCCACTTGGACCTACGTCTCTACATCAGGGATCTTGTCCCTGCAAATTTTCAACACAATTCTTATTAATAAAAGGTAAGCCCTATATCTCAAGCACAGAGATATGCCTTACTCTGTTACTACTTGTGGTTCTCTCTAACCTATATAGTACCTGCTCTAGTTAACTGATTAACTTAGAATTCAGTATTGTTAAATTTTAACAATCCTTGAGAATGAGAGCTAGAAGTATTATAAGAATGATCCACAAATAAAGTACAAGTCAGAAGAACATTGGAAATGTAGAACTGCAGTGAAGAATGCAGTGATCTTCCGTGACATGGATTGTGAGAATGGTGTGCTGCTTTGATGCTTGTCAATCCTGAAATGTGTATCTCTTTTTGCCCATTGAGTGTTGTGTCAGTTGCTTCAAAATGATCTCTATTTATATAGCTCAGATGCTCTGCAAATCTTCCCTGATTTTCATCAACAAACTTCCTGCTTTGTAGGCAACAACTTTGACTCTTTTAACAGCCTTCTCCAACGGATAGCTGATCACAAATCTCCAGAGATATTGTTCTGATCTTGTCTTTAAACAAATTAAGAATCTGTCAAGAATGTCTGATTGATCATAGAATCACATTCTCTCCAAGTTTCCTTTCCAGAAAAATCCAGATTAGGAAACCAATCCTGCAAACTAAGAAATAATATTTCCCTGAAAAATTGAGTCAAACAGATGGATTTAGATAGTGTTAAATAAATCAGAATAATTTGTATTTCATTATCAATTAATAGCATATCAAGAATAGGGGTGAAAGAGGTAGAATCAAATCAGAAGAGTTCAGAAAAACTCCCCGTAATTATATGCATACAGATCAGGCAAATAGCTATGCTACTTCAAGCCTATGAAACCTGATTTAAGGCTTTGAAAACTGGTTCAAGGCCTTGACATAGCTGCTATTTCAAGCCTGTGAAACCTGTAAACTTACAAGATTCAAAACTCCAAAGAGTAAGCAATACATGCTAGTTGTTGTTTGTTTTTTTTTTTTTTTCTAGATTTACTTGGGTCATGTTCTTAATAGAAAGGTATGAAGACCTGTCAGAAGTTTCAAAGCTTTGTAAAGAGTTACTGACTTCTAAAAACCTACCTTACTTCTATTAAGAGTGATCATGGTAGATTAATCAATTAGAATTTGATTTGTTCTGTGCAAAGAATGGAATTTCTCACAATTTTTCAGCTCCTGGAACTCCTCAACAGAATGGATTAGTTGAAGGGAAAAAAAATCATGAAGATATTTCTAAGACAACGCTTTTGGAAAATCATTTGCCAAAATTTTCTGGGCAGAAGCTGTGAATTTTGTCAAATATATTTATATCAGGTGCTTGATCAGACCTATTTTGAAGAAAACCCCTTACGAACTGTTTAAAGGTAGAAAGCCAAATATTTCTTATTTCAAACCTTTTGGCTGCACTTGCTTTTGATCGGAATAATATGGTGTGAATAAACGAGAAAAATAACCAACTTTAAATATTCTTCTATCACATGTTAATGTGACTCGAGAGTCGAACCCAAGGGATCGGGGAAATTGCAAATACACGAAGCAAGGTATCCTAAGATGATGCACAAGAGTGACAGAGATTGAGTTTGAAGTGTTTTGAATGACTAACTAAGGACTAAGGTGAACTACCTAATTACTTTCAAGAAAAAGTCTAAGAAGAGTTCAAGTAGATTGAGTCGAGTTTAAGAAATATTAGAGAACAATGGGTTAGGGTATTGAATCTTGTTTAAGCATCTTGGGTTAATGTTAATTTCAACATTTCAATCCAGACTAGCTACAAGCTCTAGTCACAATTCGGTAATCCAAAAAGAACGGACACAGTGGTCTATATCAACGGCATAAACTAACTGCTGAGAGAAGGCTTAATCTATCTCAGAGATTATAAACCATTTAATCTTGAAGAGAAAATCACATGTAAACTGCATAAACTATTTTGATTGCATAGACCATCTCTTAGAATGACCTATCTAATCGGAAACAATATATTCCTGCCAGTAAGATCTTGCAACTCAAAAATTGAACATAAAATCAGATGCTTCCATCACAATCCACACAAAATCACATCAGAGTATGTATGAAATTGGATTGCACATCACCATCATATGTTCTAAGCCAATATTCTGAAATTGCAATACTACGATTGAAAAGTCTAAACTGAACATCAAACCCAATTCACTCAAACATTCATCAATACCCTAAACCCATATTAGTTTAGTTGAGAGACATTGAAACTAAAGCAATAACAAAGCTGAATTGAGAAGAAGAAGAAGAAGGAAAGAAATTGCTCATTGTCCAGAAAGTTTGGCGTGCTTGGTGCTCGTCGAATCCAATCCCAGCAGCCCCTTCTCCTCCCTCTTCTTTCTCTGCCTTTTGTCGCTGCTACTGCTGCGTTTTTCCCTCCAAATCCGTTGCTGTCCAGGTCTGAAATAGCCTCTGTCCAGATCTGATTTCTATCCCCCCGATGTCTAGGTCTGATCGTCCCCTTTTCTACGCTGCCCTCTCTTCTTCCTTTTCTTCTCTCTGCGATTTCTTCTAGGTCTTTTTTTTCTTTTCTCAGACTTCCTCTAGGTTTCTTCTTTTAGACCTCCCTTGTGGCCCCTTTCTTGCATCCCATAAAAGGGTTTCAAATCAACCCCAAACAGATTCTAAAATGTTAAAAAAATGCCACCATCACTTTAGAAATCACACAAACAGCCCCACTTGTCTCCTTGTTATACTTTGTTCTCTCCATTCTTCACTTCTCGATTCCGAGCCCGTCTTTACGTTTAAGCGACATTTTGACGCATCACTCAACATTATCCTGGTGCAGACAATGTCACCAAACATAAATCCACATTACTCAAGTAAAGCACTAGTCTAGATGACAATTTTATGAAATATGAGCATAAAATCACTTAATTCAAAATAAATGAAAACGTGCATCGTTTCTGAATAATTATACCAAGAAATACACTGAATTAGGCCTAAAATAGCTATCAATTAGATAGCGATCAACACCCCCACACTTGCTTCTTTGCTAGTCCTCAAGCAAAATAAAATGAAAAGAGTTGCAGAACACATTTTACTAATAAACTAGCAGCCATACCGAACAGTGCACTCAAAGAAGGATTTACATCCACACTCAAATTATAAAGAAGAGGCTATGTACTTCATTAAACCAATAGAGTCAGGCTATGGTCTCAGTCAGTTTTTTTCCACATTGATTCAAAATATATACAAACACATAGCAAACCCTCGTATCAAAACATTAACAACTCCGGTGCTTAAAAGTAGTCCCTCATGCAAAAACAAATTGTCACTCCATCAACAAAAAGGTTTAAGTAGTCTAACTGCCTCCTCCTTCCATTTGTAATTTTCTCGTTTGACTCGAAATTGACAAGCATCCGGAAAGATACACTCTCTCAAGCACAATTTCAGATTTTACATAGAACTATTGCATTGCTCATTCGACTTAACTTCTAGGAATTTTACTCACTTAAACAGTGCCGAACCATTAGATCTACTTAGCCCTTGTAGCGGATGCGGGTGCCAGTGACTCCCAGCTCATTTCAAAGCTTAGGGCACTAAGATTTAATACTCTCCTACGGGCTCGCATCCGAGCTAAGCACCCCCGGAACGAATAACAACAATTAAGCACATTGGTGCAGTTTTTTTCTTTTTTTCTTCTTTTTTTTCCATTTTTAATATGAAAATTGAACCAAGCATAACATAAACGAAATATCGCGCATTTCTCAACATGCTTAGCAATCTCGAGTCAAATGAAAATTTTACAAAGTTCAGGAGCAAGCGAATAGAATCATCTCCCCGTGATGATAATGAAATGAAACTTACAATCTGCATGACAGACTAATCCTAAGCAAGGGCTCGCTTATGCACTCTACTAAAATTTGCTATAATCCTGTATATGTTTCAAATCAAATCACTCAGATAAAAACGGAAAATCAACATTAGCCGTTGGGAACTCCACCAATTTAATTATGTATACCTCCATGTTTCCTAAGTTCTTTGTAATTTTTTTAATTTTTTAGCCCATTTTTTACAAGAACCACAAAGAACCACACCCCCGCACTTAAACTGTGCAGTGTCCACAGTGCACAATGCAACAAGGAGAAACAAAAAGGGGTGCAGCAACAGTGGTAGAGCAAGCAGGAAACCATCGACACCAGCATATTTTTCTCCTTAAAATTGATTGGTCAGTGAATCCAATGACAAATACCAACCCTCTAACCTGACCACATCCTACATGATCTCTTATCACAAACATGACATCGTATTCTCCTAATAGTTCAAGGTACTTTAACAAATTCAGGTCAGGATCTACTTGTGACACCAAGAAGATCAATAGATAGTTGCCTGTCATATAATATGCTCCCAAACCAAGTGTGCGACCAATGAAACCATGACACATAGCATTAGAGAGAATGACGCACAATTGCAGTGCAAGTGTGTTTGTGGTAAAAAATAAATAAATAAAAAATAAATAAATAACAGTAAAGAAAGAGAGGGTTTTAGGACTTCCCTGATGAGAGGCCTATGAGAATGGGCACATGAGACTTTGGATCACCCGGGTGCAACAGTCAGGAACAATACATCGAAGACTCTCCAGGGAAATAACTTGATGCTTGCAAAGCATCCCAGGCCAAAGTGTGGAACTATCACTGGCAGCACTTGCAGCATATTCAAGTAGATGTAACAATTTCCCAACCATTTCATGATACAGTAGAGACCCATTATGTGCAATTCCACACATCAAACCACCATTAACCGCTTATTGAATCCAAAATGCATAGTTCACCCCGTGTTGAGTTAAGAGCATATCCAAGCTTCCAATGTGATCTACAGTATCACGGTGCAAAGTTCCTTGAATTCTGAACAGAGGGCTCCACAAATGTCTTAGCCTCAGGGTTCGGTTAGATGCTTAAAATTGACCTTCAAATCTGACTTGCTGGAGAACCGGGTCAATGGTGGTTGTGGTCTAAACATAAATGAACAGAGGGAAGCCATTCTCCTAGTGCGTTCCAAATCACGACTACAAGGAGATGAAGAGAGTTGATTATGGATGGTGCTTGATCTGGTGCAAGTAGAGAATGATGGTGCTGGAAGTGCCTGGACTTTTCTTTATCATCTCTTCTGTAAACTTTTGGGCACTTTTCACCTGCAACCACAACACGAGTACACCAATCAATAGCACATGTTCAACACAAGGTTATCAACTAACTCAAATCCAACTACTGACTCAATCTTAACTAAATCTAACAAAGGAAAATCACAGAGATAACAACTAAATAAACAATAAACCAAACTAAAAATCCGGGCCGCCTCCCAGTAGCGCTAAGTTTAACGTCTTCAGCCAGACGTGTGCCAAGTCAGATCTTCTTGTCATAAACAGGATCCACTAAGTGGAGTGTTTCAATATTAGTGGTCTGCTCAAGGGTACCCATGACTGGTTTAAGCATCTGACCATTAACAACTAATACACTACCATCACTGAGATTACGGATACGAACTGCTCCAGAAGGAAACGCTTCGACAACCTCAAATGGTCCAGTCCATCTAGACCTTAATTTACCAGGGAATAACCGTAATTTGGCATTGAACAACCAAACTTTCTGGTTCGGCTCAAAAGATTTCCACGAAATCATTTTATCGTGAATAAGTTTCATCTTTTCTTTATAAAGTTTTGAGTTCTCATATGCCTCATATCGCATCTCTTCAAGTTCATTAAGTTGGAGCTTCCGATGTTCTCCCGTCGCTTGCACATCAAAATTAAATGCTTTAATTGCCCAATATGCACGGTGTTCTAGCTCTACAGGCAAATGACATGCTTTTCCAAAGACTAAACGGTACGGAGACATTCCAATAGGAGTTTTATATGCTAGGCGGTATGCCCAAAGAGTATATGTAAGCTGTAGGGACCAGTCCTTACGATCAGGCCTGACAGTTTTCTCTAGAATGGATTTTATTTCACGATTTGAGACCTCAACTTGCCCACTAGTCAGGGGGTGGTATGGAGCAGCCAGCTTATGGGTGACAGAGTACTTTCTAAGCAAGGCTTCAAAGGCTCTATGAATGAAATGACTCCCTCCATCACTGATTACAACTCGCGGGGTTCCAAAACGACTAAATATATGATCTCTCATAAACTGAACTACTACCTTGTGATCATTCTTCCTAGTGGCAGCAGCCTCTACCCACTTAGAAACGTAATCAACCACCACAAGAATATACACAAAGCCAAAAGACGGCGGGAACGGTCCCATGAAATCAATTCCCCAAACATCAAAAATTTCACACACTAGGATGGGGCTCAGTGGCATCATATCTCTCTTAGACATATTTCCTGTACATTGGCACTTCTCACACCTCTTATAAAATTCATGTGCATCTCTAAAGAGAGTGGGCCAAAAGAATTCGCATTGAAGAACCTTTGCCGCTGTACGGCGCCCACAAAAATGTCCCCCACATGCTGAGGAGTGACAAAAGGACAATATACTCTCTTGCTAACACTCTGGAATGCATCTCCTCAGTATTTGGTCTGAACACATTTTAAACAAGTGAGGATCCTCCCAAAAATATATTTTAACCTGAGAGCAAAACCTATCCTTTTCCCCCTTAGACCAATGGGTAGGAATCTGACCTATAGCGAGATAATTAACGATGTGACAAAACCAGGGAACTTGTGAATGTGAGACAGCGACGAGCTGCTCATCAGGGAATCGTTCTCTAAACGGAGGAGAGTTAGGAGGCTCATCATCTAGGATTCGAGATAAGTGGTCAGCCACCACATTCTCGGTCCCTTTTCTGTCTCTAATTTCCACATCAAACTCTTGAAGAAATAATACCCAACGGATCAGCCGCGGTTTTGTATCCTTTTTGGCAAAAAGATACCTAAGAGCGGCATGATCAGTGAAAACAACCACCTTGGAACCGAGAATGTATGACCTGATTTTATCTAGAGCAAATAACATAGCAAGCAACTCTTTTTCAGTAGTCGTATAATTCTTTTGAGTTTCATCTAGAGTTTTACTTGCATAATAAATTACAACAGGCAGCCTATCTCTCCTCTGACCTAAAACTGCACCGATAGCATAATCTTAAGCATCACACATTATCTCAAATGGGAGGGAATAATTAGAGGATTGGATGATTGGAGCGGTGGTCAACGCAGCCCTTAGAGTTTCGAATGCCTTTGTGCATTCATCATCAAAATTAAATTGAGTGTCATTCGATAGAAAGGAGCATAATGGTCGTGAAATCTTGCTGAAATCTTTTATGAAACTCCGGTAGAAACCAGCATGTCCTAAGAAGGACCTAACTTGTTTCACCGTTTTCGGTGGTGGGAGACTAGATATCAACTCAACCTTAGCCTTATCAACTTAAATTCCCTCTTTTGACACTATGTGACCTAAGACAATCCCTTATTTTACCATGAAATGACTCTTCTCCCAACTCAAGACCAAATTTGACTCCTGACATCGCTTTAAAACTAGGGACAGATTACTAAGACACTCATCAAACGATGCACCAAAAATAGAAAAATTGTCCATGAATACTTCTAAAAATTTATCAATCATATCAGAAAAAATGGAAATCATGCACCTTTGAAAAGTCGCAGGAGCATTACATAACCCGAATGGCATTCTACGATATGCAAATGTGCCGAACGGACATGTAAACGTCGTTTTTTCTTGGTCCTCTGGGTATACCGCAACCTGATTGTAACCTGAGTACCCGTCAAGGAAGCAATAATAACTCTGTCCTGACAATCTATCTAGAATTTGGTCAATTAATGGGAGAGGAAAGTGGTCCTTTCTAGTGCAAGCATTCAACTTCTTATAATCTATGCATACACGCCAGCCAGTGGTTGTGTGAGTTGGAACTAACTCTCCTTGTGCATTGGGAACTACAGTGATTCCTGATTTCTTAGGAACCACTTGAATGGGGCTCACCCAAGGGCTGTCCGAGATGGGATATATGATTCCCGCATCCAGGAGTTTCACTACTTCTTTCTTAACAACATCTCTCATGTTAGGGTTCAGTCTTCTTTGCATCTCGCGAGAAGGCTTAGAACCCTCTTCTATATGAATTTTGTGCATACAAACTGAATGATCTATCCCTTTTAAGTCGGCCACAGACCACCCGATCGCTTTCTTATTTTCATGCAGAACCTCTACAAGCCTAGACTCTTGATCAGAACTCAAATCAGAAGCTATGATGATAGGTAAGCTATTTTCTGAACCTAGGTATACATACTTAAGACTTGAGGGTAAGGGTTTGAGTTCCAATTGTGGTGGAGCCTCAATCGACGGTGGCATAGTGCTGGCTGAAAGAGGAGGAAGAGACTCAAAATTAGGCATCCTAAAATGTGATTCCGTCTTATACTCTGACCCTAACAATGCTTAAATCTCTTCAATATAAGAAGCTACTTCAGAATGATTAACCTCCAAAAGGGAAAGCAAAGCCTCTAAAGGGTCTGTAGACAACAAACTTGGGAGAGACTCCTCCACAAGTGAATCAAATGCATCAATAAAGAAGCACTCGCCATCGTCGGAGTGGTTCAGACTTTTCATTGCATTAGCCACATTTAGTTTAACCCTCACATTCCCGAAGGCAACTTCCATCACTCCAGTCCTACAACGAATGGTTGCATCGGCCGTAGCCAAGAAAGGACGCCCTAAGATAACTGGAGTGCTTGAATTTGATGTTTCTGGATCCATGTCAAGAACAATAAAGTCAACAGGGAAGAAAAAATTATCAACTTTAAGAATGACATCCTCGACAATACCGCGAGGAAATCTCACTGACCGATCAGCGAGTTGAAGTGTCACAGGGGTAGGTTTTAACTCTCCTATATTTAACTTCTCAAACAAAGCGTAGGGGAGTAAATTAACACTAACTCCTAGGTCAAGAAGTGCTCTATCAATGCAATGTTCTCCTATGACACACGATATTGTGAAAGCCCCTGGATCTTTCAGTTTTGGAGGTGTGTTAGAAGTCAAAATACAACTAACTTTTTCAGTTAAGCGCACTTTCTTTGGGACATGAGATTGAATACGCCTCTTTTGAACACACAAATCCTTCAAAAATTTAGCATATGCAGGGATTTGCTTAATAACATCAAGTAATGGTAAGTTTATTTTAACTTGCTTAAGTAATTCCATGAACTCTTCCCTTTTTCCCTCTTTTGATGGCTTAGATTCGTTTAGAGCATTAGGAAATGGAAATTTTGGGACGTACTTAGTCCCTGGAATTGGTCCATCAAATGAAGCCAATGGAGAATCAGCCTTAGAACTAGAAGTCTCGGGAAAATCAGATTCGTGCTCACACTCTACAACTTTATTCTCGTCTAAACCGACTCCATTATCAACAAGTTTACCACTTCTTAGAACTATCACCGCTTTAACTTTGCCATGGTTTACCTCATTCGTTGAGGCACCATTACGACCCCTAGGATTGTCTTGAGGTTGAGAAGGCAAGGCGCCCTCCTCCCTACGACTCAATGTGGACGCTAACTGTCCTAGCTGGGTCTCTAGCCTACTTATAGCATGAGTGTGACTATTGACAATTTGGCTGGTCTCATCTAACTTACTTAGTGCTTTTAGAACTTTCTCCTCAAAATCATAATTTTACTTAGGTGACTCTCGCATGGGGTTGTGTTGCGCATATTGAGTAGAAGGATCATACCTGGGCCCAGTTGAAAAACCGGGTGGATATAACATACCACTCACATTACTACCTTGCGGCATTTGCTGCAATGGAGCCTCCTGTCCTTGTTGTTTCCATGAGAAATTTGGATGGTTCCTCCAACCTGGATTGTAGTTATTCGAATAAGGGTTGTTGTTCCTATTGTACCCTTGAGCCGCGAACGCTTGATCCTACATACCTGAGTACATTGAAGGACATTCATTAGTGACATGCATATTGCTAGAACAAGTTGCACAAATATCAAGTGAAGATGCAAAAGATGCAATTGAGTTTACTGGGGTACTTTTAGCTGCCAACATCTTATCAAATCTCTCTGTTAATGTGTCTATCTTCCCCTCTAAATGAGAATAATGAGCAACCTCATTAACATCTCTTTTCAGTATCATACTCCCATTTCTACCAGTTTCTACTTGCATTGTCACAGCACGTTGTTTAGAATTACGACTTAGGCTTTCAAAGAGGTCCCACGCTTCATTCTCATTCATTTGTAAAAACTGGCCCTTACATGCAGAGTCTACTACAGTTTGGTGTCGCTCTGAGAGCCCATCATAGAAACTATTACATAGTTCCCATTTCGGAATCTCATGTTGGGGGCAACTTTTAATTAGATTCTTGAATTGCTTCCAACTCTCATGTAACTGTTCACTATCTAATTGACGGAAGCGGCTGATTGCGTGTCTAACTTGGGAGGTCTTCGCAATTGGGAAAAACTGTGCAAGGAATTTCTTTTTCATATCCTCCCATGATGCGATACTTCCTGCAGGTAGAGAGGTAAACCACTCCTTCGCTTCGTCCCTCAAAGAGAAAGGAAAAGCCCGAAGGCACAAATTATCGTCACTCACTCCGCTCACTTTATATGTCATGAATACTTCTGCAACTCCGTCTTTATGTGTATAAGGATTTTCAGGGACAAGACCCCTAAATATAGGAAGCATGGCCAAGACTTGTGGCTTAATTTCGAAGTGAGTCTCACCTAGGTCAGGAAAAACAATACTACTAGGGGAAGTGTATGCAGAGGGGGTGAAGTGGTCAGCCATAGGTCGAATACCATTATTAGCCATGTTGATTATCTGTGGTGTCCGAGAGTTTCTAAGTCTACGCAAAGTTCTCTCTAACTCAGGATCAACAGGAAGTAATGCAAGTTTCAGTGAACGGCGACCAAACATGAAAGAGTGCAAAACAATATGAAGAGCAGGAGAGAAACAAGTATTAAAAATAACAAACTAATGATAATTTTTTTTTAATTTTTTATATTTTTAACTAGATTAAAAGAGGTCCTAAATTACTCAAGTAAAGATAACTAACTAGCCTATATGCAAATGTGTGCCAATCCCCAGCAACGGCGCCAAAAATTTGATCGGAATAATATGGTGTGAATAAACGAGAAAAATAACCAACTTTAAATATTCTTCTATCACACGTTAATGTGACTCGAGAGTCGAACCCAAGGGATCGGGGCAATTGCAAATACACGAAGCAAGGTATCCTAAGATGATGCACAAGAGTGACAGAGATTGAGTTTGAAGTGTTTTAAATGACTAACTAAGGACTAAGGTGAACTACCTAATTACTTTCAAGAAAAAGTCTAAGAAGAGTTCAAGTAGATTGAGTCGAGTTTAAGAAATATTAGAGAACAATGGGTTAGGGTATTGAATCTTGTTTAAGAATCTTGGGTTGATTTTAATTTCAACATTTCAATCCAGACTAGCTACGAGCTCTAGTCACAATTCGGTAATCCAACAAGACAGACACAGTGGTCTATATCAACGGCATAAACTAACTGCTGAGAGAAGGCTTAATCTATCTCATAGATTATAAACCATTTAATCTTGAAGAGAAAATCACATGTAAACTGCATAAACTATTTTGATTGCATAGACCATCTCTTAGAATGACCTATCTAATCGGAAACAGTATATTCCTGCCAGTAAGATCTTGCAACTCAAAAATTGAACATAAAATCTGATGCATCCATCACAATCCACACAAAATCACATCAGAGTATGTATGAAACTGGATTGCACATCACCATCATATGTTCTAAGCCAATATTCTGGAATTGCAATACTACGATTGAAAAGTCTAAACTGAACATCAAACCCAATTCACTCAAACATTCATCAATACCCTAAACCCATATTAGTTTAGTTGAGAGACATTGAAACTAAAGCAATAACAAAGCTGAATTGAGAAGAAGAAGAAGGAAAGAAATTGCTCATTGTCCAGAAAGTTTGGCGTGCTTGGTGCTCGTCGAATCCAATCCCAGCAGCCCCTTCTCCTCCCTCTTCTTTCTCTTCCTTTTGTCGCTGCTACTGCTGCGTTTTTCCCTCCAAATCCGCTGCTGTCCAGGTCTGAAATAGCCTCTGTCCAGATCTGATTTCTTTCCCCCCCGATGTCTAGGTCTGATCGTCCCCTTTTCTACGCTGCCCTCTCTTCTTCCTTTTCTTCTCTCTGCGATTTCTTCTAGGTCTTTTTTTTTTTCTCAGACTTCCTCTAGGTTTCTTCTTTTAGACCTCCCTTTGTGGCCCCTTTCTTGCATCCCATAAATGGGTTTCAAATCAACCCCAAACAGATTCTAAAATGTTAAAAAAATGCCACCATCACTTTAGAAATCACACAAACAGCCCCACTTGTCTCCTTGTTATACTTTGTTCTCTCCATTCTTCACTTCTCGATTCCGAGCCCATCTTTACGTTTAAGCCACATTTTGACGCATCACTCAACATTATCCTGGTGCAAACAATGTCACCAAACATAAATCCACATTACTCAAATAAAGCACTAGTCTAGATGACAATTTTATGAAATATGAGCATAAATCCACTTAATTCAAAATAAATGAAAACATGCATCGTTTCTGAATAATTATACCAAGAAATACACTGAATTAGGCCTAAAATAGCTATAAATTAGATAGCGATCAGCTTTGTTCATAGCAGTGGTAAAGATAATCTTGACATGTTTGATGCTAGAAGTGATGAAGGTAGTTTTCTGCGTTACTCTTTAACAAGCAAAGCCTATAGAGTTATTGATAAGAGAATCAAAGTTGTTGAGGAAAGTATTAATGTTATCTTTGATGAAAACAGTGATAGTTCTTTGAGTGAAGTTTTTGCATATTTGAATTTGAACAAGAATGATTCAGATGATGAAGCTGGTACAAAGAAAGGTAGTAAAACTGGCCTGCAGGAACACAGAAAGTATTTTCAAAGCCTTGAAGATAGCTGTCAAAGCCTTGAAACAGGATCTCAAAGAATACATAGTGGATCACCCACTACATCAACTTCTCAAGGCCTTGAAAAAATTCATGCCGAACCAGAAACATGGACTCAAAGGAAAAAGTTCAGACTTCAGATATTCATCATCCCATCCAGTAGATAACCTCATTTCTAATCCAACTAATGGTACAGAGACTAGATCTCAATTAAAGAATCTTTGTGCTTTTTCCTTTATTCTCTTTTAAAACCAAAAAATTTGAAAGAGACACTACAAGAAGCAGGCTGGATTATTGATATACAAAATGAGTTGAATGCATTTGAGAGGAACAAAGTGTTTAATTTGGTTCCTCCTCCCAAGAACCGAATTCCGATTGGAACCAGGTGGGTGTTCAGAAACAAGTTGGATGAAATAGCAAAGTAATCAGAAACAAAGCCAGACTTGAGGCTCAGGGATACAATCAAGAAAAAGTATTGACTATAAGGAGACTTTTTGCAGTAACCCTCATATTTATGTTGCACGTTTGTGTTTTAAGGGATATGAGTATATTTTAAATATGTGTGTTAAGATTAATATTTTATTAAGCATGCTAGACTTTATAGAAAATGTTTTAAAAATATTATGGTTGTGCCAACTTGTTAATTAGTATTAAATTCCGACTTTACCAAAAACTTTATGTAAACTTGTAATTGTTTTCCAAAATAAAATTTTATGTATTAATCTCTCCTTTATTAGATTTTACATCATTTATCCCAAACTAGCATGTTTTCAATTAAGGTTTACATCTAAATATTTCATCCACTCATCTAGCCATCTATAATTTGATATTGTGTGCTCTCATTTCATGTATGGATATGTAAACCCCTCACGTCTCATGCAGTCACTCTCTATCCCTCTTCATGTCTCTCAAGCTCTCTCACACACTCTTCTACACTCAAAGCCTCCCTCAAGAACATCATTCCCGGTTTTGGGTGTTGACCCTCACAAAATACCACCAAAATTCACTTTTCTACCTCTCAAATCTTGAGAAACTGAAGTCCAATGTTATACTATGCATTGGGGGAGTCTTTTCCTTCATGTTGTTCAAGAATTCAAACTCCGCCAACCTACAAGAATCCTACATCAATCTGTAATTCCTATGGAGGCTTATATGTAAGCATTCTTTTCTTCTTATGTGTTCACTTTGTTGATAATTCATGTTGTTGGCATGAAAGTGCTTCATCTTGAGTTGCATGTGTTTTTTGATCTTTGATTTGTGACTTCTAAACATGGTATCCTTCATCTCCAAGCATGATTCTTCATCTCCATCAAAAATCATATGATTGGTACTTGGATGTTGCATATTTCATAAAACCCACATTAGAACATACATGCATGTCATCAATAACAAGCTTGTTGCTAGATTCATGGGAGAAAATATTGTCGGTAGTGATATATGCTTGTGATTTATACATTGTTTTAGTTTAATTTTACATTTTTGGGTAATAATTCTTGCATGCAACAAGTTTTCTAAGTAGAGAAACCCATAAAGCTCATGTTTTTTTGTGCTTATTTTCAAGAATTGAGAAAAATACTTAAGCATTCCATAAAGTCTTACTTACTTAATGCATACCTCCAATATGTTGAAACTAACAAATTGCATGCCTCAATTTTGAAATAGGCTTACTGCGTCCCCCATTTGTAATAAATCAAACTATCTCTGTTTCTTCTCTTTCAGCTTACTTCACTTTTCGACACAATTCACTGGGTCACTTTGACCCGGTAATCTGATTAACAAAACGATACACAAATTTAGTAATTTTTACATGATATTCTAGAGTTACAATAGCAGGAAAAATTGTCAAAAAATGTAATCGTTTTGCTATCCAAATCACCGAGTCAAAGTGACTCAGTTACGGGTAAAAAAGTTAACCTAACGGATGTATTACTTGTTAAAACGGGTAAAATTATCCTCCCAAACACCATCCATAAAATGAGGGTAAATTTTCAAGGCCTTAAATAATAAATTCAAATTAGATTTTTAAGTGTAAAATAAATAGAAATGAAAAATAAAAAAGGTGAAGATTCGGATGAAGAATGAGATCGTGAACAAATCTGAACCAACTGTTCTAGTGGAGACTCTAAAATGATCGTGAACAAAAGTTGAAGAGTTGAATCTCATCTCTCTACCTCCGTCTTAGTCTCCCCCTCCCTCTCCCTCTCTATCTCTCTCTCATTACTTCTTCCGACTGTGAACAAATTGGGAACCAATTGTTCTAGTGGATCTGAGTCCCTATGAGTTTTTCTTCTAGGTCCTCCGAATTTCCGATTTTAATTTTTAGCATCACGTCTTCTCTTTGAAGAAGACCGCTTATTGGGTGGACGATCTGACAATTCGTTGAATTGCTTGCTAAACAATCGATGAGTTCTTGACTTTGATGGTGAAATGGGGGCTGGTTTTGGGTACATGAAAGGAGGCTCTCCAATGAATTGGAAATGTCGTTTCTTGGTTTTTGGTTGTATCAGTTTATAGTTCTTCAGTGTTTTTTGTGGAATTGGGCATTGAATTTATTTTATCCCTTTTTGTGTGTGTCTCTCTCTCTCCTGTTGCCAATTCAATGGAGGTAGGAGGCGGCGACGCCGGGATCTATATTTTGATGGAGAGGGCAGCGGTGGTGTTCTGGTGGGATATTATGGAGGTAATGTAAGTTGTCGGAATATGTGGTTTTTTTCACCGAGATCTTTGCTGCTTTGCCAGAATCTGGATTGTGAGGCGGCGATTGTGGCAGCAGCGGTGGTGATGGTGATATTGCTGTTAATGTTCATATAAAAATTGGATAGACAAATTTACCCTCAAAGAAAAGGATGTGATAGTTAACTAACAGTTTATTCCGGTAAATATTAAATGGAATAATTTTACCAGCTTCAATAAGTATGATTTATTTCAAATGGGGGATGCCATAAGCCTATTTCCGAACTCAGGCATGTAATGTGTTAGTTTCGGTATACTGGGGATATGCATTCAGTACTTAAGTCTTCTCATAAAATTATGAAAAAAAATTGGTTTATGTATTTTCACATGCTAGTTATGCACTAAAAAATTCAGCGTCATTGGAATCATATTTGAATTTTAGTCGACGAAAAAAGGGGTTGGTTTGTGAATCTGTCCATTCGCAAGCCAAAGCTGTTTTTCAATGAGTTTGTATACTTGTTATTTTCTAAATCTTACCAACTTTGTATACTTTACCATGGATATTATGTACTTCCTGTTAAAATTTTATAATTTTCAAAAATTATATGAATATTTTATGAATTTACTCCCACGACCGCTTTCAGCCTCTGATTTTACACCAAAATATATCAGAGTTTTAATGTTTATCAATACTTAGAAGTTTTACAAACAAATTACATTTTTATATTTTATGTGTAAACTCTTTATCTATGTTATGTCAAAATTCCGGGTCCCAGATAAATAATTTGAGAAACCTATAAATTTTTGTAATAGTGATAGTTACTCTTTTCATATGAGCATAAGTTAGAATTTTGTCAAGTTTCTTAATGCTAGTTTATGTAAGTTACTTTTATTTCATTAAATGCCTTATTACTTTTACGTGCTGCATTACACATTTCATATGCATCAAATATGATGTTTGAGGTTGTAGAAGTATTTGGTATATGAGAAAAGTTAGTTTATTTGCATTAATATGATTAGTGTCGTTTAGCAAAGTGATTTTGTGTTATGTTTGGAGCGATTTCGTGTTAAATGATTATATGTGTTATTTGTAGCATTCTTTGCGATATATATGAAGTTGGAGTTAATGCACACGTGCTTAAATTTGTTTAAAATTGGATTTAGAATAATCAATTAAATGGTTGTCGCAAGGTGAGTTACCCTACGTCCGAAGTTTGTACCGAACATCAAGTTTCTTATAAGCTTATGTATGGTCATTTGGTCCCTATTATTATGTATGTATGTTTTCTTTACACAAGTGAAGTGTTTAGTACCCCATGGATGCTAACTAAAAATTGAACGTTTCATAAGATAGAACACGTTTTCAGAAAGGCCACGGTACCGTAGTGAAACCTCATGTCGGGTATAGTCAAGATGCGGCCCTTTTGCCTGGGAAATATAAGCAGGCACGCTTCGCCTCACGATCTTTCGCGATGGACATGTCCCTACGTTATGTTTGTAGGGTTATGATGCAGGTTACGCAGCGGAATAACAAAAATTTAATTATGCTCAAACACTTCCAAAGATCACAGGTAAGCATTCATAACTGATTAAAGAAGAAACATGTGTATCTTAGTTTGTGTGATCACAACGAAGAATAGGGTCTTCGTCTCTACGAGTAACCACACCTTGGCTCTTTGACTGAAATCCTTCTCCACATGTAGTGCTAGCAACGAAAGAATAAGGGAAGAGATCACGCAAAATGGAGCACAGAGCACCGCGCCACAAGGTGGCCGACGGCACTACGGGTGGACGGGGTTGAGGTTTCGGCCTCAACTCTTGTCTCTCTCCTTGCTTTGTTATGTTCTCTCAATAATTACTTGGCTTGAGAAAATAACAAGCTAGAAGTCCTTGATATACTTAATAACTCTTTATTAACTACATAATTGCCCCAATACTAATCATGTTCTTACATGGATTAGTCCACTTGCAAACTAGTCCCACTAACTTTACTTTTGATTGCGTTATGATCCTTTTAATAATTAGTCTAACTAATTAATACCCAAATCCAGCTTAATCCATATGGTGTGTGACCCCATAGATTTATACTAAGTATGTAGTAACTATTACAAACATAGAGCGGTGTCTAGCAACACATCTATGCCACCCAACTAATAGAAATAGTCAGTGATCCGGACAAACTTTGTGCCCAATATTGCCGTGTTGTGTCATCCCATTGTCTTCATATCCGGATTGGACACGAGACATAATAGTCACACTCGGATATCCAATCCATAGTTTCGCGATCCTAGGAGTATACTTATCCAAGCAGATAACACCAATATCTCCATATTGATTTATCTGAGTCTGGCCAGACATTCCATAAGCTCTACCGCTCGAGTGGCCGTGGATATTTACTCCCATTATGTAGAAGGGACAAATCATATCTTCATCACTGTCATCTCTCAGCTTGCTTCCTATCATGCCCGATAGCTATCTTTATGATTACCCAGTTACGGTATAACGTTTGATAATATCAAAGCATGATATTTCACAACTAGAGTATCAAGTGACTGCAAGTATAAGGATTACAACACCATTAGCACTACGAGAAGCGCTTGTGACATTAACATAATGTAATGTAGCCTTCTCGTGGTGGTTCTATCCAGTACACCATTACTCCTAATGCATACCCATGTGTTAGACTTGATATCTCCATATCAATCTACCCTCATACTAGTCTATAGTCGATCGTCCTGCTAATCAATATAATGGACTAGGGATATTCAAGATAAATAACACACTTGTAACCGAAGGACTTCATTATATTAAATATCTTCATAAATAATACAATGAATTATTCTAATAACTAAAGTTCATACTAAACAGATTTCCTCCAGGGCATCCAAAACCAACAGTCTCCCACTTGCAATAGAGCCAATCAAGTGCATCACGTATGCCTGTAGTCCTCGTGTGCCCTTCATGCTTTCGCTAAACCAACAGCTTTTTGAGCGGATCTGACAGATAATCATCTGTTGGAATCTTGCATATCTTCAAATCTCTTCAATCGACTATCTCTCAAAGTAGATGGAATATCCTAAGTACATGCTTTGTCCTCTGGTGTGACCAGGGTTCCTTGGCTTGTGCTATCGCCCCAAGGTTGTCAAAATACAACGTAATGGTATCCAAAATGCTGGGAACCACACCAAGGTTAGTTATAAACTTCTTTATCCAAACAGCCTCCTATGTTGCGCCTGAAGCAGCAATGTACTCAGCTTCTGTTGTAGAATCAGCAACTGTCTCTTGCTTGGAACTCTTCCATCTCACAACTCCTCCATTTAGGAAAAACACATAACCCGACTGTGATCTATAGTCGTCTTTGTCGGTTTGGAAGCGTGCATCAGTGTAACCAATTACACTTAGCTCTTATTTACCTCCAAATATCAAGAACGCATAATTAGTTCTTCTCAAGTACTTAAGGATGTTCTTGACGTCAATCCAGTGACTCTTACCCAGATTGGACTGATATCTGCTTACCATACTCAATGGGTATGACACATCTTGTCTAGTACACAATATGGCATACATGATAGATCCTATGGCCGATGCATATGGGATCTTACTCATGCGTTCCTTCTCAATCTGATTGGAAGGACAATCATCCTTCGAAAGGTTGATTCCATGCGAAATGGGCAAGAATCCTTTCTTTTATTCTTGCATGTTGAACTGTTTCAACACCTTGTCTATATATGTACTTTGGCTTAGGTCGAGCAGCTTCTTCGATCTATCCCTATAGATCTCGATACCCAGTATATAAGCTACATCCCCTAAGTCCTTCATTGCATAACACTTCCCTACCCAATCTTTGACAGATTGCAACATAGGAATATCGTTTCCAATGAGTATTATGTCATCCACATACAAGACCAGAAACACAACAGAACTCACACTAACCTTCTTGTAAACACAAGGCTCATCTTCGTTCTTGATGAAGCTAAACTCTTTGACCGCGTCATCAAAATGTTGATTCCAACTCCTAGAAGCTTGATTCAATCCATCAATGGATCATTGCAGCTTACAGACTTTATTTGCATGCTCTGGATCCTCAAAATCCTCAAGTTGTGTCATATACACATCCTCGAGAAGGTTTCCATACAGAAACGCTATTTTAACATCCATCTTCCAAATCTCATAGTCGTAGTAGGATTCGAATTGATTTAGTCATCGCGACTAGGTAAAGGGTTTCATTATAGTCAATACCATGAATCTGTCTGAATCCTTTAGCCACCAGTCGTCCCTTATATGCAACTACCTTGCCATCCATGTCAATATTCTTCAGGAAGACCCACTTGCACCCTATGGGTCGAACCTCATCGGGTGGTTCCAACAAAGTCCATACTTATTTGGAATACATGGATTCCATTTCGGATCTCATGGCCTCAAGCCACTTGTTTGAGTCTGACCCTTTCATGGCTTCTCCCTAAGTAGTAGGCTCATCATATATGGGTAATATGTTACTGGGCTCAGCAACGATAAGTCCATACCACTCTGACTCATGACGTACCATACTTGACCTACGGAGTTTCTGTGTTACTTGAACAGGCTGCTCCACAACTGTTTATGGTTCCTGTTCATGTTTCAATGTCAAATCAGTGCTTTGTGGTTTTTGAATTTCTTCAAGTTCTACAGTCCTCCCACTTGCTCCATTAGAGATGAACTTTCTTTCTATGAACACGCCGGTTCGAGCAACAAAGACTTTGTTCTCGATTGGATTGTAGAAATAATATCCTTTAGTTTCCTTAGGATATCCCATAAACTTACACTTGTCTGAATTGGGTCCGAGCTTGTCACTCTGTAAACACTTTACATAGAATTTGCAACCCCAAATCTTCATAAACGACCCTATGGCACGCCTCCAAGTTCATATCACATATGGTGTCTTCATGACCGATTTGGATGGAACACGGTTAATGATAAAATCAGCTTTCATTACAGCATGTCCCCAAAATGACATCGGAAGATCCGTGTGACACATCATAGACCGCACCATGCCCAACAAGGTCCGATTCCTCCTCTCGGACACGCCATTCCATTGTGGTGTTCCGTTTGGAGTGAGTTGGGACAAGATCCCACACTCTCTAAGATAGTCGTCAAACTCTTGGCTTAAGTATTCTCCTCTACGATCCGATCGTAGAGCCTTTATACTTTTTCCAAGTTGCTTCCCTACTTCATTCTTGAATTCCTTTAACATTTCAAATGATTCGGATTTGTCCTTCATAAGGTACGCAAATCCATATCTACTGAAATCATCCGTAAATCTAATGAAATAGACGTAAACACCTATGGCAGGCGTGGGAAACGGTCCGCATACATCAGTATGTATGAGTGCCAATAACTCACTAGTCCACTCACCTTTCTTATTGAAAGGGGACTTTGTCATTTTTCCCATCAAACAATATCCACATGTCCCATATGATTCAAAATCAAATGAGTCTAGTAATCCATCCTTATGGAGTCTAGATATGCGTTTCTCATTTATATGGCCTAAACGACAATGCCATAGATAAGTAAGATTTAATTCATTAATTTTAATCCTCTTAGTATTAATGTTATAGATGGGATTACTTAGATCAAGGATATACAATCCATTAGACAAATGCCCACTACATAGTGGATACTATCAAAATAAATGGAACAACTATTGTTCTTTATTGAAATAGTAAAACATTTCTCGTCCAAACAAGAAATAGGAATAATGTTTATACTCATAGCAGACACATAATAGAAATTGTCTAATTCTAAATAAGCCCTGAAGACAGAGATAACTCATACACGCCTATAGCTAATGCAGCAACTCTTGATCCGTTCCCGACGCGCAACTCTATCTCCACTTTAGCCAATCTTCTACTTCTTTTCAAATCCTGCACATTTCAGTAAATGAGAGATCCACATCCAGTATCCAATACCCAAGATGAAGAAATAGAAATATTGACTTCTATAACAAAAATATCTGGAGGTGGTGGAATCACTATTCCAAGCCTTTTATCCTCCAGATACTTGGGGCAGTTCCTCTTCCAGTGTCCAGGCTGGCTACAGTAGTGACAATCACCCTTAGTCACGCCTCCACCAGGCTTGAAGGCAGTTTATTTGGATTTTGCAACTTTCTTGCTCTTTCCTTTGGAGGTAGAAGCAACTAGCTTGCTCTTCCTCTTATTGACCATCATTATGGCCTTGCCTTTTCCCTTGTTAATACTCTGTTCAGCGGTCCTCAACATATTGAGCAGGTCTGGCATATTTTTGTTGATCTTATTCATGTTATAGTTCATGATGAACCGGCTATAACTATCCGGCAACGATTGTAGGATGAGATCAGTGGTCAACTCTTGCTCGAACGGGAAGCCTAACCTTTTGAGATACTCTATGTATCCGATCATACGGAGTACATGAGGCCGGACATTCCCCTCTGCGAGAATACACTTGAACATTGCTTTGGATACTTCGTACCTCTCATGTTGGGCCTGCTCTTGGAAGAGCTTCCTCAAATGTACGATCATATCGTATGCCTCCATGTTCTCATGTTGCTTCTGAAGCTTAGAGCTAATGGTGCACAGCATGAGACAGGTTACATCATTATTGTGGTCCACAATCTTTTGATGTGCCCATACGACAGCCTCGGCTGCCTCCTCCGCTGATGGCGCTGGAACAGGTGCATCTAATATGTACAACTTCTTTTCTTGCTTAAGGACAATCCTTAAGTTTCTGTACCAGTCTAGGAAGTTGTACCCTAACGACTTGTCCTTCTCAAGGACAGAACACATGGATGGTGTCGATGTTTGATTTTTGTTTGCCATTGGAACTATACAAAATGAGAAATATGCAATTTTAGTTTTTTTGAACAATTAGCTACATTCAATAATTGCTATATTATCAAATATGGCTCCCACTATTTTTCTCGGATTAATAGCCCTCACCATTAATGCGGAAAATATCATATATCTTTTAATGGGTCCAAGATCCTTATTTCACTTCTTGCTTTGGCAAGTTACCCAAGAATTAGTTTTAGGTAGGAACATTATTCCAATTGCATCCTTATGCAACTCTTGGTGCAACAGGGCAAATAACTCCTTATTTATCTATCTCAGATAATCCCAATTGCCATGTCTCTAATTCATCAATCCAATTGAATCTACTTAGTTACGTTTAACCTATTATTTTGAAAACCACACATTACTTGCTTGTGTCGCCGAATCACATCTAAATTAAAATCGCCTTGCTTTGGCAAGCCCGAAATTAATAAACCCAGATCATGAAGGGTGTCAACATAAGAGAAAGCAAAACGTAATATTTCCTTTGAGGGATTTAAATGTCATTACTTAAATTGTTTGGTTGATCCAATCAACATGATCTACTTATTTGGATTGGGGAATCCACGATAAAAGACCACTTTTGTTTATTATAATCTTGTTACGTCTTGCTTGTATCAACCATACACAAAATAAATAACAAGACATAAATAATAAACATCCACAAAATAAAAATTAACATGGCATGGATATGGCCCCTAAGACTAAGATATTACCAAGTCAATGATAATATATATATGCCCTAAAGTGAAAAGCTCATCTCCATGTGCCTCCACCATAGCTGCACGTCGTTGGTGTGCAAGCTCTCCATCGTCTTCGTGGCTTCTTGGTTATTTGGTCTTCTTCTCCATGTTCTTGGATATTATCTAATTATATAATTCTAGAAAGCATCTAAATTAAATAAATTAATAAAACCTCACATGTTGAGAAGATGATCAGCTCGCAGACCATAAAACCTAATTAACTATTACATTAATTTGATCAGCTCGCAAGCCGTAAACCAAACCACAAAGTAAACATCCACAACCTAGGCCATATCCATCCACCAGACAACAAAGCACAAAATACAGTTAAAACCAATTTTTAACGCACTTGTTCAATTTTAGTTGATAATTGGGTAACTAGGATCAAAACGGTCTAAGAGACCAACCAAAAAGCTTGGTCGAACCCCTTTAAGCCGCCACACGCCACCGGGCCGGCCCGTCCATAGACCCCACGGTCCAACTGTGCGCCTAGTCCGGCCTCCATTGGTGGTTGTATCCTTGCTTGGCGCGCAAGGAAGATGAGGGGTGGTGGCTAGGGTTTCGGCCCTAGTTTCCTTCCCCTTCCTTCCTTGTTGCCCAAGTTTGGTTGTTTCTATAATTAAAAAAAAAAAGCCCCTTTATTCCATTATGTGCCCATGAACCCTAGTTTTTCAATAACCCAATTGACACATCATATGTGCCCAGAATTGGTTAATTTTATACAAAGATAATATCTTGCCCAATACCTATTGAATCATATTCATATTGCATCTTTATGTCAATTTCAGTTTCGCGTAAAATAACATATACGGTGTAAAAAAAAACTTAAAACGGTAACACATAATATCATGTTATGCACTATAACCAGGCTATGATACCACTGTATGGTTTTCATGCATGTTACGCAGCGGAATAAGAAAAATTTAATCATGCTGAAATCCCTCCAACGATGACACTTAAGCATTCATAACATGATTAGAGAAGAAACATGTGTACCTTAGTTTGTGTGATCACAACGAAGAATAGTGTCTTCGTCTCTACGAGTATCCACACATTGGATCTTTGACTGGAATCCTTGTCCACGTGTAGTGCTAGCAACGGAAGAATGAGGGAAGAGATCACGCAAAACGAAGCACCGCACCACAAGGTGGCCGACTAATTAATACCCATATCTAGTTTAATCTATATGGTGTGTGACCCCAAAGGTTTCTACTTAGTTGGTAGTAACTATTACAAACATAGAGTGGTGTCTAGCAACACATCTATTCCACCCAACTAATAGAAATAGTCAGTGCTCCGGACAAACCTTGTGCCCAATGTTACCGTGTTGTGTCATCCTTTTGTATCCATATCCAGATTGGACACGAGACACAATCGTCACACTCGTATATCCAATCCATAGTTTCTCGATCGTGGGAATAGACATATCCAAGACGATAACATCAATTTCTCCATATTGATTTATCTGAGTTTGGCCAGACATTCCATAAGCTCTACCCCTCGAATGGTCGTGGATATTTACTCCCATTATGTACGAGAGAAAAATCTTATCTACATCACTGTCATCTCTCAGCTTGCTTCCTATCATGCCCGATAGCTATCTTTATGATTACCCAGTTACGGTGTAACGTTTGATAATATCAAAGCATGATATTTCACAACTAGAGTATCCAGTGACTTCAAGTATAAGGATTACAACACCATTAGCACTACGATAAGCGCTTGTGACGTTGACATGATCTAATGTAGCCTTCTCGTAGTGGGTCTATCAAGTATGCCATTACTTCTAATGCATACCCATGTTAGACTTGATATCCCCATATCAATCTACCCACATACTAGTCTATAGTCGATCGTTCTGTTAATCAATAAAAAGGACTAGGGATATTTAAGATAAACAACACACTTGTAATCTAAGGACTTCATTATATTAAATATCTCCATAAATAATACAATGAATTGTTCTGGCAACTAAAGTTCATACTAAACAGATTGCCTCTAGGGAATCCAAAACCAACAATTTTAACTCACGAAGGTTATCACAGGCTATTAAGATATGAGACTAAGCAAACATGTTCAAGTATGATAAGGTCTCTACGTGAGACAAAGCAAGGTTCCTACTTGAAAAAATACAATTTCACACGACTCAAGTTATGCTTTACGTTACGTTTTCTTTATGATCTAAGTTATGTTTTATAAATGTCATGATATTTCAAGTTTCACAAGTATATGTATGTATTTCTATGTCTTATGTTTTTGGCGCTTCATGGGAAAGGTAGCCCGTTTTAGTTTTTTAAACCTACGGAGGGGCATAGACGTAACTCAATGAGCTAGTTAAGCTCACCCTTTCACGTTACCTTTTCTCAGGGTTTTAAGGATACGTAAGAAGCAATAAGTAGAATGACGTTAATTTTATATGTGATAATGTGCTTCGTGATGCTTATGTGCTTAGACATTGTTACCATGCTAGACGACTTAGAACTTTTGTATAATTAATGTTTGTGAATTTTTTAAGCATGTAAGAGTTGTATTATTATGTAATTAAGACTTTGTATGATCCATTGTATGATACTAGACCATGTCCCGTGTTATGCTCTTTTTACGTAAGTGTCAAGATGGCTAAATCGTATTGATTTATAAGTTCTAACCTTCTTTTCTTTACAAGTCAATTTTTTTATCATGACGACCCCAAGTAACATTTTCAATTACGCTTCCGCGAAGAAATTTTTTAATCACAACTATAATAAGTTACTTGTTTAGCCTCTCAACGAGTCAAGGCCGCACCGGCATGTCACGCCCTCCTCCCAGTAATGCCAATTTTTATCGTCGCTATTCCTGATCGGTGGGAGAGGGATGTGACAATTGTGGTACCAGAGCATTAGGTTATAGATACCTAAGATAGTAAAGCTTAGGAACCCATTATGTGGTTACTTATATGAAAGTTTATGTGTAAATATGATATGTGTATTATTCTATGATGTGTTAATATGACGCTAGGAATTATAAGGCCTAAGATTGTAAGTTACATCCCATGAATATATGGACTTTTATGTGACTTATGTACCTAAGTACTTCCTGAAATTGTTTAGTGAATCATGTGTAAGTTTTCATGCACGATCATGTTAAATTCTTTAGTGAACTATGTGTTGGTTGGTATGCACGACATGGTTGAAGTGTAAATGATTCTCTATGACATATGAGTATGATTAATGTGTGAGTGCTTTAAAATCATATCTCAATTTTTCAATAATCATGCATGAGACAATGAGTTGACATGGCGGCTATGAATTCCCCACGTTTATATGAGTAACTTACCAACTTGCCTCATATGAACAAGATAAGAAACATTTTATGCCAAGGGTTCACGGATAAGTCTAATTGCATGGTTTTAACTTCTTGGATATTTTTCTAAGTGTAAATAGCTAGGTTTCATGTTTAAAATAAATTGATAAGTTGAATGTTTGAAAAATTATGTCATGAAATGCTTTATATGATAAGCATATTTATGTGACCCATATGCTCTCACGACGCGTCTTTCATGTATACAATGTGATATATGTGTAAGTGCATGTACATGTTATGTGAGGATCGTGAACACTAAGTTTGATTTGTTTCTAGATAAAAAACTAAAATATTAGAAAAGTGTGACATGTTTTTAACTATGTTGTTGGTTGTTCTAATTGGAGTGCGTATGCGACAAGTGTGATTTTTATTTCCAAAATAAAGTTGTAAAAAAAATGTTTGTTATGTTATGTCATAACACGTTATGCTATCTCCCAGTTGTGTGCTTAAACTATGTTTTTATTTTACTAATTAAGCATATAAGTTATGCGATGTATTATGTGGGGTTATGCATGTCATGTATGTTTTGGTATCTTATAAGTTATTTCCATGTAACATGCATGTTATTAAGTAAATTAATCGTAATATGAGCATGTTAAATGTCAGACCCTATGTAAAATATCAAGTGTTTGGGCCGCTACATGTGCAAATTAGACGAGCAGCTATATAATTACGAGGCTATAAGTTTTTCCACTATATTGTACGATCGAACAAGGACTTCTGACACAATTACGAGCTTGCTAGAGCGGTACAAAGAGTGACGACACGACCAAAACTCACTTTTCTACCTCCCAAATCATGAGAAACACAGGCCCAATGTTATACTATGCATTGGGAGAATCATTTCTTTCATGTTATTCAGGAATTCAATCTCCACCAACCTCCAAGAATCCTAAATCAATCTCTAATTCCTCTCAAGGCTTGTAAGTAAGCACTTTTTTCTTCTTATGTGTTCACTTTGTTCATAATTCATGTTCATGGCATAAAATTGGTTGATCTTGAGTTGCATGTTTTGTTTGATCTTTGATTTGTGACATTTAAACATAGTATCCTTCATCTCCAATCATGAATCTTCATCTCAATGGACAAATCATATGATTGATACTTGGATGTTGCATATTTCATAAAATCCACATTATAACATATATGCATGTCATCAAAAAAAACTTTATTGCTAGATTCATGAGAGAAATTATTGTGAGTACTGATATGCATGTGATTTAGACCTTGTTCTAGTTTAATTTCACATTTCTTGGTAATGATTCTTGCATGCAACAAGTTTTCCAAGTAGAGAAAACCATAAAGTTCATGTTTTGTGCTTATTTCAAGAAATTGAGAAAATACTTAAACATTTTATTAAATTATGAAAAATTTATGGTTTATTTATTTTCACATGCTAGTTATAAAGTAAAAATTTCAGCGTCATTGGACCCATATTTAATTTTTAATCGGCCTAAAACAAGGGTTGTTTTGTGAATCCGTCCATTCCCAGGCCAGAGCAGTTTTTCAAAGATTTCATGTACTTATTCGTGTCTAAAGCTTACCAATTTTTCTCATGGATGTTATCTACTTGCTGTTAAAGTTCATAATTTTTAGAGTTTATATGAATATTATATGAACTTACTGCCACGATCGCTTTTAGCTTTTTTTTTTACCCCCAAACAGCTCCGAGTTTTATTGCTTAAAAATTTTTAGAAGTTTTAAAAAAATCATATTTTTATATGTTATGTGTAAATTCATTATCTATGTTGTGTTAAAATTTCGGGTCCCAAATAATTATTTTGAGCCACCTATGAATTTTTGTACTAGTGATAGTTACATTTTTTATATGAACAGAATTCATAAATTTGTCAAGTTTCTTAATGCTAGTTTATGTAAGATACTTTTAGATCATTATGTGTCTTACTGCTTTTATGTGCTCCATTAAAAAGTTCATATCCATCTAATATGATGTTTGAGGCTCTAGAAGTAAATGGTATATGAGAAAAGTTAGTTTATTTGTATTAATATGATTAGTGTCCTTTAGCTATGTGATTATGTGTTATGTTTGGAATTATTTCGTGCTAAGTGATTATATGCTTTATTTGTAGCATTCTTTGCGACATATATTAAGTTGGATTTAATGGTCACATGCTTAAATTCGTTTAAAATTGGATTTAGAAGAATCAATTAAATGAATTAAGCTCGCAAGATGAGTTACCCTTCCTCCTGAAGTTTGTACGGAACCTCAAGTTTCTTACAAGCCTATGTATGTTCATGTCGTCCCTATTATTATGAATGTATGTTTTCTTTACTCAAGTGAAGTGTTTATTACCCAATGGATGCTAACAAAGAAAATGAACGTTTGATAAGATAAAACACATTTTCTGAAAGGCCAGGGTACCAGAGTGAAATACCATATCGGGTATTGGCAGAATACGGCCCTTTTACCGGGACAATATAAGCAGGCACGTGTCGCCTCACTAGCCGTCAGGATGGACATGTCCCTACGTTATGCTAAGTCACGAAGGTTATCACGGTACAATAAGATAAGAAAGTAAGCAAACATGTTCAAGTATGATAAGGTCTATACGTGAGACAAAGCAAGGTTCCTACTTGTAACAATATGATTTCTCACAACTCAAGTTATGCTTTACATTAAGTTTTCTTTATGATCCAAGTTATGTTTCATGAATGTCATGATCTTTCACGTTTCACAAATATATGTATGTATGACTATGGCTTATGTTTATGACGCTTCATGGGAAAGTTAGCCCATTTTAGTTTTCCAAAAATACGGAGGGGCGTAGACGTAACTCACTGAGCTAGTTGAGCTCACCCTTTCACGTTACCTTTTTCAATTTTTAAGGATACGTAAGAAGCAAGAAGTAGCAAGGCGTTAATTTGATATGTTATAATGTGCTTCGTGATGCTTATGTGCTTAGACATAGTTACCATGGTAGAGGACTTAGAGCTTTTGTGTAACTCATGTTCGGAAATTGTTTAAGCGTGTACGAGTTGTATAATTATGTAACTAAGACTTTTTATGAGCCATTGTATGATACCGAGATAATTTCGCGAGTTATGCTCTGCTTACTGTTTAGTCGAGAGGGCTAAATGTACATAATTTCAATTTATAACATTCTTTTTCTGCCAATATTTTCATTTATGTTACAAGCCAATTTTTTTTTCATGACGACCCCAAGTGAATTTTTCAATTACGCTTCCGCAAAGCATTTAGAATAATCACGACTTTTCAAAATAACTTATTTATCCTCTCGACAAGTCAAGGCCTCATCAGCATGTCATGCCCTCCTCCCGTTAATGCAAGGTTTCATCGTTTCTAATCGGAGTCGGCGGGAGGGGGATGTGACACTTTTGCTCCTGTAGCCGGGTTAGAAGCCATTAGAATGTTACTTGCATTTGACTCTTACAAGAACATTAAACTTTTTCAAATGGATGTCAAATGTACTTTCCTAAATAGATTTTTGCAAGAAGAAGTTTATGTTGCACTACCTCCTGGTTTTGAAAATTATGATTTCTCTAATCAAGTTTTCAAAAGAGGTTTGGTTCATAAAACATCGTTTATCAAAACATATTAGAAAGAGATCTTAGTTGTACAAGTTTACGTTGATGATATACTGTTTGTTGCCACTAATGATGGTCTATCCAAGGAGTTCTCAAGTCTTATGTGCAGAGAGTTTGAAATGAGTTTAATGGGAGAGTTGAATTTCTTTCTTGGACTTAATGTTCATCAAATGAAGAAAGAAATATTCCTATATAAGAAAAAATATACCAAAGATTTACTGAAAAAGTACAATAAGTCTCAATCCAATGTTTCTAAAACTCCTATGAGTTCTACTATGTCCTTAGAAAAGGATCAGAATTGTAAGAGTGTGAACCAAAAATAATTCAGATGTATGATTGGTTCACCGCTTTATCTCACTGCTTGTAGGCCAGATATTACGTTCAGTGTTTGTATGTGTGCTAGTTTCCAAGCTGATCCAAAGGAGTCTCACGTAGTGGCTGTTAAAAGAATCTTCAAATATCTCAATGGTACTAAAGACTTAGATTTTGGTATCCATAAAAGTATTATTTCTTTCTTTGTGGCTATTCAGATGCTAATTTTACAGGAAACAAACTGGATAGAAAAATCACTTCAGGATGTTGTCAATTCTTAGGCTCATCATTGATACGGTGGCATTCAAAGAAGCAAAATTCATTAGCACTTTCAACAGCAGAATCTGAATATATTGTAGCAGGAGCATGTTCCTCACAAGTTCTATGGATAGCTCAACAAATGACGGATCTTGGATTTGATTTCAAATACATTTCTATAAATTGTAACAACAGTAGTACAATCTCCATTACAAAAACATCCAGTACGGAATTCAAGGACCAAGTACATTGATGTCAGACATCATTTCATTATAGATCATGCGGATAAAAGTGATGTGTCTTTATCTTTTGTGCCTACTAACTTGCAAATTGCTGATCTTTTCACTAAGCCATTGATGAGGATAGATTTATTTCATTGAGATTGGAACTTGGTATTTTGAACAAGGATTCATTACTGTAGGGGAGTATTAGGTATATTAATTGTTTTTCAAAGCCTTGAAACCTTCTTCAAAGCTTTGAAAAATTGTCCGAAGTATAAAGTTTTTCAAGGCCTTGAAAATCTTTTCAAAGCCTTGAATATAAATTTGCATACTACATGAAAGTTATGAGGGGTCAATTAGTGTTGAGTGTTATCTCTGTAGATAACTGCTTGGCATTACTTATTAATATTTAATCAAATTTTTCACACATTAAATCAATATTTAGGTTTTCAACCCTTTATGTAAACTTTTTGAAATTTCAAATAAAGAATCTCTTTTCAAGAGATTGATTTTATTCAGTTTCCTTCTTTCTCTCCAACTCTACTAGCATATATTTTCTCTCTCTCATGTCTCTCTCTATCAAAACCCTAGCCATCTCCTCTACCGAAGAAGAAGAGTAAAAAGTTTAAGGGTGTGGAGAAAGGTAGACCTAGCAAGGGAAAATTGGATCAGAAGGCTGCATCAGAGAAAGGAAAAGGTGTTCAGAAGGCCAGTCCAAAGTAGGTGAGCAAATATCTAATAGCTGTTAAGAAGAATAAGGTTAAAGAGAATTCAAAAATAAGAAAAGACCAAAGGGGAGAAGAAATCTAATTCTGGTAAGTCGTCTATATCAAAGCATTGGTCGATCAATTGTAAGTCACAATGGCTTTGGTTAGATGGCTATGCATCAACCCCTATAGCATTCTGCAGTATGATTTTCACTCATATGCTTGAAAAGACGGATTTAGAATGCATTAGAAGGTTGAAAGAAACTTCGATTTTGAAAATCTTGAACCATTCTGCAGAGGCATACCCTATATTATTGAGGTTGTTTTCATCTTAACCTTCAACAAGTGCATAGAAATGAGTTGATTTTTTCTTATAAGGTTGCTGGTATAGATATTTAGTTGGATCATGGGGTATTTGCTAAGGTTTTAGGTTGTCCAGAAGTTTATGATGTTGATGATCTTCCTAGCAAGAAGGAGGCAATAATATTGGATAAAGTGGATTTTCTACCAAATACACCCTTAACCTCGAAACAGTTAACACACTTTGTCTTAACTGTTGAAGCCAAAATTATTTTTACTGTCTTGATGAGGTGTGTGGTGCCTAGGGACAATTCAAGTGAGTTTCTCACTGACAGGGTTCTGTATTTTATGTATTTGGTGATGTATGGTTTTGAGATTGATTTCTCTGGCATTGTGATGAATTACATGTTGTACTGTAGTACCAAGAACAGAAATCATGCTTTACCCTATGCCAATCTCCTACCTCTTTTCTTCAAACACGTTGATATTCATGTTGGGAATGAAGAGAAGATTTCTGTTGGCTTTGGAATGTTGAATGAATCCTCTTTTCAAAGGATTGTAATTGGAATTGTGCAGAGTGTTAAGGGAGAATAGAAATTCTATTCGGTGATTTCTGAGAGTGATCTTAAATACAAGAAGTTTCTAAGCCAAAAGCCTTAACCACACCTTTAGCTTTACCCTATACCTTTCCAGATCAGCCTCAGGTGTTACAGAAGCTTGATGCTATTGAGAATGAACTGGATGAATTGAAACTAGGTCAGTTTGAGTTGTGTACTGAGTTCAAGAAAAGTAAGTACTTGGTTTCCTCCTTAAATGACAAGATCTCCAAAGTTTTCAATAGTTTGAACTTGGTAGATGTGCCAGAAGAAACTGCACAAGTTTAAAATAGTTCTAGGAATTCAGATTCTACCAGGGAACTCTTTGATGAGTATTTTAATGAAGAAAAAGCTATTTGAGGAAAGGAACGGGGAAGGAAGGCAGCATTGACTCAGGGGTTCTCATTGGCGATGTTCTAAAGCTAAAGAAGCTGAAGAAGAAAGTTATTTCAGAAATTGTTGCTTCTAAGGATCTGTTTGAGTAGGCTGATGAGGAAGGTACTGAGGTTGTGGTTGCAGAACAAGGGAAAGTTGACAAAGGGAATGACAAAGTGCAAGAAAAAGCAGTGGTAGACAAGGAAACAGAAGAGGGTGAGGAAGGTGATCAAGAGGATGCAGAGGATGCTGAAGGCTCAAATGTTGGAGAATCTGATGCTAAAGAGGAAGCTGAAGGATCAGGGACAGATGACCAGACTTCAAACCCTTGATCTCTTGCCTTTTCTTTCTAAATTTTTCAAAGTATTGAAAAATATATTTTAAAACTTTTTGTCGTAAGATCCAACATGTGTTTTCTCACTCTTTTGATGAAAGTCAAAAAGGTGGAGAAATAACTGCATCTGGTATGTGGATGTGTTTTCTTTAGAAATTTATGTGATCTAGATGTTTTAATCTGTTTGGTTTGCATTACATGTTTTGATTATTGCTTAGTATCACTGTTTGGTATCTGTCTCATATGACTGTTATTTTTTCCTAATTACTTTTTCAGTGCAGGTACACAGTCTAAACAAAACACTTTTTTGGTATTTATTTCATATGACTGTTATTTGTTCCTAATGACTTTTTCAGTGCAGATACACAGTCTCAACTGAACATTTGTTTTGTCTTTCATCAAGGGAGAGAATGTTAATTTAGATTCTTATTTCCAAGATTGAAAATCTTCAAATCCCAAGTGTGAACTGAGGGGGAGTTTATCTCCTGGTTCTTACTATGTCTTGTTGTGTGATGAAAGACAAATTCATCTTGACAAATTATCTTTCATTGCTAGATTTCTGGTTTACAGGAAAATTGGTTAACTATTTGATTGCAGATTCACTTTGAATATGTTTCTAGTTTGTTTTTGTTTTGCATGAAACATCGTTCAAAGCTTTGGAAAGATTTGAAAACACTCAAAGTTCGTAGCTGAGATTCCTGAATACAGGAGTACCAAACAGGTCACTAGAGCTTTGCTATTTTTATGGGGTCTGTTCAAAACTTGTCTTAAGATTGCAGGTACAGATTATGCTAAAAATCGGTGGAGAAATCAAGCTCATATCTGTTGGAAAAGAGCTGTTAAAGATTCCCGAATCTATTGAGGATTTTTAGGGATTTTGGTGCAACAAATTTTGTAACTATTGCAGCAACACTTTAAATTCAATGAGACTGACTGCAGAGAGACACAACACAGAGATACAGAGACACAGACAGAAAAATTCAGATTGAGAGAGCAACAAGGAAGCAGATGAACTCATCATTCAATCCATTCTAGACTCAGAAGAACCCTTCCAAGCTTTCCAGCTTCATAGTCTTCATACTGTTCTTCTACTTGTTCTTAAACTGTTTATTCATTAAGATTTCTTAATCTTATATACTCTATTCTCGTTGAGTTGTTCAAGAGGAACAACAGAGAATCTTATTGTATCAAGTAGTTGAGGTTGTATTAGCTAGGTTAGCAGAGAACCACGGGTTGGTATAAGAGTAAGCCAATTCTCTTAGGCTTGAGACCTAGAGCTTAACTAGTGATAAATAAGAAGTTCTTAAAATCCTAGAGAGATTAGATCCCTCAGGCGGAGAGTAGGCCTTTTGGAGGCCGAACTTCATAACAAATAATTGTGTCTTGCTCTTTATATTTCAGTACTTTACTTGCTTACAAACTGTTTCAACACGGGATATTTTCAAAGCTTTGAAAGGCTTTTCAAAGTCTTGAAAATTATCAGAAGCTTTTATACAGTCTGTTTCAGTTCAAAGCTTTAAAACTGGTTCCATATCTTTGAAAAACTTCAAACTTCTCTGCTTATTTTTAAAACCATCATTTCAGCAAAAGTTGTCATACTTTATTCAACCACCCCCCCCCCTTCTAGAGTATATTTTATCATGTCTTAGTACGTACTTACACTCTTCAGATATTATTACACACAACATATGAGCTATTATAAGTTAGAGAATCTTACTCCATACATTAGATTTTTAACGTATGCGTCGTCACATTGAAAAAATGAGAGGATCATTAATTTAGCCAATTATAGAGTTGTAAGGAATGAAATTCAAAAAGAAAAACTAAATATATCAAGATTTCACACATTATTGTAAGGGGAACGGATCCTCTTCATCCTGAGGATCTGTCCAGCCGGTCCGGCCGCAAGATCTGGTATGTCCATTCCAAACAACGGTTGAGATTAAGACAACAACAATATTGGGCCTTGTTTTACCCTAAAGATTATAACTCCCTCTACATATCTATCCCTCATCCATTCTAGATTGGAAACCCATACCAATTGATATTCCAAAGAAAACTCAGCGACCCACCCCTTTCAGTTGAAGGGTTTTAGAACCAATGCCAGGAAGAAAATCCTTGACGTTGAGAACGTCATGCGATGATTGACATCGTGCTTGTTTATGAATAGGACTTGAGAATATGTTTTGTGGATGATGAGAAGCAAAGTCGACGATGTGAAATGTCAAAAACCAAATTGATCTTCTGGGTTGCAAAGACGCTGTGCGTTGGGTTTCTCCGAGGGTGATGAAAGTTCGTGGTTGGAGAGGGCTAGAGGTAGGGGGTGATATAAGGACTTATATGTGTGGTTGAAACAAAGCCCAATATTTTTGATGTCTCAATCTTAACCGTTGTTTGCAATTGGCGTACGCTGGACCGGCTGGACAGATCCTCAGGCTGGAGAGGATATGTTCCCTATTGTAAGTAGCTTTGTCATTCTATTACATGTGAATAATTATTTGATATTATTACACACAGCATTTGAGCTATTATAAGTTAGAGAATCTTACTCCATATATTAGATTTTTAACTTACTGCGCACTCATATATTGACCAAAATGAGAATATCATTAATAACTTAACTCGGATACTTTATTTTAAAAAAATTGATAAATTTGATAGACAATAAAGCTTAGAGAATCTTGTGTGCATCACAGTCGATGTGAATGAGAACTAACTTAAGGCAAGCACGAGAGAATATTATGAGGTGAACATAAGTAAAGATCGATTTGATGTAGAGACAATAAATGCACAGAAATATAATTTCTAGAATAGATGGGTTCATATAATACATAAAATTGAAACAAATAATTCCTCGAAAAAAATTGAAATAAATAAAATATAAAACTGTGGAATAAGAGACTTACCCAATAAAATTATGTGGATTATCATCCTAAATAACTTCGGGACCTTGGCAAATAAAATCAACAAAAAGAATTTTGTTATGAAATATATATTTGATATGGTGAATATTCACAAAATATTGTACTATCATGTATAAATGATATTGATTGACTCCCACACCCTATATAAAGGGTGGTTTGGTGGAGAATAAGAGATGCTAGATATTCCTCCATACATTGTTCTCTCTTCTCTACTTTTGAGTTCATAACAAGTTATCAGCACGCTCTACCGAAAGAGAAGATCAATCACAAATCAAGAAAAATGTACAATTATTTATTTATGAATGTTGTTGAGAACAAGATGATCAAACAAAAAACATAATTTTCGATATTGGTTGTCTTATCTCTTACTTTCTTGATTCAAAGTTGATTCAAATCAATGGTACTACTTCTGTTTCGCCTGTTTCAGCCTACTTCACTTTTTGTAACTATTCACTGGGTTACTTTCATCCGGTGATTTGATTAGCAAAACGATACAAGAATTTGGTAATCTTTGCATGGTGTTATAGAGGAAAGTTTCTTCTAAAATACCATGAAAAATTGTTAAAAAATTATATCGTTTTGGTACCCAAATCACCAAGTCAAAGTGACTGAGTTACGGGTTAAAAAGTCAAACGCAGACGAAACAGATGAAACGGAGGTAGTACATTGTATCTATAATTTTTATTTAAGTTTATTTATTTATATCGAAAGAAAAAAAAATGGTCTATGTTATGGGTTTATCGAAAAGAGAAAAAATACTTAAATCCTAGACCTCGATCTACTCATAGATCTAAAGGGGGATCAAAACATTGTTTTCTCGCATAATCCGACTGAAATTTCGGACTAAAAAATAAATAAATAAATAAGGTTGTTTGTTTGGGTCAGACCAAATCGAGTTGAATCCACAAAGAAAGCCACATGACCGCCTGATCTATGCTGTGTAGATGTACAAGCACTACAAACAATTTTCATTAGCTCAATATGCCAGCAAATCCTACTACCTATATAAAAGAAGTTACGGCCAGTTTGCGTGGCAGTGGTGGTCCAATTACGTGCTGCCAATTCGGACCAAGTGCCAGCGAAATGCCTACGTTATTGTGACGTGTAGAAAAGGTCGGTTATGCCCTTGCTGACGTGGAACGGATAGGCTGTGGTTGAAGGGCGATTTTGTCTTTTGAAATGTCTCTGGTTGGTCTGGGCTGTGGAGCATGAACTTCGTAGTCGGTGATCTTCTTGGTGGGACAGGTGGCGATGCTCCGAGTAGCTGTGGCTGGTCTCCGGCAATCGTTAGTGGGACAGGTGTCGACTTTTTGCCATTTATTCTTAAGAATGTGGGAGAAGGCTCCTCTGATGTTTGTGTCATTTGCTGATCTATTGTCACCAGGTTAGTTCTTTCGTCTCTCTTCGTCTCCGTGTTTTCTACGGCTTGTGGGTTTTGTTTTCGCCGGCTGCCGGAAATTGGTATGGTGGGTTGTGCGTTATCAGGTACTTGGTATGTGTATCGGTTTGTCAGGTTCTGTAGGGTTGTTGAATTGGGTTTTTTGACTTGGGTTTTACTTTTTTCTTTTTTTTCGGGCAGTTGGTGGTTGGGGGGGGGGGTTTATTTGGTTGATTGTGGATTGAATATTTACTCTGCCATGTGGGTTGTTTTAATACTTACCTGCATGCGTGTTTTTTATGATGATGATTAACAAATAGGTATTTCTATGTGGTTTGATTGCTTGCATGTGTGTGTTCTGGGGTTTTATTGTTGGCTAATGGCGTTATTACTGCATGTAGAAGTGTGTTATATATACGTACAGGCTTTGCATGTGGTGGTTGTAGCCAGTTGATAAGATGATGCCTGGTTAGTATGATTCACATTTGCTTACATTCAGTGTTGGTGTTTGCAGGTTGATCAGCTGTTGGTTCAGCAAGGAATTCGTTGTGATCGCTTATCTGGTATGGTCATATCTGTTAGAGTTGGCAGTGTGTGTTTTGTTCATGCCTGTTGTTTGTTGCTGAGTTTCTGATCTGGCTTGCTAGCGTGTGGGATTTGTGTCTTGCCATCCCTTTGGTTTTTTGTTTGTTTGTTTGGTTGAGTTAATTTTACCTGGTTTAATGTGTAATGCTGGCTCAGTGTCTTAAGCTGGTGCGTTTATTTTAGTAATGAGGCATCTTGGTGAGGTTGGAATCGGTATAAATCATGTGTAATCTGGATTGCTGGTGCGACTGAGAATTTGCGGTGTAAATGTGGTTTGTCTACTGCTTGGTTATTTGGTATAGATTTTGTGTCTGTGATGTTGTTATCGTGGTTGAAGTTAATTGATGTTTGTGGCTTTTTGTAGTGTGTGGCCTGTAGTTTCTAAATGCCTACAGGTAGTCTTGGGAAACGTACTCGTCGGGGTTTAGTGGGGGAGGAGCTAGCACGCGGTTCAGGATTATCTGCAGAAGTTAACACTCCTGGCCCGGCTCTTCGGCCGACGGGTAGACCGCGGTTGGAAAATGCGGATGGTGGGCCTTCATCTGATCGCTTATCTGGTATGTTCATGTCTGTTAGAGTTGGCAGTGTGTGTTTAGTTTCATGCCTGTTGTTTGTTGCTGTGTTTCTGTTGTGGCTTGCTAGCGTGTGGGATCTATGTCTTGCCATCCCTTTGGTTTTTTGTTTGTTTGTTTGGTTTAGTTACTTTTACTTGGTTTAATGTGTAATGCTGGCTCAGTACCGCGGTCGGAAAATGCGAATAGTGGGCCTTCATCTGCAGGAGGTAATATGGCTGCCGTAGCTCCGCGGCCCTCGGGTAGACCGCGGGGGCGTATTGCGAATCCCAGCCCGTCTGTGCCCAATGCAGATGTAAGGGGCTCTGTTACCGGTTCTGTTGTCTATACCGCGATACCAGGTAGTAGTGTGCAAGCACCTAGGTATGCTTCCCCGTATCCCATGCCTGTTGGTTCCATGGCTATGAGGGGTTTTGGGCTGAATAGACCGTATGTTGGTGTTGCGGCCGGATATGGTACTGCTTTGGATGCCTATAATGGTTTACCAAATACTGTGCTGTCCTACATGCCAGCTGTGTCATCTGGGTTGCTGAATATTGCTTCAGGCGCGTCGGTTTCTTCATCGCCAGGTTCATTACAGCATCCACACACTGTCTATGTGCCTCCCGGGAATAGAGGAACCTCTGTTGTACCTCCTGCTGTATCTGTGGGTGAATGTAGTAGTCGTGCTGGCGGTGCTGCTCCAGTTCCCCAACCACCCCGTTAGTCTTCTGTTCTCGATTATGGTTTCATTTGTATTTATATGTGTTTTCAGTTATGGTTTGATATCTGTTAATTGGTTTTTTATTTGGTTGTGTAGGTCAGAGGCGTACGAAAAAGTGGGAGCGGGGTGCTCCGCCCCCGCCTATGGAGCCAAGCATGCTGCCCTCTCCACGGAGATGTCCACATTGTGATGCTAAATTATTTGCGTACGAACCGGATGGCTTTTGCTGCGGTGAGGGGTGTGTAGTCCTTGCCCCCCATGAGATCCCAAATTCGTTGGCAGAGTTGCTCTTGTCTGACAATGTGACTAGCGAAGATTTTCGGAACAATATTCGTGCATACAATTGCCTGTTTTCCTTCACTTCCATGGGTGTGAAAGCTGATCCTGACACGAAGAATAAAAGCAAAGGGATCTATACATTCCGTGTACAAGGGCAGATATACCACTACATTAATGATATTGATCCTGGCCAACAACCTCCTAGATATCTACAGGTTTATTTCTATGATCCAGCCTTCCAGCTGCAAAGCCGATTGAAGGCTTTTGAAAATCTTGATCCGGCTGTTATTTCATGCTTGACTGATATTCTAGAGGCCAATCCTTATAACCAGTCATTTCATTCTATTAGTGCAAGCCCTGAATTTGCTGATTGTGATGTTCGGATTAAATGTGATCCTGGACTTGATCAGCGAACGCAAAATTTACCCACATCTGATCAGGTTGCAGCAATTTGGATTGACGATGAGTCGCGCGCTGGTAAATATGTCCGTGATATTAGGGTGAGGCATAAGGGTGGTGAACCAAAGAGTATTCAGTATCATCTGGGTTGTTTTGATCCGCTTCAGTATCCTATCATGTTTCCTCGTGGGCAGCCTGGATGGCATTCTAGAATTTATAAAAAACCTCCGAAAAAGAAGCCACGAAAAGGTAGTTTGATGTTGTTACCTACTATGTGTGAGTTCATATTACCAGTGTCGTTGTGTGTGGTGTGTTGCTGAATAATGAGCCTCTAACTGCAGGTCCAAGTGATGCGGAGTCTAACAGTGCAACTGTTAGCTGTCGTCAGTATTACTGCTACCGGTTACAGATGCGAGATATACGCCGGTCATCGATGTTGTTCTTTGGGCGTCTGCTTCAGCAATACATGGTCGATATGTATGTGAAACTTGAGACAAGCAGGCTAGATTATGTGCGTCAGCATCAGGACACCATCCGAGCGGATCTTTACCAGGGAATACTGGACAGCATCACTGCAGGGGAGATGAACCCAAATAATGTCGGGCGTCAAGTCGTGTTGCCGCCGTCTTTTGTAGGTGGGCCCCGTGATATGAAGCGTCGTTACCAGGATGCAATGGCTTTGGTGCGTAAATACGGTAAACCTGATTACCTTGTCACGATGACATGCAATCCCAATTGGGCAGAGATTCGTGCGGAGCTTCTACCATTTGAGCAACCTCAAAACCGGCCTGATTTAGTAGCGCGAATTTTCCGGGCGAAAACAGTAGAATTCAAGCGGGATTTGATTGATAGGGAGATACTTGGCCCAATTGCTGCTTACACGTACGTGATTGAGTACCAGAAGCGGGGTCTACCACATGTGCATTTCCTACTGATTCTAAAAAAATTTGCCAAGTTAATGAGTCCTGATAGAATTGACAAGTACATATCTGCCGAAATATCTGACCCGCATGCAAATCCTCATTTACATAATGCAGTGAAGAAACATATGATGCATGGT